>CM061139.1:93407187-94142920 GCA_030789695.1 Scilla litardierei | reverse complement strand
AACTCCAATCTTAGATTCAAGTTTAGAATTAGAATTTACTTAGAACATAATTATGATATGTTTATTTCTTTCCCCTATGGCATTATCCAAAAAGTGGGAGTAGAATAACAACAACACTAGTGCTAAATAAGTACTAAAACACAAGAAATCTTAGTTGACTAAGTGAATGAGAATCCAATATCAATATTTCAAGCCAAATGAGTAAAACGTATCACAATACATCATATATGATATAGCATATAAAGAGACAATTTCGCCATTTTCACACATATATTAAAAATGAGACAAAGTGTGAGGCAACATATGAAGTAAAAGCATTTTCATATATATATAATCCAAAATTATAAGGAGTACAAGATAAACAATGACAACTCCATGTATATTGACCTCTCGTCCATTTGGCACGCAAATCGGGACAGAGATACTAGAATTAGAATTTGTAAATCGCAAGCGCACGGTGTTGAAGTGTGGCTTGGGGGTCGATCACGGGGAGGCGTGTGTTGCACTCGTAAACATTCGGGAACTGGATCACCCGGTGGATGAGCTAGCCTATTCTCTGGTTGTTGTCACGATTGTAAGCTAACAGAAAAGATGTGAAAGGTAAAAAGGTAACCTAGGACTTTGGCTTCCGCCATAATCATGGGTTCTCACTATTACGGTCGAAGGATAGGAATGTGATCGAATGCTAGGGTTTGGCGGTGAGACATTGCCTCTAATAGTGGTACCTAGCGTCCCATGGGCCCGATATTCCGATCGATGCCCAGGATGATACGCTAGGTCTACCCGGGTTTGGACGGTGGGCATTCCCATGTCCAACACCACCTGACTCCGGAAGCACTAAGCTCGCAATGATTACTCCCGACATTTCATCCTAGCCGTTCCCACGTGCAAGGACTCAATGTCTATGCTAGGGAGTGAGCTGTGGCTAGAGAATCAAACTCCCATTTTATTTCCTCTTGGCCCGACGGTCGAAGGCGGTCTTTCTCCCGTCGATGACAATGAAACACCCCCGCATAACCATCAAAATCCCTAGATCCAATCGGATCCCTAGTCCTATGGTCGTTCTAGGAAGAACCCACGAAGGGGCTTCCACCAATGTCCTAGATTGAAGAACTACTCACTATACATGGTATGAAATGCAATAAAACAGGATATAGCCATAAAAATGGAAATCATGCGATTGTTTACCCTAGCAAATAGAAGTATAAACGCAATATCAGAATATAAGAACGATCAAAGAACTTACAATTAGAGTTTAATTCAGAGCAGCCAAAAATCCCTAAAAACAGCTTTAAAAAATATGGATGTCGTTTCTGGAAAAATCTAGCCCTATTTATACAAGTGGGCAAGATGCCAAGGAATATTTCCAGAAGAAGACAAAAATAGACATTCACTCGATCGGTTGAAACTTCACCTGATCGGGTGAGACGACGGAAAGTTTAGTCTTCGGCTCTGATAAATCTCACCTGATCACTAAACCGATCGAGTGAGTCTTCGATTTCTCAAGCTTGGGAAACAGCAGCTACAGGTGACCCGATCGGTTGACAAGTCAACCGACCGGGTGATCTTTGGCCTTCAAAACTGCGTTCTGTTTTACATCCACCCGATCACTGAACCGATCGGGTGGATCTGTCTCTTCCTCAGGACTGATACAGCCGCATGAACCGATCGGGTGGCTGTTCTATCCGATCGGGTGAGAGCCGATACATGGTTTTTCCTTGACGAATGGCTCTCGGGATCTCGTGCAACACCTCCCATTGCTTCGGGAACTCATGATGTTGGCCGTATATGTCCCCTGCGCTAGCAATGTCCTGCAAATGCACACAAACACAACGAAAGTAAAAAGGAACTAAAAAATACAAAGGAACGGATATGAAACAACAAAAAACGACGGGAAACGACAGAGAAGACGTGCGTGAATATATAAAATATAAACCCACGTCAAAATCCCCCAAGCTGAACCCTTCCTCGTCCTCGAGGAAGACGAGTGAGAATAGAAGATCGGTGGGAGAAAATAGAAAGTGTGAAACAGAAAAATAAAAGAAAAAGGCATCCTAGATTACCCGTCGGAGCTAACAGAAACAAACACAACACACTAATCAAGTACGCGAGAAGCATGTCACTAAGCCCAGGCATACTCATTCCTCCTAGTGTCATGGGTTCATGCGGTGAAGCGCGAGTGAGTGCGGTGGTGAGCTAGCCAACGGTGTAACCATCTAAATCATGCAATAAATCTCCATATACACATATCCATGGAATGACCCAAATATCGAATCAATTCGAGTTAGCGGTGAATAATAGTTCAAGCATGCATGAGAATAGAGGAAGAATAGAAACATGTCATATGTCAGGGACTCTACAGCTAGAAACTAGGAAATCGCCGCACGATTACCGAGATGATTGCTAGAAAGCTCCTATGCCAAGTGTGTTCGAAAACGAAAGGGGTTGAGTAGGTTTGGAGGAGAGCACTTGGTGCAAATTCTCGCCTTCCCTTTATTCACGGCGGTAGGAGTAATATTACAACAAGATTTTTTTGGGTTTTGGATTTTTGTATATATTTTTGGATTTTGGCTATACATATTTTTCTTTTCTCCCCCCTTTTGGAAGTAGGAGAATGCGCATTCTCCAAAAGCGGGAGAACAATGCGCTAGTATGTGGCAAAATTGTGTACTCTCCCAAGTGGGAGTTAAGTACACGACGAGGGGATTTGCACCAAGTAAAACAAAAAAGAATTCAAATGCATTTTTTTGCGGATCAGAGCGTAAGCAACATGTGTTATCCTAGTTCTATTGGTAGAGTCCCGACGCATGTGATTTGAAGCGTATATATATAGTATGATTCATGCATAATGAAGCAGGACGTAGAAGCAATATACCGCATATTCGAAATTGAAGCATGATAGTCTAGGGGTCATCCAAGGATAGGCATATAAAACAAAACCATGACATAGAAGCACACCAACTAGCTAGTCACAACACACAACTCAACACAAAAGGCAAAGTGAACCCACGGAGTATAAAATACAATAGAACTCGGCTTCCTAGGGTTAATGAGGATAGTTATCGTTGCTTAGCTAAGTGTGTGTGTGGTTTAGTGGCAGTTTCATCATGCAGGGTCATCTCTAGGAGAGGGAGAATAAAAGAATGGGAAAAGAAAAAAAAGAAAAACACGACGAAAACGACTCAAAAACGACGAAAAAGGCACGACTGATGCATATAGTGCGACTCCCCCAAGCTGAACGTTGCATTGCCCTCAATGCAATAGGATGAAGTGTGGGAGGGCAACGAAAGATGGGAGGGAAGTATGCACATGACACAGACAAAGAAACGAAAAAAAAACTTCACCCAATCGGTTGAAACTTCACCCGATCGGGTGAGACGACGGAAAGATTAGTCTTCGGCTCTGATAAATCTCACTCGATCACTGAACCGATCGGGCGAGTCTTCGGTTTCTCGAGCTTGGAAAACAGCAGCTACAGGTGACTCTATCGGTTGACAAAACAACCGATCGAGTGAGCTTTGGCCTTCAAAACTGCGTTCTGTTTTACATCCACCCGATCACTGAACCGATCGGGTGGATCTGTCTCTTCCTCATGACTAATACAGCCGCATGAACCGATCGGGTGACTGTTCTACCCGATCGGTTGAGAGCTGATACATGGTTTTTCCTTGACGAATGGCTCTCGGGATCTCGTGCAACACCTCATGTTGCTCCGGGGACTCATGATGTTGGCCGTATATGTCCCCTGCGCTAGCAATGTCCTGCAAATGCACACAAACACAACGAAAGTAAAAAGAAACTAAAAAACACAAAGGAACGGATACGAAACAACGAAAAACGACGGGAAACAATGGAGAAGACGTGTGTGAATATACAAAATATAAACACACATCATATATCCAAACAAAATGTGATCAATATAAATACATCATCTATTCATCAGAACTCAAAACACATCAAAATACAGACAAGCACTAACACCATAACAACAACAACAAAAATCCTATGGTGAGTCGATGCATAGCAGCATCAGTCACTCTGGATGACAGATGGGTCTGAAGGGCGACCAGAACGACAGAACATCAATTTGGTGGAGCGACGAGTAGGGTACACACGAGCCTTTCACTTGGATAACGACGCACCAGTAGCAGGAGACTCCACGTGATCAGGCACAGAGGGCAGTACATCAGTAGACAAAGGCTCAAAGCCTGGAGGAGGAGGGACAACAGAATGGGGAGAATCGTCGAAAGGAGGAAACATGGCCTGGAGGGCAGTCGGAATAGGAAAGCTGTGAAATAGGAACGACTTATACTGAAGCTCAATGAGAAGCGAGAGCTTCTGATACATGTTGGAAACTTGTGTTTCGAGCAAAGAAACTTGGTCACACATCTGAGCGAGGAGAAAGTCATCAAGCGGAACATACGGTGGAGGAGAGGTGGCTGGTCAGCAGATGGAGGAGTGGGTTCAGTGACAGTGGCTGAGGGAATAGTGTCAGCGACATAAATACCCAAATACTCCCCCGAAGACGGTGGACTAGCTGGTTTCATGAATATCGATCGATAGAAACAAGGGCACAAACGAACGATAATCGACGAAAATACCTAATCCGAGAAGATTGACGGAGAAGGAGACAATCGAACTTGCAATCGAAAGATTGGAAGTGAGATTGGTGACTGGAGCTTCGAATCGAAGAAGGAATCGACGACAATAGTGGAATTCGAAAGGAGGAAGACGAGGTAACTAGCGTCGGATGAGAGAGAAACTATCTGAACAAATCGATGGCCCTTGAAATTATAAGAAGGGTCCAAAGATTCTGGGCCATTTTTATCGAAAAATCGACGGCTCAGATCAAGTTAACGAACTGCCACAGCAGTTGGCAGTCGACTGATGAATAACCGTCAGTCGACTGGTAGAAAAGATAGAAATTAGCTTGAGTTGACAGACAGATGACTGTTGAGTAATTAACAGTCACCTGTCGGATAGGCAGTCGACTGTAACTTACACATCAGTCGTCAGTCAGTGAATCAAAAATATGATGATAAAAACAGAGACCTCTGAAGATTTGGACATGTGCCTGATGACCAAATTACAGTCGCCTGTCACAGAGACAGTCGACTGTAAAATCTTCATCAGTTGCCTGTGCGAAAAATACATTCTGCTGTATGAAAATATAGAGATGGACAGTCGACTGTCGAAAGAATGACAGTCGTCTGTCCTGGTCCAGAAATGCACAGTGAGGTTAAAATCCAGAGGATAGAGAAAACTCACCCTAGGACCTATACTCTAACACAAATATACTCAAGAAATCAATATCAACATATTATAGATTCACGTACAAATCTCATAAATCAATCCAAACAATCGAAATCGTTACAATGTCAAATACATCTCTTAAAAAAATATGCGTGAAACAATATAATTTATCAAAACAAGAGAAGTAAAAATGATGATATGAGTTCAAGAAACATATAACATGAAAGTATGAACTCCTGCAATTCAGATTCACCCGTAATCCCTAATTCTCCACGCAACCTCACAAATGAATCTTCTTTAAGAGGTTTAGTGAAGATGTCGGCGATTTGTTTTTGGGTTTCAATGTACTCTAAGATGATGTCCTTCTTAGCTACATGATCATTCATAAAATGATGCCTCACATCTATGTGTTTGGTACAGGAGTGATGTACCAGATTCTTGGAAAGACAAATAGTACTTTGGTTATCAACCATGATAGGCTAAGTATCACAATTGAAACCATAGTCTTTAAGTGTGTGTCTCATCCAAAGAACTTGTGAACAAGCAAGACCCACGGCGATATATTTCGCTTCAGTCGTGGACAATGATACCGAGTTCTGTTTCTTGGAAAACCATGAAACTAGGGAATTTCCTAGAAAATGGCAAGTGCCACTAGTACTCTTCCTATCGGATTTGCATCTGGCAAAGTCGACATCACTATATGAGTTTAACTAATATGTGCTAGACTTAGGGTAAAGTAACCCAAATCTAGTGAACGACTGAGGTAACGAAAAATTCATTTAACCGCAATCAAGTGTGACTCTTTAGGTCTAGCTTGATATCTAGCACAAAGGCATACAAAAAACATAATATCGGGCGTACTAGCAGTTAAGTAGAGTAAGCTACCGATCATACCTTGATATAGACGAATGTCTACATCTTTTCTGTTCTCATTCTTGTGTAGATGGGTTGTCGTACTCATGGGGGGTCCTTTTGCTTGAAGATGATTCCATCCCGAATCGCTTGATAATCTCTCTGGTGTACTTGTTTGATTAGTGAAAGTCACATCCTTCATTTGCCGAATTTGTAGTCCAAGGAAGTAGTTGAGCTCACCCATATGGCTCATTTTGAATTCACCCTTCATAGACTTAGAAAATTCTTAGCAAAGATTAAAGTTAGTAGAACCAAATATAATATTGTCTACATAAACTTGAATTAATAGGATGTCTTTCATAATCTTTAATAAAAAGAGTTGAATCAACTTCACCCATTTTAAAACCTAAATCCAAAAGAAAGGTTTTGAGTCGATCATACCAAGCTCTAGGAGCTTGTTTCAACCCATATAACGCTTTCTTAAGTTTAAAAACATAGTTCGGAAATTTTTCATGAATGAAACTAGGTGGTTGAGAAACATAAACTTCTTCATTAACTGTAATGCCCTGATAGCTACTGCACAAGTACTAGAGGGGGGTGAATAGTACTTTAAAATAATCAAGAGTATAATTCCTAATTATTGTGTAAACACAAACAACAATGCAGAATAACTACAAACAACAAGAATAAGCAACGCAAACAAACGATATAACGGGTTCGGATCCACCCAAGTCTCCCCGACTTGTTCCCGGTGATCCTACGTCCCAAACACCCGGATCCCCTCCAGCTACTTGAGTTAGAATCCTCTAACTCAAATTTGCACTATGAAATTCTTGTAGAAAACCTCCACAAGATCAAATCATACACAAATGAAAATGTGACTCCCACAAACCGGGATCACACACTTCTCTCACAACCAAGAGATAAAACTTGCAATATCAATGTAAATGAAACAATGAAATACTTACCAACAAAATCCTATGCCTTGAGTAAACTTACGATTTTAGTGCAAGGAAGATTTTGAAGGAGAATGTCACCAAACCCTAGCTCCACCAAGATGACCAGCAATAGATGGCTAAGGGGAGATTGGTGACTTTGAATCAAGCTCTTGGCTTGAGAGGCTCACAATGAAGAGAATCTCTCTTGAGGATTTAGGCTCAAGGAGTAAGGGAGAGATTCTTGTGAGAAGAGAGAGCTTGGAAATAGAGTTGAATGGCTCTTCTCTTAGATGTGGAAATGTCTCTAATTTCAGCCTTTAATCCCTGGTTAGAAGCATTCAAGCTTAAATAGAGAAGATAGAAAACGGTCACAAAATTCGTGGCATTAAATGCCCCAACGGCTCTATTCTGAAGCAGCTTAATCGGTCTAAGAAGGATCACTGACCGATTAGTTTGGCAACTAGTCGGTCGGTGATTCTTCTTGAACCGACTAAAAGGTTCACATCCAATAAGATGAATTTCAGGAGTTAGAACTAGTCGATCTAAGAAGACTTGCCAACCGACTAGTTTGACAACTAGTCGGTCGGTGAGTGTTCTTTGACCAACTAAGCAGTTGAAAAACAATAAGCTGAACACAAGAGAACTAGTCGGTCTAAGAACAAATTCCAACCGACTAGTTTCTCAACTAGTCGGTCGATGGTTGTTCTTGGACCGACTAAGAGTAAACAGTAGCTCAGGCTGTGAAAATGAATATATAACTGGTCGGTCTAAGAAGGATTCCAAACCGACTAGTTTGACAACTAGTCGATCGGTGAACCTTCTTGGACCGAATAATTGGTCAACAGTGAAGATACTGAATTGAGCAAGGAGATCTAGTCGGTTCAAGAAGGATTACTGACCGACTAGATGACAATCTAGTCGGTTGGTTCTTCTTCTTGAACCAACTAAGATGCACAAGAAGCCGCGAAATAAAGCGTGAAGCTTCGGGAAAGTTTCTATGGGATTCTAAGATAATCCTAGCTCTAAGATATGAGCGTTATGAAGATAATAATGTAAGACCTACTCAAGGCTTAACATTCTACGAAAAGAAGCTAGAAGACTATAAATTAAGCTAGACGAACCGTCTTCAAAGCTTCAATATGAATCTCTTGACTTCAATAATGGTCCTTGAGCTTCAACGAAGCTTTAGGCACACGATCACGTGCTTTGAGAAGTCTTGAGACGTCGCTTTTGATGTACATAGAATTTTAGCGACGATCTCCATAACTGCGCTCACAAAGAGTTAGTTCACGATATTTATGTTTGTTCATCATCAAAACCAAATCCGGGGAATCAATACTCAACATTCTCCCCCTTTTTGGTGATGACAAATCAACATAAATAATAATCAATAATAATGATTCAAATGAAATTTACTTACTCCCCCTGCATTGATGACACGTTAGTTCCGTATTAAATAATAATCATACGCATCAAGCAGACGAGGAAAGTATAAAATATGAACCCAATTATTGAAATTTTGGATCTAAGTCCATATTTATATCTTAACTCCCCCTGAATCTAACATATCAAATTAGATTCATAGTGAATTGCTTTAAATTATCATTTAGCACATCGTCATTATTAATTCTCTCCCCCTTTGGCATTAGCAAAAAGAGCGGGAGGAGATCAACGACAACAACAATGGCTAATATAAAAGCACGAGAGTCGTAGAATACGACCACGGTTCAAATGACACCAAAGTAAAATCACGAAGAAAATCAAAGTGTGCCAACGAGACCATAGTCGAAAATCGAAAAAAGAAATCATCAAAACTCAGATCAATTTCACATATTGAGTTATGGAACATACTCTCCAATATCAACATTCTTAATGAATTTAGTGCATGGAAAACAATTCTATGTTTTCATAGAAAGAATTCTATTTAATCATTATAATCGTCGAGCGACGAAGTCGATATCAGAGACATAAATACAATGTGCACAAGAAACGAATGACAACATGATGCATACATCATACAACACCAAAGGTCACAACATCGATCGAAAAGGATCACAAAGGGTAAGCATACCAAATCTAAGTGAAGTGTGCGATGTGAGATGACAAGGTGATTAAAACAATATGAATATCAATTATCAATATCATGCAAAAGTGTTATGCCAAAAATAGATAGTAACATCATAAAACTTATGGCATACACAATTCTAGTACACTAGGATACTAATTGAAACAATGTTCAAAAGAATCATAGAACTAGCATGCATTCCAGAAAAGATACTCACTAAATGAGTCAATAAAAAGCATGGAATGCCATGAGCATGAGAAAGATAAGTACAAAATCATAAGCTCAAACTTAGCATCAAGCAAGAGCATGAAAAGAAGATATCCAAAATAGATAATATACATACAAAGTGACATCTACATGCATTCAACACACATGGATACCAAATGTAAGAATATACTTACAACATTAAGCTCCCCTTACTTTGGTGCATCACCCAAGCACCATCAACTCCATTTGAATGAAAATCTTTGCAAATCAAGGGGTTGGTAGGGTTGGTATCCCAAAGTGGATTGAACCTAGAAAACATAATTGGTATCCAATTATTCTTGGAGCTAAATTTTGATTTGTTGCTCCTTCTCTTTTTCTTGAGTACCTGAAGATAAAATATCATTCCATGGTACCCAAGGACATTGGGTCCTAAGAGATTAGACCTTTGGAAGCCAAGTCCAATTGGACTTAGACTTCCCAACAAAATCATCATTGTGCACAACATTCATGAAATACGAATTAATATACGCTTGTTTTTCATGCATGCTTGTGTCCTTCGGGCTCCAATGCACACTGCAAGGCATTCATTGTCTTGGCATTGTTTACCTCCGCGGCGACCTCCGCGGCAGTCCACTTAGTGAAGTCTTGTTCGACGGGCTCGACATACTCCGTCAACGTAGCTCTCCATAGTGAAGTGCTCCGGAGGAACGTTTTCATCCGGCATTTCCAGTATCCATATTTGGCACCGTTGAAGTAAGGAGGCCTAGTTGAAGAGTGTCCTTCCATCACCGAAGAAGCTCCTTCACGATTCTTGGAGACGCTGTAGTCGTTGTTTGTCATAGCTATGAACTTGGCTCTGATACCAAATATAATGCCCTGATAGCTACTGCACAAGTACTAGAGGGGGGTGAATAGTACTTTAAAATAATCAAGAGTATAATTCCTAATTATTGTGCAAACACAAACAACAATGCGGAATAACTACAAACAACAAGAATTAAGCAACGCAAACAAACGATATAACAGGTTCGGATCCACCCAAGTCTCCCCGACTTGTTCTCGGTGATCCTATGCCCAAACACCCGGATCCCTCCGGCTACTTGAGTTAGAATCCTCTAACTCAAATTTGCACTATGAAATTTTTGTAGAAAACCTCCACAAGATCAAATCATACACAAATGAAAATGTGACTAACTAGTCGGTCGGTGAACCTTCTTGGACTGACTAATTGGTCAACAGTGAAGATACTGAATTGAGCAAGGAGATCTAGTCGGTTCAAGAAGGATTACTGACCGACTAGATGAAAATCTAGTCGGTTGGTTCTTCTTCTTGAACCAACTAAGATGCACAAGAAGCCGCGAAATGAAGCGTGAAGCTTCGGAAAAGTTTCTATGGGCTTCTAAGATAATCCTAGCTCTAAGATATGAGCGTTATGAAGATAATAGTGTAAGACCTACTCAAGGCTTAACATTCTACGAAAAGAAGCTAGAAGACTATAAATTAAACTAGACGAACCGTCTTCAAAGCTTCAATCCGAATCTCTTGACTTCAATAATGGTCCTTGAGCTTCAACGAAGCTTCAGGAACACGATCACGCGCTTTGAGAAGTCTTGAGACGTCGCTTTTGATGTACATAGAATTTTGGCGACGATCTCCATAATTGTGCTCACAAAGAGTTAGTTCACGATATTTATGTTTGTTCATCATCAAAACCAAATCCGGGGAATCAATACTCAACATTAACAATACCATTTTAAAATGCACTTTTAACATCCAGTTGAAATAATTTAAAATTCTTATGAGATGCAAAAGATAAAAGCAATCTAATAGCTTCTAATCTAGCTACGGGGGCAAAAGATTCTTCGAAATCAATACCTTCTTCTTGCCGATAGCCTTGAGCTACTAAACTTGCTTTATTCCTTGTGATGACCTCGTTCTCATCGGTCTTGTTCTTGAAGATCTACTTGTTCCCAATCACTTGGTGACCACTTGGAAGATGAACGAGCTCCCAAACTTCATTTATCTCAAATTGCATGAGTTCTTCTTCCATTGCAACTATCCAAGAGCTATCTTCACATGCTTGTTGGATGTTCTTTGGCTCAATGGTAGAGACAAATGCACGGCGAGAGAATTCATCAATTCTTGACCTCGTTCAAACACCCACACCAATATCTCTAATAATTTGGTCATGGGGGTGATTACGAACGGTTGGGTAAGCTTTGGGAAAACATGCATCACTTGGAACATATTCAACAATCTCATTAGTATTGTTTGTCTCAATAATAGAATTATTAAGTTAGACATTACTAAGAGAATCACATAAAACATCTACATTATCATCAAGAACATGAGGAAAATCAAAATCTTCTTAAAATGATACGTGTAGTGATTCCTCGATCGTTGAAGAGGTTTTTTCGTATATCCGGCAGGCTTTACTACGTGTGGAATATCCAACAAAAATTCCTTCATTGGATCTTGGCTCAAATTTATCGAAGTTACCAAAAGTGTTCTTTATAAAACATTTTGAACCAAAAACACGAAGATATTTAACTTGTGGCTTTTTGTCATAAAATAACTCAAAACAAGTTCTGTTCGTTCGGGGTCTCACTAGGATCCTATTAAGTACATAACATGCTGTGTGCACTGCCACTGCCCAAAATTGTAGTCCAAGATGACTATCATGAAGTATGGTACATGCACACTCAATTAGGGTCCTATTCTTTCTCTCTACAACACCATTTTGTAGTGGTACGCGAGGAAAAGAGTTGTGAGTTATCCCGTTGTCATCACAAAATTTTGTGAAAGATTCATTCTTAAATTCTCCTCCATGATCACTACTAATAGTGATAATGGTGGATCCTAAGAAATTTTGAATCTTCTTTGCAAATATGGTAAACTCTTCAAAAGCTTCATTCTTATTGATTAAAACTGAAACCCAAGTAAATCTAGAGAAGTCGTCAACGACAACTAATCCATAATGAGCATTACCTAAAGAGGTGGTTCTAGTTGGCCCAAATAAATCTAGATGAAGTAATTCTAGGGGCATCTTAGAAGTTATGCCTTCTTTAAGTTTGAAAGATGATTTACTAAGTTTACCTCTTTGACATGAATCACAAAAGTTTTTCTTACTAAAAGAAATTTTTGGAAAACCTTTAACAAGATCATGCTTAGCTAACTTATATATGTGCTTAAAATGAACATGACCAAAACGACGATGCCATAATAGTTATTCATTTGTATTAGCAACTAAGCAATGTTCTATAGTTTTAGGCAAGCTCAAATAATAAATATTTTTACGCCTAATACCTGTAAATAAAACATGTGAATCAAAATCTACAATTTCACACATACCCTCTCCAAAGTTAACCTTGTAACCCTTGTCACAAAGTTGACTAATGGAGATAAGGTTATGACATAAACCACTAACTAAATAAACATTTGTAATAAGAGGGTTGGAAGGATTACCGACTTTGCCTACTCCAATGATGGTTCCCTTTTGATTACCTCCAAAGGTAACTGTTGCACCATCTTTGATGCTAATCACTTCGGAGAGTAATGTGGGGTCTCCTGTCATGTGTTTGGAGCAACCACTATCGAGTATCCATCCTTTCCTTTTAGAGCCAATACGACTTTTATTTCTCTCTTTCTTTTTCTTGGGTACCTACATAATATACCATAAGCTCATGGTACCCAATTTTTGTTGGGTTCAAGGGGATTAGCCCTTTGGAAGCCAAGTCCAAGTGGACTACCGCTTCCCAACATAATTACCACTATTTATTACATTATTAAAATAGGAATCAACATAAGCATTCCTATCATTTAAGCTAGTGTTCTTAGGACCCCAAATTTATGTTTTGGGAGTCCTTTTCCTAGTTGCATGCACAATTGATTGATTTCTATGTGGTGCGTGCTTCCTGGGAACATGCGTTCTAGCATATGAAGGTGGAGGTGGATAAGAATTGGACATATATGGGTTGTATGCAAACTTAGGAACATGCATGTTATATGAAACATTTGGAGTATGCATAACATGAGGTGGATGTGCATATATGGAAGAATGATGCGTATGAGCATATGAGCATGTAGGGACACGTGCATGAGTATTTCTCATTTGTGGGTTTGCACGTGTCCGTGGGTGTTGACGTGCGTTTATATTTCAGATATTCACGCACGTCTTCCTTTGTGTTTTTTCGTTATTTTCCGCCGTCTCGTATCCGTTTTCTCGTATTTTCTTGTTTTCTTTCACCTCGCCGTGTTTTTGCATGTTTGCAGGAGTTTGCCAACGTAAGGGACATATAACGACGATATCATAAGTCTTCGGAGCAACGGAAGTAGTCACGCGTGATCCAGGGGGTCAGACACAAAGATTTCTATCTTTCAGCCCCTCACCCGATCGGTTGGATACAACCAACCGATCTAGTGATGCACGCATGCACGACCCAGACAGCAGCTGAAGCGAAGTGAGCGTCAACCGACCGGGTCGGAGACCGGTTCAGCCCGACTGATCTCTCGGGAATTTGAAGCTGAACTCCAACCGATCGGGTAACCATCACCCGATCGGTTCACCTGTAGCCAATTTCTCCAAAGAGATCCCGGAGAGCTCACCCGACCGCCAGCAGACCGTTTCAAAAAGTCCGAAGTTTCTGTCTTTTTGGGTGACAACTCCAACCGATCGATTGATTTATCAACCGATCGGTTCACCCGATGAGCTCAAGATCCAAACGGCTAGAAACTTCCGCCAACCGACCGTGTCGCCTGACCGGGTGAAGACCTAAAGATCACTGCCGAAGTTCGCAGCAGGTCACCCGATCGGCTGATTCTTCACCCGATCAGGTGACGTTGTTTTCTATAAATAGAAGCCCTAGGTTTCCAGAAACGGGGGCTGTTGTATTTTTTACTGTTTTTCTCTCTTGTGACGGCTGTAATTTTCTTGTTATTTGTAAGGGTTCCGATCTTTACCAAATTTTGATATTATCGTAATTGCATTGCTACTACTCTATTTCAATCGCCTGATTATGTTTTTAACGGTTGATTTTCATTTAGATTGCTTTTTACCTAATATGTGTGAGTAGTTCCCAAATCTGGGATTTTGGTGGAAACCCCTTCGTGGGTTCTCCCTAATGCGTCCATAGGACTAGGAAATCGATAGGGATTAGGAATCTACCGGTTACGCGGGGTGTTTTATTGTCATCGGCGTGAAAAAGACCCCTTTTGACCGTTGGGCCAAGGGGGAATAAACTTGGCGGTTGACTCCCTAGCCATAGCTCATGCCCTTAGCATAGACATCGAATCCTAGCGCGTGGGAACGGCAGGACGAGGTGTTGGGAGTTATCGTTGCGAGCTTAGTGCTTCCGGAGTCGGTCAGTGTTAATGGACATGGGAATTCCCACTGACCGAATCCGGGTAGTCCGGCGTATCAACCTAGGCACCGACCAGAATATCAGGTCAATGGGATGCTGGTATCACTCTTAGAGGCAACGTCTCACCATTAGACCCTAATTCCAATCGTTATCCTATCCGTCGGACGTATTGGCGAGAGTCACGTGATAGGGTGGAAACCGAAGTCCCGGGTTTCCCTTTATATTGTTTATCCCTCGCATTCTATTTCTGTGATAACCCATCTACCGATTCGGGCTAGCTCTCCTATGGGGTGAATTCGGTCCTTTCTAACACAAGCACAACCACGCCTCCCTGTGTTCGACCCCCAAGCCACACTACAACACCGTGCACTTGCGGTTATAAATTTTTAAATCTCGCGCCTGATCGCTCCATATTTTACACCCTTTTTCTGCATGTTTGCATACCACTTTGATCGCTCATATCGCGTTTTTCACGATTATTCGGCAATATTGCGATGCCTTTCACGATTTCTTGTTTTTGTCGTATTTTAGGAGATATGGAGCGATTCGGAGTGATTTTGAGATCAAGAGTGCACCCACTCCGGAGTGTCACCCAAAGCTCTTTTGAGGACTATTCGACGATGGAAGACAAGTGGAAGAAGAAGGAACTTCATAGGAGCGATGAGGAGGCGAAATGATGAAGAATGGGCATTTGCAGTATCTCACTCGGCCGAGTGAAGTACTCACTCGGCCGATGCAAGAAGACCGCTCGGCCGACCAGACCGGACACACACCACAGAAGGAATTGGGCGTGCACTCGGCCGAGGGACGATATCCCACTCGGCCGAGTATGAAGATCGCATTGCCCGAGTGGCATGGAAAATCCACCATCAAAAAAGGCCGACTTACTGGAAATGTACAGGCTTTTGACGGCTCCGACTCGGCCGAGCAAGAAATGACCCTCGGCCGAGTGAGTAAAGCCACTCGGCCGAGTCACTTCCGAAGACAGACCCCCGAAAAATCCTAACTTACTGTAAATGTACAGGGTTTGTCACTCGGCCGAGTGACATTTGTCACTCGGCCGAGTGAGCCGCCCCACCTGCTGCGTAAACTGCGATTTCTGGGCTGTGCAGGGGCATTTTTGTCACGAATTTCTGGGTAATTTTGAGGGGTATTTAAACCCAGTTTTTGCCCTAGTTTAGGAGAACTTTTTGATACTTTTGGCAGCCTTTTTAGAGAGCTTTTTAGATCAATAGATTTAGCTTTTCTCTTGGAGATTAAAAGGTTATTTTTGTTGGATGCTATTGGATTCTCATTGGTTTCTCTCTCTTCTTATCAAAAACCCTATTTTTGTTAATAATTTCTCTATTGCAATGAATTGTGTTGATTTTGCTATTGAATTTCTTATGAATTGCATGATGATTAGTTAGTAGTTTTATCGCCTTAGGGCATAGGGATAAACCTTATGAACCCTATTTCTAAATTGTGATGAATTGGTGAAATTCTTGCTAGAATTGATTAGGGTTAGGTTGGGATTGATTAATTACGAATGGCTAGGGATTCATATCGATTGGGATTTGCAAGAGATTGGGTCCCAATTGATAGGAAGCCCTAGAAGTTTGATTTAGATTTGCGATTGGACTTCTCTAGAATTGGTTTGCAAGAGATTAGGCCAAAGCTAGGATTTTTAATCATGTTTCTATACCAGTATCCGTTTGCAAGAGATTGGACGGGTAGGAACTATCTCAACCTAGGTCGTAGCTCAAGTTTGCACGAGAGTGGGCTCGAGATACGGTTGAACGATGATGTCGTTCTTCACGCTAGCGGCTTAGGGTAGGGCTTGCAAGAGATTAGGCCCTAACCTAGGTTTGCTATAGACCGACAATAGCGCGAGAGCGTGAGCTAGGTTCTACATTTAGTTGCGACTAGTTTACCTAAAATTCAAGTCTAGCAATGATGTAACCTACGAATCACAACGATGAGATACCGCTCGTAGCGGGGATTCCCTATCCCTAGGCGCTTTATTTTATTGATATTTCTATCGACATTCGAACGATTGTGACAATTTTACCCCAAATTATTCTCGACCATTTTGATAGCTAGGTGATTAGAAGAAGACACTGTCATTGTTTCTCCCTGAGTTCGATACCCGCTCCTCACTACACCGTGCGCTTGCGGTAAGACTACGAGTCGCTCGTCCCAGGTGCGTGTGCAGACCGGGGCTACGATCAAGTTTTTGGCGCCGTTGCCGGGGATTTATCTCCGTGTAATTTGCGCCATACTAGGTTGTGCTATTGGGTTACATTTTGGAGCGATCAAGTTTTTGGCGCCGTTGCCGGGGAGGCGATAGTGTTTTATTCTCTTTACTTAGTGTCTTCTTTTTCTTTTATTACTTTTATCTTTTTACTCCTTATTCGTGCTAACAATTCCTTTGAAACTCAGTTTTACTTTGCATGTACACGAGATCTACGGCGAACCCCGAGGAAATATTATTTGATCCAGAGATCGAGCATACCGTGAGGAGGATCAAAGCCGAGAGAAGGCATGCTACGGAGGACAATTGTATGAACCGTGCGGAGACACCGGAGGAGCTGGCCACACGTATGGCGAGGATCATATCCATCAGAGATAGGCTTCGGCCTAAGACTTCTTCCACCACATCATCCATCGCCATGCCGAAACTAGCAGCGGACAAGAATTTTTAGCTAAATACGGGATTGGTAGTATTGATGCAACAAGACACATTTCATGGGAATGCCCATGAGAATCCGCATTATCACATCCAACTTTTCTTGTCCAAGTGTGCCACCTTCCAAATGCCGGGCGTTTCCGTTGATGCAATCCGACTGCGACTCTTCCCCTTTACACTTAAGGACAAAGCTTTATATTGGTTGAGGACGCAGGCGGAAGGTACATTCACCACTTGGGATAAGTTGGCAAGCGCCTTCGTTGACAAATTCTACCCGCCATCCAAGACTGTGAAAATACGGAGTGCTCTCATGTCTTTTAAGCAAGGACCGCAAGAGACCCTCTATGAAGCATGGGAGCGCTTCAAGGACTTACAACATCAATGCCCCCATCACAGTATAGAGGATTTGGAGCTTGTTCACAGTTTCTACAATGGACTCCAACAGGGAACAAAGCAAATTATAGACGCAACCGCCAATGGAGCCATATTATCAAAGACCCCGGATGAAGCTACGGCCTTGTTGGAGGAGATGGCATCTAATAACCAACAATGGGGGGACGAGCGAGGACATTCTTCGTCCTCTTTGAAGCCCGCTAGCATTTATAAGGCCAAGGCCGTGGCGGAGCTTTCAAACAAATTTGACTCTCTGCACAAGGTAGTGGAGAGATTGGAGAAATATATCACCGAGCCACATGGAGCACCCTCTACATCTACACCTTTAAGCAATATAAGCGATTGGCAAGACCAATCTCAAGCCATGTATGTAGGAGGAGAGCATGGGGAAGGGGCCTTGGAACAAGTACAATATGTCGCAGGGAACTCCGAATATTGGGCCAACCCGGCCGCTAGAAACCATCCGGGCTTTTCATATGCAAACAATGATGATGCTTTGAACCCGCCACCACAACAACTTCCTCCGGCTCGACCTCCACTACCACAACCTCAATATCAACCGAGGGGTCCACCACAACAAAATTACCCGCCGAGGCAACAAACGGGACCATATAGACCGCCCGGCTACAATCAAGGTTGGAGAGCTCCCAACCCACCTCAAGCTCAACCACGATCGGACCATGAAGCTAGGGTGGAGGAATTCATGGTGGAGCCGAGAAAGATAAATGCCAAGTTGATGGCGGGACAAGATTCCCTAAGTGCCGTCGTCGCTCAACTTGGAGAGCAACTTGCGTTGCTCAACAAGAACGCCCAACAATTACCGGCTCAACCCGAGCCCAATCCACGGAGCAACACAGGACACATCAATGCGGTAGTTACGGTTACAACAAGGGGCGGGAAGAATATCACTCCCGCTATGACCCAAAGCAAACAACCCGTGGTGGAAATTTTGGAAGAAAAAGAACCGGGAATTGAAGAGGAGAGCCAAAAGGAGCCGATTGGAGAAGGAAATTCTAAAGTGGTGGAGCCGCTTGATGAGCACTGCTACATGCCGCCGGTGCCGTTTCCACAACGGCTAGCTAGAGCCAAGATAGAGAAAAGGCTCGTCAAGTTCCTAGAATACTTGAGGGGAGTAAGCCTCAATATTACTTTCTTAAATGCAATTGTTGAGATCCCGTCTTACGCGAAGTTCTTGAAGGATTTGATTTCGGGAAAGAAAAGGAATGAAAAAATCATGCTTGCGGAACAAGGAACTTGGTTTACCCGGAAGGAGAAGGAGCCGGTGAAATTGAAGGATCCCAGGAGTTTCCTCATCCCTTGCACACTAGGAGGCGTCCCCTTGCAAAAATCTCTAGTTGACTTGGGCACGAGTGTGAGCCTTATGCCCCTTAGTATGTTCCGGAAATTGAACACGGGCACCGACTTGAAGCCGACCGACATGAGAATTCAACTTGCGGACGGTCGGATTACTAGGCCGGTAGGGATCGCAGAGAATATTCCACTCCAAGTTCTGGGAGGTAAATGCTTGCCTTGTGATTTTGTCATAATGGATATCAAGGAAGAGGGCGACACTTCGCTCATACTTGGACGCCCGTTCCTCGCAACCGCCGGTGTTATCGTCGACGTGCATGAAGGAACTCTATCCTTGAATGTCGGGAACATAGAAGTCGAGCTTCACATACCCAAGGCCATGAAACATATGCCCTATCACGAGGAGTTAGACTATGTGGATCTTCACGATGAAGTGATTGAAGAAGCAATCCCCCACTCTATTGGCGCTCTCCATGACGATGGCTTCGAAGAAGACCAAGCTTTGGGTGAAGAAGAGAAGTTGGAGGACCATCCAGATAGCTTCACGGACGATGATGAAGGCGACGCTGATGTCGCGAGAATACGAGAGCTTTGCAAGCTCTCAAAGGCCAAGAATCCGAACAAAGCTCCACCGAATGGAAGATCGGTGTCACCGGCCAAGAAGAAGATAGGAACAAGCTCTAGCTTGGGGGGCTTATCCCCCAACATTACCCATGATGAGGGGGCGTCGAGAAAGACCGATGATCATCACGACCCAAACCCAAGCGGCCTTCCCGAAAAGTTCGACAGGCGCATCTCGTATGAGCCCAATATCGCAAGTTAAACGAATATCTTAAGGGGTCGAGCTCACGACCTTAAACGAGCGCTTGTCGGGAGGCAACCCGACGGTTTTTGCATTGTTTTTATTTGATTTTCATTTTTGGTTTAGCCTTTTATTAGTTTTTAGAGTCTTATGTCCATGAAAATCGTGAAACGGGTCTTAATTTTCATGACAGGAGAAGGAGAAAGGGAGATCAATCATATGGAGGAAGATCGAGGCAAGGAAGAGCGCCCCAGGAATGTGCTCAGGCCTTAGGAGGAGGAAGAAACAGACTGGAGGAAGAAAAACAGAAACCAGAGCGAAAACAGAGAGCCGATGCAGAAAACAGCACGTCACTCGGTCGAGTGCTTATGCCACTCGGCCGAGCAAAGACTCCACTTGGCCGAGTGGAGCACGAAACAGGGAAGTTTCTGCAGACCAACTCTCTGTCAATTTCTGTAAGTTTCAGTTTTAATTGCCACTCGAGCGAGTGACTTGTCACTCGGCCGAGTGAAACAGATACCCTCCTAGCTTAAAAATTACTGAGTGGCAGAGCCACTCGGTCGAGTGGAGTTTCTCCCTTCGGCCGAGTGAAGCAAAGCCACTCGGCCAAGTCGTAAGTGGCGAGGAAAATTTTCAAACTTTTTCGTTTACGCCACTCAGCCGAATGACCTCATCACTCGGCCGAGTCGTAACAATTCCTATATATATCGGCTGCAGGCTGCGCGAAAATCGAAACGAAAAAAAATCCCAAATTATCGCCCGAGCCGCAGTCGCTTCGCCTCCCGTCGCCCGATTCGACTCTTCCTCGTTCGAGCCGGTCACCACCCGCCGGCGATCGACCCGCAGCCGACCCGCCGACGACCGGCCGAGCGCCTCGCCGCAGGTCATCACCGGCGCCGTCGCCATTTCACCGTAACCCCTCGATTTTGCCCCAAATCCAATTTTCTTGCCTTTTTCTCCAATCCACACGTGTTTTTAGCCCGATTTTGAAATTAATTTTCATATCTATCTATTATCCCCCATCTCCCCCATACATATTGAATATTATTCGCTGATTTGATCATTTGATTTCAGGCTAGCTTGGGGGAGCTTGGGGGAGCTTTGGGGAGTTTTTAGACGCGCATTGAGCTTCGCGGCGGAGGCATCTCTTCGCACACACTACTTATTGCTCTCGCAGCGTGTTCAGGTACACTCGTTCCATCATTTAGCATGTCGCTGTATTTATTTGGTTGGGACACGTCTCGCGGCACACATGCCGCCGCGCACTAGGCCACGTACACGGGGAGCCTCTTCAAAGCGGAAGAGGACCGATGATCCCGGTCCCTCTCACGCTAGGGAGGACTCCCCTCCACCTAGCCTGCCACTGCCACTGCCATCGTCACCTACACAGCCTATCCCTGCTGATCCTGTCCCTCCACCCGCTCCCGCCGTCGGGCCGATGGGGATTACGTTTTGAAATGACACACACCACGCCAGATTCGAGCGCATCTACCATCGCTCGATAGTGCACTCTAGGTTTGCACACCTAGCTGACCTAGACTGCCTAGGGGTACTCGAGGGGCTTCTCACGTTGTACGACAACATGGGATGGCGTGACTTTTTGTCGGTGTCGACGCATACTTACATCCGTCCGACACTAGAGGTCCTCAGCTCCATTGACCGGACCGCTGGGGGATGCTCCTTCTGTCTGATGGATCGAGAGTGTGAGATCACTCTCGACATGCTTAGAGCATTCTTTCAGTGGCCCGCCGTCCCTGTCCCTGACCGCGCCTACGCTCCCACGCACATCCCACCCCCGTCGTTCGACACATCCACCTTCTGGACACGGATCATGGGATCCCCACTTGCCTTTGACCCTAGTAGGGCCAAGGCATCAGCTATCCTCCACCCCTGCCTCCGTATTGCATAGCGCCTCATGGCGACTACTTTCCTAGCGAGGTACGAGCCCGGGACCATGTCTACGCCAGAGCTCTACATGCTCTACGCCATGACTCGCCCTAGGGTTCTAGATAGGGGTAGCGACGACCTGGTCCCCGCCGTCGAGATCGACATTGCTAGTTGGTTTTTGGACCGCATCATCATTTCGGTGAGCGCTCGCTCACCTATCTGTTGCAGCGGTCTGATCACCCTTCTGGCCCTTATGACCGGCATGGACCTACCTGACGACTTGCGTTGAGCTCCGGGCCCCACTTCACTTTCGATAGATGTTATGGCCCGGATGAAGATGCTTCGTCCCCACGGTCGCCAGCACTGGGTGTGGTTGCACGTTCCCTTCAGTGCTGACTACATGGTTCTTCCGAGCCCTGCTCGGACACACATTGGACCGGCTCACGGGGACTGGATTCCAGCGATGGATCTCCTCATCCCCGCTGCCTACGTGCTTGAGCCCGAGGATGCTGAGCAGGCACCCCCAGCACCACCTGTTGACCACGTGATCCCTCAGCCTGCACCTGCACTGTCTACACCTCCCGACACCTCTGTCCACATGTATATCAGCGTCGGGAGCACCTTAGCTGAGCCATCTACCACCGCCACCACCACCGAGCCTATGTCCGTCGAGCCTATCACCTCTCTGAGTCCCGAGCGTCCTACCACCATTTTAGAGAGCGGCGAGACCTCCTTTACCGCCGTAGTGGCGGTTCTGTCCTCACTTTTGTCCACGGCCACCCCGGCCGCTAGCCCGTCTGACCCCACTGCCGCTGTCTTTACCGAGAGTGTCATGACTCCAGTCCCCACTTCTGCGTCACTGACCTCTCATGCTACCTCATCGCCCATTTTGACTTCCATCGCTGCTGCTGCTGCTTCGCTTCGACCCAGCCTGTGTCACAGCCTCACACCGAGGCTGGGCATCCCTTAGTGAGTACAGCACCCCTTCCACACTTTCCTGCTGGCCCCGTCACCTACACTGCCTGCCAGAGACAGCCCCGCACCTCACCTGTTAGACCTGTGCGTCCCTCTGCTCCACCACCCCCAGACACTCTAGTTCAGAGCATTCGTGCCCTTGAGGGGGCTGTTAGTGGACTTCGAGGAGACTTTAGGGCTCTCTCCGCCACGATCAGTGCCGTGCAGACCTGCATCGCCATCCTTCCCAGTATTCGGGCTTGCCTGAATCAGATTCTGGCGCGTCTGCCTCCACCACCCACACCCTCCCAGCAGCCACCACGCCCACCACCTCCACCACCACCTCCGCCACTGGACAGTGCTGGTGCAGCGCCACCACCAGCTTAGGCACACTCTTGATGCCTCTGATATTTTTTTGTCGTTTTGCTGCCCGTTTGTTCTTGGGCCTGGTGACTTTTTCCCCCCTCCTCTACGTACTACTTTGGTGCCTTTCTGATCATATCTTTTTATATATTTTTGGGAGTGAGGGAGAGACTTTTTGGGGACACTTATATCTGCACCATCCTGATCTTTGCATGCATCACATTCATTCTATTTTATTTTTCTTTTTCTTTCTTTTCCATCATGCATGCATCCTCACCCACCCCACCCATTTCACGTCTCTCGGTGTGCCACACATTGCACATTGAGGACACTGTACACTTCAGCTTAGGGGAGTGAGTTCTCACACTTTTTATTTTTTGCCACCCTTTATTTTTGATTTCTCACGTTTTCTTTCCACTTTTGCACTTATTTTCACCACTTTTTCATTTTTTATCATGCATCACGTTTTCTTATCTTTTTTGAGTGTGCTGCATTGTATATATAGTCCTATTTTCTTTTATCCTTGTTTCTTTGATCTTTTGCTAGAGATGATTTTTCTGTGATGATGATGACGTAGTGTTAGCTTATCTCTATGTGCATGCTATTTTTTCATGTCATAGCTTTTGTTTCAGATATCATATGCTATATTCTGCTTTGCATTTGAAATAGTAACCCACTCTTTTTCCGTATGAATATGGATGAAATTCTGTTATTAGCTGATGTCTGATGATTCATATGTATGCTTTTCATAGAAAACACACCAAGCTTCACGCATTGATTGCTTATATCTGGAGTACTGCTTTCCTTTCTCATATCACTTCTTATTGCATGAATTGTACGCTTCACTTTCAGGTTGATTGAATGTTTGCTAGGGTGATATATCTGGACTAGTTTACTTTTTGAGATTAAACTGAGTAGATTATATTACTCTGCTGAAAGTTGTCATGCACGTCCTATAGAGCAACAAAACACAGAACCATGTTCTCCCCTTTGAGCCACAATAAGCCAAAGGATACCTCAAGAAGTCATAGCTGGAGCTGGAGCAATAGAAACAGCAGTGGAGGAGGCTGGCTTTGAGCAAAAATCATCCACCTTACTAGTAATAGTCTAAGCAGTGATATCGATCACCTCAGAAGAGACATCCAATTCATTCGGTTTAAGAACAACTTTCTGAGACAATAGTAGTTGAGAAATAAGGCATGGATGAGAAGGATTCAAACTACGCAACCATCAAATCAAAAACAAGTCTGCCCAAATTTACGGGTATCTTGGTGCCTAGACAGAATAGGTGCTTGCTCATGTCCTTCGTTACGATAGAGACAATGGAGGTAGGAAGCCAATTCCGAATAGCAACTCGATAAAGCAAAAATACTTAGCCGAGAGAGACGAGGCTGTAAAAGAGGTAGAATTCAGCCATTTGAGAAGCTTCCCAGCAGTAACACGGATTGGAATGCCCACCCAGATTGCGAGTCTCCAACTGATCTGGATAAACTGCAATAAAATTCCCTCACCAGTAGAAGCAGATGTTGTGTCCCGTGTCGAAACTGTTTCATAACATGAGCAGTAGAAGAATCAACTGAACTGCACTGAGGTGTCGGCTCCTATGTTATAACATCATCTGTAATATGACGGTCAGAAAGGGCAACTCGTGCATCAACAAGAGAATCTGACAAGATGGCATCAGATACAGACTTGGAAGAACATTAGTCATCCAAGTTGACAATCTCAGTATTGCACCAGAGAAGAAAGTGGGAGATCAGACTCAGTGGGCGACAGTAAAATTATGTCTTCATCGATAAATCCAATACTTTCCAGCCGGCCTCCAATATAAGATAAATCCACATCTCCAATAATTAATCCCAAAAAAATCAATCCAAGACACATCAAAAGGCTCCCCTGACTCTCTCATTCGACAAAATAGAGCAAACAAATACTCAGGCACAGCGAAATTAGAGGAAGAAAGGTGTACCTCACATCTGATAGTAGACTACAAAAATGGAACAATATCCAGTGTAGTAGTCGAGCTCTGAGAGGCCGAAATAGTAGTGGGCAGATCTGACAAGGTCGGAGCCATCGACGGTGCAGCCGGAGAAGCGATGGTGCACTACGTTTTTTTCTTAAACAACAAATTGCATATTCAAATACAACAGATCCCCAATTCCTGATGTTTCGCGGGATTCTAGGAGATATTTATGGCACTTTGGTTGCCATCAGTCTCGTTCTTTTTGCTCCATTTGGTCCCAATTACATTTATAACATCTGGTCTTTCAACGAGAGTCCACACGTCATTTCTTTGGAACTGAGTGTGCTCTTCTTGTATAACAGACACCGGGTATTCATCCACAAGAGCTTCCTTCACATTCTTTGGTTCAAGCGGTGAAGTAAAACACACGTACCAGGCAAGATCACGACAGTTGATGCGATTTATGCCTCTTGTTCGATGTTCTTCGAAAATATCTCCAATAGCCAGCTCAGGAGGATAAATCTTGAGAATTCTGGTGGAAGAATCATAAGAATTTGTAGCAGTTTTCCACATTGATTGTTGGGAGGAGATGTTGTTTCGTGTGTCATAACATCTACAGCAACATCGTTTCATGCCGTATCTAATGTTATAACATCTGTCGTGACATAAGGTGATTTGTCAACATTTATGAATTCCATCATAGTTCTCAGACAAGTACTAGAGTCTTGTAACAAATAGAAATTGTCAGCAGACCTCTTTGCCCATCAGAATACACTCTTCATCAGCATTAAGGACAAAGCATATCTCCTTAGTGAATCTCACAAACAGTCCTTGATCACACAGTTGACTGATACTTATTAGATTGGCTTTAAGATCTTCAACATGCAAAACATTCTTAAGCTTAGGAAGCCCGATTACATTCAGATTACCTTTACCAACAACTCTGCTTCTTTGACCATCACCAAACGTCCCCATATACTGGCTGTGTAGTCATCAAGAAACTCCTTGTTGCAAGTCATATGCCTTGAGCATCCATTGTCAAAAAACCACATGTTGTCTGAAGATGCTCTTAACGATGTATAAGCCCCATGCTATATAAATCAGCCTTCCTGACCCACTGTCTCTTCACTCTTCTATTCTAAAAACTGACTTTTCTTCCTTCCATGAAGTGACGCATAAGATTGAAACAATTCCTCTCAGAATGACCAATCATCCGGCAATATTCACACACTGGACTCCTTCCCCTGACATTTCTGGTCAACTTCTTCTTATCATATGCTTGCTAATTTTCTCAACCTCCCTCTTGACTTCGCCTTTTTGGTAATAACACTGTTAGAGTTAGGACCTCCATGATAGCCCAAACCATGATGATCTCCTGCCGCATTGCCCATGCTTAAGATATTATCCAGTTTTGCTTTTCCTGAATTGAACTTATTTAATGTGGTCTCAGCTTTCTCTGCCCTGAGAAGAGTATTTTTGAAACTGCTTTTCAGCTTCCTAAGATTCTTTTCAATATCCAGGTATTTGCTCTTGACTTCTTCCTTTTCTTTCTTCAAATTTTCATTTTCTTCTTTCAACACTTTGTTAATGCTACAGATCTGCATCCATTTTTCGTACATCATCTGGTATGCGGCCTGTATATCTTTTTTACTCTCTTCCTCATCGCTGTCAACTTCAGAATCTAATTCAGCTGTAGATGTCATGGACGATGTCATAACACTGGATCTGACATTGTGTCACGCCCCGATTCCCAAGTATGGAAGGCGAGACGTGAAGAGGTCCGCTCAGACTTGGAGCTGTGAAGCTGCAGTCTGATAAGCGTCTGTGTATAAAACAAATAGCAGGTCCTTGCATTGCGACAAAACAACAATAATAATAAAAGGAAAGTTGACATAAAGAAAACATCCACCAACAACATCCAGAAATTATTCCAACATCACAGAGAAGTCACAAAAGTACAAGTCTGAACAAAAGGCCTAAAGCATGGCCGAAACAAAAGCAAAGAGATAGGTGCTACGCACCGAAACCTAACAGCAACTAATGAAAGTAAACAACAATTAAAGGAAGTCACCAGCTGAGACTAAGGGAAGGACTCCAGTGTCCTCGAACTGGACGTCAGCAAGCTGTCGTCCTCAGCAACTACTCAGGCTCAAACCTGACATGTGACACCCAAAGAGAAAAGTGCACATGTCAGCAAAAATCTCCAAAGAGGGAAAAGAAGACTTTTGTGCAATGAACTAATGAAAGTAATGCAACTAGCAGTTTTAACATGATGATATGGCATGACATTTAAAGAATGCAACATTTTAAAATGACATGATGATAACAAGCATGCACGTCGTAGCAGAAGCTACGAATCACTATTTCACGATTCACGAATCAATCACTTCTGGATCACGAGCCAAGAAGTGTTTTTCAACAACATTGTGCTCGCTTCTGGATCACGAGCCACGAAGTGTTTTTCAATATGGCATAGGGTTGTGCCCGCAAAGCAGGTGCCTAGCCTCAATAGTTACAATTTTTATAGCGTGTGCTACGTAATCACGATGAAACATTTTGATGCATGACATGACATGGCAATGAGCAATTAAAGTGCGTACCGTTAATTGAAATTAAACGCGACATGGCAGTACGAATGGAAGCATGGTAAAAGTATCGGATCTAGCTTCGTTGTCAAGCTAGATCTAGTAAGGGCGTCTAGGCGACTATCATTTCATCGCCTAGTCTCTTTTATGCTACTACACAAATTGGCCTAAAACGTGGCCTAAACAATTACTGGCAAGTATCACTTGCCTGAACAATCACGCTGAAGTCACGATCAACCAGAGTCCAATAACTACCTATGTGCTCGCAACGCAGTCCAGCCTACAGTCCCCAATTATTAATCTTGATTAGTGCGTAAAAACAATTAGAAGCTACGATTTTTAGTTTGATTAACATGCGAGGTGGGGGTTCCTACGGAGCAAGATTTACCTCTACACGACACGAGAGCTACTCTGACGTCGGGTAGCGACGTCAGGGGTTGGACTCCGGTAGCGCGAACGGTACGAAACGACCGGTTCTCTATATGATTAAACACATGTTCGAATTAGGTTCGTCACAACAGTTTAGTGTATTCAGCAATCCTGAAGAAGTCTAATGATCTCGTTTTACTAGGTTTTCTATCCTAGGGCGGGGTTTACATCATAAAATTAATGTTACTAACTTGCTAACTAAGTTAATATACTGGTTCATGTAAATATATATACAACATTGCTAACCTGGCAAATTAAAACTAACAGCAGCTAGGAGTTGTGTAAAGAAGATATCAACCCTACAGATTAGTATGCTAACATCATATTAAGTCCACTTGCTGTTCATCTATTAGCAAACTGATCTAAGAATATTCTAATGAACGTTTACTAACCGTTGTGAAGAGTAGTTCCCCTATGTAGCTACCGGTGGTTGATGTGCGACGGACAGAGGCTGAAGGTGGTCGAGCGGCGCGAGGGGAGGCCGACAACAACCCGAAAAGCAACCATGCGTCGTTGCGACGCGTCAGGGACCTGCTGCCATAAAAAGCAGCGGTCTGCTGCTGTTCCAAAGAGGAGACTGGCGGGGGTCAGGTCGGCGGTGGAAGGCTGTTGCACGAGGGGCGCTGCTGCTATCGCCCGGCGGCGCTGTTGACAGTGTCCGGCGGCGCTGCCGTGCGGTTTCCGGCGGGGGAAGGGCGGCGCCACCGAGGGTTGGTCAGAGGGGAGGTCCGAGGGGGCTTGACGGCGTGGGGGCGGGGCCGTGAGTGGTTTGGTCGAGGGGAAAGCGAGGGTTCGAAGAAGAGATGACGGTGCAATGAGAAGAAAACGCAATGAAAATAAACCCTAGAGCTGATCGGGTTCTTAATGGGTTGGTTTTGCTATATATGGTTGATTTTGGGGGTGCATTTAAAGGGTTGGAAGAGAGAGAGAAGAAGGATTAAGTATACTTAAGGGTAAGAATGGCTAAAATCATGTTTGAGTTTGATACGTATGGGGAGATTCCTATTTGCTAAATAGCTTGGGGTTTGGGTAGTTTAAGGGTAATGGAAGAGAGTGTGTGTGTGTGTGTGAGCAGGGTACAAATAAGGGAAAAATGAAGTGAGCCTAACTTAGAGAATATGAAACTTAGGATATAATAGAGTTTGATTGGGAAATTAGTGTAAAAGCTGGTCAAACGGAGCCCGATAATCATGAGAAAAATACCGTGGCGACCATGTCGACTAGAGAATCGAAACTAATAAGATCGGTCACGACTAAGGCAACGGAAAACGGAACTAAAAATAAGAAGGTCTAACAACAATAGTGAAAACTACGACACCTCTTCAGACAAAGTT
The DNA here is from genome assembly GCA_030789695.1 of Scilla litardierei. NCBI lineage: Eukaryota > Viridiplantae > Streptophyta > Magnoliopsida > Asparagales > Asparagaceae > Scilla > Scilla litardierei. The sequence goes on along the minus strand of CM061139.1, from coordinate 94,113,556 downwards.
AATTTGTGGGAGAACGACCCGTGAAATGATGTTCCAAAATACTTCCGCAAATAAGTACTCTTCCAGAGGGTCACAACGGCATATCACATCATAGGGTTTGGATACAAGAAGAGATCAAAATAAATACGCGTACGAACAAAAGTACACGCACAAAAAACGTACGATCGAAAATCGACTGTGACACATTGTCTGATTTGGTGACAGATGTCATGGACGAAGTTGCAACATCAGATCTGATATTTCTGCCAGTGTTGTAATTAGATCGTTTCTCCAGAGAGGCCGTGAAAGCAACATAATTACTAAATATTTCCTCTTCTTCAGCACTGCCTTCTGACTCATATTCACTCCAGGTACCAGTCAAAGACTTCCCTTTTTGTTTCTTAAGAGTGTTTGCACATTCAACCTGAATATGCACATACCCCTCACATTCACTACACTGAATTCATTTTCCTCTCTTCTTCTGATCACTCTTCTGATTCCGGTTGAAAGCTTTTCCGGTCAAAGTATCACCAGGCCGAGGCATATTATTTCCAATCCTGGAGTTCTGCCATTTACTTCCAATTTTCTTGAGCATCCTGCTGAAATTTTTGTTCAGTTGGACTATATCCTCATCTAAACCAGATTCATCATCTTCCTTAAACGCATTTTCAGCATCCACCTTTAAAGCCACTCCTTTATGTCTTTTGTTCTGATTCTGATTCATCTCATAAGTTTGAAGAGACCTAATTAGCTCATCAAGTCTCATATTAGAAATATCTCTTGCTTCCTCAATAGCAGCCACCTTAACAGAGAACCTTTCAGGAAGAGATCTTAAAGTCTTTCGCACTAACTTGACCTCCGAATATTTCTTACCAAGTTGATAGGTCTTATTGGCAATATCCCTTAGTTTCCCATTAAACACAGTAATATTCTCATCATCACCCATTCTTAAATCTTCAAATTGTGAAGCAAGCATTTGAAGTTTTCAAATTCTCACCGAATTGGTTCCTTCATGGACAGTTTGAAGTATATCACATGTTTTTTTCGTAGATTCACACGTAGAAATGAGTTTGAATTGTTCTTCATCCACTGCTGTGAAAATAGCATTTACAGCTCTAGAGTTTCCAAGAGCAGCAAGTTCTTCATTCTGCCTCCAATCCTTTGCCTCCATGAATGATTCATTCCCATCTTTGTCAACTTGAACATGTGGAGACCATCCATCAACAACTACAGTCCAAGCCTTTTCATCAAGAGATTTAATAAAGGCACGCATCCTCGCTTTCCAATATGTGTAGTTGGTTCCCTTAAACAAAGGATGGCGAATAACAGAAGCACCTTCTCGAGTATTCATGATTGACGTACTTATAAGCCAAGATCACACACTCTTTGACAACAAAACAAAACGGATGACCTGCTCTGATACCAATTGAAAGGTCAGTACCTAGGATTCAATCACATATAACATGAAAACAATATGGAAAGCCCAAAGAACACACAACAATTGGTAACGCAGTTCGGTGCACATACCTACATCTGCGGTGCTACGCCCAGAAAAAATACTCCACTATTTCAAAAACGATTACAATCACTAATGTTGCAGTTCCATTAGGAGAACACCCTCCCCTTCAATACAACCACAATAGGTGATTCCAATCAACACAATAGCAAGATCTCTTTGCAAGAAAAACTGACCTGAATCAAACTCCCTTTGATCCCTACCTTCATATTCGTCAGCCTCATTCACCAGAATGAGAAAGTGGAGTAATCCTAGCAAGATCCCATTGCAAATACTAGCCTGAATCAAACTCCCTTTGATCACTACCTTCGTAGCCGTCAGCCTCCTTCCCAGGATGATGAACCGATCTATTTAGATACCCTAGCCGATCTACTTAAGAGCTTTTATATAATCTCAATCGAAGTTAAAGATCTATTTCAGTTAATAAATCAATTTACAATCTCAAGCAGTTATTTCCTCCCATCAATCAAGGATCTATTTCGGGTAAATAGACCTAAACAATCTCAGCAGTTATTTCCGCCCAACAAATCAGGAACTAACGAGATTCACCCATTAAATCAGGAACCAACGAGATTCTGGGCCCATTAAATCAGGAACCAATGAGATCTAGACAAAAGAAACATATATCCCCAGTCGAATCCCGCATGACATGAACGATGTCATATAACATGACTCATAACATGACCTCTCAATCTGTTCAAAAACAGTTCTGACTCCACAACCAGAACACCCCAGATCTAGTGTCACTAATGCCAACATATAATACAGAAAAACAACCCAACAGCCGAGTTGAAGGAGATAATTAGAGGAGGTGCCCAACCAAGTTGGATTTCATTTTTTGTGAGTTTGAGTAATGATGCTTGGGAGTTTTGATGAATGTTTTTATTATGCTTTCCTATGTTCAAACAATGTTAGTTATAATATTATGTTGCTACTTTTGTGATCCTTGATACACAATTTTTGGATATATAATATTTGGTGTATCAAATTATGTTGAACATATATTCTTTATGTTATGGTATTTCATATTTTGATGTATGCTCTATGTTGAAAAATTTCATTCTAGCTGATAATGATTATTACAATATATATCTTTATGTTGAAATTATATCATGATGAACATTGCATTTATATTGGACTCACATACATTAGCAGTGCTGGCATTTCATGAGTTTGAGTATGATATTATTGGATATATTGGCTCAAAATGATGGACTTATACTATGACAAACATTATTTTTATGCAAAATATTGAGGAAATGTTGTCACTATAATGGACCTATATGGACATGTGCCATATGACCTATATGGACATGTGCCATATTTTGAATATGTTGGAATCATGGCATGTTGGATTTATATACCATGTTAAAAATTATTATGATGAATTAATGCCATGTTGTAAAATGTTGAACTCATATGCATATGGATTTGTATCATTGACATGAACTTATAACATATGTTGAAACAGGTATCATATATTGGAATACAGATTAGAACATGCACATGTTGGATCTTTTGAGTTAGAGCTTAAGCTTAAATTTTTAATGAATATCCCATGCTTGTAATCTTTGAGATGATGTTATTGATATCTTTTTATGCTCACTACTCATGTCGATCACATTTATTATTTTGTCGATATCAAATGGGAAAATAAAATAATAATAATTCATTTTATAATTTTATAGTCTTTGATAAGTTTTAAATTAATAGATTTTATGATATGTTGATGATAGCCGACTACTTTTGTGCAAGAGTCGACTACCATTGGATGTTTCCCAAAATATTGATTTTCATTGAGAATTTTATTTTGGCACATGGATTGTTGGATAGTTAGTCACTTTATTTCTCTACTCTCTTTTTGATGAGACAAAGGGGGAGAAATTTGGTAATGCATATAAAAATCCATGTTATCATGTATTTCATGCTTCAAAAACTATGTTATCATATATGCTTCTTATATTCATATATGTCTTGATGAGACAAATGGAAAGTTATTTTTATCTTGGAATTTATGTTTAATGCTTGAAATTAGAATATGTTGAACCTTTTGTGCTTAATGAATTATATTTGACTTTCATTTTTAACTTGAGCTTTGTATATTAATACTTTAAGATATAATATGAAATAATGCTTTAAATACTTGTCCTAACATGTAAGGATGCAGGGGGAGTTTACAAAATTATGATTAAACAACATGCATCACTGTAGGGGGAGCAAATAATTCTTTTAACATTTCATATTATTTTGAATTTTATATCATTTTTATTGTTATCATCAAAAAGGGGAGATTGTTGGATACTGAGCACCTATAATGATGTTTTGATGATAATTAACAAATGATTATTACCAATATCATTCACCAGGTGTGTTGGAATCACAAAGTCAAAGAAATAAAGCTTAAATTCAAAAGTCAACAAAAGTCAAAATGACTCAAATGAAGCACAAGAAACTTAGCCAAAGAGAAATTCCAATCAAAAGCTTTGAAAGAAGATCAAGAGAAGTGTGTAAGCTTAAACCCAAGCCAAAGAGCTAAGATGGAGCTAAGGCATTTAGAAGAGGATATGCAATGCATCAAAGATGCCAAATTTGGGTATATCTAGATGTAAATTTTATTTATGCTTTTAGATTATTTATAGGCCTTAGAATTGGAGCTACACAAGGAGCTACACACACATAAAAGTTTTTAAAACTTAAAAAATGATTTAGAAAATTTTTAAAATAATTTTGAAATGATTTCATGAAGATTTCATCGCACAAAACCCATGTATATAAATAAGAGTCAGCTATCTTTAGATAATAGTCGACTATTTTGAATGGGAGATGAGTTGTGCTCACTGGACCCCAAGAGAGTCGACCCAGTTTTGCTGGTAGTCGATCACATTTTATTGGGGAATCGACTACCAGCTGAACATCGGTCGAATATTTTGAGCTAAATGACACAGTTCTAGATTTTATAGGATTTTGTTTTTTCAACCGTTTAAAAGGTATTTTGGAGAAAATTTTCAAATGGCTAATTGGGTTATAAATGATGGGAGTTGGCTGGAGTTAAGAAGAACTTTAATGATCATATTTTCTAATGATTCATAAGCATTCAAAGCATTTCTCTAAGCTTTCTCTCTAATTTTCTTAAGCCAAAATAATTTTCAGCTCATAGCTTTTAAACAAATTCTTTTCTTGGCTAAATTGATTTTGTTTTCTCACTATTTTAATCTTCATATTTCTGAGAAACAAATCAATCTTAAATCCTCTTGATCTTTATAAGCAAAGCTCATCTTCTTAGAGATCAAGGGATAGTTTTCTTTCTATAGCCACACGTCACATCAAGCTCCAAGACTATTGTCTATACGGAAGTTGTAAGAATCATCACCATCCAAAAGAGGTATTGAAAATCCACATTAATTGTGGTGGTGAGTTGTTTTAATTTTTTGTATTAAGAGTGTTGTAAAAAGCCTCTTGGAGATCCTCTTTGAAGAAGATGTTATCTGTGTACTTGGAAACCCCTGCAAGAGAAGCTAGGTGATTGTATATTGTAGAAGCCCTCATTTAAGGCAAGTTACTCTCTTTAAGCTAGGTTTGGTTAGTGAAAAATCCCAACAAGGAGGTTGGAGACTGGAGTAGCCCATGGTGGGTGAACCAAGATAAAATCCTATTGTGTTTGCGTTGTGATTGTCTCTCCATTTCCTTACTTGCATATTTGTGTTATTTAAATTCTGCTGCATAATATTATCTCGCATTCCTGCAAGTATTTATTAGTAAGTTGATTAAGTACTTAAGGAGTAACATCCTTAAGAGACTTAGGCTAAATTTAGAGTGTTTAAGTTTTAGTTGTGTTTAATTTTTAGAAACACTAAGCACCACCTCTCTAGTGTTTAGCTTGCTTATCTACATGATCCAACACTTATCATGTCCCCTTGTATCAGACTTATGTAACCCCTATTATATGGGCCATGTGGCCCCTCTTCATTTCATTGTTGTAATCTATTTTTGTGACATTGGGAATGTAATATTGATAATGATTATCTATGTTGTTTGAGATGCATGCAAGGATCTACGAGCTAATGACAGACGCTTAATGTGCTTAGGCTAAGAAGGAAAGAAAGAAAGAAAATAAATAGTACTCCCTCCTTGACTTAAGCACACCGAGTTCCCTCTCACGCTTCCACTCCAAAAAAGAAAATAACAGGAAGCGAGGCATGACTGATGTAGTGATATGTAATATTTTGTGATATGTTATATTTTGTATGGGGTTTGAGAATCTTTTTATGTATGATATCTTTTGTTTGAGCAATGTCGTGATGTATCTTTATATTTGCATCTCATTGACTCTTTCATGTGTGTGTGTGTGTGTGTGTGTGTGTGTGTGTGTGTGTGTGTGTGTGTGTGTGTGTGTGTGTGTGTGTGTGTGTGAAAAAGGGGGATCTAGGGCGCCTCCTTAGATGAAATCTAAGGAGGCACCCTCATTTCCCCCCATCTCCCACAATTTTTTTTGAATTTTTTTTGAATTTTTTTCATGTGGTTATTGTTCACATCATGAATGATCAACTTACCAAATTTTAAGGGATTCCAATACTTTTTAAGCCCCCATCTACCCCTTACAACTTCAACGGTCTGAAAACGTGCTGAAAACCCCACGAGGTTGCAAGTGAAATATGTGGGCTCAAAAAGTATTGGAATTTCTTGAAATTTGGCATGTTGATCATCCATGAGGTGAACAACAAACCCATGAAAAAAATTTCAAAAAACAGTGGGAGATTGGAGGAAATGGGGGCGCCTCCTTAGATTGAATCTAAGGAGGCACCTTAGGATCCATTTACCCTATATATACATACATACATACATACATACATATATACATATATATACATGGATCATCCTTTGGATATGTGTCTATTTATTGGTTATTTTCAATTTGTGATACTTCCATATATCATAATGTTGATATTGTCTCCATCCCCATGTTTCAATATATTTGCGATTATTAAGTGTGATACCCCTTCATGATTTGTCTTATTATTCTCTTAGTATCACCTAGGTGGGTATCATATTCATGAACTCATATGTTCTATACCTCTTCTAGCACTAGTTGTTGCTGTTGTTTCTCTCCCTTCCACTCCTTTTATCTAATGACAAATGGGAGAGAAATAAACAAAGTAATGTTTAATGTGCTATTAGGATTTTAAACATTTCCATGAATCATACAGTCAAAAGTCATTTTTTAGCCACTGTCTGATTAATGGGATGTATGATTTATTAAATTGGAGTTTATATCCCACATTTTCAATCAATTTATTTCCATTCATGTATATCATCGTTATGTCACTTATTTGTGTATTAATTCTACTTTGTGCATTCATGCCTATATACAAAATTATATGCGATACACACATTATGATGCAACTTATTATATTTCTTTAATTTGACTCTCTTGATTGGCATCATTGCTGGGGGGAGTAAGTATAATTTTCACACAATATTTATTTTTTTATGTTTTGTTTGTCATCATCAAAGAGGAGAGAATGTTGAGTATTGGATCCCCCAATTTGGTTTTGGTGATAAACAAACATAAATTATTGTAGTTAACCCCTCATTTTGCAGTTAATTAAAGCATCCCCATATTTATATTCAAAGAATATCAAAGCGAATTAAATGAAGCAAATAACTTGAAAAGATGTCAAGGAGTTGATTGAAGAACTCAAAGAGTAAGTGAAGAGGATTAAAATATAATTTCTTTATGTCTTTACTCTTTTGAGTTCGTTAAAATGTTAAGCCTGGAAATAATCTACTTAGAAGCACTTACACTTCATGCTCAAATAATTAGAATAGCCCTTGGATCATTCCATAGGCTTCATAGTTCATAAATCTCAAAATTGAGATTTTGACCTAGGATCAACCGTCTAAAGAAGACCATTCAGACGTCTGACGTGCATGTTTTCTGAGTCTTGTTTCAACTGACTCATTAGGCATTTGATGTGTTGTTCCTGTTAGGTATTGGTGTTTTAGACTAATATTATTTTGATGATGATCACTACATTATGTTGTTGCTAATGACTCTCAATGTTTTAGTCTCATGTTTAATAATTGAATAATAACATGTTGGAGACTAAAAGCTTGGTGCAAAGGTGGACATATAGAGGAGCATTGTCAACGCTTGGAACTTGATGAAAGGAAGCTCATGAAGTGGTGCCAAAGCTTGGAAGTTGATGGGGGAGATCAAGGCTACTCAAACTTGATGGCTTAGACTCTAGGAGAAGCAAATTGTAAACCAGGTAATATTTTATTACTTGTTTTTCTCTTTTTGAGTCTAGGACTTTGTAATGCCTTGATAGATGGTCATACCCCTTCATGCATATGCATTAACCATCTTAGTGAACACTAGGATCTTCATAGAAATCAATCCAATAGGTTTCCCCTTGCCATGAACTCAATTGGAGTCTCTGGCCTTCCTTTAGACGCATGCTGAAGGCAGGACTGGAGGCTGGTGGTTCACCATGGCCTGGCCAGCCTTTTACAGGCGGCTGATCTTCACAGCTCAAGTCAATATTTTCTTGACTCTTACTGGAGCTTTTGGTGCATGCGACTGAAGTACATTTGTCAGCCGCCTGAAAATTGTTCTGTAGTCGTCTGTGTGCCAAAGTGTGTAACTTGTCAATTCTGTGGTTCACTCCATCTTGTGTGTCAGTCGACTGATGTAGAGTTTACAGTCGCCTGTCAATCTTCAGGTGCCTGGACTTTGATCAGCAGTTGCATGAATGCACAAGTGCGTAAGTTGACATTTCTCGGCTCCTTTCCATCCCATGTGACAGTCGCATGACGAAGTATTTACAGGCACATGCACAGTTGTACAAGAGCATGTGTAGTCTTTTACAGTCGCCTGTCCTGGCTTAGATTATAACCATTGGGAAAATCTAGCCGTTAATCAGTTGCCTGTCATGTGTTCTACAGGCGCATGTCCAAGCTGTTTTCTGCCAATTTCTAGCCATTGCAGATTTGTTCTTTTGACCTTTTTACTTGGATTGAGTGGGGTTTCTTGGCTTCATATATATATATGAGATGGCCTAGTTCTATTAGAACTCTTGATTATCATTGCATATCATTGAGCAACTTTAAGCTGCTCCTATTTCTCATTTTCCCTCATTAGAGCTCTAATCCTCTTCATGCATTGAAGCTAGCTCAAGGGAAATCCTCCAAGTGCATCAAAGCTCATCTCAACACTTAGAGATCCTCTTACATTCCATGCATTCATTATTCAGTAAGTTCATCTCATCAAGGCATATATAAGAGTATTTATTTCATCTTTCTGATGTGAAACCCTAACTCTCTTTGTGGGAGTTAGTTACTCTCTTTGTGGGAGTTTAACCCATGTGTAGGTTTGGTTGAGTCCTTGTGTAGGGCAACCCTAATTCTCTGTGTGGGAGTTAGTTTCTCTCTGTGTGGGAGTTAAACCCTTATGTAGAGTTGGTTGAGTCCTTGTGTAGGACAATTCCCTTGTGTAGGGATTGTATTCACAACCTTGTGTAGGATCATAGTGAATATTGGTGTGGCTGGATGTATCCCAGTTGGGGAACCATGGTAAAATCTCTTGTGTTTGCTTTTGCTTGATTGTGTGAATTATCTTCCTCTTGCACTTATAATTCCACATTTGCAAGCTTAATTTTTAATTACACAATTATTGACATTACTCTATTCACTCACCTCTAGAGTGTTTGTTGTTAGTATTGCAAGATAGGTTGTCCTTACAATTCCCAGTCGTTTAATTAGGCTTCCAGCCATCTAAGAGTTGTTCTCTAGACGTCTGAATAAATAGGCTAGATTTATTCCAAGAGCTGTTTAGTTTTTGCAAGGCTATTCTGTCAGGCGTCTGATGCCTGTCTATCAGACGATTGAACAGTTCATCAGGCGTCTGATAACCCTTCTTCAGCTGTCTGATATAAAGTCGTTTCTCAGCAATTATTGCATTGTCAGGTTGTGCCTCAGCCGTCTTATATGTGTCCTTCAGACGTTTGATTTTGTCTTCTACTAACCGTTTCTTTCCGTTACAACATCTATTGCTGCGATTTTTCTCTTAACTTTTGGGCTATTTCTTGGGTAGTATTTATATGACATGTTGGTCTTTCATTCAAAACTCTTGGACCATTTATTCTTTCATTAAATACGATCATTTATTCTCTCATCTCCTTCAATTGCTCATAACTATCATTGTCCAACAAAGCTCACAAGCTCACATTCAAGCATTGATTGCTTCTTTATTTTGGACAAGCTCTTCTAGTACATCAATATTTGTCACGCCCCGCTTCCCAACACTACGGAGGCGAAACGTGACTAAGGCCTGCTTGGGCCGGAGCTGTGAGGCTCAGACCCAATAAGCGTCTGTGAGGTACTCCAAGACGAAAGAACAGGTACCGGCAGAAAAGTACGGAACAACAAAAGTACTGAAAAGGAAATGCATTCATTTTATTCCAACAGATATCCAGAAAGTACGGAAGTCTAAAACAAAGCCCAGCATGGCTACAAACAGCTGAAAGAAACTACTTGTGCAAGCACCCAACCTAGACAGAAAAGTAAACGGTGCTACGCACCCAACTAAAAAGCAATAAATCTCTGAAACAGTAACATGAAGAACCTCTAGCTCTGGTCCTCCTCAGGCACGTACTCTGGGTCGACGTCCTCTGGCTCCGCGTACTCTGGTAAGTCCGGCTCGACCACGTACTCTGGCTCGACACCTGACTTACAGCACCCAAGAGAAAAGGAACTGTACGTCAGGTAAAGTCTACAAAGAAGGATTAGACTCTACTGCAAGTGTAATGTATAAAGAGCAACATTTTACTGGTTGATTAACATGCTGGGGTTATAACATGGCAGTTATAGAAAGTAAAACGGTGCAGGGAAAAGTAAACGCGACAAGCAGTAACCGTAGCGTGTGCTACCGGCTACAGGGCTAACCTAGACGGGACAAGACAAGACAAGACGTACCGTGTGTGTCACGAAGGGTTCACGCCTTACGGTTCGAGGGGGATCAAACCCTCTCCCCGTGTGACCGCTCAACCCTACCCCAAACCCAAGTGCTCAAGATAGGACCACTCGCTCTAGCTTGGCGAGTGCCTCTATCCCCACGGTCAGTAGCGTATCCCCCACTCCCTTGGTGGACGACTGATTCGGAGTGAAAAGTGTCTATTTATACCCCCTAACTACCCCTATTTTGTGCTAATGATTAGGCTTAAACTTGCTCTTTTGGGTATATTTTCATTTCAAACCATTTTAGGAGCTTACTCTCATTCTTGGCACAAAATATGGATTTTATCATCTTTGTTGGCTTCCTATTATTTTTCATATGCTCCTGCTATTATTGTGATCATATCACCATTTTTGGAAATTATTTGAGCATTGGAATATTTTATAAGAATCATTGGGGGTCAATATTGTTTTATAATAGTCATTATATTAATTTTCTCATCATATGGACTAATTTCTCCTTCCCTTATTTTTCAGGTACTCCAAGAAGTCTTGGAGATTTTCCAGAATTTTCTGGGATTTTTCAGGAATTTCTGGATATTTTTGGTGAATTTTTGGAGGAGAAATAGGGTTTAAAATCCAAAAAATGGGGACTTACTGGGGGCGCCATGTGGCGCGATCTGGTGGCGCCAGGTGGCGCCGACCACCCATTTGAACTAGGCGGGCCGCTGCAATTTGTGTAAGAAAAAGTATTTTAAAAAAAGCCTTATGCGGCCCGGTCTTGGAGCGAGCCGCAGATAGACAGATAGATATATATATATATATACATACATACATACATACATATATATATATATATATATATATATATATATATATATATATATATATATATATATATATCCGATGGCGGGCCGGCCCACCGGCCGGCCCGCCCCGCAAAAGGAAGCAGCGCGCGCGGATGCCTTATGCGGGTCGGGCGCTTTAGACCCGACCAGCAGCCCACTGTGTGGGTTTATTGCGCCTGTGGGATGCGAAAATTAAAGGAGCTTCATTTTTTCGCCCAGCTCGGTTTTCTTGCGTTTTTTGGGTTCTTTTTTTAGGGTTTGAGAGAGCTTGGAGGGGAGGAGGCCATGGGAGCTTGGAGAAGCTTGGAGGAGGAGCAAATTGGAAAAGGCTAGGGCTCACTTGAGGAGATCTTGGTGAAATATATCCTCTTCCCCTTTGTATTTTGATATCTCTTTATTGTACTGAATTAGGGTTTATTGTGAATGAAAATTCCATCTTTTCATGATGATTGAGTAGTGTTGAATGCTTGGGTTGTGATTCATGATGGTTGGTTGTTAATTGTAGTTCTAATTATCTCTTGCCCATTATCATGTTAATGTTGGATGTTTCATTAGGGTTAATTTTATTGGTTAAGACCCAAGTGGGCACACTTTGAGAAAAGTCCATGATCCTAATTTGATTAGTGCCATGATGATGCATCCCTTCTTTTAGCAAATTATCGTGTTCATGAAAGCTAAATTTTACGATTGAGTGTCCTTAGCCAGATAATCAATTGAGTTATATGCGGGTAATTAGAGCTTAATCAACACCAATCCTAGTGAACCCACAACCCATGCTCTCTCGCCTTGCCATCCTAAATCCCCTTTGCCTCTCTAACCCTAGCCACTTAGGATAGAATTGTATTTCACCACACTTTTCCCACTTCCGTCCACCGTTAGCGAGGTGGTTGTTTCACGCTATTTCCTTTCTTTATCGATCAATTTTGTGAATATAGAACGACTTGTCCCTGTGATCCGACCCGGTACTCACCGGTTATTTTTATTGCATTGACACTCCTACGCTTGGGAGTGGGAAGGCGTGCTCCGTGCGCGTCCTCCCGTGTCAACCAATTGGCACCGTTGCCGGGGACAATGGTTTCTATTATTAGTATTTTTTGATTGATTTTGAAAGTTTTAGTGTGATACTTCTATCTCTTAGTGTTGTGTCTCTCCATTTTATTTATTTTCCTCTTATTGAGTCTTTTGGTTGTTTATTTTCATTTTCGTGAAATTTTTTTTAACATGGCATCATCTTCAGATTTTTCCGATATTGATCTGGATGATATCCCACTCCCGCCATTCTTTCATGGTTCGGAGTGGGAAAATCCTTATTTACATTTGAAAAAGTTTGAAGATTGGATATTTTCATGTCTTGGTGGGAAAATTTTTGATGATTGCATATACTTTAGATTTTTTCCCTCTACATTGCAAGATAATGCTAGATTGTGGTTTGATTCTTTGTCTCTCGACTCACATTTTACTTGGTTGTCATTTCAGGCTGAATTTCTCCGAGTATTTTTGCCTATTTTCTTGGAGCAAGTACCGGGGCGGCAGGCCATGGAGCAGCATATAGCGAGCTTTGCCCAAGCTGAATGGGAGGCCTACCATCAGGCTTGGCAGAGGTTCAGTGATTTGGTGCTTACGTGCCCACACCAGAGCTTTCACGAGGATCATCTTCTGCAGATCTTCTACACAGGATTATCGCCATCTGGGCGGGATTTGTGCAGATGAGTTACGGTGGGGAGTTCTTTGATTATTCGACCGAGGATTCATGGTGTTACCTGAGGGACCTTGCAGAGTATGAGGAGACAGTCCAGCAGGTCCAGGACCAGCCTGAGGAGCCAGCTGAGGGCTCATTCCAATGCGACCCTATGGAATACCAAGAGAAACCTGTGAAGAGGGTGCATTGGGGCAAAGTAGAGGAATTTGAGCATATACATTTGGATGAGTCGGATGAGATGGATGATGAAGTGTGTGTCGACCATGTTGATGACACGATGCATTTGTATGTTGGTGGTGATGTTCTGGTGGATGCATGTGAAGGCACGAGCGATATGGATGATATTGGAGAGCCTGAGTTATGTTTCCCGCCTACTACATCCGCCCCTTTTGAGGTGTACGAGTGCATGGGACGGACTGTTGAGAGAGTTTTCTTTGACGATGATGAGGATGATTTTGGCGAGGGAGTGAGTTTACATACCTTGACGGAGCCTGAGCCAGACCTTCCTCCTACTTCAGTGCAGCAGGTCATATACCCTTCACCTCAGGATACGCACCAGACCATCATTCGTAGAGATTTTCAGGATACATTTCATAGTCTGGGGAGGTCTACAGAGCCTACACTTTATTATAGTGAGGACGATTACGTGATGGTTTATGTTGAGCCTGAGCCATCGTCTCCTCCAGATTCTCTTCTGCAGCCGCTTTCCCCTCCTCCTGAGGCAGAGTATCATGCCACACCTAGCGCCATTATTCAGGGAAGTCCCCACCATCTCATGCCTTGCATTTCTGAACCCAAATTTTCGCTTCCATATATATTTTCTTCAGATTGTCGTCTATTGCATTTACATTCTTTTATTTGTTTTGACGACCCGTTTTGGAATGCTTTTGCAGGGCATGAGGACATGACTTGGATTGATGCAGCTCGTCTCCCACATGACACGTATTATCCCAAGGGGACACTGGGAGTTGCATTGCTGGAATCCAAGGAGGCCGGTAGAGGCCTAGCTCCAAATACGCTCGCGGAGGAGCGTAAGGATATGATCGAGCAGTTGCCACCACCGTTATAATTTTGAGATCCGCCTTTTGCCACGGTGTGTTCTTTCCAATAGTGTAAATAAATAAATGTTTTATTTTAGTGCTTTCGTATGCTTTTTCTTTTCTTTTCTAGGATCTTTTGCCGAGATCTAATACTCTCCCAACATTGAGGACAATGCTAATTTTAAGTTGGGGGTGAGTGTTAGAATCTTTAGATTGTTAGGATTTTGTTGGTAGCTTTAAAATTTTTTTTGAGATACCTCCATTTTGCCATCACCCATTGCTCTTTATTGCATATCATATTTGTCCTCCTTGTCCCTATGCCGTTTGCTTTGTGCTTAGTCCCTACATGCTTAATGCCATGCAATTTTTTCAGATTATTATTTCGGTATCGATTTCTTGATGTTGGATCTGCATGTTTCATTTCTTTTCCAATTTGGAGTCAAATGCTAATATGCCATGTATGAAACTACTTTATACGTCGTGATATCTCTTTGAAATAATTTGGAAAAAGTTTGGTGTAAGTGATTCCATGAGTTGGGATGAATGGTGTAGTTTTTAATTGGATTGGGTGTGGCCATATGGTGCATGCTTTGTTTTCCTCTTAAGGAGTGGGTGGATGAGTTGATAATTCATGTTTGGAATGAAAAAAATAGAGTAATATAAGTGAATGGTTTTTCTAATCAAATCGAGTAGCCGGTGCCCCACGAAACATTGGGGAGGACGCCAAAGATGAGATTTAGGGGATCATTCCATCCCTTTGCCTATATAGCGTTATCACATGTATGCAAAGGTGAATGTGTTTGCATTTCATGGCGTTATCGCGTGAATGCAAAACATAAACATCCAAAAAAAAGAATACAAAAAAAGAAGGAAAAAGAAAAGAAAAGAAAAATGCATAAAAATGAAAGAATAAGCAACATGAGTGATGCAATCTCATTTCCCACAACTTAGAGGAATTTCTTTTGTTTTGGCCATTTCCATGAAAATTAGAAACCATGACATTGTGATATTTTTCAACCTATGTGATACGGTGCCTATTACCTTACTTTTCTTTGAATTGAATTGAGGGGAATGTCATTTGTTGTTTATTTTCATACATTGGGTATATTGGCTTTGAAATCATTTTGAAATATCATTTGGGGTATGCCATGAGGATATCTTGAGTTGGTGCATGTTTTTCACTTTAATCCAAATTTATCGCATACTTTGCTAGGGACTAGCAAAAAGCTAGTTGGGGGTGTGATTCGAAGTGAAAAGTGTATATTTATACCCCATAATTACCCCCCTTTGTGCTAAAGATTAGTCTTAAACTTGCTCTTTTTTGGGTATATTTTCATTTCAACCCATTTTAGGAGCTTACTCTCATTCTTGGCACAAAATATGGATTTTATCGTCTTTGTTGGCTTTCTATTATTTTTCATATGATCCTGCTATTATTGTGATCATATCACCATTTTTTGGGAATTATTTGAGCATTGGAATATATTATAAGCATCATTGATGGTCAATATTGTTTTATAATAGTCATTATATTAATTTTCTCGTCATATGGACTAATTTCTCCTTCCCTTATTTTTCAGTTACTCCAAGGAGTCTTGGAGATTTTCCAGAATTTTCTGGGATTTTTCAGGAATTTCTGGATATTTTTGGTGAATTTTTGGAGGAGAAATAGGGTTTAAAAGCCAAAGGGGGGATTTACTGGGGGCGCCACGTGGCGCGATCTGGTGGCGCCAGGTGGCGCCGACCACCCATTTGAACCAGGCGGGCCGCTGCAATTTGTGTAAGAAAAAGTATTTTAAAAAAAGCTTTTATGCCGCCCGCTCTTGGAGCGGGCCGCAGATATAAAAAAAATTTAAAAAAATTTCCGATGGCGGGCACGCCCCGCAAAAGGAAGCAGCGCGCGCGGATGCCTTGTGCGAGTCGGGAGCTTCAGACCCGACCCGCAGCCCACTGTGTGGGTTTATTGCGCCTGTGGGATGCAAAAATTAAAGGAGCTTCATTTTTTCGCCCAACTCGGGTTTCTTGCGTTTTTTGGGTTCTTTTTTTAGGGTTTGAGAGAGCTTGGAGGGGAGGAGGCCATGGGAGCTTGGAGAAGCTTGGAGGAGGAGCAAATTGGAAGAGGCTAGGGCTCACTTAGGGAGATCTTGGTGAAATCTATCCTCTTCCCCTTTGTATTTTGATATCTCTTTATTGTAATGAATTAGGGTTTATTGTGAATGAAAATTCCATCTTTTTCATGATGATTGAGTAGTGTTGAATGCTTGGGTTGTGATTCATGATGGTTGGTTGTTAATTGTAGTTCTAATTATCTCTTGCCCATTATCATGTTAATGTTGGACGTTTCATTAGGGTTAATTTTATTGGTTAAGACCCAAGTGGGCACACTTTGAGAAAAGTCCATGATCCTAATTTGATTAGTGCCATGATGATGCATCCCTCCTTTTAGCAAATTATCGTGTTCATGAAAGCTAAATTTTCCGATTGAGTGTCCTTAGCCGGATAATCAATTGAGTTATATGCGGGTAATTAGAGCTTAATCAACACCAATCCTAGTGAACCCACAACCCATGCTCTCTCGCCTTGCCATCCTAAATCCCCTTTGGCTCTCTAACCCTAGCCACTTAGGATAGAATTGTATTTCACCACACTTTTTCCCACTTCCATCCACCTTTAGCGAGGTGGTTGTTTCACGCTATTTCCTTTCCTTATCGATCAATTTTGTGAATATAGAACGACTTGTCCCTGTGATCTGACCCGGTACTCACCAGTTATTTTTATTGCATTGACACTCCTACGCTTGGGAGTGGGAAGGCGTGCTCTGTGCGCGTCCTCCCGTGTCAACCAGTGACGAACGTTCCGTAGGTGAAACCGTAACATAGGTCCACTCGCTCTAGCTTGACGAGTGCCTTTATCCCCACGGTCCGTAGCATATCACTCACTCCCTTGGTAATGACGAACATCCCGTAGGTGAAACCATAACATAGGTCCACTTGCTCTAGCTTAACGAGTGCCTCTATCCCCACGGTCCGTAGTGTATCACTCACTCCCTTGGTGAGCGACGAACATCCCGTAGGTGAAACCGTAACAAAGATCACTCCCTCTAGCTTAGGGAGCATCTGAAACGCCCGAAGGCTTTGTAACAAGACACGACATGACAAGTAAGGAAATGTTCTTCTAGGGGGTCCACACGCACGCACACACAGGAAAACCCTAAGGTGTCAGTTGTTGTTGTTGCATTTAGACTTCGTCGTCAAGTCTAAGCTGTCAAGGAGAGGTCCCGAACGCTATCATTTCACGTCCGGTTCTCTTTTAAATGTTCTTTAACTTCCTAAGAACGGTAAGGCCTAAACATGGCCGTAAGAACACAAGTGTAAACACTTGCATGCAGTGGCGAGTGTATCGTCTGTCCGGAGCGTCCCGTCGAAGTGGTGTATCTACGAGAGTCAGTCCGTCGGGAGCGTCTCATCGTGGTCCGAGTGTCGGGTAGGGTTCATTGAAATGAATTAAGGGGACGGTATCAAGTCACGTTTTAGCAATCCTATTAGGTGTATCTCTAGGTTAAGCGTGACTATCCTATCGGTTCCAAGATGCGATGTTTAATTGTCAGATTCTACTCTACAGTTCTATACGTCAACATCTACCCTATGTGCACAGTCAAAAGTCCAGTCGACGATCTAGATTAGCACAACATTTTAAAGGAGCACAAAAGTAAATTTAGTGTCTTTAAGTTGCTGATTTTTAGTTAGGGTTCAGATGGCGTATTGTTTTGGGTTGCTATGAGTAAAGGGACCAACCTGAACGACGGTCGTGCGGGGAATGGCGACGGATCTAAAACGATAACGGAAGCGGTGTGGCCGTCGGCAATCCGTGAAGTGACAGCGCGCGAGGAAGTGCAGCAGCAGTGTCAGAAGGGCGCGTTGGCTGCAGGGGTCCTCGAGGAAGGGAGGAGAGAGGCAGCAGCAAGACTGCTGCTGCGCACGATCGTCGGAGGTCGGGGTGGCTGTGGACAGGAGGTGGCCAGCGGCTTGCGGGTCAGCGGGGTTGTGCGTGGACAGCAGGGGGATGCGGCCTGCCGTTTGTGCGCGGATGCGACAGAGGGGAGAGGGTGACGACCTGATCTTGACCGTGCGTCGCTGCTACGAGGGGGAAACTGACGTGGCGAGGGTGGAAGAGTCGTGCGGCCTGAAAATGGAGCGAGGGGGAAAAGGCAGGCCGTAGGGCATTGTCGGGGGTTGCGGATGCTGCTGCGCGCGAGATGTCCGGAGGGCAGCGTCGCCAAGGGGGGTCTGGCACTGCGGCCTGCTTGGCGTCGGGGTGCGGCAGTCTGGATTGTCGCGCGAGCGGGGAAGCACCTCTGTTGGTTGCGGGGAGAGAGGGATGAGAGAGGGAGCAAAGTTGAACTGGGTTTTAAAAATGCAGTAGGCTGTTGTGCTCTCGATTAGCCCTAGGTATTAGGTTAGATATAAATAATAATAATATAAGAGAAAAAAGAGAGAGGAAAACGTGAGGGAGAGGTGCGGATATTATGAGATAAGACGAGGGTACAGTTAGGAGAGTGGTTGGGATAAGATTTAAGGGGAATTTTGGTATAGTTTGTTTTGATTTCGTTACACAAAAATTTGATTTCCTTTTGAAAAACAGCCTGCATGCGTTAATAGGAAGCTTACTTGTGTAGGGGTTAAAAAAAGGATGCAGATCCTTTTTAAAACAAATTTTATAAAAATACTTATAAAAAACGCACACCCCTTTTTATTATTAGATTAGCATTTGTTAATAGGTTATGGTTTAGAATAAGCTTTAATGATGAGGTTGTCTTTAAAAAAAATAAGCACACTCCTTTTAAAACAAATTTTATAAAAAAACATTTTAAAAATTAGTAATGAGACTAAGCAGATTGGTCCGTAAACGACCAAAAAATACAAAGAAAATACCGGGACGCTCGCGCCTCCTAGAGGATGGTGAAAACGGGGTCCGGTCGCGCATCTGAACTACAGAAAACCGTAATAAAAATCAAATGTGTTAAGACGCACACAAAACAACAACACACGCTAAAAAATACGTACGGTCGGAAAGTGACCGTTACAGTATTCACACTAGAGCACTTCATACACTCACCTAGCTTTCTTCAAGTAAGTATTATTTCAAGGCATAGGAAAGTGCAACTATTTCATGTTTATTGCACACATTTTCTCATTTATTCTTTGAGATTAACTCTCAGGTGTGAGAGTGCTTATTCTCGAGTTGTGGTGATAAGTTTCTCAATTGTAGTTCGATTTACTCTTGTTGGGATTTCCATAAGAGGGTTTAGTGGTTCTATCTCAAGCGGGATTTTCTTGAGGGTGCTGGAGTAGGATATATGAAGTCAGGCTTGACTAATTGTATCCGAACCATGGTAATTATCTGTGTTTACATTGATCAAATTTCTATGGTTGTTTTATTAATTCCGCATAGGTGGTTGTTTAAGGTTTCAATTGGCGTAAATTCCAATTATTACTATAGAACACTATTCACACCACTCTAGTTTTTCTCCCATATAGATACAGGTTATACAACATCTGATTTACTATCGATGCACCAGACAAGTGTGTTTCCAGACATATCAGACGTCTGATCTTTTAGCACCAGACGTCTGATATGCCTAGAGTTTTTTTTATTCTAGGAAATCAGACGTCTGATTATGGCATACGTCAAATTTGATATTTTAAAAATTGGAACCCTATGTGTTGGGCATAGATTGCAATAGCCATAAATAAGTATTGCTCAACCTGAAATACGAAATGCATAAAAGTGAAATACTAGCAAAATTTTTTTAATATAAAATTACATTGTCATGCATTGATTGAAATACAAATTAAATTAAATTAACTTCCAATGCCCAGATATGCTCCATCAAGTCGTTTTTAATTGGGAGTGTCATTGCTTGTCACGAGTTCGATCTCTATTTTGAATATATTATATCTCACCAAGTCTATGGTTGCCCCAGAAGAATATTGTTAGATTGTAATGTTATTCCCAAGTTGATCGTATTGTGGTAACTCATATTGTGTAGTGTAAATATGTCCATCCTCCATAATTATATTGTGCAAAATGATATAAGCCCGCATTATTTTTCAAAGTAGGTTTACTTTGTACATTCGAGCTGGACATTTGATAATTGTGCATCTTGATTGTAAAATGTCGGATGCACACTTTACATCCTTTCTTGCAGCCTATTGTCTAGCAGCAAACAATTGAGCCTTTGCAGACTGCGATAGACGAATAGATTGGAAAAACGTAGCATACGGTGGATAGATACCATTGGCCAAGTAATATCCAAGGTCATATTGGTTACCGTTAACCGTAAATTGAACATGAGGAGCTCGATCTTCATAAACATCATTAAATAACAGTGAACAGTCAAATACATTTATTTGATTGCACGTACCTGAAATGCCAGAAACATATGCCATATCCATGTGTCATACGATGCAACTGCTTCAAGTACGATTGTAGGCGATCCATGATCTCCATGTGAGTATTTCCTTTCCACGCCGATGGAAGTTTTTTCCATTCCCAATGCATGCAATCGAGACTACCCAGCATTCTTGGGAAGCCATACATTTCTCCTACACATAGAAGCCAATGGTTATCAACGGCGTTTGGCCTTCTTATGTACTCTTCTTCGAAAACCGAAACAACACAATTGACAAAATTATTAAGACATTCTTCAGCAATGGTTTTGCCTATTCGCACATAATCATCAACTGCATCAGTCGATACTCCATATACCAACATCTGCATAACCGTAGTACATTTTTGTAAAGGTGAAAGACCGATAAGACCCCAAGGATCAACACGTTGCTGGAAGAATGAGAACTGACTACTAATGGCATCTACTATGCGAAGAAATACATGCTTCCTCACTTGAAATTTCACCCGAAATTGACGATCGTTGTAAAATGGTGGGTCGGAGAAGTAATCTCTGTAAAGACAATTATGACTCGCCACCCAACCTCTATATATGGTTGCTCTAAAGCAGGGAGGCTCGTCCATGCTTATAGAAATGCTTAGGAACTCATTGATCATAAAATTGCTCATAGCGGCTATGTCTGCAACATCAACTTCATTTGACTCGGTAGATGAAGAAGAAGTATTCGAAGACATTGAAATATGTTAATTAAAGTTTAGTTTTTAATGTAGTAAAGTGTTGTGTTGGATGTTATATATAGGACTCCATTTTCCAACGGCTAGTTTTTAACGGCTAGTTTCCAACGACTAGTTTTTGTCGCCTTGTTCCAGAATGTCGTGACTGATTGATCACTACTAATAATGGAGTCTTTGCTGATATTTAGATAAGCACTAAACATGATCTTATCTTTCGTGATTGTCCAGCATATATTTTTTTTGTTGGCTGCAACTACCGTTGGTAGAAAATCCTTCTCGTTTTGGTAGACGAGTTGTCTTGCAGTGGCTGTATCCTCGCCCATGCTCTTCTATTCCACACTGTATAGAAAATTCGGGATACGTTGAATTATATTTGAAATGTGGATTGTATGAAAAATGTGGATTGTGTGAGAAATTTGGATTGTTTGATTCAGATGAATAGATGTGTTATATACTAAATTGGTCTCAAGGGTTGAAATTTGTGGAGAATTTAGGTTGCTAGATGAACTTGAAGAATTTAACAAATGTTGGAAGTAATTAGGGTGAGGTGGATCCATGATAAATGAGTATTTAATAATAAATCAGATAACTAAATGAAAAGTAAGATTGGAGACGTGGGAAATAAATGCTTGGGGAGTATCTTTTATATAGAAGAGAAAAAGGTCAAAATACTGAACCAAAATATAAACAAATTTTAAGAAATAAACCCAAAAATACAAGTCTCAACGGCTCTTTAACGACTATTTTCCCCCAAAATTAGATGTCTGACGTTCATTGATCACACGGCTGATCATTGATCAGATGGCTGATCATTGATCAGACATATGGAAAATGAACGCGTGCATCTGGTTCATGTTCAATGAAAAAATTATCCTTCCATGATCAGACGTCTGGCGTTCACTAATCAGACGTCTGATTATTGATTAGATGTCTGCAAAATGAACGTCATGCGTCTGGTGCATGTTCAATGAAAAAAATTATCCTCCTATGACCATGCGTTTGGTGCCTAATCACCAGACGTCTGATTCTGGCAGGGTTTTAAAAAAAAGATAGTTCTGTCAAAATCAGGCATCTGGAAAAATTAGGTGCCAACTGAATCAGTGGTTATGGAGGGCTGAACATAGACTTAAACTCTCCACTTTTTTGCAAACCCTCCCCATTAGTGGGCTGAAAATAGACTTAACTTACAAGACGTCTGGTTCTGGCAAGGTTTTAAAAAAATAAAGTTCCGTCAGAATCAGGCGTCTGATGTGTAACAACCAAACGTCTGCATTTGTCAGGGTTTTAAAAAATTAAAGTCGTATCAGAATCAAGCATCTGGAAAAATTAGACGCTCACCGAGTCAGTGGCTGAATAGAGGGCTGAACATCGACTTACCTCTCCACTTTTACGCAAACCCACCCACCCAGTGGCTGAATGGAGGCCTGTTAAGCCCGCCCGCCCGCCCGCCCGCCCGCCCGCCCGCCCACCCAATTAAGGGAGTGGCCCGTACATCCAATACAGATGCGAGGAGTCCCGTTCCTGCGCTATTTAACCCCCTCGTGCAACTCACATGTCCGTATAGTTTATCTTGGTTCCTTTCTCGACCTCATTCAGACCCATCACCTGTTTGTGAAATTGTCTCTGAGAGAGCGAGAAAGCGAGGGAGCGATGTAGATGAGGCCTCTTGGGTGGTGGTTGATGCTGGTGGGTTCCCTACGCCTCGCCTCTGTATGGTTCGGTTTTTTCGACATCTGGGCTCTTCGCCTCGCCGTCTTTTCTAAAGCTGACAGTAAGCATCTCTCTCTACAATGTAGCATGTTCTCTTAAATATCTGCTTCAATTTCTAAGCAAAAAGCAGCCTTAACTGATGGAAACGCACTATCCCAAGTTTTAGTTGAAATAAGTTGTCGTTGGGTAAATTTTTCTTGTGAATGGCAGTTGGATTGCTGAAAGATGAATATTATCTCCAAAACTTACCGGGAAATGTAGCTATTTAAAGGAAATTGAAAGCCAAGGATAGTAAAGTACAAAAAAGACGCAGCAAGATTGTGTACAACTCCTACTACGAAAAAGATGGCGCTTTTAACTCTTTTTAGGAAACCAAGCTTGGTTTTTGATCTGTTTTAGTTTGAGGAGAATTTAGAGAGCCGCTAAGTTGTACGAGCTTAACCTATTTAATGACAAAGACTGGTTTCCTTGCTTCCAAACATTTATATTGGGTTTTCTGTAGAGCCCCCTTTCATGGTTTTTGTAGGCATTTGGCACTGACCTAGATGGCTAATGTCAGGCTAGCAATGTTTTGTAGATTATTCTTGATATGTAATTGTGATCTCTGACTACCCCCATTCAATGGATGTTCATTTGTTCTTCTTGATAATGATGATGAAACAATCATCTGACAAAAAAAATTATATTTGAAGTCGGTTCCTTGGATGATTTCCAAAAAAAAAGAAGTGGAAAAATTGTTGGATTATAAATTCCATAGTAACCAGTAAGGAAATAGAAGGTTCTGGCAAAGGGGAAGGGAGGTGTCTTTAACTGGTACATTTATTGTCTTATTGTCTGTTTTACATACCATCAAATCTTTAGCTCTCTTCAATTCTCGGTGCACATTTGCCTGTGATGTTAATGGAGCCTGTCATTATGTTGTATTATAAATGGATGATAATGTCATGCTACGATTCTTGGAATGGGTAAACCTTGTATTATAAGACTTTGGCCACACCTTGTTTTTTTAGAATGACTAGTTTTGAGTCAGAAAACTTATTTAATGTTATTGTGAATTTTCTATTTATAGAGAAATTCTGAGTTTTTAATAATGTAAACATATGTTGGAGTACTAGATTTTCCTAGGGTCATTCTTGTTGAATATAGGAGATATAAGATACTAAAAAGTAACAGATTAATTTTGTAAAGCAATCTGCTTCCAACGGATAAAATAAATGTTATGTTCTGTATAAAATTGAATGCCCACGAGAGAATATATTAGTTAAAAAATCATGCAGACTCTATGTAAAATTAGCTAGTGTTACTACTTACTAGGATTCTAAACTCTTGTTACTGTAGAGAAATCAGCAAAGATACTGTAGAGGTTGATAATTTTTGCGGAACTTCCATCTTTTGGATAACTGGAAAATAAGCATTACAATCATTGTATACTAACTCTTTTTGTTCTTTCCCCATGCAACTTTCAGGGTAATTTCTTAGTTGTTCCTTGTTGTCGTTGCAGACCAAGGAATTATCTTTCGGCCGATACCCTTTGGTATCGGACGTTTTGTCTCGGTTTTGGAACAGACTGAGACAAAACCGAATGAAAGTTTCGGTTCGGCTGGAATGGCAACAATAATGTTTTAGCCGAAACCAATAAAAAGAAGAGGAGATCTCACAACTCTAATCTACATCAAAACAAGAAGGAAAAAATAAGAAGAAATTGATGCATCAACTCTACAGCTACAAAAAAAGGAGGACATGAAAAAGAAGAGGAAGAGGAATAAGAGAGAGACATACCTGGAACCGTTTGGAGGAAGAAGAGATCATGCCGCCTGTGCTGTCCGCCGTTCTTCAGAGCTCCAGAAATGACACGTCGCTCTCCCGTTGCCTCACATGAGTGGGTGCCCCTTCGTTTGATGTTAAAAGGCTGGATGAGTGAGTGCTGCTAGTCAAATTACACACTTGCTAAATTTGTTACATTTATTTACAATTTTAATATTCTCATTGAGACCATTTAATCAAAGGGAATGTCAAAATTATAAATAAATATAAATTGTTTATCAAAATATGTAATTTGACAGCAACACTATTAAAATTGCTATTCACCTTACATATTTTGCTAACTGTGTTGCATTTATTTACAAGTTCACCATTATCTTTTAGAAGGGAATGGCAAACTTGTAAAAAATGTAATATGTTTAACAAAATACAAGTATTGTTATAACATTAGTAATATGTTAGCAAAATACAAGTAATGCTAGCAAAATACAAGTAATGTTAGTAACAAGTAATGTTAGAAAAATACAAGTAATATGTTTAGCAAAATACAAGTAAAAGTTTGATAATATTTTACAATAATACTTTAGTTAGCATTTGATATTACTAATACAAGTAATGTTTAGAAAAACTGTCGATATAGATAAAACAAAACGAAACTTCGAAACCACTGAAACGAGCGAAACCTGAAAGAAACCTAAAATTCTCGGAAGACCGAAACCGAAACTAAGACCGAGACCTCTAACCTTGATGAGGGTTTTGATTCTAGAGCGATCAGCTGGCTCCTTCAGACCTTTATCTTATTATTTTCATACTGCACTTCCTCCCTGCTAGCACTAGAAAAGCAAATAAGAAGAGTTTCATTTTTTTCCACTTGCTGCTCATTTTCTTTGTTTTCAATGTGACTAGTTTATAAAGGAACACTCTATGGATGTATAACCATTTATTTCTTGCATTCATTTGTTCAAATATATAGACCTTTAGCTAATTTGACATTAGCTGCAATTTGGGCATGCCTTTATTTGGTTTATAGCATGGCTAAAAATTGGAAGTTGAGCGCATGTTAAAATTTTCGTTATGCATGTTGGTGATGCTTTTGTGGTCTGAAAGGGGAGATCCAATTATTGAAAAGGGGTTTCGGACTACATTATCAACTGGATTGAAGAACTATGATGGGGATGTGTCTAAAACTTTTCTTAAGATTTCTACAAGTATGCATGTCATGCGTAGTATGAATTATGTTTTTATATGGAGATGTACTGCAAATGCATCAAGCACATCATTAGGCTTCTGCGGGTACAACACCTTGGCTATGATTCTGTTAAGGAATGAATAATGGAGATAAGGATGTTGTAGATATGATAATTGGCAATGATGTCATTTGATTAACGGTGATACATATGGTTTGTAATTCACCTGTATAGAAAAATTGTAACCGATTATCATTGGTCTTCTAATTAATATTATTATTTTGATAGTTTTAGGGGACATGCCACACAACTTCTTCAACCTCACTTCTTATACTATTTCCTTTAGCTGTTCCTTCTCCTGCTTCGTTTTTGAGCGATGAGGAGACTACCACAGATCTTGATGTATCAATTACATTTCATGAATGTACTCATTAATGCACCGCTCATCTACTTCATAAATTTGCTTCATATACTCATCTCTCACATCTTATATTGCCTTTCTGTCTCCACTGACTCTCATTCTACTTTTATGTGTGTCATATATCTTGTCTCATCGAGATTGACAAAATGCTATGTTAAAAAGACGATAATATTAAAGCGAAATGGGATTTGTGATCTGATAGCTGCTCTGTCATATAAGAAGTCAGTTGATTGTAAGTAGATTTACATTGAAAAGTTGAATCCGGATGCGTCTTTTGCACGGACCCTTTTTGTTATACGGTATTCATAGATAGATGGTATGGATGACCAAGAGATTTTTATCAGGTTATGAAAATAACCATGATACGTCGATTGATCTCTTTGGCTTTCAGTCATCATTAGTTTGTTACATTAATTAGATGTAAAAAATTAATTTTTAATGGTGTTTTTGAAGAGAAAGTATACATGAAGCAACTGTCATGCTTTGTTGCTCAATGTGAGTTATGAAAGTATGTATGCTAAATAAGTCATTTTATGGTCTTAAGCAGTGACCAATGGCTTGGTTCGACTGTTTTACAGATTCCATGGAGATGTTTAAAGTTTAGCTTTAAACATTATCAAAATGATCTCTCTCTATTTTTTGTTAGATCCATTTGGAATGTTAAAATATTATGAAATGATGCCATTGGTATCATAGTTTATTTAGAAAAGATTTCAGATAAACAATCTTAGGTATCATATGTATTTTCTTAAGATAAATGTTGCATGCGAAAAAGTTATTCATTTATCATAGTTGAAGTATATATTAAATATAGTGTTCTAAAAGGAGTTTATACGGAGGCATATGCAGCTGAATATGCTTATGTATGGTTTGACCACATCCAAATCATATTATGCACTTAAAATATATGGTCATCTATAAATTCGGGTGCCTAACCATTATACATTTGCATAACCACATAAGCAAACATATATTCGGACGTATAATTGGATTACTCTTAATCTTTTAAAAAGAAAAATGACAAGTTCTCTTTTCCCCGAGTTAATTGGTTATTTTTATATTTATTTGTGATTTGATTATTAAAAACTTATTATATTAAAAATTTAATGTTGCTTAGGAATTCTGTTTATTTCTTTTAAGCCGTCAATATAATATCTTATATTATTTAATGTTCTTACAGGCACATGATACAATATTTTAAAGTTTATAATATCTTTTCCTATTTTTTCATATTAGAAATTTAAACATTTAAAGTATACATATACATATAAAAAGTCAGATTATGATACAATCGATTGAATCAAATATACAGAACCAACCCAATCAAATTTAAACTTTGGCAACTTAAATAGAAAATCTATTCTGTTAGATATGATCTATCATATTCAAATGACTTATAAATAAAAATTTAAATGATTTAGATGTGTTTTACTCATGCATCAAGTGACCACAAATTAATAGATTTAATAGCAATTCTGAAACATTAATTTACCATCATTTTTTGCATGGATAAAACACATTAATTTGTGGTCACTTGATGCATGAGTAAAACACATTCAAATCATTTAAATTTTTATTTATAAGTTATTTGAATATGCTAGATCACAACTAACGGAATAGATATTTTATTTGAGTTGCTAAAGCTTTAATTTGATTGGGTTAGATTGACATGTTTGATGCAATCAATTTCAAACTCTATGTATATATGTATATTATATATATACTTTTTTATTTTTACATAATCCTTTATAGTTCTCATAATTGGTGCATAAATCAACTATGCACCATGCGTTAGTAGATTGTATGTATAATGAAACTATCTTTTAGAACATTGCGTACTATCTTTTAGAACACTACATAGACATGTTACCAGAAATAGGAATGTCAGGGTGTAAGCTTATTATTTCACATATAAATTCTAACTGCAAGCTTGTACAATATCAGTAGAAGCGACTGCATGATACTGAGTGATACACGAGATCAATTAGCAAGCTAAACTACCTCATTATGCTATGTCCTACATCTTAATATTACCTTCCCGGGAAGCATTGAGTTAGTTCATGTCTAATGCAAGAACTATGCATTGGATGGTGTGATACGTGTGTTGAGATACCTAAAGAATGCATTAGGTTGAGCTCCATATTCTATTTGTGACCATTGTAAAGTTACAACATTCTCAGATGCGGATTATGTTAGTGCAACTTTTGATCGATGATCAACGACTGGTTATTATGTTTTCGTCGGAAGTAATTCAGTTTCTTGAAAAATTGTCTCTCGATCAAGAGTACGAGCTATGACCAACATCACATCACCTGTGAGTTGATATAGATTCAGCAACTACTTTTTAAGTTAGGATTACTTTTATCAGGTATTATGATAACAAAGTTAGCAATACTGTCTTCTATGAGAAAGCAAACCACTTCGAGATCGACAGTCACATAGTGAGATATCAATGTGATAAGAGTGTAATTGAGACTAATCACATTGGAACGGTAAATCAGCTAGCAGATAAACTTATCAAGCCTCTGGAAAGGAGAGGGTGAATTATATTTGTAACAAGCTA
Source organism: Scilla litardierei (assembly GCA_030789695.1). NCBI lineage: Eukaryota > Viridiplantae > Streptophyta > Magnoliopsida > Asparagales > Asparagaceae > Scilla > Scilla litardierei. The sequence goes on along the minus strand of CM061139.1, from coordinate 94,084,737 downwards.
GGCATATATGACATGTATGCTTCAACTCTAGGGAGAGTGTTGTGATATAATATATACCATATTAGAGTGGCTTCATGTAAAAGGGGTTATATGTAAAATTACCGATATAATAATATAAATAATAGATACAAGGGAGATGGAAGATTAACTAACTCACTTAAACCTGCTCTCTGATTTTTACAGACCGCAAAATCAAGCACTGTAACTTCTCAGTCACACCTTTTTTATTTGTCCTGAACGGGTCCAATCCCTGGCTAAAATGTTTTTCCAAACTTCCAATAAACCAATACATGCTGCCACATTTTAAAATCTGTACCATAACAGCTAGTGTTATCTTTGATGCTCCATATTCTGTTGAATATTCACAACCATCTGAATATAACATACCAAGTGCAATTCGGTTATATCACATCTTCTGTACATGTTTCACCCTACCCAGATTGTCAATTGTTCTTAAACATTCCTATTTGCTGTCCGTACACCAACTTCCACATGCAGAACCATTTGAAGACAGTGACACTTCCTCAGGAACATTAAACCAGAACTTCTAGTATGTATGGTTTTAGTTCCCAAGTCCAAAGCTCAAAAACTATTTATCTGATGAAGTATTTATTCCATGGAAAAAAAAATCAATTGCACCTTCTTTGCATGAGGTATACAACAACTTCTCCAAGTTCGGTTGTAAGACAATTTCAGCTGTAAACAGGGAAGGGCTAAAGACATCTTGATTGAACTAGTTCTTGAACAAGGAGAATCGTGGAAACCAGGGAAAAAGGGGTGATAATTACTTGGACAGTCTGGACCATTTGACTATGTTCGGCGGATACAAACTATACAATGTTACCAAAGAGCATCTGGTTCCTTCTGGAAATGTTGGACAAGTTATATGGGGCGAAGGGTTTTGCTAATAAAATTATGTGGTAAAGAGGCTCGTGAATGAACACTTCCTAAGGCAACTGTTGTATTCTATGAGGATGAAAGAACGTTTGGTGCACATGATTTATACTATGGTATCTTGAATCAACCTTACAACACTTGTGTCAATATGGGGCTTTTCTACTTATATGGTCCTCTATTCCTTCTTTGCACAAGCATGAGTACTCTATTCGGTGAAAAGGCTCGTGAATTAAACACTTCCTAAAGCAACTGCTGTATTATATGAGGATGAAAGAAGGTGATATCTTTTGGAGCACATGATTTTTACCAGTGGCGTAACCGGAAAATTTTTTTACCCTGGGCGAAAATAAAGGTGATGTATAGAATATTTTTTTATAAAAATAACAAAAAAAAGTAAACCCTGACATGCTTTAATTATTTATTGATAATAGCTACAAATTAGTATTATACATATCTTTAAAATATGATATATAACATATAAAATGTCTATTTAAGTTAACAAAATAGTATCATACATATAGACATGCATGATTATGATAATAACTAGTCATAACCCGTACCCGCGGGCACGGTTCATTTAACATTCCCCCGCGTAATCTTTGTTCCCCGAAAAATCATTTACACAGCCAAAATTTAGCAGAACAATATATTAGGGTAAAAATATTTAGCGGCACGGGCACCTTTGGTGCAGGCGTCTTCGTCGTGGAACAACAAATTCACCGTCGAATAACAAATTTGGCGCCCGCGCCTTAGGCGCAGAACAACAAATCTTTGTAAAAAAATTTAGCGCGGTGCGGGCGCCTTCGGCACAGGCGCATGTTATTTTCCCCGCGAAATCTTTGTTCCCCGAAAATTATTTCTACAACCAAAATTTAACAGAACAATAAATTAGAGTAAAAATATTTAGCGGCACGGGTACCTTTGATGCGGAACAACAAATTCGACGCAGGCGCCTTTGGCGCGGAACAACAAATTCGACGTCGAACAACAAATTTGGCGCCCGCGCCTTCGGCACGGGACACCACATTAGCGTAAAAAAATTTAGCACGGACACCGGAATAACAAACTTCAGGGTATTTTTACGCTAATTTGTTGTTCTGCTAAATTATTTTACGCTAAATTTTTTATTTAGTTTAATTTAATGGATTATGATTCTCCACAATCTTTCCCAAGACACTTCTAACTTCAAAGTTTAGGTTTCCAAGGCACTTTTCCCCCAAATTTAATTTCCACACACTTTCCCAATGCATTTCTAATTTCAAAGTTTATGTTCCAAGGCATTTCTCCCCAAAAAAATTTCACAAAATCAAATCTCAACCATTGATTTACCAAGATCAAATCTTAGCCACTCTTTATCTTGTCCCAGTCAGCCCTAAAATTCAAAAAACGCTGTCAAATGTATAATAGATATTTGATAAACAAAATAATAATTGAAGTTTAATTTTTTTACCATAATACACACACAAGCATATGTAAATAATAATTGATACAGAAATTTTTTACATTAATTTAGATATAGAGAAGAGTTAGAGAGAAAAAGAGTTAGAAAAGTGAGAGCTGGTAATGAGAGAGAGAAGAAAGTCAGATAGAAATGATGATTATACATAATAATAAACTTTATTTTTTTCTTGCCCTGAGCTGCCCAGAACAAGGTGTACACTGTTCCGTCCCTGCATGCTGAATCTAATGTACAAAAACTGTTTATGGTAAATTCATAATTATTGTACGTAAAATAAATGTAAGAAATAAAAAAATTTATTCACTTGGAATGGAATCTATAGCATGTGATCCCATACACCAATGCCTTAGACATTGGGCTATAAAGAAGTGGTAATAGTCTAAGAAATTTTCTTTATAAATAAATGATTATTTTATGTAAAAGGCAGCTTCCATGTAGTTCCGCCCCTGAGGGACTGTGCAAGCCTCAGAAAATTTCCTAAAAAAGATGTAATTAAGCATAGCTTCTAGAACCGAAAGTAAGATCACCCAACATACCTATCAGGTTTTGGCAAAAATGTGTCATTTTAGTCATGCGTGGAATTTGAAATCGGTTTGCATGATTATTTGTCGAATTTAGTGAATCAAATTATTTAAAAAATATGATTTATGCTACAGTACCAATATTAACTCATTCCTAACGACGCATAAAAACTAGATTGGAATATGATGCGTTAAGGATTTTTATTTTAGGCTAATTACTGAAAAAACATCCATACACCAACGCAAGAATAGTAAATGCCTCTACTGGGGTTTGAACCCAGAGCCTGTAGCCAAATGCACAGACGCCTTTGCCATTGGGTCATAAAGTTATTATGTTACATCATGATATTATATCCCTTTATATTTCTTGCCCTGGGCAATTGCCCACGACAGCTTCCATGTAGCTCCGCCCCTGATTTTTACTACGGTATCTTGAATCAATTGTACAACACTTGTGCCAATATGGGGTATTTCTACTTATGTGGTCCTCAATTCCTTCTTTGCACAATCATGTGCACTCTATTTGGGAAGGAAACTATAAAGCTCGAAAGCTAGATAATGTCATTGTTAGCACTTCTTTCAAACATACTGAGAGAGAAGCACTCATCTTAGTGCGATGCAGGAGAATAGCTTGTATCTTTAGGAAAGAAATAAGGAGGACAGTTATAAACTTAGACAGTGATTTGAGATGGAATTGTTCTCTTTTTTAAACAAATGTCGTAGGATTGTACGTTGTTGAATAAAAGAACATGAAGGACAGTGTCTTTAATTTTGTAGATGGCATAGGTCTAAATTGAAGTCAAGGAAAAAGGTAAAGAGTTTCATATTTTCTTCTTTTTTCCTTAAAAAAGAAAGAAAGGTGTTGTCATGGAGTTTGGAGATGAACTTAGGACTTCATCTAACCCATGCCCACCCCTTACAACTTAGCCAGTCCTCAGTGGCTGGTAGAGCGTGATTTTTTTGGCCGGGGATTTGATCACATATCTCTGTACTGTGCAATGAAGTCACTGGTACATTGTATGTTTGATGGGGACATTTTACAGATCATTGCAAGGATGGACCATGATGACACCACTGCTGTTCCGAAAATGAGCTAACTTCCTACGAAGCATTGAGTTATAGGCCAAATAACGAAACACACTTCTACATCAGTAAAGAGAAACATCAAAGTCCTTATCATCGGAAGCACATCGGTACGATATTGGATATGGCATCTATATATTCTGTGTACTGGATGTGTCCAAAACACAGAGAGTAAGATCAACAAACTAGATTAATTGGTATTTCATATCATTGGATGCATATCTCACTTCCTTGCCTTGTCCTTAATCCAAAATAGCCATAATAACATTATGTTTTTGGATATGGCATCTATCCTCTATGTACTGGATGTGTTCAAAACACAGAGTAAGATCAACAAACTAGATTAATTGGTATTTCATATCATTGGATGCATATATCAATTCCTTGCCTTGTCCTTAATCCAAAATAGCCATCTTACTACATCACTTCAAGGCCATAATAACAGTATGTTTTTGTTATTAATAATTTAACGAGTATGTTTTTGTTATTAATAATTTAATGTCTAGAACACTGCCAGCATTTTCGCTGTCGGTCCCAAGCCCGAATAGAGGAGGAGGGTTGTGTGATAGGCATGTGATAGCGAGCACAATAATCACATTCTTATGATGATAGAGTTATATGGACTTATAAAGAAATCTCTTTCTAATGAGTCCATGACGCCAATCCCATATTTTTGGGATGAATGCTAAGATGATGATGATGACTAATTTAATATCTAAAATCATTAACAAATGGGTTCTCCTAATTTGACCAATAACAAAATTTGTTGAAAATTGTAGTATAATAACAAATTTTGTTGAATTTCTTCCGAAAAATCACAATACATAAATGTTTCACAGATTCAGATATCTTGCTTGAGGTGGGAGCCTGTGAGGAATAAGTGCCTTTATTTTTTCCTTTTCCCCCGTTTTTCCCTTTGCCCCTTCCAATTTTTTTATCAGAAGTTGCATACCATCTTGATTCTATTCTGCTGGGGGAGCTGGTATTACAGTTATTCATTATTGACATGTAATCCTATATGGATACATCTGTTAAGCATAATAGTTTTGCTGCACCCTGTTATTTCAAATGTCTGTTTGCTTACAACATTTCTGTTGGCATTAGGAGCGTTATCAAAACTAATTCTTCAAACCATTTCTTGGACCTGTTTATGTGAATTATCTTCTTCAAAAAAATATATCACTAGATTATGTAGTGATAAATCATTTGCTATTGAAGAGTAATGCATAAATAATCTTTAGAGCATTCTCTGCATCTGCTCGTCTTTCCTTTTCTGTCTTCTTTTTTTCCTAAGAAGTATTTTTGTGTTTCATGAACATTAGTACAATAATGTTTGTTTAACATACGAAACTGATTGGTAAGAGCTATAGCTAACCTTGAGCTTCTTCAATCATCAATGGTTGCATCATCTTTATGTAACTCAACTGGAAATGATATTGTTGGAAATGATATAGTTGGAAAATAACATTACCTCTTTGATGGATAATTATTATATGCCGTTATTAACATGAAGAATGACTTTTATATGCAGTGACTGATGTTCATGGGAGAACATTTGGAGTTTGGACACTCCTAACGTGCACTCTCTGTTGGCTTTGTGCATTCAACCTTGAGAACAAGCCTTTATATACTGCAACCTTTTTATCTTTCATTTATGCTTTCGGCCATTTTCTGACTGAATATTTGATATACCATACGATGGCTACATCCAATCTGACCACCGTTGGCATCTTTGCAGGTATTTCAATCGTCTTTATTCTTGCGTCTTCTGTTCTCTTTATCATTTTCCCTCTAAATGGTGTATACTACTGCATACTATTTCTATAAATCTTTTATCATGATGTTCCATTTCATAGATGTTTTTAATTCCTTTGAGATAATAAATTCAGTTAAAATTTGCATCATTAAAATTTTAAATCAATTATCAATAAGATTCTTAATTATGTTCCAACCAAGGTTTGAGGTCTCGGTTTCGGTCTCGGTATCGCTCTCCCCGAAATTTAGGTTTTGGTCTCGGTATCGTCCGTTTCGGCAGGTTTGAAAGTGAGTTTTGGTTCGTCCGTATCGGTAGTTTCAAAAATTGTAAGTTATTTGTAACTAAAAATATTAGTTAAAATTTGTTACTAATAAGATAATGGCAAACTAATAAAGATAATTTGTAACTTATAACATAATTATGAACAATATTAGTTAAAAATACGCTATTCACGTTAACCATTTAGCTAAAAACACTCTCTCGTTAGTTACAATGTGGCATACTTGTAAATAATGCATAACATGTTTAGACAATGTAAGGTGTGAATAGCGTGTCAATATCTCATTTTTGGGGGTTTTAGAGAATTTTTATTTAATTACACACTCTTCTTCCTCCGTTTTCGACCGATATCGATCGGTATCGGTCGATATCAGCCGGTATCGGCCGAAATGGACCGATACCGTTCAGTATCGGCCGATACCAAAACCGACCCCTAGTTTCGGTCTCGTTACCCACCGATACCGAAACGATACGGCCGATACCGAAGGGTATCGGCCGAAACCTCAAACCTTGGTTCCAACATGACCATGATATTCGCATAGACTTTTTAGTAGCCTAAATAACCTCTAATTCCATGATGCTTAAACTTTTGGCTATATCTGCATGCACTCTTTGTCATGGATCTTCTAATCCAAACTCCATTTAGCTTTTCAAGTAAATAAAGACATCTTTGTAATACCTAAGCCATGAAGTAATACTTAAGATAATAAGGGCTATCATATTATTGATTTTAGTGTTCTAAATGTTGGATGTCAGACTCGTATTGGCTTGACAAATACCAAGGATATGTCGGAATATTTGACAAATATCACCATATCATATTGGATACTAAAAATACATTTCATATACATATTTAACTATATAGGAATAATATAAAATCATATAAAGCATGTTTGGAGTATATCTCACCACTACAATAGGCCTAATAGAAATAGTTGTAACCGTTACTAATTAAGTCAATTGCAATAGTTTAAACCGTTGCTAACGTGGTAGTAATGGTTTATGTTGAGTATTGATTTCCCGGATTTGGTTTTGATGATGAACAAACATAAATATCGTGAACTAACTCTTTGTGAGCGCAATTATGGAGATCGTCGCCAAATTTCTATGAACATCTAAAGCGACGTCTCGAGACTTCTCAAAGCGCGTGATCGTATGCTTGAAGCTTCGTTGAAGCTCAAGGACCATTATTGAAGTCAAGAGATTCAAATCGAAGCATTTGAAGACGGTTCGTCAAGTTTTATTTATAGTCTTCTAGCTTCGTTTCCTAGAATGTTAAGCCTTGAGTATGTCTTACGTTTTAATCTTCATAACGCTCCTATCTTAGAGCTAGGATCTTATTAAAAGCCCATAGAAACTTTCCCGAAGCTTCGCGCTTCATTTCACGGCTTTTTGTGCATGTTAGTTGGTTGAAGAAGAAGAACCAACCGACTAGATGTCAATCTAATCGGTCGGCAATGCTTCTTGAACCGACTAGAATGCCTTGACTAATTTCAGCTCATTCACTGTTTACAGTTAGTCGGTCCAAGAAGGTTCACCGACCGACTAGTTGTGAAACTAGTCGGTTAGGAATCCTTCTTAGACAGACTAGTTCTGTGTTCAGTTTTTCAGCCTGAGCTACTGTTTATCATTAGTCGGTCTAAAAATGATTGTCGACCGACTAGTTGAGAAACTAGTCGGTTGGAATTTGTTCTCAGACCGACTAGTTCAACTTGATTTCAGCTTATACTATTTTGACTCTTAGTCGGTCAAAGAACACTCGCCGACCGACTAGTTGTGAAACTAGTCGGTTGGCAAGTCTTCTTGGACCGACTAGTTCTCTATCTTCTGAACTTCACTTTATAGCTGTTCTTCAGTTAGTCGGTTCATGTTGAATCACCGACCGACTAGTTGATGAACTAGTCGGTCAGTGATCCTTCTTTGACCGACTAGTCTGCTTCAGAATAGAGCCGTTGGAGCATTAAATGCCACGAATTTTGCTCTCTCTTTCCTCTATCCTATATATACTTGAAGGGCTGCTTTCATAGCATTCAAGGCCGATATTAATTGATCTTTAGAGAATCAAAGAGAAGCATTTAATCCTCATTCAAAGCTCTTTCATTTCTCACTTGAATCTCTCCCTCACTCTTATTTCAAAAGAGAGATTCATTGATTGTGAGCATTCCAAGCCAATAGCTTGATTCTAGGTCACCAACTCCTCCCTAGGCTTCCATTGCTGGTCATCTACTTGGAGCTAGGGTTTGGTGCCATTCTTCTCCTCCAAAATCCTCTTTGCCCTAAATCGTAAGTTTACTCAAGGCATATGATTTTGTTGGTAAGCATTTCATATTTCATTATATTTGATATTGCAAGTGTTTTTCTCTTGGTTGTGAGAGATTGGTTGTGATCCTGGTTTGTGGGAGTCACATTTTCATTTGTGTAGGATTTGATCTTGTAGAGGTTTTCTACAAGTATTTCATAGTGCAAATTTGAGTTAGAGGATTCTAACTCAAGTATCCGGAGGGGATCCGGGTGTTTGGGACGTAGGATCAGCGGGAACAAGTCGGGGAGACTTGGGTGGATCCGAACCCGTTATATCGTCTGTTTGCGATTGCATTTCTTTGTTGTCAATATTTACATTTCCGCATTGTTGGTTGAGTTTGCAAGATAATTAGGAATTATCTTCTTAATTATTTTAAAGTACTATTCACCCCCCTCTAGTACTTGTGCAGTAGCTTCGTAGGGCATTACATTTGGTATCAGAGCCAAGTACCTAGCTATGTCTTCCAACGACAACAAAACCGTACGTCCACCTTCAGACTACAGCACCTTCAGGAACCGTGAAGGAGCGTCTTCGGTGATGGAAGGACACTCCTCGACTAGGCCTCCTTTCTTCAACGGTACCAATTACGGGTACTGGAAATGCCGGATGGAAACTTTCCTCCGGAGTGCTTCACTATGGAGAGCCACGTTGACGGAGTACGTCGAGCCCGAAGAAGAAGATTTCGCGAAGTGGACTACCGCGGAGGTCGCCGCGGAGGTAAGCAATGCCAAGGCAATGAATGCTTTGCAATGCGCGTTAGAGCCCGAGGACTTCAATAAGATATGCACATGTAAGAGTGCATATCAAATCTGGAACTCTCTCCTCATCTTGCATGAAGGAACGAGTAGGGTAATAGACTCCAAACTCGTAGTTGTTAATAAAGATTGCGAGTTATTTTATACGCAACAGGGTGAGAAGATGAAGGAGTACTATGCTCGCTTCGTCGACATCACCAACGAGTTGGAGGCTCTTGGTAAAACCTACACCCAAAAGGAGAAAGTCTCAAAGATCATTGACGGACTTTCTTCTTGTTGGGAAAAACGTACCTTCGCCATCGAGGAAGGTAATGATATGAGTAAGTATACTGTTATCCAACTAATGGGTACCTTGATGTCTTATGAGGTACGCAAGGATAGCAAACTAAAGTTGCAGGACAAGATGAAGTCCTACTTGAAGCAAGCCGAGCCAAAGAAAAAGGCGATTGCGTTCAAGGCCGCTCCATCTACATCTACATCTACCGATGATGAAGAATCGGAAGAAGAGTTGGACTTGGAATCCATTGCCCTCATGGCAAAGAAGTTCAACCGGTTCTTCCGGAAAGGTAATTTCAAGAACAAATCAAAATTTAGTTCTTCTAACGCCTCCACTCCTTTGTGTTTTAAATGCAACACGCCAGAACACATGAAAGCGGATTGTCCTCAAAACAAGCAAAAGGAAAAGTGGAAGGCGTCAAAGTTCGACAAGTCAAAGAAGTACAAGAAAGGGTACAAGAAAGGGTACAAGAAAGGGCTTGTCGGGACATTCACCGACTCCGACGAGGACTCGTCAAGTGGAGAGTCGGATGATGAGCAAGTGGAGCAAGCACACATGTGCTTCATGGCTAGAGAGGAGCATGATCAAGGATCTTCCTCCGATGATAGCGAGGATGAAGGCGATGAGGTAACTATGGACGACCTTAGATTAGCTAACGAGCAAATTTGGTCTAAATATTCTAAATTAGTAAATAGATATACTAAGACCAAAGATGAGTTAGTTAGTCTCCAAACCTTGCCTAAACCTATCATCATCAACAACGACACCGTTGAAGACTTGAGAAATGAGATTGTAAATCTCAAATCTCAACTTGAGCATGTTCACATTGAGGATTCGGAGGAACACAAGATAGCGGATTTGACTTCTCAAAACTCAACTTTGAGTATTGAGAATGAGAATCTCAAATCTCGTGTTTATGTGCTCACATCGCAAGTATCCACTTTGGATGCTTCTATGCGTTCTCTCACCGAGAAATATGAGTGCACATTAGGCTGAATTAATAAATTCAATAAAGGTAAGGACTATTTGGATAAAATCCTAAATGACTTACTTCCGGCCAATCATCACATTGGCTTGGGGTATAAGATGAGAAATTCATCCAAAGCGGTCACTACCTTTGTTAGGCCAACTTTCGATGCCTCAACGAGTGAGAGCAAACACTCTATTGGTAGTTTATCTACCAATGGTGCTTCCACTTCGTACACACCCTCGTTTGGAAAGAAACCCACTTTGGGTAGACCTCCAAGAAGGGTCATGCTTATATGTACACCAATACCATGCCACGTAGGAACACACATCCTACTCCACATGTTCACATATATGATGATTTTTATGCACCACATCCACGGGCACGTGCACACCATGTGAGACACACTCACGCACGTGTTCCTCCACATGCATATGTTCACCCACACCATCATATGAACAATTATCATCATGCACCATTTCATCATGTGCCTTATGCCTATCCACGACACGCATCACGTAGAAATCAACAACGCATGCATGCTCCCAATAGGAATAGGGCTACCAAAATCTTCACTATTTGGAGCCCGAAGGACACAAATATGCATGAAAAACAAGTTTACATGAATTTTTATTTCATGAATGTAGTGCATAATGATGATTATGTGGGAAAGTCTAAGTCCAATTGGACTTGGCTTCCAAAGGTCTAATCTTTTAGGACCCAATGATCTTGGGTACCATGGAATGATATGTTTATCTTTAGATACTCAAGAAAAAGAAACGGAGCAACAAATCCAAATTTAGCTCCAAGAATAATTGGATACTCGATAGCGGGTGTTCAAAACACATGACGGGTGATGCTCAATTGCTCTCCGGAGTGGTGCGCATTGCAAATGGGAACCGGGTAGTCTTTGGAGGCAACGAGAGCGGAACCATCATATGTGTTGGTAAAGTAGGTAATCCTTCTAAACCACTAATAAGTGATGTTTACCTTGTTAAAGGATTAAACCACAATCTTATTTCAATAAGCCAACTTTGTGACAAAGGTTACAAAGTTAGCTTTGCGAAAGGAATGCGCCATATTTTAAGAAAAGATAATAATGATTTATTATTTTCCGGCACACGCCATAAGGATATTTATATATTAGATCTTCCAAAATCACATGAACAATGTCTCATTGCCAACACAAGTGAACAACACTTGTGGCATCGACGTTTTGGTCATGTGAACTTTGGAACACTTTTTAAGCTTTCCAAGTTAAATTCTATTAGAGGCTTTCCTAAGCTTGTCTTTCAAAAGAAAAGCTTTTGTGACTCGTGTCAAGGAGGCAAGCTTCCAAAATCGTCTTTTAAACCTAAGAAAAGCATTTCATCTAAGCGGCCTCTAGAGCTATTACATCTAGATCTTTTTGGGCCAACTAGAGTTGCTTCATTAGGAAATGCACGATATGGACTTGTCATCGTTGATGACTTTTCTAGATTTACTTGGGTATTTTCCTTAAGTAATAAAAATGATGCTTTTGAAAACTTCACAATATTTGTTAAGAAAGTACAAAATCTCATTGGAACCACCATTGTCACTATTCGTAGTGACCATGGAGGGGAATTTGAGAATGAGTCTTTCTCAAATTTTTGTGATGAAGTTGGTATTACACACACCTTTTCATTCCCTCGCGCACCTCCTCAAAATGGTGTAGTTGAGAGGAAGAATAGGACGCTAGTGGAATGTGCTCGCACTATGCTTGATGATAGCCAACTTGGCCATCAATTTTGGGCGGAAGCGGTACATACCGCTTGCTATGTGTTTAATATAATACTTTTGAGGCCCGGCACTAAACAAACTTGTTATGAATTGTTGTTTGGTAGATTGCCTCAAATTAAACATTTTCGAGTTTTCGGCGCAAAATGTTTTATTAAAAACACGTATGGTAGTTTGGACAAATTCGATCCAAGATCCGATGAGGGGATATTTGTTGGATATTCCTCACGTAGCAAAGCCTACCGGATATACAACAAACGAACCTCAACGATCGAGGAATCACTTCATGTTTCATTCAATGAAGGTTTTGTCCCGACTAGAATTACTAATGATGATGACTCCATGGATGTCTTATGTGATTCTATTGGTAATTCTAATTCTATTGATTCTATTGATACTAACCAAACTAATGAATCTTTTGAGAATGTTCCTAGTGATAAGGGAATTCCCAAACGGCTTCATACAGTTCGTGACGATGCCCATGAGCAAGTCATTGGCAACATCCTTGATAGTGTCAAGACGAGATCTCAAGTCAACTACTTCGCTCATTGTGCCTTTGCCTCCTCAATAGAGCCAAAGAATATTAACGAAGCGTGCGAAGATAGTGCTTGGATCTTAGCCATGGAGGAGGAACTCATTCAATTCGAGAGGAATGAGGTTTGGGAGCTTGTTCCATTGCCTTCGAAAAACCACACCGTTATAGGAACGAAGTGGATTTTCAAGAAAAAGACCGACGAGAACCAAATCGTCGTCCGGAACAAAGCTCGGTTAGTAGCTCAAGGCTACCGGCAAGAGGAATGTATCGATTTCGAAGAATTCTTTGCTCCGGTAGCTAGATTAGAATCTATTAGATTATTGTTATCTTTTGCATGCCATAAAGATTTTAAACTCTTTCAAATGGATGTAAAAAGTGCGTTTTTAAACGGAGATGTTGAGGAAGTTTATGTTTCTCAACCTCCGGGTTTTATAAATGAAAAATTTCCAAATCATGTTTTCAAACTTAAGAAAGCACTTTACGGTTTGAGACAAGCTACTCGAGCTTGGTATGACCGCCTAAAGAACTTTCTTTTGGATTTGGGTTTTAAAATGAGAGAAGTTGATTCTACATTATTTGTTAAGTATTCGAATAATGATATTATTTTAGTTCAAATTTATGTTGATGATATCATTTTCGGTGCTACTAACTTCACTCTTTGCGAAGAGTTTTCTAATGTTATGAAGGATCAATTTGAGATGGGCCACATGGGTGAGCTCAAATATTTCTTAGGTCTCCAAATTCGCCAAATGAACGATGCAATCTTCATCCACCAAACCAAGTACACGGTGGAGTTGCTAAAGCGATTTGGAATGGAGAATGCCTCCGGCAAGAAGACTCCGATGAGCACGACTACACATCTTGATAAAGATACGGGTGGCAAAGATGTAGACATTCGTCTATATCGAGGTATGATAGGTAGTTTATTATATCTTACCGCAAGTCGGCCCGATATTATGTTTGTCGTATGTGTATGTGCTCGTTATCAGTCTCAACCTAAGGAATCTCACTTAGTAGCGGTAAAACGTATTTTCCGTTATTTAAGTTACACACTCGACTTTGGATTACTTTATCCAAAGTCTAGCACATATGCGTTAATCTCATATAGTGACGCAGATTATGCGGGATGCAAATCCGACAGGAAAAGTACTAATGGCACTTGCCATTTTATAGGAAATTCTTTTGTCTCTTGGTTTTCCAAGAAGCAGAATTCCGTATCACTTTCAACCACCGAGGCGGAATATATTACCGCCGGTGCTGCGTGTGCTCAGGTTCTTTGGATGAGACATACTCTTAAAGACTTTGGTATAAACTGTGATACTTGCCCTATCATGGTGGACAACCAAAGTGCAATTTGTCTTTCTAAGAATCCGGTATACCATTCCCGTTCTAAACACAGATGTCCGTCACCATTTCTTAGATGATCATGTTGCTAAAAAGGACATCATTTTAGTGTACGTTGAAACCCAGAAGCAAATCGCCGATATTTTCACGAAACCACTCAAGGAAGACTCCTTTGTGCGGTTACGTCAAGAATTGGGGATTATGAGTGAATCCGAGATTTAGGATTCATATCTTCAATAATCGTGCATGATATTAAAATTTCTTTATATATGCTCATGCTAGATTATTGAGATTTTCTGGATTTTTGGTTGAATTTTCGGAATTTATGCTCGATTTATTCATGAACATCAAATTTAAGATTTTCGATGTTTAATGGGGTAGTATAATGATATATGAGAGTATTTCGATGTTTCGTCCAAGTGCGATTAGGAGAGAACTCAAAATTTCAAATTCTAAAATTTTTGGACTCTTTTAGTCGGTTCATGTTCATTGACCGACCGACTAGATTGCGTTCTAGTCGGTCAGTGAATGAATGCAGACCGACTAACCCATGCCAATTTTTGGCCTCAGGTACTGTTTGCACTTAGTCGGTTCAAGCTCATTGGCCGACCGACTAGATCGTCATCTAGTCGGTCAGCGCTTGAACTGTGACCGACTAACTGCTCAGTGACTGATGTGTCTTTTCGAATTCCGATCGTATTTAACTCTCTCCGCACCGACTAGTTCTCTTTCTAGTCGGTGCGAAAATTTCTTCTCAGCCAAAAACCCCCGAAACCCCCGTCGACTCCTCTTCCTCCTCCGTCGATTGCGTCACTTTCCGGCCATCTTCTCCGTCGATCCCTCTCCTCCACCTAGGTATCACTCTCCTCTAGCTCTTTAGGGTTTGATTTCAGCTTCTAGGGCTAGGTTTCTGCTCGATTTCAATTTCAGTTCGTTCCTAGGGTTTGAGCTAGGGTTTCAGTTTTTCGATTTCGTGCGTTGATTGCTTTGTCTCGTCACGATTATGGCGAAGACACGAATACCCATCCGTCCATCTAGTCCGTCACCTATGACTGTAGAGTCGCCTCCTACGGACCCCCCTCAACCCAAACGAACTCCACCCAAACGCCGTTCCAAAACGACCCATCCTTCGTCTTCTTCGCCTCCTCTTAAGAAGAAGAGGACGGCGACCGCCAAGCCTAGATCTCAGCCTAAGCCTAGGAAGCAGACCGTGTCTCCAGCTTCATTCCGTGCTCCCACTCCTCCCGATGACTCCGACACGGAATATATTCCGGAGACCGAGCATACCGCTAGGGATCCTACTCCACCTCGATCTAGTACTCGTCAGCCTAAGGGGAAGGCTCCCATGCCAGTGGGCGGTGTAGATATATCGTTGTGTCGCGATGACCCTATGTGTCTCACGGCTTACAACCGTATTGAGCACTGTCCTCTGTTATTGGAGCACTTCGTTCAGTTCTCCGATTTCCCTCACCTAGCCGATCTTCTATCATACATCGGTCTTCTTGATTATCTTCGCCATGACCCTAAGGCGAACCCACACCCGTACCCCCGTCTAGTCAAGCTTTTCTATGCGAACCGTGTTCGCGGTCAGTATGACGAGACCCATTCCATTGAGACGACTGGCTTGGGGACACCGATTGTCCTCACGGCAGAAATCTTAGGGGATTTGATAGGTGTCTCCTCTTCTGGCCTTCTTCCTGCCGATATCTCTGTCGATGACATTTCTGATCTTGACCAGGCCATACTCTCCGAGATATTCCATGTCATCCCTCCCGCCATGATTGGCGTCCCATCCAAGTCTTTTAAGCCGAATGCCTGGGTTCTAAATCTTATCTTGAAGTCGTGCCTCCTTCCGAAGTACGGCTCATCTAGCTTACCATCCCAGCCATTCCTCAAACTCATCTACGCTCTTTTCATGGGGAGCGAGATCAATTGGGCACAGATTATTCTTGATAAGATGGACTCCTTCGAATGTATTCGAAAGTCCACCAAGTCAGCCCACATTCCATATCCATGCCTATTGACTCTCGTGTTTCGTCGTTTCGGTGTCCCTCTCCCTCCCGATGATGAGCGTCCTCTTGGTCCCCCTCTGAATGCGATGGCCGTCAAGAAGTCTCTTGCGGCGCTTCGTCACGTTCAGAGGACGACTCCTTCAGCCTCTGCTTCAGCTGCTTCTGCTCCTCCTACTCCTACTCTCACTGAGCTTGCACGTTCGTTGAGACGTGTAGAGTCTCGTTGTGCTCGTTCTGAGGCGATGCTAGCTCGCATCTGCTCTCACTTGGGCATTGAGGTTCCTCCGTCTGTTTCTGACGATGAGGAGATGGACGAGGATGAGCTCCAGGAGCTCGTTGGATCTGCTGCTCGTGCCCCAGAGGGTACGTCTGTTGCTGCTGCTACTTCTACTGGTGCCCCCGAGAGCACACCTGCTGCTACCATTCCTCCGGTGGATACTTCGTCTGGTGCTCCCGAGGCCACTCCTGTTGCGACTATTCCATCTGTGGACACTCCTGTTGACCCAGTGACCACCACCCCTCCTGCAGAGCCTGTTGCTGCTGCGGACCCTGCCTCCACCTCCCGAGCTTGCTTGGAGGACTCTCCCTATGCACTTTGGATGATATATCTTGTAGTGAGAGTGTGGGTTAGGATAGCTTGGGTGGTTCTGGAGTTTTGATGTATTTTTGGATGTTATGTGATGTATTTTGATGTTTTGATGATACACTTGTGTTGTATGCTCATTTTGATGTCCGGTGTGACATATGTTGTATGATGTGCCCCGATCTAAGGATCGTTTATATGTATGTTGACCGCTGTATCCATTTTGTTATATATATATACACATCGATGTTGACTTTTACTTTAGTGTGCACATTATTTTGGTTGTCTCTGATGTTGACTTCGTCGCTCGACGACTTTCTTGATTTAATAGAAATTAATTCTATGAGAACATAGAATTGTTTTCCATGCACTAAATTCATCAAGAATGTTGATATTGGAGAGTATGTTCCATAACTCAATACGCGAAATTAATTTGAGTTTTGATGATTTTATTTTTCGTTTATCGACTATGGTCTCGTTGGCACGCTTTGATTTACTTCGTATTTTACTTTGGTGTCATTTGGACCGTGGTCGTATTTTACGACTCCCGTGCTTTTATTTGTAGCCATTGTTGTTGTCGTTGATCTCCTCCCACTCTTTTTGCTAATGCCAAAGGGGGAGAGAATTAATAATGACGATGTGCTACATGATAATTCAAAGCAATTTACCGTGAATCTAATTTAATATGTTAGATTCAGGGGGAGTTAAGATATAAAAATGGATTTGAAATCCGATATTTCAATAATTGGATTCTCATTTTTTACTTTCCTCGTCTGCTTGATGCGTATGATTAATATATATTTTGGAACTAACGTGTCATCAATGCAGGGGGAGTAAGTAAATTTCATTTGAATCATTATTTTTGATTATTATTTATGTTGGTTTGTCATCACCAAAAAGGGGGAGAATGTTGAGTATTGATTTCCCGGATTTGGTTTTGATGATGAACAAACATAAATATCGTGAACTAACTCTTTGTGAGCGCAGTTATGGAGATCATCGCCAAATTTCTATGAACATCTAAAGTGACGTCTCGAGACTTCTCAAAGCGCGTGATCATATGCTTGAAGCTTCGTTGAAGCTCAAGGACCATTATTGAAGTCAAGAGATTCAAATCGAAGCATTTGAAGACGGTTCGTCAAGTTTTATTTATAGTCTTCTAGCTTCGTTTCGTAGAATGTTAAGCCTTGAGTAGGTCTTACGTTTTAATCTTCATAACGCTCCTATCTTAGAGCTAGGATCTTATTAAAAGCCCATAGAAACTTTCCCGAAGCTTCGCGCTTCATTTCACGGCTTTTTGTGCATGTTAGTTGGTTCAAGAAGAAGAACCAACCGACTAGATGGCAATCTAATTGGTCGGCAATGCTTCTTGAACCGACTAGAATGCCTTGACTAATTTCAGCTCATTCACTGTTTACAGTTAGTCGGTCCAAGAAGGTTCACCGACCGACTAGTTGTGAAACTAGTCGGTTAGGAATCCTTCTTAGACAGACTAGTTCTGTGTTCAGTTTTTCAGCCTGAGCTACTGTTTATCATTAGTCGGTCTAAGAACGATTGTCGACCGACTAGTTGAGAAACTAGTCGGTTGGAATTTGTTCTCAGACCGACTAGTTCAAATTGATTTCAGCCTATACTATTTTCACTCTTAGTCGGTCAAAGAACACTCACCGATCGACTAGTTGTGAAACTAGTCGGTTGGCAAGTCTTCTTGGACCGACTAGTTCTCTATCTTTTGAACTTCACTTTATGGCTGTTCTTCAGTTAGTCGGTTCATGTTGAATCACCGACTGACTAGTTGATGAACTAGTCGGTCAATGATCCTTCTTTGACCGACTAGTCTGCTTCAGAATAGAGCCGTTGGAGCATTAAATGCCACGAATTTTGCTCTCTCTTTCCTCTATCCTATATATACTTAAAGGGCTGCTTTCATAGCATTCAAGGCTAATATTAATTAATCTTTAGAGAATCAAAGAGAAGCATTTAATCCTCATTCAAAGCTCTTTCATTTCTCACTTGAATCTCTCCCTCACTCTTATTTCAAAAGAGAGATTCATTGATTGTGAGCCTTCCAAGCCAAGAGCTTGATTCTAGGTCACCAACTCCTCCCTAAGCTTCCATTGCTGGTCATCTACTTGGAGCTAGGGTTTGGTGACATTCTTCTCCTCCAAAATCCTCTTTGTCCTAAATCGTAAGTTTACTCAAGGCTTATGATTTTGTTGGTAAGCATTTCATATTTCATTATATTTGATATTGCAAGTGTTTTTCTCTCGGTTGTGAGAGATTGGTTGTGATCCCGGTTTGTGGGAGTCACATTTTCATTTGTGTAAGATTTGATCTTGTAGAGGTTTTCTACAAGTATTTCATAGTGCAAATTTGAGTTAGAGGATTCTAACTCAAGTATCCGGAGGGGATCCGTGTGTTTGGGACGTAGGATCACCGGGAACAAGTCGGGGAGACTTGGGTGGATCCGAACCCGTTATATCGTCTGTTTGCGATTACATTTCTTTGTTGTCAATATTTACATTTCCGCATTGTTGGTTGAGTTTGCAAGATAATTAGGAATTATCTTCTTAATTATTTTAAAGTACTATTCACCCCCCTCTAGTACTTGTGCAGTAGTTTCGTAGGGCATTACAGTTTAGACCGTTTCTAATATACCGTTTCGTTTAAGGCCGTTGCAATTAGCTAATAGTAACGGTTTACAATTGTTGCAAAAATACACTACCATTGCTATTAAACAACCATTAAAAAATGTTTTAGTAAAGATAAACAACCGTTGCTAAAACACATCATCAATTAATTTTATTAAATATAAAATACACATGTTAACAATTTAGCAATGCTTATAACCGTTACTAAATGATATTTAGCACTAATACATAACCGTCATTAAAAAATGTTTATCAAATGGTAAATACTGAAAGGTATTTAAGCACAAAAGTAATTGTTGCTAAAAGTGTTTAGAAATAAAAGCTAACTGTTGCAAAAAGATATTATTAATACATTTTTTCAACAGTTAAAATCCATAAAAGATAAGTTCACAACATTTAAAACATTTTGTCTATTATTAAATGTATAAAACAATTCACATTAATTTTGTATAAACATTCACTAATCAAACAAATTTGTTCATCAACAATTCACATTAATTTTCTACCCATTATTAAATATATACAACAATCCTATTCGACACTTCCATCCTTCGTTCATCATTCATCACGTTTCGTGTGGATCATATAACTCCTTTTTGTCCTAGCTTTCCCATAAGAGCACCATTAGCCGCAACAAGCACATCTCTGTCATGCCTGTCAGTATCCCACACATGTTGCCTTGTTAGTTCTCAACACAGTTTGGTACTTCCGATTAACCTGGCTCATGTAGACATGTAATTCCGACATACCTCAACCTGCTACAAAAATTTATTCTCTACATAAGGAAATATCGGTAAACAATTCAATGAAAAAAGAAAATGCATGAGAAAGGATGTACGTACTGCCTTTTTGAATATTAATGCTTGTAATTTTTATTGATACATCAATTATTAAATCAATTGTTATACTCCATTTCTCAAAGCATCAGAGAGGCATTCCATTGTCATGTTAAGTCAAATAAGAAGGCCTGGGTTTTAGAACAACTTAAAATTGCATGCAAACAAACATGGATCAGGACACGTCAGTTCCCTACACTAATGTTTATTTGGGAGATGCCATGCAACCAAGAGAAGACACCTATAGATGCAATTTGAAAATTAGTGGCGCTAGTTGTTCATGATGTTTCAATAGCCACTTATCTGCATTTGATCCATGGTGGAACACAGTCCAAACATTTGTCTTTTATACCGTTGGTTTAGTGGAACTATCATATGGAAACATGAACCATTGCATCTAGTTTTTTGTGTCAGAAATTGAGTAATTGAGACCAAACTGTTATGTGAAGAAAGAAAAGGACCCAGTTTATCATGACAATATGCACTAATCAAGTTGCTATTTGATTAAAATTTAACTGGTTAGCAAATTTGGATCAGATTCCTAACCATTATTATTAATATGGTTTCACTGTTTGCATTATGCTTAAGAACATTGAAGGATGGGTTGATGGCATCAACTAACAATACAAGTTAGTGCAGATCAACAATGGACAAGATATTCAGAATTAAAGAGTTAACCTTAAGCACATTAACACTCCATGTTAATTAATTAGATGGAGGGATTTAAGTGTATTAATAATTAATTTTAGAACATCTAGATGATCATGGGGAAGGACTGATGCAACTATGTAAGCGGATTATGTCAAGGTTAAACTTGTTTTCATTTCATCTTGAAATGTTCAGAGTATAAAAGAATTTGTATTAACTTGCACCGATGATGCATGCTTGAAGTTTTTTTTCAGGTTGTTTGCATGGTCAAAAATTTGCATCATCCAAGCATTTGAAAAAAATCCCAATAGTTCAAGAACAAATTGTGGTACAAGTATTCATAGATTAAGTCACTGAAACAAAATTGAAATTAAATCGCGACTCACCGTGAAGGATGTGAGGATTTATCTCTTTAAGACCAACATCTGAAAACAAAAGGAGGAATCACAATAACCTTCTGATAATTCAAATACCCTAGTAATCAATTGAGATATTTCTCATAGCAATGACAGTGCTGAATCTATTGTGAAAAGAACATAGAAATAATCTGAAATGTAACAAGTGTCATTGCTTGTGTGGTAATATACAAAGAGTTAACGAATTTACTTCGTTCAACTGAAAAAATGCTCAAAGTTATAAAATTATTTCCAGGACAAAGTGACATCTATCACATACAAATCTGTTACTTCAAATACTTGATATAAATTTATGGAATCTTAAGATCACAAATTACCATGAATAATTTTTACTTAAGATTTATCATATTTATTAGGCAATTAATTAAATATCCATAATTAGTTAGAAATACTATCAAATTAAACATCCTCACAAATAACATGATAAACTTTCTAGACAATCAACATAAAAAAATATTAAAGAGAAAACCTACATCAAAGATGAAAAATACTGCAACCTCCTCCTCTTTGCCAAGTTTTATGACCTAACCTAAGTTCAAAGGATTAGAATTTAGAACTTGGAGTAAAATTACAGATTTAACACACAAAGTATAAAACTTAAACTAAATCATCATACCTGAGGTTTGATACTTTGACTTGCTTGCAGTTATCGATGATGAAAGCATGAAGGTTTTGATCTGGTGAGGATTGCAATGGAGGATTAGTGTTTTTATGAAAAGAGTTGGGGGCAGTGGATATTCACAAAAATAATTGAGGAAATGAATGCTTACATTATTCATTAAAGTGAAGAAGTAATATGATAAACGCACTAGAAGCTCCCATCATTTTCATCCTATCACCTTGTCTCCTTATTTTACAAAATAAACCCTAAATCAAATTACAATCTAACAAAAAACATCAAAATCGAAACTTTTCAGATAAATCAAAAGGCAAACTTGTAAAACTTTTAACACATTTCAATGCTGCAACAAAAAATTAACAACGAATCCAACAAATTAAAGCGAATAATCAGATTATGTTCGATTGAATGCAAAGACCCGAGCCACCAAATCCACATCCCCAAAAAGAAATGATAGATCGAGTATGGTTTTTCTAGGGTTTCTATTTAGAGAAGATGATGATAATGGAGGAAAAAATTATCGTGTTGATGACCGCTGCCCCGCCTTCGACCGATTGAAATTAGATAGCAAAATAGGCAGTGACTTTGATATATAAAATCCCCCCCAATATTGGTTTTTTTCCGCAACGCTTGCGGTGTTTCCTCCTAAAAAAATGACGGCTTCTCCAGAAACGTGTTTTACCTTGCATGCTCACACTTAAAAACTCGCGACTTCTCCTCCAAAATATTGATTTACTTTTAAGTATTTATCTATTTAAAATATTATAACAAATAACTAACCATTCCTAATAGAAATCTGATAATACCAAAACACTTATTTTTAGTATAATAAAAATTCTTTTTGCTTTTTTTATTATTTAAAAATTTTTATTATAGATTAACTCTTACTATTAGACCATAACCATTTTTAATAAAATATTCGCAACGTTTATAATATTACCCATTACTAATAGGCCTTATCAGCAATGGTTTAAATTACAACCGAGATTTTTTTGTAGGTCTGCATTTATCTAAACATGCTTTATCAGACCAAGACATTGTGAGGTAATTTATTTTTCCCACCGAGCCTTCTATATTCTCTTGGATCCTTTATAGGTCCTTTTATAAGGTAGCAGCTTGGAATTTTGATTTATCGATGTATCTGCAACTCGACACCCAAGCAAACTTGCTTCTGAAAGTAAATCCAACACATACTTTTGTAAAGAGACCTTATCTTTGGATCTTACCATCTTAATACCAAAGAAATAATTCATATGCCATTACCCCAGAGTCCTTTGTCTTTGTGTAAATATTCTGCTACAAATAGGACTTCAACATACTTATCCCTTGAGCATTGACACATGCAATCATATCATTCACATTAACAACTAAAAATATTTATCGTCCTTGATGTAGATGAAAGAAAGAAAATTAAAGGGTTCTTTTATGAACGATGATGACCGGCTTTGAACAACCAAACAAATCTTCCAAATCAAGCTCTAAAAGAATGCTCTAAAAGTTTAAACCATATAATGATTTTCTAAGATGGCAAGCCTTTGCATATTTATTTAAGCAACAAATCCTGGTGGTTGCTCCATATAAAGCTTGTCATCATAAACTCCATGAAGGTATTTTTAAAGGTATTTTTAATGTCCAACTGACTTACATGATAATGATTCGTGACTATGAGATAAGAAAATGGACTAAAGTTCTTTGATGTTATGGGAGAAAAGGTATGTGATAGTCCACACCATACATCCGATAATATCCTGATGCAGGACGTGGTGAGATTTAGGAATTTGGTGGAGGATTTAGGGAAGAACATGATAAATTAGGTTTCTTGGCTTCTCACTAAGGATTCCAAGGTTTCATACCAAGGAAGGGAGAATCTTTCACAGGGTGTGAGAAAATTTCTTTTTTAATAATTTCATTGACTCATCGATTGAAAAATAAAAAAAGTCTAGGCCTTTATACAGGCTTACAACTCAACACTTTTCTTATTCCACCCGATGTGGTACTAAACATACCAAAAGACTAAAAATCCTAAAAACTCAAAATAAACTAAAGAATCAAACTAAAAATTAAAATAAAAATTACAATTTTGATTACTATCATTCTCTCCTGCTTAAAAACTTCACCCCTTGGTGAAGGACGACAAAAATAGCACTGCTAGACAGAAATCAGCAGTCCCTTGCAGTTAGAAAAGACATGTTCTTGAATTCTAAAATATATCAGTAAAAAGACTTACCGATGGACGTCTTCTGAAAATTTTTCACAACTCACAAAAGATAGAAAAACACTCGGCACCTATTTGTTGGTAAGGGGATGTGGATCTGGGATAACAAATTCGACGTGGTTAATTTGAATCAATGGTACTTCTTTCGACGTGTTTGGCACACACTCTATAGGTGGCTTTAGATAAGACTCTTGCTCAGGTTGAAGTGCTGGATCAAGGTCCGTATCTGGCTCAGGTTATAGTGCTGGATCAAGGCCCGTCTCATGCTCAAACCGCAACACTTGATAAATCTCTGGTTCAGGCTCTGACTATGTTCAGGCTCAGGCTCTTGTTATTTCTCTAATACTGGCTTCGGCTCCAAGTAAGCCTCATGCTTCATGCTTAGGTTCCAACTCGGGTTCGGGCTCCAACTCAGGTTCGGGCTCCAACTCAAGTTCATGATTGAATTTACTCTATTGTTTTCTTTCCTATTGTTCGATTGCTTCGATTACTCGAAGAATTTGTTTGTTGCTTTCGCTTAACTCTTCTTCTTACTACATCTCTACCGTTGGGCCTGAAGATTACGGGGGTGCTTGTGGAGTATATTGATGTTTGGAAGAATAGTGATCTTGCAGACGGAATTTGAGCAATGACCATTGGCGACTATGACGTGGAAGTCACATATACTAGGATCCCGCTTCTCCTTTGAACATGTGATGTGGATATATATATTTCTTTTCTTCTAAAAAATCAAAATGGAAGAAGAAATATTTTAGATATGATCCCCAATCGTCATATCCATACATGTCTTTAAAGTCATAAAAATATAGGACTCGATCATACATTTCCTGAGGAGAATAGCCATTGTTGTCTTCATCATAGTAATCAATGTGATATTTCATAATCTAGAGTTGATCTTCTTGTAATGATGATACCGATGCGTAGCTGGCTGAGTCAGCTACACATTGACGCGAATGTCACTTAATTTGGACTCCAAATGGGCACAGAATCGTCAAAAATACGAAAGCTGTGCAGAAATTCCTAGAAAATCCAGCTGAAAATCCAAGAAAATTGTAACGGCTCACTGTTGAGCCGTTGACCAGTTCAACCGACTCGGCTGAGTCGTTGACTGGTCAACAGGCTTGGCTGAGCCGGCTCAGAGGCAACTCGAGCTGGCTCTTGATTGGCTCAGGGTCGGCTCGTCGAGCCAATGAACAGTGCTTGGCTGAGCCGGTGGCTCGGCTCAGACGGCTGGCTGGCGCTAGGACACTATAGCGATGTCAGCTTGGTCGGCGCTGACACGATTTTCCGGTGACTCCAATGACGATTCGTCGCATGATTTGGTCCTGTAGATTCGTCTAGGATCATCGAAGATTTCTGGAGGGTCACCGACTCCGTTTGGCGCTGACGATTACTCCGGCGAACTCTGAAGAAGAAGGCGATGGCAGAACAACTTTTTGACGACGGGGAAGGCGTTTGCGGGCATATGATGTGTCGCCTGGATGTGGGGATTCTTTCGATGAGGACAACTGCCCCTGTCGGCACCGGCAGTGGCACTGGCAAACTTCAATAATCTAACGGCGACAATTCCACACGATTTTGAACGCCTGCAGTGTTGATCTTTGGTGCATATGGGTTGTTGGTGGCGTGCTCTGCTGACTTCGGCAGAGGGTAGTGGCATGAGATTAGTGCTAGGGGGGGGTTGGAGGTAGGATCGTTGAGATTTTGATATTTGTATGGAGGAAGGTGGTGGCTGGAAGTAGGGTTTTGGAGTTTTTAGGTATGAAATCAGAAAAGAGCGAAGATTGGATCTTCAACTCTGATACCAAATTGATGTAGGACCTGATGGGATTTAGGTATTTTAATGGAGGATTTGGAGAAGAATTAAGAGATTTGGCGAAAAAAACTAGATAACTAGGGTTTCTTGGCTTCACACCAATGATTCCAAGTCTTCGCACCATGGAAGGTGAATCTTTCACAGGTTTTTAAGAAACTTTCCCATTTAATAATTCCATTGACTCATCAATTGAAAAATAAAATATGTCTAGGCCTTTATATAGGCTTACAACTCAATACTTTTCCTATTCCACCCCATGTGATACTAAACTTATCCAAAAGACCAAAACTCCTAAACACGCAAAATAAACTAAAGACTCAAACTAAAAATTAAATTAAAATTTACAATTTTGATCCCTATCATATCCCGTTGCCATCCAAGAGCTTTCAAACGAGCAAAGACCCACTGGGATTTAGTTTGACAGTATACACCAAAATTACACTTGGAAAGCAAAACTAACCTTATGTCTTATATTGCTCCAAAGCTTTCATCTTATCTTTCATTGATAGTGCATTTGATAGAAACTTAGGAATATGGTGAAGATCAATATAAGAGATAAAAGCATAATATCATGTGAAAAGATGTCTATAAGATAAACTATTCAATGACTGCAAAGCACAACTCCTTTTACGCTTACGACGAGCTGCAGTAAGATGAAGATCATCAAGATCAAACTGTGAGTAAACATCAGATTGGGGCGATCCATTCTAGAAAAGAATGGCAGTATTATCACGTCGTCGAGTATCTGCTTGAATGTTTAGCATAAATATTATGGACTTAATATGTCTTGTATACACTTGTGTTGGTTCTTTATTTTTAAGGTTGATGAATTTGGTTCTATAGAAGATGAGCTACTAGAATATACATGAAATCGTCTTCCAAATCAAGAGACGAATCTTTTTCAAAACATGATGTAGACTTAAAGAATGTAAAATTAACTGAAATCAAGAATTCAGTGAGAGTGAGATAATAACATCTATAACATACCCTAAGAACATACTCGTAATGACCAAAGGAGCTAATTTAGTTTTATTAATACTATTATCTTGTACAAAACAAGCAACCAACGATCTTAGAAGGCAAGGCAAAGAATGTCAGATTAAACCATAAAGCAAAGAAGATGAGATTGACCCTCAAAGACAGTGGAGGACATGAAGTTGATGAAGTAAATTGATGTGAGTACCACACCTCCCATACTTGTTTGGAAATATTCATGGGATCAACAAAGTTCGTGTAATCTCAAGCAAGTGATGTGTAATCTCAAGCAAGTGATTCGTACATGCATATGTACAATTTTACTACGATGTGTGAGGACAAAAAAGGTCATGAATTATTCTAAAACCAGACAAGAAATCCATACAAAAATGTACTTATATTTTCTTTCGATTTGTTAACTCTCAAAGTTTGAAGCACTAAACTGATGTATTATTTCACATAAAAATATTGAAATAGAGAAATATGCACAGATTTATAGGGTGTCACAGATTTATAGGGTGTATATGACCACCCTAATGTTTTATATATTTTCTTTAAGTATATGCACCCATATTTGGTATTTAGTGTTGTGTATCTTTTAATTCATGCATATTATCATGTTAAAGACCATAATATTAAAGAGAAAAAACTTTCTATTTTGTAATCTATGATGTTATTGGTTAATTTTCATACTTATTTCTTCAATCAATGAGAAAATCACTAATAATATTTTTAGGATATATCAATGACTAAATTAATTCAAAACATTTCAGTGACTACATATTGTGTTTCTTTGGCCTTTCAATCATTAAAACAATAATTAAGGTATATATCAATTAAATAAATGCTCATGCATATCACAAACCTTAGTTGCATCCAGTTTGATTATCTTTATTATTCAATTAATGATCACATGCCTTACATTCTTAAAACGTGCAATGAAAATGTTGTAATTTTTTTACAAGTATAAGATTACCGGTTAAATTTGGATTTTCATACAATTTTCTACCTCCTAGAATTTATCTATGGGTTCATCCAATATTGTTTTAAATATCGGATGTCGGTCGCATATTGGCTTCAAAAATATGATAGCGGATAGCGGAATATTGATTAAATATCAGATTATCATATCAGATACTAAAAATGGATATCATAGGCATGCTATACACGTATCTAAGTAGATATACACTGTATAAACTCATATAATAGTATGTTTAAGGTATATCCTTAGTTCAATATGTTGCATTATAACTTGCCAAAGTAGCTTCCTAGCAAAACTCATTCTTAAATCAATAGTGTTTTCGACAACAAAAAATGTCAAAATTAAAACACATAAAATAATAGAGTATATATATGATCTTTTATTTTTCTGTATAATTTGTCATCACTTTCTTTGTTCTTATAAATAAATCTTATAGAATTTCTAAACGCGAGGGAAATAGTAGCAACATCAGCCAATGCCCAAAAGAGCATATTTTTTATTTTTTTGCATCCTATTCTCTATAAACAAAAATAGTCACTGAACCAAAATTACATTAATATTAATATTACTTCTATAATTAGATTAAACTGAATTAGGAGAAAACTTTGATGTAAATCAAATATCAACTTTTAAAAAATAAGATATTTTACACAAATCACATCATAATTTGATCGATATATCAAATTAAAATGAATAAAATCAAATACAAAATATACTAAATTATATTAAATAGATCGATAAGAATTGAAAACTTGGGGCCTTTTCGAGTTCTTAGATGTATTTCTTGCTGATTACCCAATATTGGCATCGTAAACATGGTGGCTGTTGGAGACATGTTCCATTTTTCCAACCATCACCATCCTTACCTAATCCGAAACTGAGATGAAAGAGAGGCTAAAAGTGGCAATCCGAAACCGATAAGGAGATGATGAAGATTGAACCACTATAACCAGTTGCGGTTGAGATCGTAGAAGACAAAAAGAGAAGGAAGCATGGATCACGAATCAAAATATTCTCGATGAAATTAGTGTTACCTATCAGGTCAACCCACTTTCTCCTGTATACAAGGGTTATTAGCTATTAGGTTGGGTCAAATCTAATCTTAATTGGACTTGACATACAAAAACTTAAAACCAAAAAAGTTAAAATCGGCCAATATTTCAAACCAAAATATTGGCTGAAATAGCAGATTGATTCCAAATTTGCGATTGATACCACTCGAAAATTGGAAATCGAAATAAAAATACTGACATCGTATTGGTTGTTTGTTTTTTCCGATATTACGATTGATATTGTGGATATCAGGTCGATATTTGAAATATTGTGCGTAAAAAGAACTCTTGAGCAAATTTTCAATACATATAACTAGGTTACAAGAGAAAAATCATCCACAAATATAATAAAATATTTAAATTCATGTTTAAAATTAATTGAACATGGTCCTAAACTTCAGATGAATTAGCTTAAATAGGCCATCGACTCATTTATTACCTATTAATAACTAAGGCATACAATGAAACTTACCCAATTGACACGACTTACTTGAAAGCAATATTGGACTTAGATCCTGAACGAACTTCTTAAAAGTATGTAAAGATGGATGATCAAACATACAACTAAGACTAAATAAGCAGAGTTGGTACAAGCAATTGGATTGGCATTAGCTTTCAAATGATGCGTGCCTCCGTATATACATCCACTGCAATCCTCTTTAGAGTTCTAATATCTTAATACACAATGATAAGGAAAGAGAATTAAGAATTAGCGTGTTATTCTAGAAACAGATGAATCTATTATACATTTGACAACCTTTTTTGAATTTTAGGGCTGACGAGGACAAGATAAAGAGTGTCTGAGATTTGATCTTGGTAAATCAATGGTTGAGATTGGATTTTGTGAAAATTTTAGTGGAAAAACTTAAATTGGGGGGGGGGGGAATGTCTTGGAAACCAAAACTTTGAAATTAAAAGTGTGTTGTGAAAGATTGTGGAGAAACATGATCCATTAAAGTAAACAAAGTTAAAAATTAGCGTAAAATTTTTTAAGTTAATACCATCACTGAAAAATACCATGAGCTTTGTTGTTCCGCGTCGACGGCGGCAGCTAAATTTTTTAACGCGAATTTGTTGTTCCGCGCCGAAGGCGGCCGCACTGAATTTGTTGTTCGACGCCAAATTTTTTAACGCTAATTTGTTGATCTGTGCCAAAGGCGCCCGTGCCGTATTTGTTATTCCGCACCAAAGGCGCTCGCGCGATGTTCCACGTCGAATTTGCTGTTCCGCGCCGAAGGCGCCCGCCCCGAATTTATGGTTCCACGTCGAATTTGTTGTTCATCGTCGAAGGCGTCCGCGTCGTATTTGTTGTTCCGCGTCGAAGACGCCCACGCCAAAGGTGCCCGTGCCACTAAATATTTTATGCTAATTTGTTCTTTTAAATTTTAGCTGTGAAAATAATTTTTTGGGGAACAAATATTTCGCGGGGGAAATGTTAAATGAGCCGTGCCCGGGCAGGGGTTATGACTATTTACTAATAAATAACAAATAGAATGAAAGTTTAGGAATATAGTATACCATTACAAGCATAGATGTAGTAGTATTAATATTGCCTCTACCCTTTACATGGGGTGTAGAACCACATGTCAAAGTTAATATTGAAAGTGACGGAAATGAATTCAAGCCAAGAAATCTTTGGTTCTAGTCATGTGATTATATACACTAGACTCAATGACCAAAGTATTCAGAGCTTTGAAAGTGATTGCTGTAATGGAGTTACCTATTTGTGTTAAAGTGGTGATAGATCATGATGATGTAATATGAGCAATTTGATACTACTAAAACATCAGATATCTCTTGATCTCCGTATCTGACATTGTTATCTTATTGCATCCTAAGAGAGCCTGTTCTTTTGAAGTACAAATCATCTGTGCAAACTGAGTATCTAACATTGTCACCCTACTACATCTTATTCATTTGATTAGATGTAGTAGAGCAGATTACCGAAGCATTTGGAGCTTTGCAAGTGATACCTGTAGTAGAGTTGTTTGTTTGTGTTAAAGTGGCAATGATCATGATGTTGTAATATGAGCAACTTAATACTGCTAAACATCAGATATCTTTCGAACTCCTCTGCATTATCACCCTCTTGCATCTTGAGAGAACTTGTTCTTTTGAAGTGCAAATCATCTATCCAAACTGATTAATCTTGTCATATAATTTAGGATATGTATATTTTGTAGGCTTTTTCATTGCAATGGAAGCAAGTTTCGTAATCCTTTATATTCTTAGATATTCTCTTTCCTCCAAATCTAACTCTAAACTGAACTCGTCCACAACCAAGATCTCCTCCATTAACCACCATCTTGATCATGATTACTTTCACTAACCCTTCGTCCTTCATAATAATTAAGTTGGCTCCCTCATTCTCATCAGCTGCCAGAGCTGACCATTCTCCGTTCTGTGATCTACTTCAAACTGAAGTTTTAGAGTTCGAAATCACACTCTAAATGAAGCGATATGTCTTGGGTAAGGAATCAATAACAATACTACCAATCACATTGCTCATTGGAAGGCCACTCTTGTGGCAAGCTATAGTAAACTTTCAATATCACTAATTTGTTTCATTGCTTCTGCATCTTCACATTTGTGAGATGAAAACATCACTTTTAGCCACTTATAAATCTTGTTGAATTTGCATAATGCCGATACAATATTTTGCTTTCCTTAATTGAAACAATTCTTAAATAATATCAAATACTTAATTCAGATTGTTCTTCAGAGAATGTAACTCAAAAGCTACAACTTTAATAGTGGAAGTAAAGTTTTGAATCTCATGCTTCATTGTATTTAAAACTTGGTTAAATAGCATATCTTCATTTGTTCACACTAGTCTATTATAGGACCAAGAGAATCATTAATAAAATTCTTCTTCTTTTTTCTCCATCAGATAAATCTTTACAATCTTCAGCCATTGTATATAATTTTTTTCATTTAACTTCTTATCAGTAACTTATCTGGGATAAACTCTAGAATAACATGGTTCGACTTAGTGATAGAAACACTTGATTACAATCAAGATTCTTTCAAAATAAACCGAACTCAAGAAATCAAACAAAACTCACTCTTAAGTCCATCCGATGCCCCTGATACAACCACTTAATAATTCCTTTCAAATCCAACTCAACAACAAGAGACCCAAATCAAAAGAACCACTAACAAAAAACAGTTTCCCCTTTTAACTATTTAGATTAGATCTAATATATTACCGTTTATATTAGATCGATATTTATTACCGTTCCAAATCATCTCTCTCTTTTGAACTCATTAGTTCTGCTCTGATCTTATTAGATTAGATCGGGTTCAGAGAGAAGAAAAATAAGTGGAGAGGAAAGAGAAGAGGAGGAGAAGGAAGCATGTGGGTGTGTTGGGAGAGGGATGGGGCATGTATATGGGGCACGTCTATGGGGCACATGAAGAGGGCATGGTTTAGAGTTAGGGTTTTAGCTTAGGGGTTGGGTTGTGTTGAGGAAGAACGGGATTGGGGTTTGATTAAGTTGAATTAGGGTTGTGTTTGGGTTGTTGTGTTTGGGTTGTGTTTTTGTTTAGTTAGATTAGTTCTGATGAGATTGGGTTTGTGTGTAGGTTGAATTGCATTGGGTTGGGCAAAACTAAGTTCGAGTTTGGTTATTTTAGTCTAGGTTTAGATAAGGTAAGAGAACATTTAGACGATTGTTGTAAATGATGATGACAACATTACATAGCAGTGCTCTTATACCTTGTTGATATTGAAAAATAGGACTCCTCAAAAACTATGCTATTGATTGTCTTTATATTACTAAGAAAACATAGTATAATGTGAACTCTTATTCCAATTTCTAGTTCTACTCTTGTTCTATGTACTAATCATGACCTAAACATATACTATTCCTATTTTACGTAAGTCCTTTATTTCATATTGCTTAAAAATCAAAATACAAAAGATCAAGGATGTGAATAGGCTGAGTTCAAACTGGACATGAAAGCTTAAGTCTGGCCCATTTATATAACATGCTTGATTTCTAAGCCTTAGCCTGTCTCAAAATAGATAGGTCAGACTTGGGCCTCAATTGGACCTATGTTTTTAACTAATTACTAAATAAATTATATGGTGTGCATAATTTTTTAAATTAACTAAGTGAAGAACATGTAAAATAGATATGGGAAACAATTACGATTTGTGCATTAGTAATAAATTATAAATTTTTTCAAAATATAAAATTACTTACCATTTAATCAAATTTATATTGTATTTTATTTTTATAATAATATGAAGTTAGATGATTATTATATGTATATTATGGTCGCAATAAATACATCATAATATAATGTTTCATTCCATGTTATGCACATATTATTGGAATCCATATAACTATATAAAGAACATACAAAGCAAATATATTTGTCATACAAATCTCTCAATTTACGGAGCAAATATGTATGAGCTTATGCCTCGTTCGGGCTTATCAACTCAAATACCATTCATACCCATCCTAATTTATACCTGTCTAGTTTATAAATCGGGTCAAAAAACCTAGGCCCAAGCCTGCTCTAAATGGGCCGGGCTAAGTTGAACTTAGGCCAAGTTTCCAACTCAACGAGAGATGTGTGATGAATGCATTATGTCCACCACATGATGGTGCAGGAAATACCATTATTGAAAGTTGTCAGTTTTTCCATCTTGAACATAAGAGAACAACATATTCAGCTTTCTGTTAATTTGGAGATTTCAGTCAAATGTTTAGGATGTTTGAACAATGTTCAAAGGTTTTTATATTATAAGCCTCAATGTTGTCTCATCACTTAGTCCATATACTGTCTGAAAGACCTGAGATTAAATCACTCCTTAAAATGTTAAAGGGAAAGTAAGTTCCGATTTTAATGTCAGATGTAGTTCAATTCCAAGAGCAAAAGATACAAAATTAAAAGAAAGAAAGAAAAGTACGGAACCTTATACAGTAAAGTGATTTTTATCTAATTGTTTGGAGGAAGGAGATCATTCTTTTCATGGTTTTCGAAAAAGAAATATTGTCCAGTTTTCAGTATGACCAAAACTAAATTGTTAGCAAATTTTTGTTAGAAATATACATTTTAGGTTTCTTTGGTGAAATTTAGTGGAGGGTTCTATGGTGAAAGTAGAAGGTTTGTGGCATGGACATATCTGATCATGGCTTTCCACTTAGTGATTGGAACATGTCATACTTGATGGAGAAGTAATACTCAATGGGGGAGTATCAACCATGTAGAAAATTCTTAATTGAGCTAAAGTATAGTTCAGCGCGATCTGTTCATCAGCAACCCACAGGGTGATAGAGCAAGTTGTATAGCCTGTTGTTTACCTATCGTTTACCAAACATCTTCACCTTACCTACTTTTTGGGTGTCTTTTCAATATATATTTTTTACTGACTTGTTGTCTTTGGTGCGAAATTAGATAGTTCTTGGCTTACGAGGTCCTGTTTCATGGTTTTGCAGGCACATCAATCATATGGATGTTGTTGCAATGGAATTCACACAATCCTAAGGTTCCCTCAAAACTAAAATGAATACGGGCAATTCTCTGTTAAATTGCAGCAGTTATTAGACCCTTCATGTTATTCCTTTTTATCGGCCATGTGCCGCATGATCTCTTGTTGCCATCTATCATGTTCACCATACTTTGTCATCATTGATTTGAGGTTAAATGCAAGCTATGAACAAGTTAGAACTTAGTTATTTGTTCCTCGTATTGGCAATCACATCATCCTCTTCCATACCACAAGTGAATTCGGTCAAGGATTATTCTGAAGTAGTATGCACTGAAACACTAGCACATTTGTTCTTATAACTTAGAATGGATTTTGTCCTCGAATGCGTATTTACTTTCCTGGCAAGATTATTATTATTATATGTTTTTCTGACTAGTAAGGCACAAATTCAATTTTTCGGGATCCACGAAAATTCTTGAGGGTTTTCACTTTTTAACAAATGTTTATCATTCCAAGGGCAAATGCTGATCTCATCCCTAATCCAAGCTCTCCATTTGTCGTAGGAAAATTCAAATATGTGATCAATATCAATTATCACCCTCAGTAGGCATAACCATTATCAGCTGCTGATGTAAGCCCTAATGTAATAGTCTCCCCAATCCTCAGACGAGTCTCCGGACATGTCTATTTCATACCAATATGATTTTTGATCACGACAACTTGCCTATGGAAGTCTCTGTCCGTCCTTCCTTATCTGATCTTTACATATTATTCTTTCATATTCATAATTTCTACAGGATGGACCGTCATTTTTAGCCTCAAAATGAAGAAAACAACTAGTTATTTGGTTTTGTTTGTTTATTTATTTTTCCATGTGGAGTAGGTTTGTTTACTGAAAGTTCTATATTAATATTAGGGCTCAAGACTCTTGTTGCAGTCTATTCAGGTCCTTTAAAAAAATCATACATGTCAGAAGAATTTTTCCTCTAATATCTGTTTCCACAAGTTAATCCAACATTCCCGCCAAAATCCGAAAAGTTTGTCAAAATGCTCATGCTGGCGGTACCCAAATCTATTGTTCATGTCAATGGTGGTTGTTGCCAAGTAAATTTGTCACATAGTAGAATGATGCTGACGAGGACGCCTCCGATGACGTGTCGCTTTGTCGGCAGAAGAGTGGGACTGGAAGATGGTTGAATCCGAATCAGAGAGAGCCAAGTTCGAGCTATTGGATGGAGCTCGACCTAACTCCGAGCCGTTTGAGAGTTATCTGTAGCACCAGACAAATCGTCAGAGGGGTCAGATTTGGGTTCCGACCCAAATTCACTCCGATGCTTAAGTCAGTAAGAGACTTAAAGAATGCTCGGGGTAGCTAGGTTCGACCTAAAAAGAGGTCCGTCTGATCACTGTCACGCCAAGCTATGGAGGAAGAAATGTAAAGTGAGAGTAGTAGTGAGTTTTCGGAGTACCTTAGTGCTTAGTATCTCTGGAGCTCTCCCCCATTCCATCATCGTTGGGACTATTTATAGATCAGGGTTTCCCCTCCCTACCGTTAGTGGGTAGCGACTTTCCTTTAATGGTGGCATGATTGTCTCTGAAAGAGGGGCGTAACTGCTACACATTTACGCCGCCATTAATATCAGGCCCATCATTAACCGTTCCCTTGAGGCTAGGAATATCAACGGATGAACGTGGCTGGGCTTTAACTGGGTAGGTGGTTTGCTTTCTATGAGGACTTCTCGGGCCTTTGGGCCAGGGCTTTGCGCCCGTGGGCTTCTTCATTTGGATGACATAGTCACTCTCTCCGCTTCGTGGGCCAGTCCAATGTAGTAACAATGGTGTCACGCACCATTCTCCAAAATACACGGAAATACGTATATTTCCGGTATTCGTAGAGACTTCACAAGGCCTCGGTAGTATTCGGATTCAAGGCTTTGATCCATTGACTCCAAACACTACTAAGCATAAATTGTGATTACAAAAAATTAATCATCGCAGGCCACTGTGACAGACTGGAATAGTACAGCTATAAAAATAAGGAAAGTGCTCTAACACAGAAATAATCCACAGACAATCACAGAGATCACAAAACATTTATTTACGTTAATTTAAAGAGTACATTAATATCACAACTGTACATGGGCACAAAATGGGAATAACAAAAAGAGAATTTCCAAGACCGCAAAAGAAAAGGTGTCCACACACGGTACAACACACTTCCTAGTCTACCTCTGGGAACCCAACTATACAAAGTCGCCCTCTGTGGGCTCCACCTCTATCTCGAAGCTCGGGGTGATCTCCTGACTCGAGTCCCGCTTCATCGGCTCTATCTCTAATCCTGGAAAAAAGTGGGATGAGACACGTCAACGCGTGACCTAGTAGGAAATCTAATCACACTAGATAGAGGATCGGTCTCAGGAATGTCTGACCTAACTAAGGTCTGACTACTGGTGTTAATCATGACAACACTTTAATGCATAACGTAAATTAAGCTTCACATGCATGTACTGAAAGAAAGAACTGATAATACATAAAGTAAAGGCAGACGACAATTTCATTAATATTCACAGGTTAAAATACATTAATCTTCAAGTTTTGCATTTGATTAGTGTTTGGAAAC
The DNA here is from genome assembly GCA_030789695.1 of Scilla litardierei. Taxonomy (NCBI): domain Eukaryota; kingdom Viridiplantae; phylum Streptophyta; class Magnoliopsida; order Asparagales; family Asparagaceae; genus Scilla; species Scilla litardierei. Next base: position 94,047,933 of record CM061139.1, on the reverse strand, counting down.
ACAAGTAAAATATAGGACATTAAGGAACTCGACTTCACCCAGGGTGGGTGAAAATGTGGTACCCCACCAGCGACACGAGCACTATAGGGGCCTATCGTAACTCCCCTGTTTCGGGAGTGAGATGGTGTTGCTCCACCTCCTCATGTTGCATCACGAGTATACATATGTGCCTCTCTAACCCTGCCCACTCCCCTTGCCGGCTATCGGGAGTGCGAGTGAGATTCATATCAATGTCCAATCCTTAAGCCTACATTTTACACGCGTTTCCCCCAAACCAACTATCTGGAATCTCACCTATCTCATGATTGACCGAGAGTCCATGTTTTTACACTCAACTTCTCACTCTCAGTTCTCAGTTCATAGAACAATTCATCATGTCTTTCATTTCGGCGGTCTCATTTATCGCATTCTCATTTCCATTTCCTTTCATAATTTTGCCAATGTTGTGATTTAGCGACCATCATATTCATTTCATAACATCATGTAATTTCGTCATTTCCAGTTAACACATCGAGCCCTGCCTAGGCTGCTTGTGACATCCATATCTTGAACCACATAATTCTTGTAACTTGAAGGAGCAAAACTTAACATAAAAGAGGCTACTAACAATTAACTTCACACGGAGGACAATTAGCCACTAAATATTGCATGCGACAATAAGTTTCTTAAAATGCTACAAACTTACATAATATCACACACTAACATATTTCTACTAATTCTAGCATATAAACACTTTAACATGGCATGTAGACATTAGAAATACTAATTCTAGCATATGAATCCTTTAGCATGGAATGTAGACATTCGAGATACTAAATTTAGCATATGAACACTCTAGTATGGCATGTGGATATTAGAGAGACTAACTTTAGCATATGAATCCTTGCAAAAATAATACATCTAAACATAGCTAAAGAGGCATGTCATACTAACATGATTAATTATACTAACATAATTATTAGCATGGCTTGAAACATGGTTTAGCATGGACATATTTATTTCAATATGTTCGCTAACTTTTTAGTTTGCACATAATAAATCTAATAACATGAACTTTAGCTAAAGTATGGACATTATGAATATACACAACATTAAAGCAAGTCATAAACATTACTATGGTACTTACTAACATGATTATTAACTAACACAATACATATATAACATGACATGAAAATACTAACAATTAACATAAATCTTTTATTAACATGCCAACTTAATAGCGCAAAGGATCAATCTAAACAACATGGCACTTAGCTTAATCAAATTAGCATGAACATTAATTTATTTGCATGGACCTTAGCATATATGTTACATGAGCCTTAGCATACTACTTATTAGTAAAAACACTAATACATCCACACACTAGCATAAAATTGGTATGTGACATGGCCTAATTAGCATAAAATGAGACAGACTAACAAATTGGATTACAACATGAACATTCATAATATACTACAACATAAACTTATAACATGCACTTTCATTTTTCTTTTTCTTGCAAGAAGATTAACCTAAAATATTCACTAATTTCCCTACACCAATTCTAAGATCGAAACCTAACTAGAGTGATTAGAGTTCCTACCTTCAAGGTCATTATCTCTTCAAGCTTTGGCCCTTCTTCTTCCTCTTCCTCGTCTTCTTCTTCAAAGCTTCCTCCTTCCAAGCTTCTTCTTCCTCTTCTTCAACTTCCAAACTCCTAGGGTGAAAATGGGGAAATTTTGTGTTTTTGTTAAGGGGAAAATGAGGTAAATTGTGGCCTAAAAAGAGGGGAGAGTCAATGAGGAGGAGGAGGTAGTTTTAGGTGGTGGAAGGGGATGGCGAGAGGGTGGGTTGGTGGTGGAATTGGTGGAGCAAAGGGGGAGATGGGGGTTGTTTTGGTTCGGGCAGAATGGGGAAGGAGATGGGGAGAGTTTTGGGTTTTTTTTTCTTGGCTATGGTTTCTTCTCTTCTCTTTTCTTCTCTTCTCTTTTCTTTTTCCATTTTCTGTTTCTCCTTTAAATTATTCTCGTCATCCTCATCATCCCTCCATTCTCTAATCTCAAGCCATGTATTGGGTTAGGTGTCAAGTGGAGATTATGAGTTAACATTCATATGAATCATAAGAGGCCATGTGTATCTTTAAGGATTATTCAAAAATTTTAGTTTTTAGGAAAATAGAAATACATTAACTAATACTCCATACTACTTAAATACCATGTATTCATTCAAATACTTCACACATTATTTATCTAATAATGTTTAAAATCATTTAAAATAGTTTTATGATTATAAAAATTAGGGAAAAATTTCTAGTAATACACAAATTATACGCATACAAATACGATTAAAAATACGTACACAACTTCTGTATATTTACATTAGTTGGGTTACAAATGGCCTCCCCATCACTCGGGTTCAAAGGGGGCGTCAGTTGAGCTCGAGTGATGTGATATCTCATTAAATGTGCATGACAGTCGAAGCGGAATTTTTTGATTTTGACCACCAAAATCCCCGCACCTTTGATTCGGCCGTTGCGTTGGTATGAGGCTCGGGGTATGGACGTTCGTAGATCATCGACACGTGCCACCCAATCAGAGGATCATACTCGTTTGTGGAGCGGTAGCCCTCAATATAAAGTAAAGAAGAGAAGGAGATGTGGCGAACTTTCTTGTTTGAACGTTCAAAAGAAACCCTTCGCTTTCTTTGTTGCTATTGCTCTTTCGCAATCTGAGAATCTCTTCCATGGCTTCTTCTTCGACATTTGGGTCCACTGACTAATGGGAAGAGATGGAAAGAGCAGAGTTTGCTTCGTCCCAGATCTCTCGCCTCGAAGGTACTTCAAACGTGGGTGAAACACAGGCGGCTGTTAACCCTTCAGAGCGGGTGATAAAGAAAAGGAAAAGCTTGGCCTTTGTCACTGTCGACCCTGAGGCTTCAAAATCCCACGATATAGTAAAGGAAGTCTCGTCATACCTGACATAGTTGCCAACCAAGCCTCTGAAGTATCGGCTGATTAGCTTTATTCACTTCAAGAGGATTACGTCCAATACCCTTATCAGATTCGAATTCCTCTTGCCAATGAAAGGGTTTGCTTTTCTAGGGAGTGTGAGGTAGGAGTATACACAAAATTTTTCCGTCACGGGCATCGCTTCCCCATGCACCCTTTCATTCCTCAAGTGCTGAATGTTCTGGGGCTCTCCCTCTGCCAGCTGATGCCCAATTCTGTGGGTTGTCTGGTCGGCTTCATTGTGCTTTGCATGATGACTGGAGTGGAGCCGACCCTGACGTTGTTCAACTACTTCTTTCAATTGAAAATCTCTGTGTCTTCCATGTGGTATTATATCACCGCCAGAAGGAATAGACAACTATTAGGGATCTCCCCAGCTCCAATCGAGAATGGAAGGAGCAGTTTGTGTTTGTGACCTTTCTCGCCATGACTGTCTTCCTTACTCATTGGGGTCATCCGAGCCTCGCCGCAAATGAGGAAGTGCCCCTCTCGGGAGATGAGCTAAAGGTCGCCGAACGCTTACTAGCCCTGCAAGAGAGCCTTAGATCAGTATCGAAGCTTTTCGACACAGAGACTCTTTTAAAGACTGTTTGGGCAAATGGTACGATGCTTTCTCAGGCCTTATGTTCGCCTCAGTTTTTTGTTGACACTCCTTTTTCCTCTTACAGTCGTAGTCGGTCAAGAGTATCAGAATGAATCTGAGCTTCAGGATGCCTTTCGAGCTTCCCTTCAAGCAATTGAAGGAGGCTTGCCTTCTCGACAAGTGGCCCGACCCGAACGGAGCTTGGACAAGGCCGTTGGGAGCTCGTCTCAAACGGCTTAGGACATTCCCTAAGAAGGCCAAGGTATAAAAAAGAAAAGGCTACGTACCATGGCTGAGGGTGAAAGAGCTAAAGCCCAAGAGAAAAAGAGGAGAAGTGAAGTCGCCATTACGAGTCCGAGCTCTCTAGTCATGGATGTAGCTGAGGATCGTGGCCCCTAAGTAAGTTTGGGCCCCCGCTCAGGAGGAGTCTTCAAAGGGTCTGACTTGGCTTCAAGAATCATGCTTTTATAAAGACACTTGGCCATAGGGCGGTCTCCAACATCCGGAGCCATTGGCCGACGGGGTTCCTCTAGAGTTCAAGTCAATCTTCTTGGTAGACATGTCGCCTCAAGTTCCTCCAGAATGTCCAGAGGATAAGCTTTGCCAGTTCATTTACCTAGTGGGAAAGGGTGAGTCAGCTTTCTTGAACTGTAAGGCTGCCTCTAGGCTTGTTGAGAACTCGATTCTTTCTCTGGATATGGCAATTCTGCAGAAGGTCGACTACGAGAGTCTGACTACCTTTATGGTTTGGCAGAGTCACCAAGTGGGTAACTCCCTTTCTTCCTCATCAATGTCAGGTACCAATTTTAACCCCCTCTTTACCTTGTGATCTACAGATGGCGTTGGTGACGACCGAACTTTGACGACGATCACCGGAGATGGCCAATTATGAGGCTAATTTAGTCCGCAAACGAAAATGAATAGCTACCACTCAGAAGGCCATTGATAAGGCGAAGGCAAAATTAGAGAAATCGTCGCTTCGTTAGGCCAAGCTCACGTCTCAAGTAGAGGAGATGGAGAAGGAATTGGCAATAGCAAGAATGATGGCCGAGGATGAGGCTACCCTTAAGAGGCAGGCCGATCAACAAATGCTCGAGGAGGCTATCCTCAGGACGCATGCCAAGGAACGACTGCTCGAGGAGGAGAGGAAGTGGAAGGCGAAGAAAGCCAAACTTCAGGCCCAGCTGTTCGAATGCGAGAAAAAGTGGAAGGAGGAAGTCAACCTCCGAGCTTGGCTAGTTGTGTCGGAGGGGATCAACCCTTCGAAGATCGCAGAAGAGGCGGTGGAGCAATACAAAGAAAGTCTTGGCCTCATCGATGAATTATTTAAGACAGGCTTCTCACGATGTTCGCTGAAAATCGAGCGCAAATTTCCCACTTCGGGGATTGACTTTGATCAGCTGACACTAATGTTGGATGGCGAGTTCGATGAGGAGAATGACGATGCCCCTACCGAGGGGCATGACAATGTCTCTGCCGAAAAAGCTGCATCCTTGGAGGATCGACATCATGACTCCGCCGTCCCGTAAATTCACCACTTATTTTTGGGTGTAGGGCTCTTCTCATTGTATCTCATAAATAGAGTAAAGTTTATTATAGGAAATGAACATTCGTCGTCATGAAGTATCTTATTGGATATCTCGTCTGCGTAGCAAGTGTTGCCTGTTGCCCCTCAACAGCCCAAACTTATGCATGTGAAAGATGCTTAATGTGAGTTGTTGAACAACAAACTTCTCTCCCAGTCGGAGGGTCCATGCTCCTTGTTGTAGGAAGTTCAAGGCTAGATTAGCCCCCGAGGGAACAACTTTCGATCACACATCGAGGGTATAGATGGGTCATCCTCGTTCGTATAGCTAGGTCGGCACGCGAAGGGATGCCCCTTTGGTCGTATAGCCGAGCAGCCCGGGAGGGTAAAGATGTGTCATCCCTGTTCGTATAGCTAGGTCGGCCCGCGAGGGGATGCTTCTCCGCTCGTATCACCGAGCAGCCCGCGAAGGTAAAGATGTGTCATCCCCGTTCGTATAGCTAGGTCGGCTCGCGAAGGGATGCCCCTCTGTTCGTATAGCCGAGCAACCCACGAGGGTAAAGATGGGTCATCCCCGTTCGTATAGCTAGGTCGGCCCGCGAGGGGATGCCACTCCGGTCGTATAGTCGAGCAGCCCGCGATGGTAAATATGGGTTATCCCCGTTCGTATAGATAGGTCGGCGCGCGAAGGGATGCTCCTCTGGTCGTATAGCCAAGCAGCCTGCGAGGGTAAAGATGGGTCATCCCCCTTCGTATAGCTAGATCGGCCCGCGAAGGGATGCCCATCCGGTTGTATAGCAAGATGGGTCATCCCTGTTCATATAGATAGGTCGACCCATGAAGAGGATGCTCCTCCATTCGTATAGCCGAGCAACCCGCGAGGGTAAAGATATGTCATTCCCGTCCGTATAGCTAGGTCGGCCTGCGAAGGGGATGCACATCCGGTCGTATAGCTGAGCATCCTGCGAGGATATCAATCGAATTCACAGATCTGAGTACTCGAGAAGGGAACAAGGTCGACAAAATGATCCTCGCCAAAGTATATTTGTCATAGGCGCATTAGCTCGACATAATGGAAAGAAGGGACTTTATTTATTAATTTCATAAAAGAAAATATGGACAATGGAAATCCATACAGGCGGGCGTTTATTCGATGTGAGGCTTGAAGTGTCGCCATGCATATTTTAAGCTTCCGACTAATGGGATCTCCTCCTTAGGTCATTCAACAACCCGGGTAATTGGCAAGTTTGGCATGACCCATTTTCCTTTGTCTTTGCCCTTTGAAGTTCCTTCCGTTGCCATCGTCTTCGAGTTGTCGACAAATTTCTTTAAGTGGCCACGTTTGATTAAGTCTTCAATGCCATTTTTCAGCGTCCAACAGTCCTCGGTGTCGTGGCCATTATCTTGGTGATTCTTACAAAATTTGAGGCCATCCCTACTTACCCTTCAGGTTAGGAGGAGATCGGTCAAATTATCACTCGCCCTTTACATAGGCCATTACTTCGGCCTTGGAAGCATTCAGTTTGGTGAAGGTCTCCTCGGTCGAACGTGGACGACCCTTGGAGCTCCTTTCTTGTCGCTTCCTGTCTCTTGACTCTCAGCAAGATCCGTCATGGGGTCAAGCCTCTCTTTTTGCTTCTACATGGGGTTTGGAAGGTTGTCTCCCCGACTCTTCCGCTTGTTCCCGGATTTGGACTGCTGGGAAGGACTAAGGCTATGATCATGCACGCGACGGTTCTTTGCTCGGTCCCCATCGCTTTGAGCAGGTCAGCAGGAAGCATTTCCATTGGTGGAGGGTCCCGGGTCCTTAGGTCTGGTAGAGGGGTGGTTGACGTCCTTGTCATCGTAACCCCCAGCGCGGTGGTCGCCCTGACCTTTGTCAAGGTGATGGAGTAATATAAGTCAGAGAGATGACTTGTTGTTCTGAGTTCGGCGCATCATTCTTCTGGATCTTGGGTGTGGATTGTTTCCCATCAGGGTCCAGTCTCACATCGGTGGGTTGAGGCCTGGCAGTCGCCAGAGGCGGTTGATTCGCCAGTCGTTCTATTACGGTGGTCAACTGCTAGATATTGGCATTGATCGCCTGAGAGAATACTTAAAATTGCTCCTGCGTGACCAGATGTGGTTATGGCCTCTCTCAGAAAGAAGAGCCGGAACCTTGATGGATGATCGGGACATCTGCGTCCCCGCTAGTGAACGGTCCTATGGACCCTTGGTTGGTGGGTTGAGCCGCCATGGTTGATGACGTGGATGTTGACTTTGTTTCCACAGACGACGCCAACTATTGACGAGTAAATTTGTCATACAGTAGAATGTTGCTGACGAGGATGCCTTTGATGACGTGGCGTTTTGTTGGTAGAAGAGTGGGACCCGAAGATGGTTGAATCCGGGTCCGAGAGAGACAAGTCCGAGCTATTGGGTGGAGCTCGACCTAACTCCGAGCTATTTGAGAGCTATCTGCAGCACAGACAAATCGTCAGGAGGTCGGGTCTGGGATTCGACCTAAATTTCCTCTGATGCTCAAGTCAGTAAGGGACTTAAAGAATGCTCGGGGCAGCTAGGTCCGACTTAAAGGGATGTCGTTCGATTACTGTCACGTCGAGCTATGAAGGAAGAAATGTAAAGTGGGAGTAGTAGTGCGTTGTCAGAGTACCTTAGTGCTTAGTGTCTCTGGAGCTCTCATCTATTCCATCATCATTGGGACTATTTATAGATCAAGGTATCGCCCTCCCTACCGTTAGTGGGTAACGACTTTCCTTTAATCGTGGCATGATTGTCTCTGAAAGAGGGGCGTAACTGCATCCATTTACTTCGCCATTAATGTCAGGCCCATCATTAACCGTTCCCTTGAAGCTAAGAAGATCAACAGGAGAACGTGGCTTGGCTTTGACTGGGTGGGCAGTCCGCTTTCTACGAGGACTTGTCGGGCCTTTAGGCCAGGGCTTTGCGCTCCTTGTGGGCTTCTACATTCGGATGACATAGTCCCTCTTTCCACTCCGTGGCCCAGCCCAAAGTAGTAACAGTAGTGATATTGCCCCCATCCCTCTGTACCGTATGATCGAGATGATTAGGATAAAAATCTTTTGGATTTTTTCTTCGAAAATCCATGGGTAACACTTTTATATTGACAAGAAGTAGATTCATGACCAAAGAAGACCTTTTTTTTGAAATTCAGAGGAGTGACTTACTTTTTGGATCATAATTATTTGGGTATGTTGTTAAAAAAAGTATCCAAACATGTTTATCCTTTGGATTACGTGCCCAAATGCATATGCATATGAAAAATGACATTTGGGTTCTGGCTATTCAAACATGGACCTATATATCTATTTGGAAGTTCTTCATTTTGAGCAGGTAGCAAAGTAAAAAATTAAGAATTTATTTTCTTATCTGTTATTAATGTTATTTATTTATTTTTAAATTATTTTTGAGCTATATTTTAACTACTAGCTTTGAACCTATACAGAAGATATGCATGTGGGTCCCATATTTATGTAGATAAGTGTGTAGGTTCAAAGCGTGTAGATTAGGTATTTATTATTATTATTTGGGTCCATGCTGGAGGCCGAGGGCATCAATGATTCCAATGCCCCTCTCCTGACATATCAACGCGGTGCTGAGTTCACAATTGCTAGAATAAGTCCCTTGATATTACATCCACCAAGTCTTTCGTCTTCCTACCATTAGATTTGTTTTGTACCGATACCGATGGTTTCTTATCTTGCAATGTGGAAGAATTTTTGTTGGGGTGTAGAGAATACACTTGGTCCATATAATTATAACTTGATCGTAGAACCTAAGAGGTCTTGAGAAAGACTGCCATAATGAGAGGACTGAAGAGGCATGGAATTATCAACCAAGTCTTACTTTTTTTCCTTGTATTTTGTGTTACTACCAAGGTTTGCCTCTGCTATTCATACTTTCTTTTTTTTATGTGAACTTGATTACTACTTAAATACCATTGCTACCCACATGACGGTCGAACAGAGACTATGCTTGCTTTTATATTTTGAGGGTGCGCCCCAAGTTGCTGGCTGAAGATGTCATCCACGTCCACACAGAATTTCTTCTTCTTCTTCTTCTTCTTCATCTTGAAGCTTACAACCTCAAGCCAATATGATTTTGTCTTCAATGGATTCAGCGGGGCGAACCTGAGCATTGATGGCATCGCTTCGATCACATCTGATGGCCTTCTTGAGCTGACCAACACCACACTGCATATAAAAGGCCATGCCTTCCACCCAAAGCCTATTCGCTTCAAGTCTAGGGACGGGAAAGTCCCCTCCTTCTCCACTACTTTTGTGTTTGCAATTCTCTCCGAGATCTCTGATCTCAGTGGCCATGGCATCGTCCTTGTCATCTCTCCCACCACTGACCTCTCCACCGCTCTCCCAAGCCAGTACCTAGGCCTCCTCAATTTAAACGACTACGGCAACTCCACAAATCACATCTTTGGTGTCGAGCTCGACACCATCCAGAACCCTGAGTTCCAAGACATCGATGACAACCATGTCGGAATCGATATCAATAGCTTGAGGTCCAACAGTTCTGCGCATGCTGGCTACTATGAGGATAGCACCAGCATGTTCAAGAACTTGACTCTGATCAGTGGTCAACCTATGCAAGTATGGGTGGATTACAATGGCGACGATATGCAACTCAATGTGACCTTATCTCCTCAGCAAGTGCCTAAACCTAAAAGGCCACTCTTATCCTCAAAAATCGATCTATCAACCCTGATGCTTGATTCTATGTACGTCGGTTTCTCATCAGCGACGGGTTCTTTTCATACTACCCACTGCGTTCTTGGATGGAGCTTCAATTTGAATGGGCCGGCGGCAGAACTCGATTACTCCAAGCTTCCCCCGCTTCCTCGTCTTACGTCTGAAGGTAGTCTGAATGTTTTGGCAATATGGCTGCCAATATCCTCCTGTTCCTTTGTGCTATTCGTAGTAGTTGTAGTTGTGCTCGTTGTGAGGAGGATGAAATACGCGGAGCTACACGAAGATTGGGAGCTCCAATACCGGCCTCATCGCTTCTCATACGAAGATTTGTTTCGAGCAACGAAAGGGTTCAAAGAGAAAGCGCTGCTGGGGAGCGGAGGTTTCGGTAGCGTCTACAAAGGGGTGTTGCCCCCTTCGGAGATGGAGGTTGCGGTTAAGAAAGTCTCCCATGAATCAAGGCAAGGAATGAAATTGTTCGTGGCGGAGATCGTCAGCATCGGTCAGATGCGCCATCCGAACCTTGTCCAGCTCTTGGGCTACTGCCGCCGCAAAGGGGAGCTGCTTCTGGTCTACGACTTCATGCCCAATGGCAGCCTTGACAGGTTCTTGTACGACCATACCAAGCCTGCTCTCAACTGGGCTCAGAGGTTTCGGATCATCAAAGGAGTGGCAGCAGGTCTCTTGTACTTGCACGAAGATTGGGAGAAGGTTGTGATCCACAGAGACATCAAGGCCAGCAACGTGATGTTGGACAGCGAATGGAACGGGAGACTTGGAGATTTCGGACTCGCAAGATTGTATGATCATGGGACGGATCCTTTAACGGCTCAGGTTGTTGGCACCATGGGCTATCTTGCGCCAGAGCTTGCTAGGACGGGCAAGGCAACAACTGCGACTGATGTGTTTGCGTTTGGGGTGTTCCTACTCGAAGTGGTTTGCGGTAGGCGACCAGTTCAGCCCCATGCAAAGGAGGGCGAGGACCAGGTTCTCGTGGACTGGGTGATCGAGAGCGGGCAACGGGGAGCGTTAATCGAGACGATGGATCCGAGATTGGGAGAGGAGTATCACGCTAATGAGGTGGAGCTCGTATTGAAGCTTGGTTTGATATGCTCGCATCCAGTGCCAACTGTTAGGCCCAGCATGCGGCAGGTGATGCTGATCCTTGATGGAGATTTTGAGCTTCCTGGTCTCTCGCCGAGTTGTGTGAGCTCTGGTTCTACCTCGCTGCCTCGAAATTTCGGGCTCGATGACTGTATCGTGTCATTCTCCTCCTCGGGTATATCCGTGGCTGGAGGCCGATGATGGTTTTTGTGGGGGGCATGTCATGCTTGCTCGTACGTGGCCGGTGTCTTTTAGCTCGCAGCTCAAATGGTCTTTGGTAGAGATTAGGTGTATCGCGTGTATTTGCTATACATTTCTCGCTCTTTAGCTTTCTGTTGTGTAGCTGATTGCATTTCAGTGTCGATCTAAGAGTAAATAAAACATCTGCCATGTTGATGTTACATGATAATGAACAATATAACAGTATTCGGACGAGATTACAAAGAATTTCTTTTTCCTTTTTTGGGATAAATTTTTCCCTACACTTGTTTTGTTTACTCGGGTAAATTGATCCGGGTGGCTGAAAAGCAGTATACTTTTGGCAGTGTATCACCGAAAAGGTCTGCATGTTGGGAATCTGATACAATACCAATCAACATTAAATTGTGCACAACGGAATAAATAGATAAAGTGTCGTCAACTAAATCAATGTAGAGTTAGGATCTTGAAAGAATCATAAAAAGCACAAAATATATCACAGAATCAAAACCAAGGAATCACACAGAGAGGCAAGTATTTATACTGATTCGGCCCAACCAATGGCCTACGTCATGTCTTTTGTTATCACAGTTTCCACTAGATCAGAGATGATAACTGAGAAAATACCCCGACTACTCAAGATCTCATCTAAACATATTTTGTGCTTGTTACGACCTAAAGATCGTGATAGTCCGACCTTCCATCCAAGCCCGCCAGATACTCGGCCAGCTCGTCCCTCCTTCACGAAGGCCACCTAGACCAGCGGCAGGGTGCTCTTCGCCCCAACCCCGTAGGCTGCTCACTTGTTCCCCTAGGCCCGCTAGGCGCCCGTCGACCCTAAAGTCCAACACGACTAGGGGAAGGGCGCACTCCGACTTGACTAGTGGGAAGGGCGCACTCCGCCACGATCCTTGCCGGTTGCGTGATTGAACCGGAAAACACGCAAGTGCACGCCTTCCACTCCCAAGCGTAGGAGTGTCAATGCAATATAAAAAATTACCGGTGAGTACCGGGTCGGATCGCAGGGACAAGTCGTTCTATATTCACAAGTTTGATAGATAAAGAAAAATAGAGCGTGAAGCAACCACCTCAACTAACGGTGGATGAGTGGGAAAACAGTGTGGTGAAATCTAAAATCCTAACCTAAGCACTAGGGGTGGAGAGCCGAATCGACAAGCAACGAGGAGGACTCATGTGGTGTGCATATGAATGAGGCCGTGGGCGTGAGAATTCATCCCAAATATAACTCAATTGATCTCCCGGCTAAGGGAGCTCAATCGGAAAATACGGCATTTCATCGAACGTGTGGGATGCAATAAGTGATGAATGAAACTCAAGAGTAATCAATAAGCACATTAGAGAGGGTCCGCTAGGATAATCCTCTTCTTGGATTTCCCCTTAGGGTTCCAATAAACAAATTTCTAGGGTTTCATCCACCAATTTAGAAAATAAAATGTGCTAGAGATAAAATCACAACCCAAGCAACCAACAATCACCAAACACAATTACACAAGAGAGATTTAGACATTCATAATGAAAAAGGAGACGTTTTTACTCAAAATCAATCATCCAATTACAATACAAAACCCTAAATCAAAACACAAGAAGTTGGAGAAATTTCACCCAAGTGTCACTCCAAGATGGAAATCCTCCTCTGCCCAAATGCTTCTCCAAGCTCCAAGCTTCATCATCCTCCCCCCATGGCCTCCAAGCTCTCTAATTTCAGTTAAAAATAAGAACTAGGGCTGAAAAAACCCCCAAATTCGCAATATAACTCAAGCACAGCTTATCGGGTCTGTTTTTAAGTCAAACGGGTCGGATTCTGGCCCAAACCCGCAAGCAATGCCAAAATCTGCAGAAATTTTCAGCACCGTCACGCTGTCTTGCGAAAATTCTAGAAAAATCATCCGACCTCGGATTGACGTGTTCCAGGCGGCAATGGAACCGTAACAAAGTGTACAATCACAGAAAAATATCATTAGGCCAGGATATACACTGCAATGATAGCAGAATTCTTCACAAGAGAGAAAAAGTTGCAGAAATTTTCAGCACCGTCACCCTGTCTTGTGAAAATTCTAGAAAAATCATCCGACCTCGGAATGACGTGTTCCAGGCGGCGATGGAACCGTAACAAAGTGTACAATCACAGAAAAATATCATTAGGCCGGAATATATACTAGAATGATAGCAGAATTCTGCACAAGAGGGGAAAAGCTGAATTTCCAGACCCGAAATTTTCAACACCATCACCATGTTTTCCAAAAAATGCAGTAAATTGCTCCGACCTCCAAAAATTCTGGAAAAATATGCGTTGGAATCGGGACTTCATGAAATTTGACTGAAAAATAATAGGAGACTAAGATGAGGATGATAATAAGTTGTAAAAATTATGTTTTATGTATATGTAAACGATAAGCTCCAAATTTAAGAGATATCAAAAATATGTATGAAACAAAGCTAAGATATGATTAATACATGCACAAAAAGCACCGAAATGGGGGGATAAATATACAATTTTTACCCTGAATCACACCCCCAACTAGCTTTTTGCTAGTCCCTAGCAAAATATGCGATATATTCGGACAAAATTGAAAGCATGCACCAACTTCACGATGTCATCATGGCATACACAAAATGGGATTTCCAAATGATTCCAAAGCTAATATACCCAATGTATGAAAATAGATAACAAATGACACCCCATTCAATCCAATTCAATGAAAAGTAAGTAATAAGCACCGTATCACATATATCGGGATATATCACAAATGAGAAAGTTTCTAATTTTCATGGAAATGGCCAAAACAAAAGAAATTCTTTTAAGTTGTGGGAGATGAGATTGCATCACTCATGTTGATTATTCTTTCATTTATTTATTCATTTTTCTTTTCTTTTCTTTTCTTTTGTTTTTTTTTGGTTTTTTGTTTTTTATGTTTTGCATTCACACGATAATGCTATGAAATGCAAACACCGCCTCCTTTGCATACACGCGATAATGCTATATAGGCAAAGGGATGGAATGATCTCCTACATCTCATTTTTGGCGTCCTCCCCAATGTTTCGTGGGGCACCGACTACTCAATTTGATTAGAAAAACCATTCGCTTATATTAACTCTCTTTTTCATTCTTCAACACTAGTTATCAACTCATCCACCCACTCCTAAGAGGAAAACAAAGCACACACAATTGGCCAAATCCAATCCAATTAAAAACTACACCATTCATCCCAACATGAAATCGCTTACACCAAACTTTTCCCAAATTGTTTCGAAGAGGTATCACGACGTATAAAGTAGTTTCATACATGGCATATTAGCATTTGACTCCAAATTGGAAAAGAAATGAAAACGTGCCAATCAAACATCGAGAAATCGATACCAAAGTGATAATCCGAAAAAATAGCATAACATTAAAGCATGTAGGGACTACACAAAGCAAGTGGCGTAGGGACGAGGAGGCCAAAATATGATATGCAATGAAATTCGTTGGATGAGAGTGAGATGGAGGTAACTCAAAAAAAAATTAGCTCAAAATCCTAACAATCCTAGAGATTCTAACACTCTCCCCCCCAACTTAAAAGAAACATTGTCCGTAATGTTGGAAGAGTATTAGATCTCACAAAAGATACTAGAAAAGAAAAATAAAGCATACGAAAGTACTAAATTAAAACTTTATTTATTTACACTATTGGAAAGAACACACCGTGGCAAATGGCGGATCCAAAATTTCCATTGGCGGTGGCAATTGTTCCAACGCTCCTTTCATTTCCTCCGCCAATGCTCCTCGGCTAAACGTGGCAATGGCGGCGACGTACACAACCCCAAGCATCTCCTCAAAGTGTGTACCTATATAAGGAAGGAGACGGGTTGTGTAAGAGAGAGATGGTGACACATTCCCAAAAAATGAATTCCACACATAATCATCAATAAAAAAATACGGAATGAAAAGTATGATGAATGTGTGAGAAAACTCCCTGGATGGTAGAAAGTGATGTGGTTTGAAGTTCATCCCCGCGGTATTCAATATCAATCGGGGGAGGAAGAGATATCTCCATAGAAACCACCGAAGGAGAGGGAAGCTCGGGATCCATGATAGCATGTGGTATAAACTCATCCTCGCTTGCCTCTTCTTCGGGCTCATCAATACAAGAACAATCCTCCTCGCCCACTTCACTCCCAAGTGTGCGCGCGATCGGCTCCTCTATCTTCACCATGTCAACAACCAATTCTTCAACAACTATTTGACACGGCCCAGCAGAAATAATAGGTGCCAACAAGAAAATTTCCTCCACCCGCTCAACCAACTCCTCCATGCCAACACTTGGTTCCTCAACTACTACTTGGCATGAGACACTCAATTCTTCAATTACCGGTGGGGTGAGATCTAAAAGATCTTCTTCATTCGGGGCTTGGTGGACCAAAACTTCATGTCTTGGCTCATTTGGAGTCGCAACCAATATGTGATCTTCCTCCTTATAGGACTCCAAATAACGCCAAGCCGCATTCTCATCCATGTCCAAAAAGTGACCGTTGTCCAACAAATCCACAAAATCATGCGTCTCCGGAAACAGACCCTCCAAGAAGAACCCAAGAAGACGCACCCTGTCAAATCCATGATGTGGACAACCGTACACCAACTCTGAAAATCGCGTCCAAGCCTGAAAAAATGTCTCACCGATGCGCTGACCAAAGTTCACAATTCTTCCTTGCCATGTTTTGGTCCTGTAAGATGGAAAAAACTTCATATAAAATTTTAGCTTTAGTACAGGCCAAGATGGAATAATATGAGAGATATAAACTTTAAACCAATTTAATGCACTACCATCCAAAGAATAGGGAAAGAATTTAAGATAAAACTTTTCTGCACATGTGTTTCCATCAAAATGAAGCTTGCAAGCACTCTCAAACTTCTTAATATGTAGGTAAGGGCTCTCCGCATCCTTACCGATCTCGGTAGGGATTTGGTCACCCGCATGTCAAACCCAAGAGAGTTTGAAGTACTTGCCATTTTTGAAAAAAAGCAAAAACAAACAATCAAAAAGACTCAAAAAAAACGTAAAATAAATAAGGATGAACAATAAGTGAAAGATGAAGAATCGAAAAAGACTCACACTAAAAGATAGTAGTATCACACTAAAACTTTCAACATCGATCAAAAATGCTAATAATAGAAACCGTTGTCCCCGGCAACGGCGCCAATTGATTGAACCGGAAAACGCGCAAGTGCACGCCTTCCACTCCCAAGCGTAGGAGTGTCAATGCAATATAAAAAATTACCGGTGAGTACCGGGTCGGATCGCAGGGACAAGTCGTTCTATATTCACAAGTTTGATCGATAAAGAAAAATAGAGCGTGAAGCAACCACCTCACTAACGGTGGATGAGTGGGAAACAGTGTGGTGAAATCTAAAATCCTAACCTAAGCACTAGGGGTGGAGAGCCGAATCGACAAGCAACGAGGAGGACTCATGTGGTGTGCATGTGAATGAGGCCGTGGGCGTGGGAATTCATCCCAAATATAACTCAATTGATCTCCCGGCTAAGGGAGCTCAATCGGAAAATACGGCATTTCATCGAACGTGTGGGGTGCAATAAGTGATGAATGAAACTCAAGAGTAATCAATAAGCACATTAGACAGGGTCCGCTAGGATAATCCTCTTCTTGGATTTCCCCTTAGGGTTCCAATAAACAAATTTCTAGGGTTTCATCCACCAATTTAGAAAATAAAATGTGCTAGAGATAAAATCACAACCCAAGCAACCAACAATCACCAAACACAATTACACAAGAGAGATTTAGACATTCATAATGAAAAAGGAGACGATTTTACTCAAAATCAATCATCCAATTACAATACAAAACCCTAAATCAAAACACAAGAAGTTGGAGAAATTTCACCCAAGTGTCACTCCAAGATGGAAATCCTCCTCTCCCCAAATGCTCCTCCAAGCTCCAAGCTTCATCATCCTCCCCCCATGGCCTCCAAGCTCTCTAATTTCAGTTAAAAATAAGAACTAGGGCTGAAAAAACCCCCAAATTCGCAATATAACTCAAGCACAGCTTATCGGGTCTGTTTTTAAGTCAAACGGGTCGGATTTTGGCCCAAACCCGCAAGCAATGCCAAAATCTGCAGAAATTTTCAGCACCGTCACGCTGTCTTGCGAAAATTCTAGAAAAATCATCCGACCTCGGATTGACGTGTTCCAGGTGGCGGAAATTTTCAGCACCGTCACCCTGTCTTGCGAAAATTCTAGAAAAATCATCCGACCTCGGAATGTCGTGTTCCAGGCGGCGATGGAACCGTAACAAAGTGTAAAATCACAGAAAAATATCATTAGGCCGGAATATATACTAGAATGATAGCAGAATTCTGCACAAGAGGGGAAAAGCTGAATTTCCAGACCCGAAATTTTCAACACCATCACCATGTCTTCCAAAAAATGCAGTAAATTGGTCCGACCTCCAAAAATTCTGGAAAAATATGCGTTGGAATCGGGACTTCATGAAATTTGACTGAAAAATAATAGGAGACTAAGATGAAGATGATAATAAGTTGTAAAAATTATGTTTTATGCATATGTAAACGATAAGCTCCAAATTTAAGAGATATCAAAAATATGTATGAAACAAAGCTAAGATATGATTAATACATGCACAAAAAGCACCGAAATGGGGGGATAAATATACAATTTTTACCCTGAATCATTGCGCGCCCGTTCCCCTCCGAGCTCTCCGGGCGTAGATCGCAAGGCGTACGACCAGATCACTCGTCATCAATCAGGAGCGGCCTAGAGACTCATCTGCGGCCTCGCTCCTTAAACACACTCCGACGACACTTTAGCACGGCGGACGTGACAAACAACCTAGTACAAGGACGCCACTGACACTTCCGTCGCTCGACAATCTGACAAAGTGCCCCCCGGCCGCAGCGTCCCCTGACCCTTGGTGCTTTTGGTTCTGACACCCTGACAAAAGCACCCCTGGCCGTTGCACCGTCTGACAAAAGCATGGCTGACACGCCAGATCCTAACATCCGCGTCCAAAAATTCCGCTGACAGATGGGCCAGCTCAGAACGTCAAGTCAGCACGCTAGGTCAGCCTCACCTAACCACCTCCATCAGGTATAAATACCCCTTCGCCTCCATCAGGGAAGGGGGTTGGCAAATTAACTTCGAATCTTATTACTCACACACAAGAGCAAAGGTCTTCCATAATAGATAGCTCGTCACGTAAGGTCGACTCACTCTCAGTCTCACCTGCGTGCCTAGCCCCTACTTTTAAGCCCTAATACTGACTTAGGCATTGGAGAGGCTAAGTGTTGGACCCCACCCGGCCTTTCTGACCAGCTGTTCCTTGTGCAGCCGAGCTCGTCTTCACAGGTTGCGCTCAGCTCCCACCTCCGACAGTGCAGTTGGTGGGCGGAGTCCACGCAGGATCGGTCTAGTGGTCGGCCTTTGTAGTGCACCCAGCTTCGTCAATACAGTCATTACTTATCAAACAGCCTACCTTAATCACATCCAAATCCTAACCACCGTGCCCTTGGTTCCCCTTAATACAAATTCATTGTACGCAGTTCTACCCCGCAACAATTGGCGCCGTCTGTGGGAACGAAGGGTCACACCCATGTCTAACTCCATACCCATCAACCGGAATCCCGACCACGGCAAAGACCCCATGGACCAAGAATCACATTCTCACCCAAGGACTCCCGCGACCAATCCGCCCCCCGAGGCGGAGGTCGAGACTGTCCAGGCCTCGGCCCGTGCTGTACAGCAAAGCTTCGAGGCCTTCACTAAGATGATGGAAGGCTTCGCGGTGACCAGGACCGAAGCGACCCCCGGCCCCTCTGAGCCCCCGAACGTGAGGCGAAATCTTCATCCTCAGTTCGATGGTGAAGTGGGGCAGAGAGGGTTCGCCGAGGAGATAGCGGCCAAACAAAGGCTCTTGGACGAAGAGGTGGAGGCTGCACGGCAGCGCAGGTGCCAGGAAGATGCGACTGCAGTTCAAAGACGCTTAGATGAAGCAGCTGAGGCCGCCCAGCGAGCCCGCCTCGACGAGGACGTCGCTCGTCGTTAGCTCCGTTTCATCATCGCGGAGCGCGAAAGGCTCCGGCGGGAGAACGGGGAGAACCGAGAGATCCCGGAGATGTCGACCTCAGGCCAACGGTGTAGGAACGCGCGTAGTCCGCCGTTCGCTGGTCCCCGCCTCGAGGCGGGAGCCCTCCGCGACGGCACCTCTCCCCGCCGGAGCGGGGAGACCGTCGCCAACGAGGCCGGGACTGTAGCCGCACCCCAGAGGGGCGACAGGAGCGCACCCCAGATCGCTTCGACGAGGAAGCCATCTGTCAGCAGCTCCTCTTCATCGCCGCAGAGCGCGAGAGGCTCCGGCGGGAGAACAGGGAGTACCAGGAGATCCCGGAGGCGTCGACCTCAGGCCAACGGCGCAGGAACGCGCGTAGCCCGCCGCCCGCCGGATCCCCGCCGCGGGGGAGGAGCCCCCACGACGCCCGCCTCAATCGTCGGAGCGACACGACCGTCACCAGCAAAGCCGAAACCGAAGTCGAACCCCGGAGAGACGGTGGGAGCGTACCTCCGGGTGCCCCACTTACCCCGAGGAGGCCACGCCATTAGCGCGATGGATAAAATCGGCCCCGAGACCCTCGCGGTTCAAGGCCCCCCAGCTGGCGGTCTACAATGGGAGAGGCGACCCCCTCACGCACGTGCATCAATACCGATGGATGATGGAGATGCTGGACGTGGACGACACACTCCTTTGCCGAGGATTCCATCAGAGTCTGCAGGATTCAGCCCTGAAGTGGTACCACTGTCTGCCCGCCCGGTCCATTGAGAGCTTTGGCGAACTATCTCACAAATTCTGCCAGCAGTTCTGGGCCGGGCGCACCAGGAAGAAACCTATGGACTACCTGTTCACGATCGTCCAGAGGGAAGGGGAGACGATCTGGAAATACATGCGTCGCTTCCAAGATGAGAAGCTGGGCGTAGTTCCCTGTGGCGGCGATCTGGTCATGATGGCCTTCAAGGCAGGACTGACTAGTCGAAGCCTTCACAAGTCCCTCCTGCGAGACCCGCCTGCCGACTTTGACGCACTCATCGTCCAGGCGGAGAGATACACACTAAGCGAGGAGGCCCTCGGAACAAAGGAGGAGGACGCCAGGGCGGGAGCACCCCGCATCGAACTTCGGCCCAACCCCAGGCCGAGATAGGAGGAGAGGCTTAGGGGTCGCGACCAACTTGTTCAACCAAGACGCGACCCAGAAGGACGACGTCCGCAAGATCGTCCCGAACCGTTGCGGGAGTTTGCGACTGCCAGAGAACCCGTGCAGGCGATCCCGAGGCTGGAGGGACCCCTGCGGGCCCAATACACGCAGCTCAACACCCCGATGATCGAGGTATTGGCCGCGGCGACGGGGGCCGGGCTGCTTCCGGACCCACCTCGAGAGTTGAGGTCGGATCCGGCGAAGAGAGATCTCCAGAAGTATTATTCTGTACCACCGGGATCACAGTCATGACACCGAAAACTGCTTCACGTTGAAGAGGGAGATCGAGCGATTGATCAAAGCGGGACACCTTGGGGCCTTCGTCGAGGGCAGGAGGCCGATCCGAGAAGAGAGCTCCGTAAGGAGCTCGGAGGCCGGACCCACCCCCAATAAACGAACAGAAGGAGCCTCGCCCGATGAGAGAGGTCATGCACATAGACGTGATATGCGGTGGACCATCCTCAGGGGGCGCGTCATCTGCGGGCAAGAAGGCATACGCTTGGTAGGTGATGGCGGCATCCCTTGGCGATGGGGCGAAGCGGAGGAGGGTAGCTCGACCACCCATCACTTTCATGGATGTCGACCTGGAGGGGGTCGAGCTACCGCATGACAACGCCATCGTCATCGAGGCCCAGATTGGGACGGAAATCATTAGCCGCCTCCTGATCGACACAGGAAGCTCCTGCGATATTCTCTTCATGTCAACCGTTGAGAAGATGTGGCTGAAACCGATGGACTTAAGGCCTTGCATGGGACCCATCGTCGGCTTCACCGGTCACTCGGTTCCCATTGCCAGGGTAATCACACTGCCGGTGTCGCTGGGGGAGGAGCCGAGAGTCGTCACACGCATGACGCAGTTCGTTGTTGTTGACATTGCGTCGGCGTACAACGGGATCATAAGGCGGCCCTACATGACCTCCATCGAAGCACTCCCTAGCCTGCTGCACCAGATGGTTAAGTTTCAAACTCCGCGAGGGGTAGGCCGGGTGCGGGGGAGCCAAAAGCTGTCCCGGAGCTACTACGTGGGATCAACCAAGCACAAGGCCCCGGAGCAAGCCTTGTCGGTCGACCTCCTCGACGAACGGGAGGATTACTGCGACCAGCGACCAACCCCTGTGAAGGAAGTCAAAGAAGTACCCGTGGCCACGGAGGAAGGCATGACTGTCTCCATTAGCATGCAGCTTCCGACCTCTCTGAGGGCGGACTTGATCAATCTCCTCAGAAAGAACGTGGACATATTCGCATGGTCGCCCTCGGACATGTCCGGAGTGGATCCCGCGGTGATCTCTCACAAGCTGAGCGCGGACCCGGAATCCCGACTGGTCCGGCAAAAGAAGAGGAGCGCTGGGGGAGAGAAAAGGAGGGCATCCGACGAAGAGGTGGAGCGCCTTCTCCAGGCCAAGTTCATCAGGCCGGTAAGCTATTCGGAGTGGCTAGCCAATGTCATCTTGGTAAAGAAGGCCATCGGGAAGTGGCGCATGTGCGTCGACTTCACGGATCTCAATAAGGTGTGACCGAAGGATAGCTTTCTGCTACTGAGGATCGACCATCTGGTCGACCAGGCGTCCGGTTACGAGTTGCTGAGTTTTATGGACGCATTCTCGGGCTACAACCAGATCCTGATGGCGAAGGAGGATGAGGAGAAGACGTCCTTCATCATCGACGACTGCACCTTCTGCTACACGAAGATGTCGTTCGGATTGAAGAATGCCGGGGCGACCTACCAGCGGATGGTAGACAAGATCTTCGGCTCACAGGTCGGGCGGAATCTGGAAGTCTACATCGACGACATGCTGGTTAAGAGCAAGAAGGCTCTGGACCACCTCGCCGACCTGAAGGAGACCTTCCAGAAGGTGCGCCAGTATGATTTAAGGCTGAACCCGGCGAAGTGCATCTTCGGCGTGTAATCGGGAAAGTTCCTTGGCTTCATGATAACGAAGTGAGGAATTGAAGCGAACCCAAACAAGGTGTCGGCCCTTATCAACATGACGCAACCGCAAACCATCCGAGACTTGCAGCGGCTTAACGGCAGGGTCGCCTCCCTGGGGAGGTTCCTGTCAAAGTCCGCGGAGAGGTCGCTCCCGTTCTTCAGAGTCATGCGAAAGGCCCTCACCGAGGAGAAAGTTGATAGACGGGTGATCCAGTGGGACGACGCCTGTACCCTAGCATTCGCTGAGCTGCGAGCTTATCTACAAAGCCCGCCGCTGCTCGGGAAGCCCGAGGAGGGAGAACAATTGGGACTATACTTGGCCACCAGTGAAGAGGCCGTCAGCTCGGTCTTGATCAAGGAAGAGAAGGGCGTACAACGACCGGTCTACTATGTGAGCCGGGTGCTCCGGGATGCGGAGACCCGTTATAGTCCCATAGAGAAGGTTGACTATGTCTCGTCACGACGGCTAGGAAACTCCGGCCATACTTCCAAGCTCACCCCATTGCCGTTCACACCAACCTGCTGCTCAAGAAGAACCTGAAGAGGCTGGAGCGGTCGGGCAGAATGCTCAACTGGAGTGTCGAGCTCAGCGAGTTCGATATAGTCTACAAGGCCCGAACGGCGATCAAGGGCCAAGCACTGGCAGATTTCGTGGTGGAGTGCACCCTTGGGGATCTTCCCGAAGAACCGCCAACCACTCAGCCGACCGCTGCATGTCAGAGAGCGCTGGAAGTGGCCGAACCCTCGATGCCCGCCCAAGGAGAAATGGGCGAATTATGGACCATCTGCGTCAACGGGTCAGCCACGGGGTCCGGAACGGGGGCAGGCATCATCATCCAAACCCCCGACGGATGCCTGCTGGAGTACGCACTGCGCTTTAGCTTCCCAACGAACAACAATGTCGCGGAATATGAAGCCGCAATCAATGGGTTAAGCTGTGTAGAGCGATGGGGGCGACGAATGTGCTACTGCTGAGCGACTCACGGCTGACGCGCGTTTATATTTCATATATTCACGCACGTTTTCCTTTGTATTTCTCCGTGTTTTTCCGCCGTCTCTTATTTGTTTTCGTATGTTTTCCCGTTTTCTTTCACTTTTCCTTGTTTGTCCATGATTGCAGGGGATTGACCACGTGGGGGACGTTTAATGATGATATCCCAAGTCCCCGGAGCAACGGGAGAAGTCACGCGTGATCCGGGGGGGTCAAACGGCGAAGTATTCATCTTTCAGCCCCTCACCCGGTCGGTTGGTCATCTCCAACCGATCGGGTGATGCACGCGTGCACCAACCGGTCGCTGCCGCAGCTCACGAAGAAGTCACCCGACCAGTTCACAGACCGGTTCTGCGGGCGGCTGTTCTCTGTTTTCTCGAGCAGAATTCCAACCGATCGGGTGACTCTCACCCGATCGGTTCATCTGTAGCTGAAGAAGATGAGCTGAAGACACGGGCGTTCAACCGGCCGATTCACCCGACCGCTCCAAGATCCAACCGGTCGCTCAAGAACTCACCCGACCGGTTCATGTGATCGGGTGAAAACTCGCCGTTTTCTGATATTTATTTGTAACGGATCAACCGATCGGTTGACTTGTCAACCGATCGGTTGATGTGACGGCCTATATATAGAGCCCCTAGGGTTCCAGAAACGGGAGTTGCTGTTTTTCTACTGTTTTATTTCCTTGTGACGGCTGTAATTGTTACACTCTTGTAAGTTTTCAGATCTTTCTAAGATTTTAGTATTGTCTTTATTGCTCTATTACTTCTCCATTGCAATCGTCTGATCATGATTCCTACGGTTAAATTTCATTTAGATTACTTTTTCATGAATTTTTGTGAGTAGTTCCCAAATCTGGGATTTTGGTGGAAACCCCTTCGGGGGCTCTCCCCGATGCATCCGTAGGGTTAGGAAATCGATAGGGAGTAGGAATCTAGCGGTTACGCGGGGTGTTTCATTGTCATCGGCGGGAAAAAGACCGCCTTTGACCGTCGGGCCAAGTGGGAATAAACTTGGCGGTTGACTCCCTAGCCATAGCTCACACCCTTAGCGTAGACGTCGAATCCTTGCACGCGGGAGCGGCAGGATGAGACGTTGGGAGTTATCGTTGCGGGCTTAGTGCTCCCGGGATCGATCAGTGTTTATGGACACGGGAGTGCCCACTGATCGAATCCGGGAAGTCCGGTGTATCATCCTGGGTACCGACCGGAATATCGGGCCCATGGGACGCCGGTACCACTTTTAGAGGCAACTCCCACCATTAGGCCCTAATCCCGATCGCTATCTATACCCGTAGGTCGCGTCGGCGAGAGTCTCTCGTCGGGGTGGAAACCAAAGTCCCGGGTTTACCTTCTTTTTGCTCTTACGCTATTATTTCCTTTCGTGACAACCATCCACCGATTCGGGCTAGCTCGCCCCTCGGGGTGATTTAGGTCCTACCTGACTCAAGCACAATCTCGCCTCCCTGAGTTCGATATTCCCGCACCCTACACTAACCGTGAAACTTGCGGTAAACGACACCGCACCGCCGCGCATATCACGCGGGGGCGCCGGTCAAGTTTATGGCGCCGTTGCCGGGGAGGCAACGTGCTTGATATTTTAGGATCTCTTGAACCCTCGTGTCTAGCTCACATCCCTACCTCGCGATAATTTTCGCATTCTCCTTTTTCTTTTTCTTATTTGTTTTTCTCATTTTTATTTCTTATTTTATCTGTTTCTTTCCCACTTGTCGCTTCACGGGTGTCTGTTGTTTTTCATGCGCAGGAGTTCAAGGAGTCTTGACGACTTGATTCCCCTCGATCCAGAGATTAACGCCACCCTTAGGTGTTTGGCCGCCGAGAAGCGAAGAAGGGAAGATCCCGAATCCATGGAGGAGAACACCCCACCTCACAAGTCTCTGCTGGAGTACTCGATGCCCTCCATCGAGTCAACTTCCGCCATCCGATCTCCAGCTATTGCGGCCCAAAGCTTTGAGCTGAAGCCGTCTCTAGTGACATGGATCCAGCAGGACCAGTTTGCGGGTGCGCCCATGGAGAGCCCGATAGAGCACCTGGACTCCTTCTTGGAGAAGTGTGACACCTTCCGAATTAATGGTGTCATTACAGAGGCCATCCGTCTGAAGCTGTTCCCTTTCTCTTTGCGGGACAAAGCCAAGCAGTGGTTAAGGGGGAAGGACCCCAATACTTTCAACACCTGGGAGAAGCTCTCCAATGCTTTTCTGACGAAGTTGTTTCCTCCAGGGAAGACCATGAAGTTGAGGAGTGAGATCTCCTCCTTCTCCCAGGCCAGCCACGAGTCCTTGCATGAAGCTTGGACGAGATATAAAGAGATGCAAAGAAGATGCCCTCACCATGAGCTTCCGAAGTGGCAGATTATCAATCTGTTCTACAATGGGTTGAGGGATGACCTTAAATCTTCTATGGACGCCGCGGCTGGTGGTTCCTTCATGTCTAGAAGCGAGGAAGATGCCGGGAATATTCTGGAGAACATGGCATCCAACAATGAGCGGTGGTGTGACGAGAGAGCCACACCAAGAACTGGGGGTATACACAGAGTCGAGGACGTCGACAAACTTTCAAGCAAGTTTGACTTGCTTTCAACACAGATCTCCGCACTGATGGTAGGAGCCGGTGGAGCCGGTACACAGCAAGTTTCTGCAGTAGAGTCCGAATTCCTCGGGGAATTCGACGGTGGTGACATCTCACCACCGTTGGATCAGGCGAGCGCACTATTTTACAACCCCACGGGAAATGCGCCATATCCGCCAAGGACAAATTCCAACCCGGCCTACTCTCCCAACAACCGAAACCACCCGAATTTCAGTTACCGGCCACCATTTCAGCCCTCGACGCCTCAACAGCCGCAGCAACAAATTTATCAGCCGGCTAGACCACCGCAGAATCAGGGTCAGCTGCAACCGTTTCTGCAGCAACCTCAGCAACAAACGTACGCTCCTAGGAATCAGCAGCCGTTCCAGCAGCAGCAGTATGGCCAACAGAGGGCCGTCTCTCCGGTTGAGTCTCTCTTGACTCAATATATTACCAACCAGGAGAGGATCAACCAAAAGCTGGAAATGGGCCAGCGAACCCTCACGGACCAAGTAACCCAACTGGGGTTACAGGTGGCGAACCTTGCAAGGTCACAAAACCAATTGCCGCCACAACCGGAGGTGAACCCGAGGGGAGCAACACAAACATCGGCACTCGTGCACGAGCACGCTAATGTGTCCGCTATCGTTCTGAGAAGCGGGACACAAATTCCTACTAGAGTGCCCCCTAGCAACCCGGAAGCACCATTGGTCGTTGAGAGACCGACTGAAAAATTAAACGACACCGGTGCTTCGCCATCAAATCCCATGACTCCGGAAGGAGTGTCTGAAGAAGAAAAGAAGAAGGAGGAAGAGATCCCAAGAGTGTATAAACCCGTTGTGCCATTTCCACAACGGTTGGCTTAGGCGAAAATTGATGAGAAATATGGGAAGTTCTTCGCCATGGTCAAGGACCTAAGCCTGCAAATCCCCTTCTTGGAGGCAATCGAGACAATCCCCTCCTATGCAAAATTCTTGAAAGATTTGGTGACCAAAGGGTCAAGAAAAGAGAAAGTTGTGCTGACGGCGGAATGTAGCGCTCTTATCTAGAGGGATAACCCGCCAAAGCTCAAGGACCCGGGGAGCTTCTCTATTCCTTGCACGATCGGGGCTGTGAAGATTAATCGTGCACTCGTCGATTTAGGTGCGAGTGTTAGCTTGATGCCCTTGTCGATGTACAGAAGGATAGGAATGGGTGATTTGGAACCCACCGGGATGACGCTACAACTAGCCGACCGGTCGGTCAAATATCCAGTGGGAATTGTTGATGATCTCCCCGTGAATGTGAGAGGGGTGCATGTGCCTGTGGACTTTGTAGTCATGGACATGCCCGAAGACGCACACACCCCCATTATCCTGGGACGGCCTTTCATGGCCACTGCTGGCGTTCTTATAGATGTGAAGAACGGAAAACTCTCCTTGAACGTCAGCGGGGAGAAAGTTGAGTTTGACCTGGGACTATCCATGAAGCACCCCGACCCTCCTGATGACCTCCGGTGTAATTTGCTTGAGATAGAAGAAGAAAAGGCTGTAGAGGAGAGCTCCTGGGAGATTCTCCTGAGAAACCCCCCCGACGACTTGGGGAATTCTGAAGATGAAGAAGGCCCCGAAGACAAAGAAGCTGATGGAAGATCGAGTGCAGCGAGAACGACCCCCCCCCCCCCCCCCCGGTTTCCCCAAGGTTCCTCCTGTGAGGAGAACGGGGAAAGAGCTCACGGACCTCACTAAAGACGAGGTCCGGATCTTGAAGAAGATAGCGGGAAGCGCCAACGCCAAGGAAAAGCCCCCGGATCTCAAGAACAAAGGGGGGGGGTGGTCGAGCAAGTATTTTTCCAGCCGCTAACTACCCCGAGCGCCTTCAGCTCCAACAAGGAAGAGATGCCTAAGTTTGGGCATCACCCGTATCAGCCACCATGAGCATCTATTGCGGGCGTCGAGCCAACGACGTTAAACAAGTGCGCTTCATGGGAGGCAACCCATGTTCTGAACTTTTTCTCAAATTTTTAGCGTTATTTTGTTTACTTTATTTTATCTATTTCTATAAATAAAATCAGCCGCAAGAACACCCTTAATCAAATTTCTTGAGGAAACACGCCCCAACCGATCGGTTGGGATGTATCAGATACATGCCGAGATCTGCCCCCGAATGAACCGGTCGGTTGAGAAATGAAGAGACCGGGTGGAAGACCGGGTGAGCTGGGCAGAGCTCTCGGAAATTTTTGAGGAATATCAACCGATCGGTTGAGTTCATGCACGATCGGTTGGCACGACCGGGTGAGCAGCCCTAAGTTCTCGGGAAAATTGTGTGGAGCGGCCAACCGGTCGGTTGAAAAGTCAACCGATCAGTTCGCCTGTAGCATTTCTTCGGCAAAGATTTTCGACCTAACCGTCAACCGACTGGGTGACAAGTCACCCGATCGGTTCGACTTAAAACCCTATAAATACCCCCCGACACCCGCTCGTTTCCGCCCTCGCCCGATCGCAAATCTCGCCGTCGTTTCGTCTTCCCCTCTTCTCCAACAACCGATCCCCACTCCCCCACATCCCCTACTCCTCCATTACTCCCACTCTCCACCTCCTTCATCAACCCCTCCATCATCTACACCCTCTCTCTCCTCCGATTGGCGCGATTTTGACCTAATTTTCCCCCAAACCACCCCCATTTCGAAAATTGTTGCCGAAGGAGTTCGCCGCGGCTCCAAGCTTCTCTCGCTGAACAGTGAGGGGACATCAACGAGCAAGCTCCACCACTGCAATTGGGTAAACTCGCTCCTAAGCCTATTTTATACTTTTGCCCTACTTATTGTGCTTGCTCGTTTGTTTGTGTTAGCATGCATCCACGATTTTTGCACTAATTCTTGCTCACACTCACACACATGGCTAAAGATAAGGATAAGGGAAAGGGTATCATGCGGGAAGAGGAGCCGTCTCGAAAAAGACGAAAACAAACACGCCCCCCTTCCCATACACGAGCACTTACACTTGGCCCTCCCCCGCCTGTTGTCCCCCCTGTGGACCTAATGTTGGGCCCGCACGGGTATATTTTTCGGAACCAGGAGCACAAAGATTTTTACCGTAGGCTTGATGCTCGAGGGCATCTATCCACTAAGTTCCCTCACGCACGTACACTTGTCGATCTCGGTGTTTTCACCGAGGTCGAATCTCTTTTCGCTAACTTAGGATGGGTGGCCTTTCTTAATGCTAATGCAGTATCCTACCCGGCACTCACACTCGAATTCCTCTCCACACTTACTTGGGAGTCCGGGTCGATCATTAAATTCAGGGTGCGTAACCGTAGTGTCACCACGAATCTGAGCACGATCAACGATATATTTGGTTTCCCTAATCTCGGGGACGACTCCATCCGACACTACGGGTACACGCCCGAGTTTGATATCGATCAATTCTGGTTCCGCCTCACTTTGATCCGTGATTACCCCCGAGGAAGGGCCAAGGCCTCCTCCATCATTCATCCCGTGTTTCGTTTGGCCCACAGGATCATTTCATCTGCATTCTTTCCTAGGGACGAGTCTGGTACTGTGACTATCCCTGACCTTTTTATCCTTTGGGCCATGACTTTTCCTTATGTCCGGGATGATGATGGTGTCAGCTTCAGAGCACCTACCGTCCCCATCCATAGTAGCGATTGGCTTGTTTACAAGCTACTCGAGATCAGCCGGGCCGGGAAGGGGAAGTTCTGTTGTGGGGGCATCATCACAATCATATGCTCTCACGCCCAATTCAATATCACCATCCCCAATAATCTTCCTGCTGCCGCAGGACCCTCCCATCTCGATATTGATGTCCTGCGGCACATCCACATGATCAAGCCCCGCTCGGATGGCCGCTTCATATTTCATTATGGCCACCCCCCAGCCCCTTACACCATTCTGCCCAACCCCGCTCGCATGACCATTGCTCTCGTCGGAGATTGGACTTTCCCTCCTGATCCCGACTTCTTAGCGGGGTTGAATCTTCCTTTCCTGCCCGCGGGCGCCCGCAGATCACCGTCCCCTGCCGCCCACTTAGGCGAGCAGGATATCCCTGCGTCTGGGGGAGACTTAGGGGCTGGCCCGAGTTGTCCTGTTTTTGCTCCGGGACCAATCACATCTGAGCACCTCCTAGCGGCCACTTCTGGCCTTGTCTCCTGTGCCGGCATGACCACTGCCGCCGGCACCTCTTCGACCTTACCTGGCGGCACCACCTCTGCCTCGCGTCTGTCTACATCTTTTGGTCGCCGTCAGGTATCTGCCCGTCTGGGGCTTGAGAGGGAGGTCGCCGCCCTTCGTGAGTTCGCCATGTCCTCTGCTTCCTCGGACCCATCCCCATCCTCCTTTCTTACACACCCACGTTTCCTCGCACTTGAGAGGAACGTGGCCGCCATTCTCCGCCTTCTTACTCATATCCACGGACCACCTCCACCTTCACCACCCAGGCGATCTTCTCCTCCACCCACCCACACTTCTCCACATCCATCACCCCCCTCACCACATTCTTCTCCTCCCTCTTCACATCCCATCCCGGCATCCACTTCACCCCTCCCGACCACTTCCACCGCACTCACGCTACCTCCCTCCTCCTCCGTCACTCCATACGTGCGCCGGAGGAAATTACCGGTACGCTCCAGATCCCTCCCACCACCTCCCACTACCGTCACCACCACATCTACTTCCTCCATTTCTATTCCTCTCACCACAGCCTTGATCGCCTTCCTCCCACCACCACCCACCACCACCGACACTCCTCCCATTGTTCACACCACCACTGCAACTATACCTTCACTTCGTTCCCCACTTCTCAGCACACCCCCTGCCTCCCCCGACCACCCATCCACGCCCTCTTCCGAGGAAGACGAGGACTCACCTTCTGTTGCTTTCTGATTTCCCCTCTTTTGTTTTTGACTCCCCCTGGCACATATCTGGATTTCTTTGATCATATCATTTCGCTAGCACTTTCTGGTCTAGCTTGGGGGACGTCTGTTTTGATGTGCTGTCGTGTTTTGTCTGTTTTTCTCATTTTTGTGTGTGTGCTTGCTTTTCGCTTTTTGAGTGTCGTGTCACATAATTTTATTTTATTTTTCTTTTCGTATTGTTTGATTTTGTTCTCAATCTTTCTTTCTTTTTCATTTTCATCTATGTGTTTTCCTCGTTTTCATTTCTTTTCGTGTCTATGCTTATCCCCCCCCCCATCTTCATTGCCCTCCCGTACTCACTCATATTGCATTGAGGGCAATGCAAACTTCAGCTTGGGGGAGTCGCACTGCGTGCGTCGTTTGTGTCCTTCTTTTTCATTTTCTGTGTCGTTTTCATCGTGTTTTTATTTTTCTTTTTTTTTCTTTTCTTCTTTTTTCTAGCTCTTTCTCCTAAAGATGAATCCTATGATGAATCGCCACAAGGTCACACACACCTAGCATTGCATTGATAATCACACTCACTAACCCTAGGATTTCGAGTCCTCTTGCATTTCACGCATCGTGGGTCCACTTAGCTTTTTGTGAGTCGTGTGTCGTGACTAGCAATTGGTGTGCTTCTGCTTTGTGATTTTACTTTATATACCTGTCCAGGAATGACCCCTAGATTATCATGCTCCGATATTGAATATGCGGTATTTGCTTCTAATGTCTGCTTCTATATGCATGCTATATATATATCGTATACTTCATTTCGCATGCGTCGGGATTCCACAACCAAGGACTAGGATAACCCAATTAGCCTGAGCTCTATTTAGCAAGAATAGTCGCCTTTGCCCGAGTGTATAGATTTCGACTTCTTTTTTGTTTTACTTGGTGCAAATCCCCTCGTCGTGTACCGTTCTCCCACTTGGGAGAGTACACAGGTGTATAGCCAAAAACCCAAAAATCCAAAAAAAAAATGGGAGAAAAGAAATGAAAAACCCAAAAAGAAAAGAAAAGAAAAAGATTGTATAGCCAAAAAGCCAGAAAAAATTTATGCAAATACCCAAAACCCAAAAAAAAATCCCCATGTGAATATTTCCTACTTGCCGAGAATAAAGGGAAGGCGAGAATTTGCACCGAGTGTTCTTCTCCACATCATCTCAACCTCCGTCGTTATCGAAAACGCTTGGGTTAGGAGCTATTTAGCTTGTATCTTGGCTATAGTGGCGTGATTTCCTTGACCCTAGTTGTGGAGTCCCCGATGCATGATACGCTTCTTTTCCCACTCTTCTCATGCATGCTTGAACTTATATTCGCCGCTTAATTCAATTCGGATCGATATTTTGGGTCATCTCTTGGATTTGTGTATATCGAGCCTCATTGCACATCGTAGAAAGCTTCACCATTTGCTAGCACACGGCCACGCTCACTCGCGCTTCACTGCGTGGACCCACGACACTTATTTGGACTCGCTTTCCAAGGTTTAATGATGTGATTTGGCGTTTGCTTGCTAGGTGTGTCGTTTTTGATTTTGATGGCTCTGATGGACGATCTAGGGCTTAGAGTTTTCTTTTTCTTTCTTCCTCTCCATTTTTCCCTTCCGAGCCCCTACTCTCACTCGTCTTCCTCGAGGACGAGGAAGAGTTCAGCTTGGGGGATTTTGACGTGCGTTTATATTTCATATATTCACGCACGTTTTCCTTTGTATTTCTCCGTGTTTTTTCGCCGTCTCTTATTTGTTTTCGTATGTTTTCCCGTTTTCTTTCACTTTTCCTTGTTTGTCCATGATTGCAGGGGATTGACCACGTGGGGGACGTTTAATGATGATATCCCAAGTCCCCGGAGCAACGGGAGAAGTCACGCGTGATCCGGGGGGGTCAAACGGCGAAGTATTCATCTTTCAGCCCCTCACCCGGTCGGTTGGTCATCTCCAACCGATCGGGTGATGCACGCGTGCACCAACCGGTCGCTGTCGCAGCTCACGAAGAAGTCACCCGACCGGTTCACAGACCGGTTCTGCGGGCGGCTGTTCTCTGTTTTCTCGAGCAGAATTCCAACCGATCGGGTGACTCTCACCCGATCGGTTCATCTGTAGCTGAAGAAGATGAGCTGAAGACACGGGCGTTCAACCGACCGATTCACCCGACCGCTCCAAGATCCAACCGGTCGCTCAAGAACTCACCCGACCGGTTCATGTGATCGGGTGAAAACTCGCCGTTTTCTGATATTTAATTGTAACGGATCAACCGATCGGTTGACTTGTCAACCAATCGGTTGATGCGACGGCCTATATATAGAGCCCCTAGGGTTCCAGAAACGGGAGTTGTTGTTTTTCTACTGTTTTATTTCCTTGTGACGGCTGTAATTGTTACACTCTTGTAAGTTTTCAGATCTTTCTAAGATTTTAGTATTGTCTTTATTGCTCTATTACTTCTCCATTGCAATCGTCTGATCATGATTCCTACGGTTAAATTTCATTTAGATTACTTTTTCATGAATTTTTGTGAGTAGTTCCCAAATCTGGGATTTTGGTGGAAACCCCTTCGGGGGCTCTCCCCGATGCATCCGTAGGGTTAGGAAATCGATAGGGAGTAGGAATCTAGCGGTTACGCGGGGTGTTTCATTGTCATCGGCGGGAAAAAGACCGCCTTTGACCGTCGGGCCAAGGGGGAATAAACTTGGCGGTTGACTCCCTAGCCATAGCTCACACCCTTAGCGTAGACGTCGAATCCTTGCACGCGGGAGCGGCAGGATGAGACGTTGGGAGTTATCGTTGCGGGCTTAGTGCTCCCGGGATCGATCAGTGTTTATGGACACGGGAGTGCCCACTGATCGAATCCGGGAAGTCCGGTGTATCATCCTAGGTACCGACCGGAATATCGGGCCCATGGGACGCCGGTATCACTTTTAGAGGCAATGTCCCACCATTAGGCCCTAATCCCGATCGCTATCTATACCCGTAGGTCGCGTCGGCGAGAGTCTCTCGTCGGGGTGGAAACCAAAGTCCCGGGTTTACCTTCTTTTTGCTCTTACACTATTATTTCCTTTCGTGACAACCATCCACCGATTCGGGCTAGCTCGCCCCTCGGGGTGATTTAGGTCCTACCTGACTCAAGCACAATCTCGCCTCCCTGAGTTCGATATTCCCGCACCCTACACTAACCGTGAAACTTGCGGTAAACGACACCGCGCCGCCGCGCATATCACGCGGGGCGCCGGTCAACGGCTCATCGTCCAGCAGGTCCAAGGGAGCTTTGAGACCCGAAAGGAGATGATGAAACGATACCTTAAGCGCACCCAGGCCGAGCTCCAGAAGTTCAAGAGAGCGGAGGTCCGGCACCTACCTCGCTCCAACAATCTCCGGGCCGACACCCTGTCAAAGCTGGCCTCCTCCTCCCCCACCGAGATTGGGAAGGCCATTTACGTTGAGAACCTGTTGGTACCCACCATTGAAGAAGACGAATTAATGTGTGTCAACCAGACGACGACTTGGATGAGCCCGATAATGAAATACCTAGAGATGGGGGCCCTGCCCGAGGAGCGGCTAGAAGCTAAGAAGATCGAGAGGCGAGCCCTGTCATTCGTGATCTTCGATGGAGTGCTTTACCGCAGGCACCGAGCGAGGTTCGACGTCCTGCCTTACCTGAAGTGCCTGGGGCCAGGCCAGGCCGAATGGGTCATCCGTGAGGTGCACGAAGGCCTCTGCAGAAACCACTACGGTGGGCGCACTATCGCCCACAAAATAGTGCGCCAGGGATACTAGTGGCCGACCATGGTCCAAGACGTGACCCAGTATGTCAAAAAGTGCGAAGAATGCCAGAAATTTAGCAGACACACTGCGGCCCAGCCGATCGACCTGGTTCCCATTCTCAGTCTGGTCCCCTTCGCCAAGTGGGGACTCGACATCCTCGGGTCTTTCCCGAAGGCCTCCGGTGGAAGGAAGTATCTCGTCGTCGCCGTCGACTACTTCACAAAATGGGTCGAGGCAGAACATTTGGCTCGTATCACATGGACAGACATGAAGAATTTTATCTGGAAGTCCATCATCTGTTGCTTCGGAGTGCCTCACTCCATCGTGACAGACAACGGAAGACAGTTCGACTACGAGGGCTTTGGGACTTCTGCTCAGAATGGGGGATCAACTTTCACTTCGCTTCCGTGGCTCACTCGCAATGCAACGGGATGGCAGAGGCAGCGAACAAATGCATACTGGGTCCTCTGAAGAAGAAGGTCGGTGCTGCTCTCGGATCTTGGGTGGACGAACTATCGGGTATACTCTGGTCATACCGCACGACCCATAAAGCTTCGACCAGGGAAAGCCCATTCATGCTGGCATTCGGGGCAGAAGCGGTCGTCCCCGTGGAGGTGGGCGAAGAAACTCTTCGGCTTCGATACTTCGATGAAGATATCAACGTGGAGGGCTCGGCCTCAACATTGATCTCATCGACGAAGTGAGAGATCGAGCTCTAACTAATCTCGTCCGACACAGCCAGAGGATGGCCCGGTACTACAACTCCAGGGTGCGGAAGCGGAGCTTCAGAATCGGAGACCTGGTCCTCAGAGACGCAACCTTCAAACCAGAAATCGTCCACCGGGGGAAGCTCGCCGCAAAGTGGGAGGGGCCTTACGAAATCATCGACGTCGTCGGGCCGGCCACATATATTCTAGCAACCTTGGATGGGGGTGAGCTAGCCCATCCTTGGAATGCCAAGCACTTGCTGAAATACTACCAATGAATTCGTGATTGTTAATTCAATTACCTTCTTTTCTGTCATATTTTCGCATTTTGGTATCTCCACTTGAAAATTTCAGTTTAACGCACGAGACTTCGGGGCAAGCTAACGGAGCATTGCCACCTAAACTGGAGAAAAAGGGTATGGGCCGAGCTACGGATGCCCCCCCTCAAATGAAGACTTCGGGGCAGGATCCGTCCTCGCCACCCAAACCGGAATGACCAATGCGGGGTAGGCGACAGCCCAATACCCGTCTGACTATAGAGGCTGCTGGGAGGCGACGGCCCAATACCCACCCTCTCAAAGACTCCGGGGCAAGCTTACGGAGCTTTGCCACCCAAACTGGAGAAAAAGGGTATGGGCCGAGCTACGGCTCCATCCCCCCCTCAATGAAGACTCGGGGCAGGATCTGTCCTCACCACCCAAACCGGAATGACCAATGCGGGGTAGGCGAAGGCCCAATACCCGTCCGACTATAGAGGCTGTGGGGAGGCGACTGCCCAATACCCGCCCTTTCAAAGACTCCGGGACAAGCTTACGGAGCTTTGCCACCCAAACTGGAGAAAAGGGCATGGGCCGAGCTACGGCTCCCTCCCCCCTCAAATGAAGACTTCGGGGGAGGATCCGTCCTCGCCACCCAATCCGGAATGACCAATGCGGGGTAGGCGACGGCCCAATACCCATCCGACTAGAGAGGCTGCGGGGAGGCAATGGTCCAATACCCGCCATCTCAAAGACTCCGGGGCAAGCTTACGGAGCTTCGCCACCCAAACTGGAGAAAAAGGGCATGTGCCGAGCTACGGCTCCCTTCCCCCCTCAAATGAAGATTCCGGGGCAGGATCCGTCCTCGCCACCCAAACCGGAATGACCAATGCAGGGTAGGCGACGGCCCAATACCCGTCCGACTATAGAGGCTGTGGGGAGGCGGCGGCCCAATACCCGCCTTCTCAAAGACTCCGGGCAAGCTTACGGAGCTTGGCCACCCAAACTGGAGAAAAGGGCATGGGCTGAGCTACGGCTCCCTCCCCCCTCAAATGAAGACTCCGGGGCAGGATCCGTCCTCGCCACCCAATCCGGAATGACCAATGCGGGGTAGGCGACGGCCCAATACCCGTCTGACTATAGAGGCTGTCAGGAGGCGACGACCCAATACCTGCCCTCTCAAAGACTCCGGGGCAAGCTTACGGAGCTTCGCCACCCAAACTGGAGAAAAGGGCATGGGCCGAGCTACGGCTCCCTCCCCCCTCAATTGAAGACTCCGAGGCAGGATCCGTCCTCGCCACCCAAACCGGAATGACCAATGCGGGGTAGGCGACGGACTAATACCCGTCTGACTATAGAGGCTACGGGGAGGCGATAGCCCAATACCCGCCCTCTCAAAGACTCTGGGGCAAGCTTACAGAGCTTCGCCACCCAAACTGGAGAAAAAGGGCATGTGTCGAGCTATGGCTCCCTCCCCCCTCAAATGAAGACTCCGAGGCAGGATCCGTCCTCGCCACCCAAACCGAAATGACCAATGCGGGGTAGGCGGCTGCCCAATACCCGCCCTCTTAAAGACTCCGGGGCAAGCTTACGGAGCTTCGCCACCCAAACTGGAGAAAAAGGGCATGGGCCGAGCTACGGCTCCATTCCCCCCCTCAAATAAAGACTTCGGGGCAGGATCCATCCTCGCCCCCCAAACCGGAGAAGGGAACGGGCCGCGCTACGCGTTCGCTCCCCTCCCTCAAGGGAAGGCTCCGGGGCAGGGTTCTTCCTCGCCACCCGAACTGGCGAAGGGCACGGGTCGAGCTACGCGCTCACTCTCCCGAAGCAAAGACCCTGGAGCCTCGCCACTCGAACTGGGGGAAAAGGACAAGGGACCCAGACCGGGGCAGGCCTCGCACAGGGCTAAAACCCCCGGTCAACTCACGGTCCCGATAAAGTATGCCCCTGATGCGACTTATCATCGCAAAAGGACACTAGGGAAGCCCGCCATTAATGACAACGCGCCCCCCGAGAGGTGCAGGTCTGACGCTACACGCCTGACCGCCTGACGAAAGTGGGTTCGAATGACTTGGCCTTGACAAGCCAGCTCAAATCGCCAGCTCATCATATTAGCAGCTACCCTCACCATCTATAAATACTCCCCCGTCACCCTTTAGGAGGGAAAGAGAAAGGAAGGGGAGAGCGAGTAAGCCTTAGTCCGCCTCCCATGAAGGTTGAAAGGGGGCGAGATACCCCCTGTAGTCGATCTCTCCTCACAAACCCGGGGCGTTAGGGTCGGTTTGCCTTTAGACACTCCCCCCTCTCAACAGGAGTCCCCCGTTGGCCCGATCGTTAGATAGGCCCCCGGTTGACAATGGACCGCGCCTTTCCGACGAGTTATCCCTCTTACATACGGATCGCTGACGGATTATTCCTCTTACACGAAGGACGGCCCGCCTTCCACTCCTTAACTTCCCCTAGACAACTTGCGACAGGGGACCTAGGTGACCTACAGCAGACCACTCCTCCCTTCCAGCACTCGCTCCGCAACGACCTCCACCACCGGGGAAGGCGTCGCTGCCCGCGCGGCGACGCTCGAAATCGCCGGGAAGGGCTCCGCCCAGCTAAATCACCCCACTGGGCACCCTGTTCCCGAACAACGGGTCCCCTCTGCCCTCCAACGGCCCGCCTTCCACTCCTCGACCTCCCGTGGAGGCTACACCACCATGACGCCTCCTGCTCCTCCTCTCCCAGGGTTTCCCTTCGAGCCGGGGAAACTTCCAGAAGAGATCAAACAACCCACCATCATCGAGGAGCTGAAAGAGGATGCAACGAGTACCGGTAGAGAAGGAAGGCCATGCCTAAAACCGAAGTTCGCTCATCCTATGCAGCTTATAGCAAAGAATAACGGCCAGCTGGCCCGTCCACAGAGGCCGTCACGCTCGTCCGAACACGGTCAATTGTCTTGTAAAAGATAATGAAAATGTCCTCCCAAGCAAGTTGCCAAATTCCATTTATGCGAAAACTAGCTTGTCTACGATCTCCGTCGAACTCCGGGGCGAGCTTACAGAGCTCCGCCATCCAAACCGGAGAGGGGCACGGGCCAAGCTACGCGCTCACCCTCCCCTCACAAGTGCAACTTGATATCTCTTACTGGTACTTAGGTTACGCACTCTAAACCAGGCAAGGGAGGCAAAATTACAAAATTTCATATCTTATTCAAAAGTCGGAGCAAAACTTACAAAATGATGCACTTTAAATTATGCAAATATCAAGGGCGAACTTACAACATTGACCCCCCTAGTTCGCCCCCACCAGCCTATAACAAAAAGGGAAGAGAAGTCCCGAAATTCCTACAAGGGCGCCTACGAGGCAGCCCGTTCACCGTCCCCGGGGCCGCCCTGTGTAGCGTTGCCCGAAGCTTGGTCTCGGCACTCGGCCCCTCTGTGTTAACCGCATGGGCGCCCTCTTCCTCCTCGTCCTCCTCCCCCTCTGAGGCTGCCAACGCCTCAAAATCAACCTCCAGCGGAGGGTGAAGAGCTCGGGCCTTCTCTGTGATCCTCCAGAGACAAGCCTCCCATCCTTCTCCCCGGCCACTCTCCAGCGCTCTCCTCTTCGCCTGAGCTAGCTGGGGAACGAAGGTCTTCGTTTGGAATTGCTGGAATTCCTCCATCCTCATCACCAGCTCCTCCTTCGCGGCCCTCGCTTGCTCCTCCAGCTCGCCCATCCTGACCCTACCCTCCTCTATCGCGCCCTCCAGTTCGGCCTGGCGAGTGAGTCCGGCGGTGACCTTCTCCTGGAGCTCCGCCACGAATGACTCATACTCCTGTATTGACATCCGCTGAACTTCGTACGAGTCCTTCAGCTGGGAATACCGAGACTTTTCTCGGTCAAGCTCCACCTTCATCCTCGTTACCGCGGCCTCTGTCTTGATGATGGCCGGGGTGCGACGCTGCAGTGCGACCATCGAAGCAGTGGCCTGCACGCCCGAACAAGGGAAAGTTAGGTTCGACCGCAGTAAACACAAAAACACCCACGGAATAGCCCGTCAACAAACCTGCATAAGATGCCATGTCACGGTGGCGCCCAGCCTCTCGGAACCAACGTGCGACATGGATTCTCTGTCCCTGGGCAGTTGGCAGTTCTTGGCGATCCTTGTCGCCACACCGGTCTCGTCGAAGATAGACTCGCCCTTTCCAACCGGGTAGGTCGCCCCCAAGAGTGCATCCGACGACAACCCATCGACATCGGCCTTCTTCGACCGAAACGTCACCAGCTTCTCCTCGCAGCTCGGGTGAGAGGGCCTCTCCAGTGCGAACCGGGGGCAGCCATAGGGCCACGATTCCTCAGCGGTCAACCCAACCCATGAGCTTGACTCTGCGGGGCCTTTCTGAAGGACGGAGGTTGGATTAGGAGCCGACGATGAGGCAGCCCGCCTCTGATGTTCCCCTTTGCTCGGAGACACCCAGCCTACCGGACTACCGTGCTCCCCTCCCCCCGTCAAGGTCAATGGTTGGGGGGATGCCGACGTGCCCGACGCCCTCAACAGTCCCGCCAGCGCCTGCCCCAACGACGGTCAGACTTTCCACCGTCTTCGTCTTTTTCGGCCTGCTGAGCTTCTCAGCTTCTTTGACGATCTCCCTGATGGAAATTGAATTCCACCCCAAGTGATTTTGATGATGAGCACACCAAATGAAGCTTAGTGTACTAACTACACTACAATTAAGTGTGCAGGATATGCGACAAATGAAAAGCTTTATTCATACTCAAAGAAGCGCAATCTACGCTCAAAGACAAGGACGAACGTTGCCAAGATCAAATGATGAAGCTCAAAGCTCAAATAGAACAAGAAGCTCAACTGAAGCTCACATCTACTCCATTAATTGATCAAGCTTCCGAAGACGTGTCTTAGTCTATAGTGAGTGTGTTGTGTCTTTTTTAGGGTATTGTTAAATCCAAATTGTATAGACAATCACACACACACAAACGATTTTAAAATGCTTTGAATATCTTTTAAATCATTTAAAAAAAGGATTTTGAGAGCTTTCGCTAGTCGTTTTGTAATTCCGTAGTGAAACTCCACTACACCCTGGAGTTAGCTACTTATTTGACTAGTTGTGTCGCAGGAAAAACTCCTCTGGGAGTTGACTACCAAAGGTAGGGAGTCGACTACCAGCTGAGAATCGAGATTTCTTGAAACACACTGGGAGTCGACTACCACTCCTAGGGAGTCGACTAACAGCTGTCGAAGTTTGACGTTTTGACTTAAATTCTGAAATATCTTTGAGTGATTTTCTCCCATGATTTTCGGGACAAAAGTCAAAGTATTTTGAATTTCAAATTCTCAGATTTCTCCTATAAATAGAGGAGCATTTTCATTGAGAAAAATACAACAACTATTGAATTCAAATTCTCTCGTGCAAACGCTCTAAAGTTCTAAAGCTCTCATTCTCTCTTTAGCCAATTCTGTTTTTTTCTTGATCATGCAATTCTGTTATTATTTTCTGAAGATCATAATCTCGTTTTATTGGCTAACTGTTTTTCAAATCCGTATTACTTTTCTCTTGATTTTTATTTAAAGGATTTTTGAAAAACATTAGATCTAGATCACAAAGAATTCATTCGTATCTTTGTGTGATCTAGAATCTTATTCTATCAAGCCACTACACGTAATTTCGTCTATTACTATTTGGCTATAAAATCTGGGTGTAAAACCAATCTCCATCAATTTATTGTGGTGAATTGGATATCAATTTTATTGTGTTGTTGTTGGAACCCTAGACAAGTCTAGGTGTTGCAGGTTGGAAATCCTGGTCAAGACTAGGTCGTTGGAAATCCTAACGAGTGAAGTTAGGTATTTGTATTTGCCAAGGCAGATAGTGGAAAATCTCGTTCCGGATTGGTCGGGGACTGGACGTACCCAAAAGTTGTGGGGAACCAGGATAAAAATCCTTGTGTCTGCGATTGCCATTTCTGTGTGCTTCTCTTTGTGTGCATTTCTTATTTAACTTGCAATTTAATCTTTGTTTAATATCATTGTAACTCTTCTATAATATATTGCCAAAGATCAGCTTTGTATTTATACTTCTGTGCAAAATTTCATATATCTTCATTAAGTGCTTAACTATCTAAACTGTGCTTAAATTCCCTCTGGGAGTCGATTACTGTTCATAGGGAGTCGACTAATGTTCATAGGGAGTCGACTACCAGAAGTATTTCATCTTTGATTTGATTTGAAGTTTCATTGAGTTGATTAAGAACCAAGCGTAGATCACTCTACTTGGTTTTTAGGCAACATTAGAAGGATTCTTTTTGTGTTGATTTATAAAGAACAAAAAGATATTATTTCTATACAACACTATTCAACCCCCCTACTAGTGTTGTTTGCCATCCACAGGATCCAACACTTGATATCAAAGCAAGGTCAAAGCGATGGCATCACCAAACGTCTGCAACACTCACACTCCTCCGATCTTCAACGTCAATCTTTATTCCCAATGGAAAAGGAGAATGGAAATCTTCTTAGAGGCACAAGATCTGAAATACATAAGATCTCTCAGAGAGCCATACGAGATTCCAACCATACCGCAAACTCAATGGAGTCCTGATCAAGAGGAAGCCTACTTCAACAACCTCAAGATAATGCATTTA
The DNA here is from genome assembly GCA_030789695.1 of Scilla litardierei. NCBI lineage: Eukaryota > Viridiplantae > Streptophyta > Magnoliopsida > Asparagales > Asparagaceae > Scilla > Scilla litardierei. Next base: position 94,005,789 of record CM061139.1, on the reverse strand, counting down.
CTTTACACTGGATTAACTGATCAAATAGTAGATCTTGTAGAAAAGGCGGAAACCGCACATCAAATCTTAAACCTGTTGAACGAAAGATTCGGATCAAGATCAAATGAGATCCAAACACTCATGAAGATACCTCAAGTCAACAATGAAGAACTATGCATGATGGCACGTCAAAACGACAAAGACGAGGTAAGTGATTCCAGTTCCGATGAGGAAAATGAATTTGACATTGCAAGCGCATATGAAAACCTCTATAGAGAATATGAACGTTTGTCAAAGAAACACAAGATTCTAGACAAGAAACACAAGACTCTGCATAAAGAACATGATAAATTGGTATGTGATCACGATGCACTGAAAACTGAACATGCTATTTATGTTTCCAGTTTAAATGATAGAATTGAGATGCTTGAAAATGTTTTGAGCACGAGTAAGCTTAAACACGAAGAATTAGTTCTTAAGTTTGATGAGTTTAAGACAAATCCAAGTGCAAAAGCTACTCATTCACAAAAGCATGTATCCACAATACATAATAAGAATGCTCATGCTTCTACCTCTAGTAACAATTGTAAAAATAAGAATGTTGTGCATACAAATGTTAGAAAGCATACCTTGTGTATGGAAGAAATGTTAGACACAATACATCCCACATGTCACATAAACCACATATTATACACAATGCATATCAAAGATCACATTTTATACACAAACCTCACAATGAACACAATATTAGAACTAACATGATATGTGTACCTAAACACTTATGCCTGCATGATAAAGATGTTTATGTTCATAATCTGACTAGAAGTATGCATGGATTTTATGATGATTCACTTGTTCATAGGAAATCAAATTCAAATCGAATTTGGGTTCCTAATAAGTAACTCTTCATTTTGTACATACATTAGGGTATCCACATGCTTCATGTATATTCTTCTGATACCCAACATTTAAAGATCGCACATAACAATAAAATTGTCTTTTCTCTAACAAATCGGACCCAATTATACGTGGGTACCAAACGTATCAAAATTATTTTCTTTCAGGACATATGGATAATGGATAGCGGATGCTCCGCATACATGACATGGAACGCAAGACTACTTAGCAATCTAAAAATGTATGATGGCGGAACCGTGACATTTAGTGACAACAAGAAAGGTAAAATTGTCGGAATAGGTAATATCGACAGTCCTTCAAAATTGCTTATCAAAGATGTAAGCTTGGTGAAAGGATTAAAGCATAATCTGTTAAGCATAAGTCAACTATGCGACAAAGGTATGAAAGTTCTATTTACTCTTGACTCCTGCTTAGTCTATGACAAGGATATGAAAAATATTCTTGTTAAAGGTAAGCGAGTAGAAATTATCTATGTACTTAGACTAAATGAATATGAATCAAATGTATGTTTAATTGTTTCAACAAATGACCCTTTGCTCATTTGAACATAATGATGATGATACCATTATCAAATGTACTATTTACTCATAATACTGACACATGTTCAAATGTGTAGGGTCATTATCAAATGATACTCATCATCATTATGTTCAAATGTATGTTCTATTTACTCATAATACTGCTCATAATGATGATGATACCATCATCATTGCATCTACTCCTAATAATGAATCTATCACTGCTAATGACATCTCTAGTTCTTTGCCTAAATCATTTCCTGAAGTCACATATCACACACACACATAAGTCATAGGTGATATTGATGCATGAATTAGAACTAGATCTCAAATAGAACACTTGACACATGTTGCATTTGTTTCTAACGTTGAGCCGAAAAAGGTAGAAGACGCTTTTGTAGATGAAGCATGGATTGAAGCTATGCAAGAAGAACTTCTGCAATTTGAACGCAATCAAGTATGGGAGTTAGTACCTAGACCGGAAGACCGTCCAGTTATTGGCACTAAATGGGTATATCGGAACAAACTAGACGAAGATGGAAATGTGGTAAGAAATAAAGCAAGGTTAGTAGCAAAGGGATACTCACAAGAAGAATGTATACATTTCGATGAAACTTTTGCTCCTGTTGCTAGATTAGAATCTATTAGGATGTTACTCGCATTTGCATCATATAAAAACTTTAAACTTTACCAAATGGAAGTAAAAAGCGCCTTCCTAAATGGATTCATAAAGGAGGAAGTCTACGTTGAACAACCTCTCGGATTTGAACATAATAAGAAAACAGGATATGTTTACAAGTTAAATAAAGCACTGTATGGTCTAAAACAAGCTCCAAGAGCTTGGTATGAAAGATTAAGAAAATTCTTAATTGACTCAAGTTACATTGTTGGAAAAATAGACACAACCTTATTTGTTAAGAAAATTCATGATGATATTATTCTTATTCAAGTTTATGTAGACGACATCATTTTCGGATCTACTAATGAAGATCTTTGTCAAGAATTTGCTAAGTTAATGCAGGAAGAATTTGAAATGAGCCACATGGGGGAGCTCACATATTTTCTCGGATTACAAATCAAGCAAGGAAAAGAAGGAACCTTTATTCATCAAACGAAGTATGCCAAAGACTTGATCAAAAGGTTCGGGATGGAAACCGCATCAGGAAAGAACATACCTATATCAACCTCCACTTCTTTAGATAAAGACGAAGCAGGTAAAAAGGTCGATCAGAAAACATATCGAGGTATGGTCGGATCTTTACTCTATTTAACTGCTAGCCGGCCTGACATTATGTTTAGTGTTTGTGCATGTGCTAGATTTCAATGTGATCCTAGAGAATCACACCTTAAAACAGTAAAATACATATTTAGATATCTTAAGACCACTTCTGACTTTGGACTATTTTATCCCAAAGGAGGCACATTTAATTTAACTTCATTTAGTGACGCAGACTATGCTGGTTGTAAAGCCACAAGAAAAAGCACAAGTGGAACATGTCATTTTCTTGGACATTCCCTTGTTTCGTGGTTTAGCAAAAAGCAAAGTTCAGTTTCACTATTTACCACTGAGGCAGAATATATAGCTGCCGGACTTGCCTGTGCCCAAATACTTTGGATGAAACAAGTTCTCATAGATTATGGTGTTAATACATCTACATGTGTAATTTATTGCGATAATAAAAGCGCGATTAATCTCACTAAAAACTCCGTTCTTCATCCTAGAACAAAGCAAATTGATATGAGACACAGATTTATAGATGATCACTGTACCAAAAAGGATGTTGAACTTAAATTTGTCTCCTCTGAATTGCAAGTTGCAGATATTCTAACAAAACCCCTACAAAAGGATACATTCTCTAGACTTCGTAGAGAATTGGGTATTGTTAGTGAAAAAGAATTGAATTATGATAAATTATAATATGTCATTGAATTATTTTTGGTGATGACAAGGGGGAGAAAAATATGAAATGCAAAAATGAAACTATATTATGTATTGTATATTTTTTTGCTAAACGACTTCGATGCAGGGGGAGAATCGCATCAAAGCAGGAGGAGTAAGTATACTTTCATGTATTTTCATATTTCAACTTACTTCATTTTTCATTTAGGTGTCATCATAAAAAAGGGGGAGAGTGATGGAAATTGAATTCCACCCCAAGTGATTTTGATGATGAGCACACCAAATGAAGCTTAGTGTACTAACTACACTACAATTAAGTGTGCAGGATATGCGACAAATGAAAAGCTTTATTCATACTCAAAGAAGCGCAATCTACGCTCAAAGACAAGGACGAATGTTGCCAAGATCAAATGATGAAGCTCAAAGCTCAAATAGAACAAGAAGCTCAACTGAAGCTCACATCTACTCCATCAATTGATCAAGCTTCCGAAGACGTGTCCTAGTCTATAGTGAGTGTGTTGTGTCTTTTTTAGGGTATGGTTAAAGCCAAATCATATAGACAATCTGACGTGCGTTTATATTTCATATATTTGCGCACGTTTTCTTCCGTGTTTTTCCGCTATTTTCTGCCGTCTTGTATTCGTTTTCTCGTGTTTTCTTGTTTTCTTTCACTTTTCCGTGTTTTTGTATATTTGCAGGAGTTTACCGGCGTAGGGGACATAAAACGACGATATCACGGGTCCCCGGAGCAATGGGAGGAGTCATGCGTGATCCAGGGGGTAAAACGACGAAGATCGCATCTTTCAACCCCTCACCCAACCGGTTGGTCACTTCCAACCGATCGGGTGATGCACGCGTGCACCACCCGGACACAAGCTGGAGCGGTCGGGAAGTCAACCGGTCTGTTCAGAGACCGGTTCACAACGCCCCAACTCTCTGGAATTCGATGCTAAATGCCAACCGATCGGGTGACCTTCACCCGATCGGTTCACTTGTAGCCAATTCTCCGAAGCCAAGACACGGAGAGCTCAACCGACCAGGTCACCCGACGGCACGAAGATCCAACCGATCAGCTTCAACCCTCAACCGACCGTGCCATATGACCGGGTGAAGTCTCGTGCTGAACTGGCGAAGAAACGAAGCAGGTCACCCGATCGGTTGACTTTTCAACCGATCGGGTGATATCGTATTCTATATATAGGACCCATAGGTTTTCCAGAAACGGGAGTTGTTATTTTTTGCTGTTTTTTCTCTCTCTTGATGGCTGTAATTTTTCAGATATTTGTAAGTTTTCTGATCTTTACCAAACTTTAATATAGTGTTATTAGCATTGCTCTTACTGCTTTTCAATCGCTTGATCATGTTTTTAATGGTCGATTTTGATTTAGATCGCTTTTTAGTAAATATGTGTGAGTAGTTCCCAAATCTGGGATTTTGGTGGAAACCCCTTCGTGGGTCCTCCCTGATGCGTCCATAGGACTAGGAAATCGATAGGGATTAGGAATCTACCCGTTACGCAGGGTGTTTCATTGTCATCGGCGGGAAAAAGACCGCCTTTGACCGTTGGGCCAAGGGGGAATAAAATTGGCGGTTGACCCCCTAGCCATAGCTCATGCCTTTAGCGTAAACGTCGAATCCTAGCGCGCGGGAGCGGCAGGACGAGACGTTGGGAGTTATCGTTGCGAGCTTAGTGCTCCCGGAGTCGGTCAGTGTTAATGGACATGAGAATGCCCACTGACCGAACCCAGGAAGTCCGGCGTATCATCCTGGGCACCGACCAGAATATCGGGCCCATGGGACGCTGATACCACTCTTAGAGGCAACGTCTCACCATTAGACCCTAATTCCGATCGCTATCCTACCCGTAGGCCGTATCAGCGAGAATCGCACAATAGGGTGGAAACCGAAGTCCCGGGTTTCCCTTCATATTGTTTATCTCTCGCATTCCATTTTCCGTGACAATCCATCATCCGATTCGGGCTAGCTCGACCATGGGGTGAATCCGATCCTTCTTGATACAAGAACAACCACGCCTCCCTAAGTTCGACCCCCAAGCCATACTACAACACCGTGCGCTTGCGGTTATAAATATTTAAATCTCACGCCCCCAATTATATATTGCGCACATCCGTCGTGCGCAAAACGCGGGGGACGTCAAGCTTCATGGCACCGTTGCCGGGGAGACAACGTGCTTGTTATTTTAGGATCTCATGAACCCTTGAGTCTAGCTCTCATCACTATCTCGCGATAATTTTCGCATTCTACACTTTTTGATTTTACTTGTACATACTGTAAATATTAGTTGTATAGAATTGATTTACTGAGTCACCGTGCTGCCATCGCTACTCCTTGCCTCCCGTTTATGCAACCCATGCTTTTGACGTGTTTGCTATATGTGCAGTTCTCTCTCTCCCTTCTTATAGGTTTTCTGCTCGAGCGACGAGGATGATGCGTGCCGTTTCGGGCGATATCTGGGATCATTCGCACCACATCCGCTGTTTGGCACAAAGCTTGGCAGAATCCCTAAATGCTTTGAATATACTATCCCTTCTGACTGCCGCTGTGGAAAATCAGAGGTGGAATCATGATATGCAGCAGCATCCTGTCACGACAACTCTCCTTCCTCATAATGAAGTGGCGTATATCGACATGCCTGGTTCCGAGTTTGTTGAGGAAGAATTGTTCGCGGAGTTTTGTCGGGACAACCATCAGGCTGAGTCTGTCAGTTACGATGGACATGAACCGATCTATTCTTTGCAGACTTCTATCGAGCATCCCGGATCTTTGGACAATGAGGAAGCTAGAAGCAATGGTGGGGAACCATCGACTGTTGAAACCTGTTTTCACTTCGAAGCCTTCTTCCCGGATATTTATTACGAGCTTGAAAAAGACCCAATGCCTTCCTTGGTTATCCCCACGATACCTTGCGAGACTTTGCCATGCGGAACCACGGCTGGGAGTGAAGTTTCGGATGCTAGCTTTCAAGAAATCCATGAAGAAGTCCTTTCACTAGAAGATGCTCAGCTTGAAAAATATGCGTCGGGACCTCAGGAGGTTGAAATGAAAGAGTTGCCCCCGGGACTAAAGTATGAATATTTGGGGAAGGGCTCGACCCTGCCGGTCATAGTGAACTCCTCGCTGCCCGAAGACCAAATGACCAAACTTCTTGGTGTTTTGAAAAAGTTTAATGGTGTTTTCGAGTATGCAATTAAAGACTTGAAAGGAGTTAACTTGGGCCTCTGCTCCCATAGAATACTGCTTGAGGATGAGCAGGCCTCCTCAATTGAGCCGCAGCGGAGACTCAACCCTATAATGATGGAAGTGGTCAAAAAGGAGATTGTTAGGCTTCTACATGCCGGTATCATATATCATATCTCCGACAGTCGCTGGGTTAGCCCGGTGCACGTCGTACCCAAGAAAGGAGGAATGACGGTGGTTCGCAACGAGAAAAATGAGCTCATACCTACTAGGACCGTCACAGGGTACCGGATGTGCATAGACTATAGGAAGCTGAACAAGGCCACAAGGAAGGATCACTACCCTCTCCCATTCATTGATCAGATGCTAGAGAGGCTAGCGAAGCACAACTACTTCTGTTTCATGGACGGCTACTCCGGATTCCTTCAAATCCCTATCCATAGCGATGACCAGGAGAAGACTACTTTCACATGCCCATTTGGGACATATGCATACAGAAGAATGCCGTTTGGGCTTTGCAACGCCCCAGCTACATTCCAAAGACTAATGTCCACAATCTTCTCCGACTACTCCCATGACATCATGGAGGTTTTCATGGACGATTTTTCCGTCTATGGAACTGAGTTTGACTCATGCCTCAACAATCTAACTAAAGTCCTGGAGAGGTGTCAAGACAAGGGTCTGGTCCTAAACTGGGAGAAATGCAATTTCATGGTCCAAGAAGGAGTTGTGCTGGGACACGTCGTTTCTTCGAGGGGAATTGAGGTTGATAAGGCAAAAGTTGAGGTGATTGAAAAGCTTCCACCACCACTCAATCTTCGAGGAGTCCGTGGGTTTTTAGGGCATGCGGGATTTTACCGCCGCTTCATAACAGACTTCTCCAAGATTTCCAGGCCGCTGACCCAACTCCTCGTGAAGGATGCACCTTTCATCTTCAACGAGGAGTGCATGGAAGCCTTCCGCCTTCTTAAGCAAGCCTTGATTTTCGCGTCCGTAATTCAGCCGCCGGACTGGAATCTACCCTTCGAACTAATGTGCGACGCTAGTGATTACGCTGTTGGAGCCGTCTTGGGGGCAGAGGAAGGATAAAAATCTGCATGTGATATATTATACGAGCAAGACCCTTGACGTTGCCCAAAGAAATTACACAACCACGGAAAAGGAATTGCTAGCAGTCATCTACGCGATGGACAAGTTCCAACAATATCTCGTTGGCGCGAAGTGATCGTGCACACTGATCACACGGCTCTCAAATACCTATTGAGCAAGAAAGAGGCTAAGCCGCGGCTCATTAGATGGATTCTCCTCCTCCAGGAATTCGACCTGGAAATCAAAGACAAGAAGGGGGCGGAGAATGTCGTTGCCGATCACCTGTCCAGAATGCCTACCCTCGATCAGTGACGGAGGGAGCCACTTCATAGAGAAGAAATTCGAAGCTCTCTTAAAGAAGTACGTGGTGCAACACCGAGTCGGGCGCGCTTACCACCTGCAGACTAGCAGCCAAGTGGAAGTTTCTAACTGGGAGATTAAGAGCATACTGGAGAAGACGGTGGCCAACTCTAGGAAGGATTGGTCATCAAAACTTCCTGAAGCGCTCTGGGCTTACAGGACGGCATTTAAAACTCCGATCGGGACGACCCCCTACCGGCTTGTCTACGGGAAGGCGTGCCATCTCCCTGTGGAATTGGAACACAAGGCGTTTTGGGCGATCAAGAATCTAAACTTTGATGCCAAGGAGGTTGGAGGTCATCGACAGCTTCAACTTAACGAGCTCGACGAGATCCGGCTCAATGCTTATGAAAACGCCCGGATCTACAAGGAGAAGCTGAAGCGGTGGCACGATAAGTGCATCCTGAAGAGAGAATTCAAGGAAGGAGACTTAGTTCTACTATTCAACTCAATGCTGAAGCTTTTTCCTGGAAAGCTCAAGTCAAGGTGGTCGGGACCCTTCCGCGTCACCAAGGTCTTCCAGCATGGGGCTATCGAGATAATGGGAAGAGATGAGCCATTCAAAGTCAACGGACATTGCCTTAAACACTATGCGGTAGGAGAACCAGCATTCTCTCAGTCGGACTCTCAACGACCGACAACTCTTACTCAAACCCTCCGGACCCTAATTGATATGAGGCGTCGAGCAAACGACGTTAAACAAAAGCTCTTCATGGGAGGCAACCCATGTTCTAAACTCTCGCCTTTGTTTTTAGGCTTATTTTTAGCTTAATTTTTTCTATTTTAATAAATTAATCCAGCCGCAGGATCATCGGTCAAGAAACTTAGGCTATTTGTGAATTTTTGCAGGAAACTAGGCCTCACCTCATCGGGTGGTTATTCAACCGATCGGGTGAGACGTATCAGACGATGGCCGTATCTGCTCCCCTTGTGAACCGGTCGGGTGAAGCTGAGCTGAGACCAGGTGACTGACCGTGTGAGATGGGCTGAACTCTCGGGAAATTTGGGCGATATATCAACCGATCAGTTGAGTGATGCGACGGTCGTGTGACTGACTGGGTAGAAAGTCACAATATTCTCGGGAATATTTGAGAAGAGGTCAACCGATCGGGTGATCTTCACCCGATCGGTTTACCTGTAGTTATTGGCCAAAGGAAAATTTTTCGAACTTATCCAACCGATCGGGTGAAAACCCACCCGATCGGTTGGTTTTCGCCCTTATATATACATCCTTTCGTGCGACTTCGACCACCCGACCCCCAAACCCCCCAAACACGCGTCTCTCCTCTTCCATCTGCCGAATCAATCTCCTCCACCTACCCCACTGCCCCTAAATCTTCATCCCCACTCATTTCCATACTCCCCCACCATCACCACCCTCGCCATCTACAATATTCCCTCATCAAACGTCCAAACCCTAACCCTAACCCCCAAATTTTCGAAAATTGCGATTCTTGTCGGATCAACGAGCGACGGCTTCCCAAATCGCTTCCCTACATTGCGTGGGTCTTTCGGGTGCTTGATTTTACAACGTTGATGGGTAACCTCTTTCCACTCTTCACATTTATTTCATTTTTTTGAAATGTCTTGAATTTGTGTTTGCACACTTTATCTGCTTCATCATCTTCATAGACACCATATCACGCCCCATCATTCTTCCCCGCACCATCACCATGTCCGGGAAAGGAAAGGAAATAGCCTCATCGTCACGCAGACATCCCCTATACGGTCCATTTTCCCCATCTTTCCTCGGCATAAACCCTTCGTCTGAGGAGCAATCCGATTGCTTACAAGCCCTTCTTCATCACCCTATGCGACCTACTCTTTTCGCCGACTTCCCCACCCTACAATCCCTTGAACTCTTTAGGGGCGTCTGTGCACTTTTTCTCTTCATAGGTTGCGATTATTTTCTGCGGACCCAAGCCAATACACACAGGAATTTCACACTTGAGTTCCTCAGTTCTCTCGAGGTGTCCGATCATGGTTTCACCTTCCGGGCCTTCAATTGTGATTTTTCCATGAGCTTCGACACGCTTAACAACATTCTACAATTCCCTAACCCCGATAGCCATGTTGAATGCTCTACTCATGATCGATCTGACGTCTTTTCTCACTTCCGGGCTGATGGTGTTTGGCAACGATTCACCCGATATACCTCCTTTCCAGCGGTAGCCCTCGCCTCCTACATCATACACCCTTGCTACCGTTTTGCCCACTGCTTCCTTGCCAACACCATTTTCACTCGTGTTGATGTATCCGCGGTGTCTAGGGATGAGCTGCTCTTTCTCTATGCCATGTCCCATGACCGGATTCATGGCAATATCCCTTTGCCCATAAACACCGCTCATTGGATCGTCCACGATCTCTTATCCGTCATCCGCGCAAATTCTGGCTCTATCTGCTGTGGGGGAATTGTCACTCTTATCGTCAGTTGTGTCTTGAGGATGCCCCCCGATCTCCCTATTGTCCCGGGACGCAGCCGTATCGATCGCGACTACTTGATCTCTATCGGTATGCTTACTCCTTTTGGGGGAGGATCGTGCAGCCTACCTCTATAGTCCTGCCCACACTCCTTTTGCCATCCTCCCACCCTCATCCCCGGAGCGTTTCCCCTTACGCCTTACACACCTACCTTGGGAATTCTACCCAGATCCTTGGTACGTCGCACTCGTTCACTTTCCACCACTGGATCCTCCCGATTGGCACCCGTGTGTCGGTCCGCCCCGTCCCACCATCATCCACCACGATAAATCTCGATAAATCTCGATAAATCTCGATAAATCTCGATAAATCTCGATCCACCGATAAATCTCGATCTTCCGGTGGTCCATCCTGTTGCTCCTCCTTCTCCCATTCGTACACCCTCTCCTTCATCCTCGGAGGATTCCTTCTACCATTATTCACCACCCTCCTCGCCATCTCCTTACCATTCTACCGCTAGCGACTCCGATTGACCCCCCTTGCATATCTCTGCATTTTCACGATCCTATCATCTTGCTAGCATTGTCATGTCTAGCTTGGGGGAAGTCAATTTTTTCTGTGTGTCATCCTCGACATAAACCCTTCGTCTGAGGAGCAATCCGATCGCTTACAAGCCCTTCTTCATCGCCCTATGCGACCTACTCTTTTCGTCGACTTCCCCACCCTACAATCCCTTGGACTCTTTAGGGGTGTCTGTGCACTTTTTCTCTTCATAGGTTGCGATTATCTTCTGCGGACCCAAGCCAATACACACAGGAATCTCACACTTGAGTTCCTCAGTTCTCTCGAGGTGTCCGATCATGGTTTCACCTTCCGGGCCTTCAATTGTGATTTTTCCATGAGCTTCGACACGCTTAACAACATTCTACAATTCCCTAACCCTGATAGCCATGTTGAATTCTCTACTCATGATCGATCTGACGTCTTTTCTCACTTTCGGGCTGATGGTGTTTGGCAACGATTCACCCGATATACCTCCTTTCCAGCGGTAGCCCTCGCCTCCTACATCATACACCCTTGCTACCGTTTCGCCCACTGCTTCCTTGCCAACACCATTTTCACTCGTGTTGATGTATCCGCGGTGTCTAGGGATGAGCTGCTCTTTCTCTATGCCATGTCCCATGACCGGATTCATGGCAATATCCCTTTGCCCATAAACACCGCTCATTGGATCGTCCACGATCTCTTATCCGTCAGCCGTGCAAATTCTGGCTCTATCTGCTGTGGGGGAATTGTCACTCTTATCGTCGGTTGTGTCTTGAGGATGCCCCCCGATCTCCCTATTGTCCTGGGACGTAGCCGTATCGATCGCGACTACTTGATCTCTATCGGTATGCTTACTCCTTTTGGGGGAGGATCGTGCAGCCTACCTCTATAGTCCTGCCCACACTCCTTTTGCCATCCTCCCACCCTTATCCCCGGAGCGTTTCCCCTTACGCCTTACACACCTACCTTGGGAGTTCTACCCGGATCCTTGGTACGCCACACTCATTCACTTTCCACCACTGGATCCTCCTGATTGGCACCTGTGTGTCGGTCCGCCCCGTCCCACCATCATCCACCACGATAAATCTCGATAAATCTCGATAAATCTCGATCCACCGATAAATCTCGATCTTCCGGTGGTCCAGCCTGTTGCTCCTCCTTCTCCCATTCGCACACCCTCTCCTTCATCCTCGGAGGATTCCTTCTACCATTATTCTCCACCCTCCTCACCATCTCCTTACCATTCTACCGCTAGCGACTCCGATTGACCCCCCTTGCATATCTCTGCATTTTCACGATCATATCATCTTGCTAGTATTGTCATGTCTAGCTTGGGGGAAGTCAATTTTTTCTGTGTGTCGTCGTGTGCTGTTTTCTGTGTGTGTGTGTGCTTGTTTTATCTATTGAGTCGTGCCATTTTCTGTCTTCTTTTTTTCTATTTTTATGTCGTGTCGTGTGATTTTCCTTTTTTACTTCTTTTATTTTCTGTTTATATGCCGCGCGGTGTGATTTTTCTTTATTTTCAGTTCCGTTTGTGTGTTTTTCTTGTCTTTCTTATCTTTTTGTGTCGGCGCGTATTCCCCCCCCCATTTTCTTTGCCCTCCCGTATTCACTTTTATTGCATTAAGGGTAATGCAAACTTCAGCTTGGGGGAGTCGCACTTTGTGCGTCATTTGAGTCTTTCTTTTTCGTTTTTGAGTCCTTTTCATCGTGTTTTTATTTTCATTTTTCTTTTCTTCTTTTTCATCTCCTTCTCCTAGAGATGAACCCTATGATGAATTGCCACAAAATCACACACACCTAGCATGGCATCGATAATCACATTCACTAACCCTAGGAAGTCGAGTCCTCTTGCATTTCATGCATCGTGGGTCCATTTTACTTTTTTGTGAGTCGTGTGTCGTGACTAGTGTTTGGTGTGCTTCTACTTTGTGATTTTATTTTATATACTTGTTCAGGAATGACCCCTAGATTATCATGCTTCGATTCGAATGTGCGGTATTTGACTCTCTTATCCTCTTCTGTATGCATGTTATATGTTTATATCGTATGCTTCAATTCGCATGTGTCGGGATTCCACAGTTAGGACTAGGATAACCCATTTAGCCCATGCTCTAATCAGCGAAATATCTCCCTTGTCCAAGTGTCTAGAATCCGACTTCTTTTTTGTTTTACTTGGTGCAAATCCCCTCGTCGTGTACCGTTCTCCCACTTGGGAGAGTACACATGTGTATAGCCAAAAACCCAAAAATTCAAAAAAAAGAAAAACCCAAAAAGAAAAGAAAAGAGAAATTTGTATAGCCAAAAAGCCAAAAAAAGATACATATATCCAAAACCCAAAAAAAAATATATGAGTGTGAATATCTTCCTACTTACCGAGAATAAAGGGAAGGCGAGAATTTGTACCGAGTGTTCTACTCCACATCATCTCAACCCCCGTCGCTTTCGAAAACACTCGGAATAGGGAATTTCTAGCTATTATCTAGGTGATAGTGTGGTGATGTCCGAGCCCCTAGTTGTGGAGTCCATGACACATGATGCATTTCTATTCTCATACTCTTCTATTGCATGCTTGAGCTATATATTCACCGCTATTTCTAAATCGAATCGATATTTGGGTCATTTCTTGGATTTGTGTATATGGAGTTTATTGCACAATGTAGATAGTGACACCGTTTGCTAGCACACGACCACACTCACTCGTGCTTCACGGTGTGGGCCCACGACACTTGTCTGGACTCGTATTCCTTGGTTTAGTGATGTGATTTTGTCGTATACTTGCTTGGTGTGGCGTGTTTGATTTTGTTGGCCCTGAAGGGCGATTTAGGATTTAGAGTTCTCTTTTTCTCTCTTTCTCTCTATTTTCTCCCTCAGAGCTCCTACTCTCACTCGTCTTCCTCGAGAACGAGGAAGGGTTCAGCTTGGGGGATTTTGACATGCGTTTATATTTCATATATTCGCGCACGTTTTCTTCCGTGTTTTTCCGCTATTTTCTGCCGTCTTGTATTCGTTTTCTCGTGTTTTCTTGTTTTCTTTCACTTTTCCGTGTTTTTGTATATTTGCAGGAGTTTACCGGCGTAGGAGACATAAAACGACGATATCATGAGTCCCCGGAGCAACGGGAGGAGTCACGCGTGATCCAGGGGGTCAAACGACGAAGATCGCATCTTTCAGCCCCTCACCCGACCGGTTGGTCACTTCCAACCGATCGGGTGATGCACGCGTGCACCACCCGGACACAAGCTGGAGCGGTCGGGAAGTCAACCGGTCGGTTCAGAGACCGGTTCACAACGCCCCAACTCTCTGGAATTCGATGCTGAATGCCAACCGATCGGGTGACCTTCACCCGATCGGTTCACCTGTAGCCAATTCTCCGAAGCCAAGACACGGAGAGCTCAACCGACCGGGTCACCCGACGGCACGAAGATCCAACCGATCAGCTTCAACCCTCAACCGACCGTGCCATATGACCGGGTGAAGTCCCGTGCTGAACTGCCGAAGAAACGAAGCAGGTCACCCGATCGGTTGACTTTTCAACCGATCGGGTGATATCGTATTCTATATATAGGACCCCTAGGTTTTCCAGAAACGGGAGTTGTTATTTTTTGCTGTTTTTTCTCTCTCTTGACGGCTGTAATTTTTCAGATATTTGTAAGTTTTCCGATCTTTACCAAACTTTAATATAGTGTTATTAGCATTGCTCTTACTGCTTTTCAATCGCTTGATCATGTTTTTAACGGTCGATTTTGATTTAGATCGCTTTTTAGTAAATATGTGTGAGTAGTTCCCAAATCTGGGATTTTGGTGGAAACCCCTTCGTGGGTCCTCCCCGATGCGTCCATAGGACTAGGAAATCGATAGGGATTAGGAATCTACCGGTTACGCGGGATGTTTCATTGTCATCGGTGGGAAAAAGACCGCGTTTGACCGTTAGGCCAAGGGGGAATAAACTTGGCGGTTGACCCCTTAGCCATAGCTCACGCCCTTAGCGTAGACGTCGAATCCTAGCGCGCGGGAGCGGCAGGACGAGACGTTGGGAGTTATCGTTGCGAGCTTAGTGCTCCCGGAGTCGGTCAGTGTTAATGGACATGGGAATGCCCACTGACCGAACCCGGGAAGTCCGACGTATCATCCTGGGCACCGACCGGAATATCAGGCCCATGGGACGCTGGTACCACTCTTAGAGGCAACGTCTCACCATTAGACCCTAATTCCGATCGCTATCCTACCCGTAGGCCGTATCGGCGAGAATCGCACAATAGGGTGGAAACCGAAGTCCCGTATTTCCCTTCATATTGTTTATCCCTCGCATTCCATTTTTCGTGACAATCCATCATCCGATTCGGGCTAGCTCGCCCATGTGGTGAATCCGATCCTTCTTGATACAAGCACAACCACGCCTCCCTGAGTTCGACCCCCAAGCCACACTACAACACCGTGCGCTTGCGGTTATAAATATTTAAATCTCACGCCCCTAATTATATATTGCGCACATCCGTCGCGCGCAAAACACGGGGGACGTCACAATCACACACACACAAACGATTTTAAAATGCTTTGAATATATTTTAAATCATTTTCAAAAAAAGGATTTTGAGAGCTTTCGCTAGTCGTTTTGTAATTCCGTAGTGAAACTCCACTACACCCTGGAGTTAGCTACTTATTTGACTAGTTGTGTCGCAGGAAAAACTCCTCTGGGAGTCGACTACCAAAGGTAGGGAGTCGACTACCAGCTGAGAATCGAGATTTTCTGAAACACACTGGGAGTCGACTACCACTCCTAGGGAGTCTTCTACCAGCTGTCGAAGTTTGACGTTTTGACTTAAATTCTGAAATATCTTTGAGTGATTTTCTCCCATGATTTTCGGGACAAAAGTCAAAGTAATTTGAATTTCAAATTCTCAGATTTCTCCTATAAATAGAGGACCATTTTCATTGAGAAAAATACAACAACTATTGAATTCAAATTCTCTCGTGCAAACGATCTAAAGTTCTAAAGCTCTCATTCTCTCTTTAGCCAATTCTGTTTTATTCTTGATCTTGCAATTCTGTTATTATTTTTTTGAAGATTATAATCTCGTTTTATTGGCTAACTGTTTTTCAAATCCGTATTACTTTTCTCTTGATTTTTATTTAAAGGATTTTTGAAAAACATTAGATCTAGATCACAAAGAATTCATTCGTATCTTTGTGTGATCTAGAATCTTATTCTATCAAGCCACTACACGTAATTTCGTCTATTACTATTTGGCTATAGAATCTGGGTGTAAAGCCAATCTCCATCAATTTATTGTGGTGAATTGGATATCAATTTTATTGTGTTGTTGTTGGAACCCTAGACAAGTCTAGGTGTTGCAGGTTGGAAATCCTGGTCAAGACTAGGTCGTTGGAAATCCTAACGAGTGAAGTTAGGTATTTGTATTTGCCAAGGCAGATAGTGGAAAATCTCGTACCGGATTGGTCGGGGACTGGACGTACCCAAAAGTTGTGGGGAACCAGGATAAAAATCCTTGTGTCTGCGATTGCTATTTCTGTGTGTTTCTCTTTGCGTGCATTTCTTATTTAACTTGCAAATTAATCTTTGTTTAATATCATTGTAACTCTTCTATAATATATTACCAAAGATCAGCTTTGTATTTTTTTTGTGCAAGATAAGTTAGTATCTATATTAATGAGAATCAAAGATACAAGGTGGGTGATCATGGTAACTAGGCGCAATGACTAGGGGAGAGGACACAAGCATCGTCACCCTGGAACATATTACCTGGTACCACTGATCAGAACCACAGAACCAATATTTACAAAGCATACACTCAGGTAATACAAAGTACCCTCAAGACCAAATTGAAACAAAGATGCCCAAAAATAGCACAGCCTGTAATAGTGCAAAATGAAGCCTCAAGGAGCCGCATGAAGTATATATCCAACATTCCTCCCAACGTTGTGAGTTCTCCCAGCATATTGCCCAGTAAAGTGAAATTCCTGCCGGCATATTGGAACTGCCCACAGGCTTGGTGCCTGTAACCCCGAAGCCAAATAAGAGGCCGGTTGGAGCATGCTGTGGTCGCACGAAGCAGCAAATGAGGCCGGATACACGGAGAGGCCTGAATCCAATGCACACATCACACCTGAAAGCAACAGCGGCAAACTTCAATAAAAATCAGTAGAACAAAACAGCGGTGGGCAGCGGCAACATCCTCAAATCGCAATACGGCAGGCGGCATAATAATCCAGGCCGAATGCACCAGACTGCATCAGCTCGGCACTGGAATACCCCAATTCTCCAGAGGCGCGGATGCCTCATCCTCTGATTCATGCAACTGTCGCATAGCAATACGCACATCTTCAGAGATCTCCTCGAAAAGAGTAGTCTTTGGCCTCCTAATGTTATCAAACACCCTTCTGTTGCATTCACGCCACAAATGCCAGACGACGGCACCAAGTACTGTTTTTGCAAGCAACCCCAACATGCCTTTCTTATCAAATTTCGCCAAGTAGAATGATCCAAGGACAGGAAGAGAGAACACAGTAGGTCCCATCACCCCTAGCTTGAGTAAGGCGCGACGCATGATGTAATTGGAGTAGGGGCAATCAAAGTAAATGTGGTTCACAGTTTCTGGGCAGTTAGCAGAACATAGCTCACAGAAATTAGAGCCTAGAGTGCACCATGTTTCCATGCGCACCTTAGTAAGGAGCTTGTCTTTGAATGCACGAAGAAGCGTGATGGACATTTTGGGAATGCATTTGTTGTGCCATATAAGATTAGAGTACGGAAAAGGGGTACCTTTGTCTCGCACAGTGTCCCATGCATCTCTGAATTTAAAATCTGAGCCCTGCTTCCATTCCCAGGAATCCGCACCTGGAGTCAATGTAAACTGTTGAAGCATTGGTTTGAGCATATCAATATCCACATCATCAATCCAAGTAGAACCATCCCAATAATAGCTAACAAGAAATCTACTTGCCCCGTTAGGGATGCCGTATATGTTCTTAAGAGGACCACAGGGGAGCCAGTTATCATGCCAAAAGAGGGTATCGTTTCCATCTCTCACCTTCCTTTTAATAATCTTCTGTGATAGATTCCTACAGTGGAGAAGGAACTTCCACGTTCCTGATTGTGAGACATCCCCTTTTGCTTCATAGAATGTTGCAGCATTCTTATATTTGCCCCGCATAAACTCAGCCCAGAGGCCTTTGGACTTCAGGAGCCTCCATGTTAGCTTAATCCCAGATGCAAGGTTCAGATCTGTAAGTAATCTTAATCCTATCCCTCCTTCCTCCTTAGGCCTGCAAGAGTCACTCCATGCCCAACTCCTTGAAGGACCCCATATAAATTTCCTACACATAGATGTAAGTGTGCGCAGAACAGTGGTTGGAAATCTATATACCTGAACCCAAAAATTTATCATGCCGTAGATTACAGTTCTTACCAGCTCGATACGCCCAGCAATGGATAACATGTTGGCCGTCCATCCAGAAAGCCGTTTCCTACACTTATCAATGAGACGACTGTACATATAAGTTTTAGGGTATTTGGAAGACAATGGAAGCCCAAAGTAAGTAGTGAAAGTGTTAGCTTGCTTAGCTCCCAAATAAGCCGCCAGGTGTCCAGGATTTTTAACACCTTTACTAAACATAGATATACTCTTGCTCCAGTTGACCTCCAGCCCCGTGAAATTCCCAAAATCCTCAAGCAAATTCTTAAGCCCGCAAAGCGTTTTTTGATTTGCTCGGCAGAAAACCAGCAGATCATCGGCAAATAACAGATGTGATATGGAACCAGTTCGTCTCATAGGAAGGATGGTACCTTTTGCAATAGCCTTAGCAAGGAGGAGAGAGAAAGTTTCCATGATGATGACAAACAGATATGGGGAAAGAGGATCCCCTTGCCTGATCCCTCTATTCCCACCAAAGAATCCCACAGGAGAGCCGTTGACCATAACAGAGTAAGAGGCCGTGGAGATGCATTCCTTGATCCAACCAATGAACCTATACCCAAATCCCATCTGATGCAGCATATAGTAGACGAACTCTCTGTTAACACTATCAAAAGCCTTTCTAAGGTCAAGTTTCAAACAAGCTCTAGACCCCATAGGGTTGCTGAAATCTCTAATCTGCTCATGAGCCAGCAAGGCACAGTCAGACAGCAATCTACCCCGGAGAAAGGCTGACTGGTTCGGAGATACTAAGTCATATATACTTCTGTGCAAATTTTCATATATCTTCATTAAGTGCTTAACTATCTAAACTGTGCTTAAATTCCCTCTGGGAGTCGACTCTAGTTCATAGGGAGTCGACTACCAGAAGTATTTCATCTCTGATTTGATTTGAAGTTTCATTGAGTTGATTAAGAATCAAGTGTAGATCACTCTACTTGGTTTCTTAGGCAACATTAGAAGGATTCTTTTTGTGTTGATTTATAAAGAACGAAAAGATATTATTTCTATACAACACTATTCAACCCCCCTTCTAGTGTTGTTTGCCATCCACAGGATCCAACACTCCCCTCCCGCGACCTCTTCTTATCGCTCTTGGTAGGCCGCGGGGCCTCCTCTACGTTGCCCGCCTGTTCTCCGGCCATCAGTTCGTCGGCCATCCTCTCCAAATCCTCGAATGACAGACTCATCGTCGGATCTGCAAAAGGGAGGGAGTTCAGGGTGAGCGAATTATAAATGGAAGCCACTTTGCTGAGGTTACCTTCGGGCCAGATGTATCGAGCTATCATCTTCGGCTTGGCGAGGCCAGCGTACTGCCGGCCCTCTGGGGGTATCGCCTCTAACAGCCTCGCAAGCTCTGCGTCAACACCGCTCAGACAGACTCCCTTCCTCGCCTCAGGGTTAAGCGTGCCCCAGTCTGACTTTAGCACCATGTCGGCGGGCGTGGAGACAAACACGAATGACTTCCTCCAGCCCTTGATCTTCCCCGGCAAGCCCCGGATGAGGGGATGACTCTTCCTCACTGACAAGTAGTAGTACGACCTCAACCTCTTGATCGCAAAGAGGTGGCGGAACAGGGGGAGGGTGAGACTAACATTATTCATCACACAAAGAATGAGAAACCCGACGATCGTGCTGACGGAGTTCGACATCAGCTGCAAGAACGGTAGCCCGAGGAAGTTCAGTATCTCGAGGTACAATGGGTGAAGAGGGAATCGCAACCCCTATTCGAAGCATGCCACATAGATCCCAAGCTTGCTGCCCTTCACAAAACATACCCGTTCTGAAGCGGTCGGCAACGGACTGTGTAAGGCAGCCTGAGGTACTTCGCGCGCACGGTGGGGATGACGTCTGTCCGTGCTTCCAACTTCCGACTCGTTATCTCGGTAGGCACTTCACCGGCCTCGGCCACGGTCACGCGGACCCTCGCGGGCGATCTTGGCTTCGACTCTAGGGGCCCCTTCCCCTTCCTTGGGTCCCCACTTCCTACTGCAGACCCTATCTCAACATGGCCCTGACTCGCCGCGATTTCTCTCCTCCTACCTCCATTCTTGTGGCAGAGCTTTTCGCCGAACCTCCACCACTAACCCTCTCCTCAACATCCGTCGACTCCAGAGACCGACATGAAGTTGAAAAAACCATCTCAGAAAAAGGAAAAGGAGTTTACCTATCGAATCGCAGCTACGGTGATGACGGCGGCGGCTGTGACGGCGGAAGCTCCGACAACGACTGCAGTGGCTACGAAGACGAGGATTCAGGCAAAGGCGAGAGTCTTGAGAAATTTCAGAAGTGAGAAAATCTCCCTCGATTCCCCCATTCCTATTTATAGAAATCGCCTGCCAATCTCAGCCGCACAAGCCTTGCCACGCGTCGCCAATCCAGACCATATGACGCTTCGCCTGACATTCGCAGTCACGTCTCCCACGCGTCGCCCGAGGAACGGTCGGGACGCTTCGATACCCTCCCGCTTCTAATTCGAAATGACGGCTACGATTCGGCTGCGATTCGGGGGGCGAGTTCTTCGAAATAACTTCCCGCCTTTTTCCATTGCTTGGACTATACGGCCACTCTCACACCTCTCGAGCTAACAAAGCTGACTAGGCTGCACGGCTCGGCATTGATGGGGCACTAAAAGGATCCGAGGCAAGGTTCTGCATAGCAATTCATGCCGGGGGGGACCACTCACTCCCTAAGCTTACCTAAATGCCGCACTAGGGGCCTAGTCGGACTAACATCATCACAACTTTCCCCTCCTCCTCACCCGAACACTCGTCCTTGTTAGGGTTTCTATCATAGTACAACAAATTTATACGCAGAAGAAAATAGAAACCTACCAAGATCCATGCGATTCTAATTAATTCGAATAGATTACTAACCTTTCTGACGATCTGAATCTGTCGGACTATAGGTGCTGCTCTACGAATGACCACCCTCAATCGGTATCCACACGCGAATGTCACGAACAAGAATTGCGAGGGTGCTAGCTCCGTCTCCGTAACTAGGGTTTCTCTCGCTCTTTGTTTTTCTCAAAAACGGAGGAGATAGATTGAAAACGTAAAAACTAAAAATCATGATTCTATATCTTATATAGAATCCTACGTTAACCCCTTAACAACATTCAGTTACGCGACGCTATCTTAGGGATAAGAATCCCACGTTAACACATTAACGTATTTCAGTTAAGCGAAGATATCTTAGGGATAATATATTAATTAGATACGATATCTGACGGTTAATATATTTCACCTTATTACGAATTTCAAATCATATTCGAAATCATGTTTAAACCCTATCCTATCCAATTCGTTCTTTGTGTGCGACCCAATAGGCTCATATTAAATTGGCAGTGAGCCTAATCTCATTAGAAGCCCACAAGTCATAATTGGTCTCTAGCAAGACATTTTGACTACCTAATTAATATGAATATCGTTAGTCCGATATTAACCTAACCAATAGAACATGTCATAATCCTTTTGTCACACGATATCTAATTTGAACATAAGTCATGGGCAGTGTCATACTTATATAGTTCAAACATTTAATTTCTCGCTTTCTAAGTAGACTGATAAAATCAAATGACATTCATTTGAGCACGGCCATGCATTTCTCAGTCCTACTTATCGAGGGGCCCATTAGATATCTCTCATAGGAGAGGGACAAATTCCATCTTGTTCATTCACTTTCCTCTGCATAAATCACATCATATTCGATCATAACCTTTATGATTATCTGATTAAAGATAACGTTTGATTATGTCAAAATATGATGTTCCTTATGTAGGAAACTGTGATGAGCTCAGGTCTAAGGATTCAATGACATAACTATTATGAGATCATTTATGACACTAATCCATGTAATGATCTCATAGCGAGTCTATCCAGTACATGTTCTCCAACAAGTACCTATAAGTTTGATTTGTATCACCATACATATAATTATCTCATAATTATCTACCAAACTCATACTAGTCTTAATTCTTCATTAAACCTTTAATGATGAATGACTAGGGATGCTTAGAATAGCATAAAATAAATATTCAAACATTATTATAAAGAAACATACAAGCAATATAATAATAACAATAATAAGAGAAACATTTTATAAATGAAAATGACATAACATAAAGGTCCAAATATTTGGCCTAGGGCACAACCACTAACAGTCCTATGGGGAATGTTGGGGGCATTCATCAACCAACCTCGCAACCAACAAGAAAAACAAAGAGCAAGGAGAAACAAGGCTCAGCCAATGCCCGGCCATACAGAATTCACCCTACACTAAGAGCTCCTCAGCTCGGCCGAACCATCGACCATTGGCTGACTGCTTGAACCCTCTTCCCCGGCTAAGGGCGCATCGAGCTTGGGGAAATCAGCCACAAGCCTAGGATATAAGTTCGCCATCCGGGCCTTCATCTTCTCCATCCCTTGGGATACACCCGCCTCCCTCGCCTCTCGCAGCAGAGGGATGAGCTCCACGTCCTGGTAGCGACAGATGGTGGCGTCAACCACGCCCAGGTCAACCTCTCTCTTCTCCTCCACCCGCTTCTTCAGAATAGCCTTCTCCCTCTTTTCCGCCTCGATCGCCTGCCTCAACCCGGCTATCTTCTCATACTGAAGATCGATCACCCGCTTTTTGCTGGCCGCCTGCTCGGCGTGCCTCTCCAGGAGGTCAGCCCTCTTACCATCTTCCTCCTGAAGCTGACACTCGAGCGTGGCCTACATCGCCTCGAGCGTGTCCTGCCTCGCCTCAAAGTATGCAGCCTGCGCCTTCTGAACGTCACGTGCCGTCGCGACCCGCTCCAGCTCCGCCTCCTTCTCTCACAACTTCTCCCGCGTCTCACGAAGATCGGCCCTCACCTGCTCGAGAGAGACCTGGATCAGGGCCACCGGGGTGCGGTGCTGTAGGGCCACCATAGCTGCCACTGCCTACAAAAGGATCCAACACAATCAGACGTAAGCAAGAAGACTTCAAGGGCGAAGTGAGGAGTTCGACCTACCTGCATAGTGTGCCATATCGCGGAGTCACACAACCTCTCCGTACCCACATTGGTCAGGGACTCACGATCCCGCGACAGCATGCAGTACTCCGCCAGACAGGCCGCCACCCCGGCATCCTCGAATACCGATTCATTTCTGCCTATCCGGTAGGTCGGCCGGTGGAGATCCTCGCTCGGAAGGGCCTCGGCCTCAGCCTTCGTCAACCTGAAGTGGGCAAGCACCCTCTCGCAACTCGGATGTGCCACTTCTGGACGGGGGTGCCTTGCGAGGCTTATCCGCAGTCGGGATCTGCGTAGGGGCCGAGGTGACCACTCCTGGGTTGGACGATCCCTCCGGCGCATCTCCGCTAGCTCGTTGGAGGGGGAGCATCCGATTCGGACGTCCGTCGCCTCCTGTTTGCCCCCTCCACAGCCGGGGTCTCGACATTTCATTTTCAGGCCACCACCTTCGCTGGCCCTTCCTCGTCCATTGCCCTCTTGCCCTTGTTCAGAGGGTCGGTCTTCTTCGTAACCAGCACACCGGCAGCCCTCAGCACTTCCTCCCGCGAAAGCATCGCATCTTCACCTGCAAAGGAGAGAGAGATCAGGGTAAGCCTACATGAGGGCTCACCAGATTCAAAGTACATTGGGGCCAAAAATCCTGGGCGAGCCGATGGTCCTGCGTCAAGCTCGCCAGTCGGCAGTCTGCCTTGGGCAGCTCCGCCAAAATTTGGGCATTCGCCAGATCTTCACCGTCTGTTTCACCTTCTCGTTCACTAGAGGGTTCAAACTCCCCCAGTTCGACATCATCATCACGTCGACCGACATCATGACGAAGACGAAATCCTCCATCCACCCGTTTGCATCGACCGACACCCCGACATTGAGCTCCCGTCCCTTCCTCGTACAGACACAGTAGTACATCCCCCTCTTCCGCACTTCAAAGAAATGCTGGAACAATGCCAGGGACGGGCTCAAGGAGCAGGCGAGGCATATGACGACAAATCCCACCAGCAAACCCAAGGAGCAGGGCGCCAACGAGAAGATCGACAGCTCTAGGAAATTCAAGAGATGGAGAAGGTAAGGATGGATCGGGAAGCGGAGCCCTAACTCGAAGGACCGATTGTAAACCCCAACTTCGTTATCACCAGGCCAACATACCCTATCCTTGGGTCCGGGGAGCCGCACTTCACAGGGCAGACAGGCGAACCGCACCCAAATCTCCCTCACGTTAACCCTGTCCGACCTACACCGGATGGCTGCAATCGTCCTCATCACGTCTGTTCGCCACATCCTCCGCCTCTACGGCCTTTGCATCCACTATAACCTTTCCTCTTCCGCTGACTATTCCTCTACTGCCCCACTACCACCTCCGAACTCAAAACGAGAAGCCATCGATCGAGAAGATCAAGAAATTACCTAGCAGAGTAGCCGAGCTAAATATACGATCGGAAGCAGATCTCCGGTAAGGGCAACAGCAACGACGTCGGTGAATGATGAACGGAAACTGGAAAGCGTCAGGAGAAACTTTCGATCGATCCCCTCCTTCCCATACTTATAGCAAGCTGCAGGCCATCCCGACCGTTGATACGCCGCCACATGGTGCCCATCTGAGCCTCACTGATGCCTTGACTGGCGCGACGGTCACTTCTGCCACGCATCATATGCGCAGTAGCAGAGACGCTTCAATTTCCTCCCGCCCTTTCAAATCGTAATAATGGCTAGCAGGGCGGGTACTCCGAGACCACCACCGCCGCTTCCGAGCGCGGCCCGAAACCCAGGCCGCCTCTTTCAAGGAAGAGATGGGGTGTCATCCGAGCCGAGCCGGGCTTCTGCCTCGAACCCGAATGACGAGGGCAATTGTTACGACCTAAAGATCGTGATAGTCCGACCTTCCATCCAAGCCCGCCGGATACCCGGCCAGCTCGCCCCTCCTTCACGAAGGCCACCTAGACCAGTGGCAGGGCGCTCTTCGCCCCAACCTCGTAGGCCGCTCACTTGTTCCCCCAGGCCCGCTAGGCGCCCGTCGACCCTAAAGTCCAACACGACTAGGGGAAGGGCGCACTCCGACTCGACTAGTGGGAAGGGCACACTCTGCCATGATCCTTACCGGTTGCACATCCGTTCCCCTCTGAGCTTGCCGGGCGTAGCTCGCAAGGCGTACGACCGGATCACTCGTCATCAATCAGGAGCGACCTAGCGACTCATCTGCGGCCTCGCTCCTCAAACGCACTCCGACGATTCTTTGGCACGTCGGACACGACAAACAACCTAGTACAAGGACGCCACTGGTGTTGGATCTGGATCGTAGCCTAGAAGGGGGGGGGGGTGAATAGGCTATTAAAAATATTCGTGCAACCCACGAACAACCACACGCAGTTATAAGCACAGACATGGCAATAAAATAGCAATCACAGAAAACATACAGATATACCCTGGTTCGGTCGTCCCCACGACCTACTCCAGCCCTCGAAAGCAAATACTAGATAGATATGTAATCCTGTACAGCTACAATGAGTCAAGATCCCAAATCTACTCTCACCTAGCTCGTACGCACACCATGTGCTCTACACTATCAATCTAGTCAGATGCTCTCCCTCCGTGACAACTCCCAAAGTCGTCAGGTCCCCAAAAAGTAACACAAATGGTAAAGTTTCCCCTACGAAGAACTAACACGAATACTACACAATATAATAAACAAGAGAGTTTAGAATGCTCAGATCACGTAGCGGTGTCGTCTTCGTCAATCAGCACAGGCCAGACGTCGTCTGGTAAATAGTAGTCTCTGATGTCCCCTTAATACTTCGGCTCCCCTCTCGATGATACTTGCGGCACATGAGAACTTTTGTCCCGCTTCTTTGAATCTTGCGGCTGCCAACAAAACAAAGAGAGAAATAAATATCAACTTGCGGTAACATGGAATTTGCAAAGACAGAGAAACAGAGTACTGCCCTTTTGAGATTATCAAAGAAGATGACAGGCTAAAGATATGGCCGGCCTCTGAATGATTGGTTCCATAAAAACTGAGGCCTTCAGTCAAAAACCCAAAAGCCTGCGGCTCTGTGAATTCGGCAGTCAACAATTTTTTTTGGCTCTCTCTTAAAATTTTTGTGCGCTGTCAACAAACCATTCAAAGAAATTGCTTTGGAAAAAACAAAACCCCTCTTGAAAAAACTTCGGCTGTCATCAAAGAGGCACACCAACAAGTGACGTGGGATGCTAGGAAATTTGTTTTGAAAGGTTTTGCCTGCCTTTTGATTTTCAAAGAGGAATATTAAAAAGGTTGCTCTTGGGAATTAATCAAACAGGTTGTGGCTTTTTGATCTTAAAAAAAACTTTTGTGCAGCACACCAACAAATCAAGGCCGGCCTGGAGAATTCTTGGAGTGCTCTTGAGATTTGAAGAACAGGAACGGCTCCCTAAGAATTGAATAAAATCGATTTTTTAATGAAAGCTCCTGGGATTCTTTTAAAGAGGAGAGACAAAAAAATTCAATCAAAATAAAGTGCGGCTTCCCTTCTTTTTCAATTCGGCAGGCTGATTATTCCAAGGTGCGGCTCTCCTCAATTATTTTTGGTGTTGAAGCACAGGCCGGCCAAAAAAAAGGATGAAAGTGCTCTAGGTTTTTTTTGGCTTCTCTCAAGGATATTTTCTCTCTTTTTAGGTTGCGGCTGTTGTGACCTCAAAAAATTTTTTTGTGCAGCCCCTTAAATTTTTCGGCGGCTCCTCAAAAAATATGAGAGTGTCTAATTTATGTGCGCCTCCTCAAAGTTTTCGGCAGCTATACTTTTTTTGGCTTTTTTTGTTAGGTTACGGCTCCTGAGGATCAAAGGGAGAGGCTCATGTGGGTTATTGGGCCGCCCTGTGACTTTTAAGGCATTTTTTGATTTTGCAACAGGATGTGCACAAAAAAAAACAATGTGCCGCATTTTTGATTGGTGAAGCAATGTGTCACAACCGTTTTTGAGGTGTTCCCCTGATTGGTGAAGCAATGGGCAGTTAATGAGATAATGAAGCACACGTTCAAAGGAACCCAAACTCTTGAACTATTGAATTCCACTTGATCAATATATACCTGAAATCACTTAACAAACACATCAGAACATTCACACATGTTTGTTATCATCAAACACGAAGTTCATAGATCGTTGCTATCAACAATCTCCCCCTTTTGATGATGACAAACCAAGTATAAGATTTGAGCATTAAATTCCCAAATAGTGTGTGTGAAAGTGTGACGATAGTGGGTGACATGCAATGAGATGAAATGATGTGCGGACAATGATGTGTAAAGTTTAACAATAAGCGTGCTCCCCCTATTTTTGTGCTTTCCCAATAGCTATTAATGCTCCACCTTAATCAAACAATCATATTTTCACGTGCATTAATACCAAATCTTTCCCAAATTTTCTCCCCCTTTGTTATCACCAAAAGTTATAACACGAAGTCAAAATCATATACCATACAAAAAGAGAGCATTATAAGCCAATACCAACAATTGCATGTATACAATCATGGAATAATCAAGTCAAAATCCAATGAAATTAAACAACTAAGACTTCAATCACCAACGTGTACGTGTGATAATTAAAATTGAACCACAAAGGGAGAATCATTTAAGAAAGTCATCCAAAACCAATCCACATTTTCCATATAACATTCTATCACCTAGGATTTATTTTTCCCACCTCATTAAAAATGAGTTCAAGGTACCACACCCCAAAACATAGCCTAAAAGGACTCTTAGATGTGGGGGTGGCATTGCTGACGAGTAAATACACCAACGCTAAAGTTTACCCATAAAGCTTATGTTGGATACTCGTGGGTAATACCGTTGCCAAGGATTGTATCCATTTTCCATACAGAGCAATTATCTTTTGTTTTCACATTTTTTTTAAAAAAACTTATACCAACAATTTCTTTTGCTCAATTTTTATCCATGGCAAGGTATATCATATCCCTTAGATATTCAGTTAAGTTTTCCTCCTACATTCACATTCCATACTTCATAAACGATATCTCCAAATGTGCAACAATAATAATACATGTGGAAGTGAAGTAGGTGGTGTAGAAATCAAGTTGTTTTTAGTCATTGAACATGCCATGAATATTTAGAAAGATGAACATGCGCATGTAGCAAAAGTAATAATACACCAATTTCTACATAGATATGAAAATCATTCGTGCATACTTCAATAATGAATCAAAGAGAAAAGATACACATATAAGCACCAATTTTTTTTTTCATTTTTTCAGTTTTTTTATATGCATGAAGTACTAAAGCAAACATGAGATGCAATCACACAAACAAAAAGAATCATGCACACATAGCAATGCAACTACTAGCACACAAAAACAACTATGAAGATATTCATTAAGTTCAAAGAATGAGATATACCTTCGCGTCGCCGTTTGACTAAGGAACTAAAAAGTAATGAGACATTCAATTTATCGCTCCTCGTCAAATTTCCATCCACCTACAAAAGAGGTGTCGTGTGTGACCTTGGAATCCAACAAGGTCCACTCACGTTAGTCATCAAATATTTAGGAACCCATATTTGTTTGAACTTAATGTTTTTGTTCCTATATTTGCAATGATATGAAGTATGACCAACACATCCACATGTAAAACACTTAGCATGAAAATTTCCAACCTTTGTTGATTCAATGTGAACTTTTCTATATTTTGATTTTTCAACATTTTTAAGACCATATCCTAGTCCTCGCCTATTATTGCCATAAAGTTGATTTCCAAGAATAATGTCCAAATTTTGTTTTCCAATGGAAAATCTCTTTAATGACAATTCTAGGGTGTTGACTTTGGATTTCAAGATATCGTTTTCATTCACAAGCAAAGTGCATTTACTAATGAAAGCTTGCTTGTTTTTCTCTTCTTTCTTTTCAAAATCCCTCATTTTTTCTTTAAGTTCAAGATTTAGCATGTTAATCTTTTCAGAAAGCAATTCATTTTCAACTTCAAGCTTTGTCTTATCTAGCTTATACATGCTAATATCCTTTAATAAAGAGGGACATGAAAGACAATCAATTTTTTTAGGCAAGCTAGCTTTCTCTTTTTCTAAAATAGTGATGGTAGATTTGCATGCAACAAGCTCTTGTTTAAGATTTTTCATTTCTATAGACATGTCATACTCAGTTTGTTGCATATCAAAATTATCATTTCTATAACTATCCATATCAGCTTCTAGTTCATCAATTCTATGTTGCATTCCTTTACAGATTTCTAAAAGTTCAACTTTAGTGGGAGATTCTACCTCACTGTGTTTGGCCATCAATGCCATGCAGGAGTGGGCTTCATTTTCCTCATCCTCCTCCTCAGCTTCGCTATCCATGTCCCACGTCAGCACTTTCGTTTTTCCTTTTGCAACTTGAGCTGTGTGTTGTTGTGGGCAATCTTTAATGTGGTGCCCTTTCTTCCTGCATTTAAAACATTCACTTCTATTAATAGCTTTCTGATCATAGGAATTTCTACCAAAATTAGAATTATTAGAATGAATGAACCTTTTTCCCATCTCAGCTCTTCCTTGATCAGTCTGAATGTATCTCCTGAAGTTTCTGACCATTAGAGCTTGCTCCTCATCAAGATCGTCGTCGTTAGCTTGAAGAGCTATTGGTGTGGAAGCTTTGGTCTTCTCTTCAGGTTTCTCTCTGGCTTCTATACTCTGCAATTCAAGCTCGTGTGACATTAGGTTGCCTATCAAGTCCTCCACTTTCATCGTAGATAAGTCCTTAGCTTCTTGAATAGCGGTGACTTTAGGCCTGAACGAACTTGGTAGCGCCCTTAAGATCTTTCGTACCTGTTCATGGCTAGAGTATGGCTTACCGAGGGAACTGGATTTGTAGACGATGTCCGTGAACCTCGTAAACATGTCTTTAACTGATTCTGTTGGTAGCATGCGGAAGCTCTCATATTCAGTACTCAGCAACGCAAGTCTGGATTCCTTTACTTGCGATGTTCCCTCGTGTGTCACCTCCAGAGTTTGCCAGATTTCCGGCGCAGTTAGACAATGTGAGATACGATTAAACTCAGATTTATCAAGAGAGCATATAAGCGCATTCATAGCTTTACCATTAAGAGTATAAAGTTTCTTATCAGCTAAATCCCACTTGTCTTTAGGCTTAATCATAACAGTGTCTTCAATTTTAATAGTGGGTAGACTATAACCATTTTCAACTATATCCCACACATCATAATCTACAGACACTAGATAGATTTTCATTCTAGCCTTCCAATAAGCAAAGTCTACACCGTTAAACTTAGGGGGACGGGCTATAGACTGATCTTCAGCAAAAGCACAATCAGATATATTCATGGTCATCTAAAAATCTAGACAAGATCCTCTAAACTGGCTCTGATACCACTTGTTGGATCTGGATCCTAGCCTAGAGGGGGGGGGGGGGGTGGGTGAATAGGCTATTAAAAATATTCGTGCAACCCACGAACAATCACACACAGTTATAAGCACAGACAGGGCAATAAAATAGCAATCACAGAATACGCACAGATATACCCTGGTTCGGTCGTCCCCACGACCTACTCCAGCCCCCGAAAGCAAATACTAGATAGATGTGTAATCCTGTACAGCTACAATGAGTCAAGATCCCAAATCTACTCTCACCCAGCTCGTACACACACACCACGTGCTCTACACTCTCAATCTAGTCAGATGCTCTCCCTCCGTGACGACTCCCAAGTCGTCAGGTCCCCAAAAGTAACACAAAAGGTAAAGTTTCCCCTACGATGATCTAACACAACAACTACACAAAATAATGATAAATAGAGTTTAGGAATCTCAGTTTGTGTAGCGGTGATGTCCTCGTCAGTCAGCACGGGTCAGATCTCGTCTGACGTAGATGTAGTCTCTGATGTCCCCTTAATACTTCGGCTCCCCTCTCGATGATACTTGCGGCACTTGAGAACTTTTGTCCCGCTTCTTTGAATCTTGCGGCTGCCAACAAAACAAAGAGAGAAATAAATATCAACTTGCGGCAACCTGGAATTTGCAAAGACAGAGAAACATAGTACTGCCCTTTTGAGATTATCAAAGAAGATGACAGGCTAGAGATATGGCCGGCCTCTGAATGATTGGTTCCATAAAAACTGAGGCCTTCAGTCAAAAAACCCAAAAGCCTGCGGCTCTGTGAATTCGGCAGGAAATTTTTTTTTGGCTCTCTCTTAAAATTTTTGTGCGCTGTCAACAAACCATTCAAAGAAATTGCTTTGGAAAAAACAAAACCCTTCTTGAAAAAACTTCGGCTGTCATCAAAGAGGCACACCAACAAGTGACGTGGGATGCTAGGAAATTTGTTTTGAAAGGTTTTGCCTGCCTTTGGATTTTCAAAGAGGAATATTAAAAAGGTTTCTCTTGGGAATTAATCAAACAGGTTGTGGCTTTTTGATCTTAAAAAAAACTTTTGTGCAGCCCACCAACTAATCAAGTCCGGCCTGGAGAATTCTTGGAGTGCTCTTGAGATTTGAAGAACAGGAACGGCTCCCTAAGAATTGAATAAAAACGATTTTTTAATGAAAGCTCCTGGGATTCTTTTAAAGAGGAGAGACAAAAAAATTCAATCAAAATAAAGTGCGGCTTCCCTTCTTTTTCAATTCGGCAGTCTGATTATTCCAAGGTGCGGCTCTCCTCAATTATTTTTGGTGTTGAAGCACAGGCCGGCCAAAAAAAGGATGAAAGTGCTCTCGGTTTTTTTGGCTTCTCTCAAGGATATTTTCTCTCTTTTTAGGTTGCGGCTGTTGTGACCTCAAAAAAAACTTTTGTGCAGCCCCTTAAATTTTTCGGCGGCTCCTCAAAAAATATGAGAGGGTCTAATTTATGTGCGCCTCCTCAAAGTTTTCGGCAGCTATACTTTTTTTGGCTTTTTTTGTTAGGTTACGGCTCCTGAGGATTAAAGGGAGAGGCTCATGTGGGTTATTGGGCCGCCCTGTGACTTTTAAGGCATTTTTTGATTTTGCAACAGGATGTGCACAAAAAAAAGAATGTGCCGCATTTTTGATTGGTGAAGCAATGTGTCGCAACCGTTTTTGAGGTGTTCCCCTGATTGGTGAAGCAATGGGCAGTTAATGAGATAATGAAGCACACGTTCAAAGGAACCCAAACTCTTGAACTATTGAATTCCACTTGATCAATATATACCTGAAATCACTTAACAAACACATCAGAACATTCACACACGTTTGTTATCATCAAACACGAAGTTCATAGATCGTTGCTATCAACAACTGGCACTTCCGCCGCTCGACAATCTAACAAAGTGCCCCCTGGCCGCTGCGCCCCCTGACCCTTGGTGCTTTCAGCTCTGACACCCTGACAAAAGCACCCCTGGTCGTTGCGCCGTCTGACAAAAGAATGGCTGACACGCCAGATCCTGACATCCTCGTCCGAAGCTTCCGCTGACAGATGTGCCAGTTCAGCACATCGAGTCAGCCCGCCATGTCAGCCTCACATAACCGCCTCCATCAGGTATAAACACCCCTTCACTTTCATCGGGGAAGGGGGTTGGCAAATTAACTCTGAATCTCATTACTCACACACAAGGGCAAAGGTCGTCCATATCTTTGTTCTTTCACGATAGCTCGTCACGTAAGGTCGACTCACTCTTAGTCCGACCTACGTGCCTAGCCCTCTCTTTTAAGCCCTAATACTAGCTTAGGCATCAGAGAGGCTAAGGGTTGGATCCCAACCCGACCTTTCTGATAAGCTGCTCCTTGTGCAGGCGAGCTCGTCCTCACAGGTTGTGCTCAGCTCCCACCTTCGGCAGCGCGATGGGTGGGCGGAGTCCTCGCAGAATCGGTCCCGTGGTCGGCCCGAGTAGTGTGCCCAGCCTCGTCACTACACTCATTACTTGTCAAACAGCCTACCCTAATCACATCCAAATCCTAACCACCGTGCCCTTGGTTTCCCTTAATACAAATTCATTGTACGCGAGTTCTACCCCGCAATATTGCTTACTAATTAAGTGGACATTGGGGCGATGTTATACACTGTTAGATTAGGTAATTAGAGACAGAGCGGTCACATGATTTTCATTGTTATTAAGCTAATGCTTTTAGGAATAAACATAAAATTTATCCTAAAATTTATGACAGATAGTTTGTGATATAAAGCATATTAATATGATCTTAAACACAAACAACAGTAATGAATAATATGCTTGAAATAAATTATGTGCATGTGCGTCAATTTTAGATAAAAAAGATAAAAAGCATATTATTCATATTTATCCCCTTTGTCCCCCCTTTATTTCACCTTTGTTTTTAGCCCAAACACACTTTATTTATATAATTTTTTCTTTTCTTTCTTTGGGGTTGAGGCCCGTAGCAAAGCTGTGGGCTTCAGCCCGCTACATCAGTCCTCTTTTCTCTTTTTTCCGGCATGTGGGTTGAAACCCGTAGGCTGTGGCTGTGGGCCAAAGCCTGCAGCCATAATATCCCCTCTTTTTTTGTGTTGTGGGCCGAGGTCCATAGCAAAGTTGCGGGCTTCAGCTCATTTTAGAAGAAACTATTTTTTGTTTTGAGATGGGCTGTGGCCCATCATGCTGGGGGGGACGTCCGTCGCTCCCTTCCCTGTTGCAGCCTCTCCTCGATGGGCGAGGATGGGGCAGTTCCCCTCCCTGTCGCAGCCTCTCCTCTCTTGGCGAGGATGGGGCAGGGGTGTGGGAGATGCCGCCTCCTTTGGGGGGCATCGGCGGTTAGGTTGTCGGTGGCAGTTGGGGCCGATGGTGATCGGAATTTTTTTGTTAAAAAAATCGCAGTCATTGGCGGCAGCAGACTACCTCTTTTTAGCAGCGGTAAATATGGGTAGGTTGTCGCTGCCGGGGGCGGAGACACATTGCCTGGGGGGGTGCCGGTGGCGAAGAGGCCGTCGGCCGAGTTATATATGTATTTTTGTTTTGTTTATTAGGGTTTCGGCCGTGGGGGTTGGCTGCCATATGCCGCCACCCTTTCCCATTGGGATGGGATGACGGTCGGTGGCCTCCCCCCAAGGGTCGACGACAAAAAGCCGCCGCCCTTCCCTAAAAGTTTGGTTTTTGTTTTCGATCTATTTGTATTTTTACTATAGGCATCATGATCATGAAATAAAATTATAGCGTTTAGATATACCTCAAGATCGAAGAGAAAGACGAACGTGTATGGGCGGTCGACGTCTAGCTTTCGCAACATCCGTGCATTCGATCTTAGAAAAATCGTGCTGATAACATGTTATGAATGTGTTTTCTGGGGAAGACTCCAGACCTTTATTTATATGGGATGAGAAGAGTTCATACATGGATAAATGGATGAGATACAATATTTGAATCGAATATAAACTCATTATCTCACAAGATAATGTATTCATTATTTTGTTTTGTTTTGTTTATTTATTTTTCAGCCTCAAAATGAAAAAAACAACTAATTGTTATTTTGTTTTGTTTTATTAAATTATTTTTCACGTAAATGGTGATGATATTGTGCGATCTCTCAGTACCGTATGATCGAGATGATTAGGATAAAAATCTTTTGGATTTTATCTTAGATGAGAATCAATGGGAACACTTTTTTTTGGTTCATCGGAAAGTAGGAAACCGTGCTCGAAGGCCGGCTGGCAGCCCTGACACAAAAGCCTGGGAGAGAGAGCCACTAAACTAGCTACACTGTAGGGGGAGAGGAGGTAAGGGGTTTCGAACCTGAGACCTCAGGTGAGGTCTCGGGTTCTCCCTCGGGTGCCAATGCGTCAAAGGCGCTCGGCCATGGGAACACTTTTATATTGACAAAAAGTAGCTTCGTTACCAAAGACGAGCGTTTTTTAAAATTCAGAGGATTGGCATACTTTTTGGTTCATAATTATTTGGATTTGTTGTTTAAAGAAATATCCAAACAAGTTTATTATTTGGATTACGTGCCCAAATGCATATGCATATGAAAAATGACATTTGCGTTCTGGCTATACAAACATAGGGATGAGAATGGGCATGCCCAAAGCCTGATTGTGCTTCCAATTGGGCATGCCACATCCTCATCCATACTCATCACTTCACTAATTTTTTTCTAAATTAGTGAAGGGATGAGTATGGATGAGGATATGGCATGCCCAATTGGAAGCCCAATCGGGCTTTGGGCATGCCCTTTCTCATCCATATACAAACATGGGACCAATATCTCTTTTGAAGTTCTTCATTTTGAGCAGGTATCAAAGCGAAAGAATTATTTACGTATTTATTTACTTATTTGTTATTAATGTTATTGTTACATCCAATATGACCTGTCATCGTTAGGACATTGTCATGTCAGCCCACGGCCCATAGCTTCTGAGTTGAATGAGTCAACCTTCACATCTCTCACAAAAAAGCCTACAATGGTGGTCGGTTACGTTTCATCATGACATACTTTAATGGTCACTAATCCGATGATTAATGCCTGCATTTATAGTGTCGATTACTCCAATAAAACCACTTTATTAGCTGGAGGTTACAGGCCAAGAAGGGAGCAACCTATAGAAGTCCTAGGAGACAATGGAAGAAGGGGGAAGAGAACATGCTCTCAGATATCTTAATACTAAGAGTCTACTCCACCTTATATCTCCTCATATATAGCTCGGTGTAATGGTGATCGGATGGTCTCCATATAGGTCAGACTTTGTCGTCACAAGCTCCTTTTGAGTCGTCCACTGACTTAAGCATCGGAGGGGATTTGGTCGGTCCCCAGACCCGACCACCTGACGATTTTTCCTATGTTGTAAATCTTCAAAAGATACCCAAGAGTTAGGTCAGGATTTAGATCTATAGCTCAGATTTAGCTCTCCTAGACCTGGGATGAGCCTCCTGGGGATCTCGATCCTTAGCCGACGAAGAGTCCCTCCATCGAAGGCGTCCTCGTCGGCCCACCTTACTAGATGACAGATTCACACGTCAATAGTTGGCACCGTTTGTGAGAACAAGAGTCAACATCCCCGTCTTCAACTAATTCTAATGATGTCGACTCACCCTACCAATAAAAGGCCTAAAAGGCCAACTCCCGAAGGGGTGGTAGACGCCACTCCACTCCATCCAGTTTCCACACCGCTATCGTCATGGACGCTGAGTTCGCACTCATGCTCTATGACCTCGGCAGCAAGGTCATCAAGAGGTTCCTGGACCTTGTCACCGTCGATGAATTTGCATTGGTCGACAGGGGGAGCATGTCTTGAGCCAATCCATTAATTCGACCAAGGTGTGGTTCATTGACGAAAGGCAGTAGGCATGACACTGTTGTCCCTTGCAAAGGAGGAAGGTGTGAATGATGTGGCGACTCCGGCGAGCTGGAGTTGGCGATGGAGATGGAGTAGGCCCGTCGAGCTTCTCCAGTCAAGCCCCCTTCGTCTGAGCTCCCTACATTCGACCTCCCCCTGCCCCTATCCAAACTGTTGAACCTAGGTCCATTGACGGGGACCCTCCAGACGAGCTCCAGTCTCCGAGCGTCGGGTCGAAGTTATTGCTGAGATTGTTAAGGATGAGGTCAAGAAGTTTGAATTCGATCAGAGTTGGAGGCACCCTTTTGGGTCGAATGGCAGCATTGTTATGCTTTCGAGAGATTCGAAGCCGAGGCTCCAATGAACGGCGGATCTCCATGATCGGTTTGTCAATGCGGCTGCCAAGCTCAGCGGACCCAACAATGCAACACCCAAGACAGTGCTAAGAGTGATGGGCATGAAGGGAGTAACAGTGTATCATCTCAAGAGTCATTTGCAGAAGTATAGAGTTGGAAAGCAATCCAGAAAAGAGATGGGATTTGAGGCCGACAAAAGTGGTATGCATACAAAAAATTTCCAAAATAAAAGGAGCTCAGCCGTTGTCGGTTACTCTTCTGTTACCGTCGGATGTGACTCTAGAGGAAACAATGGAAAACTGCCAATGGAGGAGACGAACTAAGCTACAATTACTCATCATCCAGAAGAGTAAAGGAGACGAACTGATCTACCATCACTCGACATCCATGAGAGTAAATGAGACGAACTGAGCTACCATCGCTTGGCATCCATGAAAGTAAAGGAGATGAACTGAGTTACGATCGCCCGATTGTGCATTTACCAAACAGAGCTAAACCGTCTCCGACCTACTGGCGGAAATCTCTGAACGAGCTAAGTGGCAGAAATCTCTGACCGAGCTAATGGCGACCAACATCTGTTTGAGTTGCCAAGGCCCAGATCTCTTTTTGACCAGTTGGCGTTCTCACCAAGCTCGAGCCTCCGAACCCGAGCAGCCCCCTGTTTCCATCTGAACTTGCCAAGGCTTTAGTCAAACCTAGTCCAGATCGGTCGAGCTCTGATCCATCGGACCTAATATAGATGCTAGAAAGAATCGACATCAATAGTGAGATCCAAGTTGTAGGGATCGTCTAACCCTTGCAATGCTAACAACACACACTAGAGGGGAGGTGAATAGTGTAATGGCAATAAAATTGTCCAAATAAAATTTAACTTGCAAATGCGGAATTATAAATGCAAGAGGAATTAAATGGCACAATCAATCCAAACGCAAACACAAAGTTTTACCCTGGTTCCCCAAACTTGGGTACATCCAGCCACACCAATATTCATTATATTCCCACACAGAGAAGTGAATACAAATCTCCCAAGGAGATACCCCACAAAGAGGATTTATGCCCTACACAAGGACCCAACCAATCCTACACAAGGATCAAGACTCCCACACAAAGAATCACTAACTCCCACTCAGAGAATTAGGGTTAGCCCTACACTAGGACACTAGAACTCCCATACAGAGAGTTAATTCCCACAAAGAGAATTCCCTAGTCCCACAAAGAGACAACCTCCCACAAAGAGAGAAACTCCCACAAAGAGAGTATCCTAATCCCACAAAGAGAAATAGGAAAGAAAATTACACCCTGTAAAGTAAATACTCTTACCTATGCCTTGAGATGCTTACTCATGAATGAATGCAAGGCATGGAAGAGGATCTCCAAGTGTTGGAATATGCTTGAGAGCACTTGGATGATTTCCCTTGAGCTGGACTTCAATGCATGAAGGAAGATGAATGCTCAATAGAGGGAAATGAGGGAGCTTGAGAGTGGCTTATTGATCTCTTGAGATTTTCTATAGAGTCAAGAGTTTATCAAATGTTGTCAAGAGTTATCAAGTGATGGCAGCACACTCATATATATAGGAATCCTATATCAAGCTCAAAAACCCACATAAACAGCCAAAAATCAAATCTGCAACGGCTAGAAACTGGGTGAAAACGACAGGAACAGTCGACTGATGATCATAAGACAGTCGGCTGATCAATGGCTAGAAAATATCCAACGGCTATAATCTGAGCCAGGACACTCGACTGACGAAGTCAATACAGTCGACTGACAAACATGACAGGCGCCTATAAATCCTTCAGCAGACGACTGCTGCAGGGGATGGATCGAAACAGAGAGCTGCACTCTTTCTCCAATTCTTCGCACATGCGACTGATGTTAATAATACAGTCGACTGTCAAATAGTCAGGCGACTGTACATTCTTCATCAGTCGACTACTGTAAAGTATGGAGAGAAGACAGAGAGATGCAGAGATTGCACTTACGCTAGACAGGCGACTGTTGGCCAATTTCCAGGTGACTGTAAATATACAGACGACTGTAAACTGATCGTTAGGCGACTGTGCGTAAAGCTCAAGATTGAGTCAATAGAAATGTTGACTTGCGCTGTGCAGATCAGGCGACTGTAGAAGGATCTACAGGCGACTGGAAATCACCCAGTCGACTGTGTATCCCTCATCAGGCGACTGACGGAAAGCCAGAGACTCCAAGTGAGTCTTTGGACAGAGTGAACCTATTGGGTTTGATTCTATGATAATCCTAAGGTTCACTAAGATGGTTAAATGCATGTGCATGAATGAGCGAACCATCTAGCAAGGCATTACATCAACCCTAGACTCAAAAGAGAGAGAAAGCAATAAAGTAAATTACATGGATTACAAAGCTTTCTTAAGAGTCTAAGTCTTCAATCTTGATGCCTTGATTGCTCTCCATCATCTCCAAGCTTTGGCACTCCTTGAGTCCAAACTTTGGCCCTTCTTCACATGATGTCCATCCTTACACCAAGTGATTAGTCTCCAAGAAAGATATCCTTGAAATAAACTGAGAGACTAAAACATGAGATTCATTAGCAACAACATAATGTTGTGATCATCATCAAAATAAGATTGGTATGAGACACCAATACTCAACAATCTCCCCCTTTTTGATGATGACACACATTATGTAAATCATAAAGAATTAAAGCACAAAGCTAATGATCTCCCCCTACTTATATGCACCAATTATATAATGAGCTACACAAAGGTAAATACTCATAATACCAATAAAAACATGGTGACATATAATAGGCATGGATTACATAAACCAATTGCAAAGAATAAAGGCATGCAAACATGAATGGTTTATCTAATCCCATATATCTCTCCCTATAGAGATATCTCTTCCCATATGCATATGTATATATCTCTCCCCCTATAGATATGATCACATAATGCATATATCTCTCCGCCTTGACATCGTCAAAAAGGTGGACAACAAAAATATCCCCTTTTGTCATCTTAACCAAGATGTGACAATATGCAAGAAACGAAAGATATGTATGATACCAAATTTGAAAATTTAGTGGGTATCAATTCACTATCCCATGCTCCTCCTAGATCATAGAAATGGTCAAATTTTGACTTCTAGGATCTAATACCAATTAATAAATGGAGCCATGGGCCTTAAAAAGTGTATCAAAGCAATAGATATGGAAAGATCACGCTTCAAAGATACACAAGGTTATTGCCAAAAACAATGAGACATGAACCATGTTGGCAATCAACAACAAGAGGTTTGGTTGAGACCCAAAATAACCAAATGTAAATAATGATCTCAAATAACCTCCGAAATGAGAGTTAAAATATGTCTTAAAATAATTTAAACATATAGTATATTAACTCCCCCATTGACATACACATGGATCAAAAATGCAAGCATGTCAATAAACCCCAAGGTCCCCATTTTCATGAAAAGAGATAAATTTGAAAAATATTTTCAAAATCATGAAACACACACAATCAACGGGTATGCTTAAAAATAAACATAGAAGCACAATACCCATGCAATATGCAAATGTGTGAGGAACATAGACATTAGGTAACCAAACCCAAGAGGAGTTTGATTTCCTAACGTAATCACACGAGGTGATCACATCCCTAACTAGAGAGTTGATGTAACTATCTCTCTTGCACACTAGCCTTAGTGGGAATCTATAAACTCAACGAATTCCTAGGCAATGGTTTTGCCTTTGCAAGAGGGAATGATGTGACATGCTTGGGTGTAGAAACAAATTTCTTAGCATGCAAAGAATGAGGATTTTGATTCTTAGCAAAAAATGAAGATTCTTCATTCTTCCTCATCACCTTGTGATCTACATGCTTCTTGTTGGTGTTATAGTTGTACAAGAAAGCATGGTGATTCTTCTTAGGTGCTTTAGCAATATTTCATGAATTTGCACCACAAGAAGAATTAGAGGTGGGTTTGGGAACCACATTTTGAATATAACCCAAACATCCTCTATGATTTGCCGGATGTTGTTTTTCCAACAAATCGTGGAGTGGATCCCTAGAATACACAAAGCTTATGAGCTTCCGGGATTCCTCTTCACATTTCAACATAAGTTGTTGAATGTGAGCATCTAAGCTAAGGTTTTGAGCAATGAGATTTTCATTAGAAATACTCAATTCCTTAACTTGAGAGAGAAGTGTGTCTCTCTCACAAGTGTCATACACATGCCGTTCATCATGAATTACACTTGCAATAACTAGTTCATGCAATCTACTCTTAGCAATCTTATATTTTGCTTTTAATCTATTGTAAGAGTTGATGCACTTACTAGCCTTTTCGGAGACCAAGTCAAAATTGATCTTGAGCTCCTCGTATGAGATCTTTTCTTCCTCGATCTCAACAACAACATCATCATCCTTGCAAGAGCTTGATGACGACTTCTCCTCCTTAGCCGTGAGGCACGAATCCTCGTAGGAATTGTATGCGTCAAGCCAAGCATCCAACTCTTCTTCGTTTAATCCGGAGGGGATTGGTGTAGGACCATCCATGGCTACAAAGCATGCGTGAGCATCCTCCTTTGTATCCTCTTCTTCGTTACTCGAAGTGTCCTCACTCGAATCATCAAAGGTCCCGACAAGTCCTTTCTTTTGATTCTTGAACTTGGACTTTCCTTTCCAATGCTTCTTCCCTTTACCCTTGTAAGTTTCTTTGATGGGTTTGGAAGGGAATTCGGTGGACAAGTGACCTTTTCCACTACAAGTGTAACAAGTAGGAACCTTGTTAGAATTGGAGGCAAACTTTGACAAAGACTTACCTTGCTTGCATTTGAGGAATGCTTTGAATTGCTCGGCAAGATCCTCAATTTCTTCTCCACTTGCATCTTCTTGCTCATCTTCTTCGCTAGGAGCTTCTCGATGGAATTTCCTCCTCCACTTGATTGGCTCCTCCTTGGCATGGAATGCTACCCCCTTTTGCTTCTCAAGCTTCTCGGGCTTTGTTGGTTGAATCTCCTTGTTTTGAAGCTTTACTTCATACGCCATGAGATTTCCAATGCACTCCTCAACGGTATATTTGGACATGTCATAAGACTCCAAAATTCCGTTGGCCTTTGACTCCCAACGAGGTATAAGAGAGTCTAGGATCTTCTCAATACGATCCTCTTGGGAAATCGTCTTCCCGAGTCCCTCCAAAGCGTTCACAATATCAGTGAACCTTGTGAACATCTCTGAAATGCTTTCGCCTTCCTGCATCTTAAACATTTCATATTTAGATCTAAACACAGTTTGTTTAGATTTCTTTACCTTCGTTGTCCCTTCATGACAAATCTCCAAGGTGTGCCAAATATCATTTGCCGTTTTGCACATGGAGATGCGGTTGAACTCATTAGATGAGAGAGTGCAATGTAATGCATTCATAGCTCTCGCATTGAACTTGATTGAGTCCTTCTCCGCCTTTGTCCTTGAAGCCGCAGGAGTAGTGGGCTTCTCAAATGGCACCTCCGTGATGTCCCATAGGTCTTGACCCTCCATGTAGATCATCATTCTGATCTTCCAACTAGGGTATTTGGTTCCGTTGAAGAGCGGGGGTCGAACGGTTGAGTGACCTTCTTCATGAGACGCGGATGAGGCTTTGAATGCCATCGTTGCAGTATGCTTTAACCTCGCTCTGATACCAATTGTAGGGATCGTCTAACCCTTGCAATACTAACAACACACACTAGAGGGGGGGGGGGGGGGTGAATAGTGTAATGGCAATAAAATTGTCCAAATAAAATTTAACTTGCAAATGTGGAATTATAAATACAAGAGGAATTAAATGGCACAATCAATTCAAACGCAAACACAAAGTTTTACCCTGGTTCCCCAAACTTGGGTACATCCAGCCACACCAATATTCACTATAATCCCACACAGAGAAGTGAATACAAATCTCACAAGGAGATACCCCACAAAGAGGATTAATGCCCTACACAAGGACCCAACCAATCCTACACAAGGATCAAGACTCCCACACAAAGAATCGCTAACTCCCACTCAGAGAATTAGGGTTAGCCCTACACTAGGACACTAGAACTCCCATACAGAGAGTTAATTCCCACAAAGAGAATTCCCTAGTCCCACAAAGAGATAACCTCCCACAAAGAGAGAAACTCCCACAAAGAGAGTATCCTAATCCCACAAAGAGAAATAGGAAAGCAAATTACACCATGTAAAGTAAATACTCTTACCTATGCCTTGAGATGCTTACTCATGAATGAATGCAAGGCATGGAAGAGGATCTCCAAGTGTTGGAATATGCTTGAGAGCACTTGGATGATTTCCCTTGAGCTGGACTTCAATGCATGAAGGAAGATGAATGCTCAATAGAGGGAAATGAGGGAGCTTGAGAGTGGCTTATTGATCTCTTGAGATTTTCTATAGAGTCAAGAGTTTATCAAATGTTGTCAAGAGTTATCAAGTGATGGCAGCACACTCATATATATAGGAATCCTATATCAAGCTCAAAAACCCACATAAACAGCCAAAAATCAAATCTGCAACGGCTAGAAACTGGGTGAAAACGACAGGAACAGTCGACTGATGATCATAAGACAGTCGGCTGATCAATGGCTAGAAAATATCCAACGGCTATAATCTGAGCCAGGACACTCGACTGACGAAGTCAATACAGTCGACTGACAAACATGACAGGCGCCTATAAATCCTTCAGCAGACGACTGCTGCAGGGGATGAATCGAAACAGATAGCTGCACTCTTTCTCCAATTCTTCGCACAGGCGACTGATGTTAATAATATAGTCGACTGTCAAATAGTCAGGCGACTATACATTCTTCATCAGTCGACTACTGTAAAGTATGTAGAGAAGACAGAGAGATGCAGAGATTGCACTTACGCTAGACAGGCGACTGTTGGCCAATTTCGAGGTGACTGTAAATATACAGACGACTGTAAACTGATCGTCAGACGACTGTGCGTAAAGCTCAAGATTGAGTTAATAGAAATGTTGACTTGAGCTGTGCAGATCAGGCGACTGAAAATCACCCAGTCGACTGTGTATCCCTCATCAGGCGACTGACGGAAAGCCAGAGACTCCAAGTGAGTCTTTGGACAGAGTGAACCTATTGGGTTTGATTCTATGATAATCCTAAGGTTCACTAAGATGGTTAAATGCATGTGCATGAATGAGCGAACCATCTAGCAAGGCATTACATCAACCCTAGACTTAAAAGAGAGAGAAATTAATAAAGTAAATTACATGGATTACAAAGCTTTCTTAAGAGTCTAAGTCTTCAATCTTGATGCCTTGATTGCTCTCCATCATCTCCAAGCTTTGGCACTCCTTGAGTCCAAACTTTGGCCCTTCTTCACATGATGTCCATCCTTACACCAGGTGATTAGTCTCCAAGAAAAATATCCTTGAAATAAACTGAGAGACTAAAACATGAGATTCATTAGCAACAACATAATATTGTGATCATCATAAAAATAAGATTGGTATGAGACACCAATACTCAACACAAGTGCGTCTTAGAGAAGCTGAACAGCTCCTTCATGGCCAAGGTATTGTCTCGAGTCCTGTCTGAGGACTATGGGTCGGTGAGAGTGGAGAAGAAGAAGAAGAAATTCGACCCTCGTGACGCCATCATCCACCGATGGAACACGATCTTCCTTTTGGCATGCATCATATTGATCTTCATCGACCTCTTCTTCTTCTACCTTCCCAGCAAAAGAGACGAAGAATGCATAGAAATCCGTGTTCCCCTCGAAGTAGCCCTCACGATTGTTAGATCGTTACGGATGCATTCTACGCTGTTTGGACATTCTTTCGTTTCCGAACAACATTTGTTGCTCCACCCTCTCGATTTTTTGGCAGAGGTGAGCTGATCATCCTTTCTTCCAAAATCGCAATCAGGCTTGTCGAGCTGCTCCCAGAGGGGCTTGCAGAACTACTTGTGAGCTACCGTCACCGTCACTGAGCTTGACCCCTCCGTCGGAGTTCCACAAGCCAATCTACGAGCTTCCTCCAACTGGGCTTCCCCCTCCCAAGTTCAAGGCCTTGTCCA
Organism: Scilla litardierei; assembly: GCA_030789695.1. Classification (NCBI taxonomy): domain Eukaryota; kingdom Viridiplantae; phylum Streptophyta; class Magnoliopsida; order Asparagales; family Asparagaceae; genus Scilla; species Scilla litardierei. Next base: position 93,960,802 of record CM061139.1, on the reverse strand, counting down.
AGCTCAATTTCAGCTGAGCATGCCAGATTTGGGGGCCACCTACCACCTCTGTCCAAGCTCACAGAGCTACACACTGCTGAGATCCGTGTTTAAGTCAAGGTGGCGGCGATCTCCAGCCCCATATCTTCCCCTTCAATTGAAGCGGACCTCCTGATCTCCAATCTCAGAGTCCGGATCGATTGGGATCGGGCAGGGGGGCATGATGGCTACGATTGTTACGATAAAGGCATCGAGGAGCTCAACGGGATGGCAATGTGAAACCTAATTTTGGTTTTAGCTCGCAGATGGAGTGGTACGAGATGACTTCGGCTGAGGCCGACCTTCCTTTTGCCAAGAGGATCGTAAATCATTTTATCACAGGTCGTTTCTTTCCATTCATGCTCCAAATTTAACATAAAGCAAGTGACTACTTTTTTCGTCTCTCTTGTTCACAATTCTTGCTTTAACACTTTGTTCTCTCTCCCATCGGTGAGATGGATTTTGAGCTGAGGGTAGCCATGGAGGATGATTTGCGGGCCAAACACGAGGATGAACCTGGAGGTGAGAATGACTTATCCGAAGGTGAGGATGACAAACCCGGGGCGAGAATGACTTATCCGGTGGTGAGGTCCGTGAGGATGCCCTATTATGGGTGAGGCTGACCTGTCTTGGGCGAGAATGACCTATACTGGGCGAGGATGACCTATACTGGTGAACTAGCACATGAGCTGGCCGACCTAACTTGGATGACCTATTCAGGCCGATCCACCCAGGAGGAGGCCGACCTACCGTGGAGGAGGTCGACCCATCGAGGCTGACCTATGAAGAGTTAGCTCGACATACCCAGGAAAAGGCCGACCTATGCAGGATGACCATTCCAAGATGGCCTATGCAGGATGACCATTCCAGGAGAGCCAGTCCATGATGACCAGTCTAGTATGACCTATACAGGATAACCAATCCAGAAGGGCCAGTCCAGAATGACCAATGCCGGGGACCAGTCCAGTACGACCTAAGCATGAGGACCAGTCCAGGATGACCTATGCAGGAGGACCAGTCTGACCTATGCAAGGATACCAGTCCAGGACGACCCAAGCAGCATGATCTATCCAGGATGATATACATTGCCTAAGCTCATCTAAACAGGTAGAACGAGGTATTATTGGTAAAACAAAATATACTGAGTAAACGCTTCAGTTCATTTTGGTTCATGTTGAGCTAACATACTCTTGATGAGCTGACATATCTTCAACAAATGTACCTCGAGAGGGCATTTGATCAGCCTCCTTTCTCGCTTTGCTAACATACTCTTGATGAGCTGACATATCTTCAACAAATGTACCTCGAGAGGGCATTTGATCAGCCTCCTTTCTCGCTTTGCTAAAAGTGTGCATGCCCACAGATCAGTTTATAACACTTCGCAAGCTATTTCACCGTAAGTCGAGGGGCCACTCCTTTGTGGGACGACCTAGCTATGCGATCAAAAATAATAATCTCAGATACCCTCGCGGGTGGATCTGCTATACGACCGAGGGACGCCCTCACGGCCTGATCTAGCTACACGATCGGGGATGCCCTTTATTTCGCAGGTGTCTTGGCTATACGATTGGAGGCCACACCCTCGTGGGCCAAGCCAACTACATGATCGGGGATGACCTAATTTCTTTACCCTTGCAGGCAGATCGGCTATACGATCGGGGGCCATACCCTCGCTGGCCAAGCCAGTTACAAGATCAGGGATGACCTAATTTGTTTACCCTCGCGGGCGGCTTGGCTATACGATCGGGGGCCATACCCTCGCTGGCCAAGCCAGCTACATGATCCGGGATGACCTTTCTTTACCCTTGCGGGCGACTCGGCTATACGATCGGGGGCCACACTCTCGCGGGCCAAGCCATCTACATGATCGGGGATGACTTAGAAGACCTTGCGGGCCAACCCAACTATCCGACTAGAGTTACTTTTTCTTCATGCTTATTACATCACCCGACCTCAACCTTTGCAGCGGTTGAGCTTTGGTGATGGGGACTATTGTTACATGTAATATGGCATGCCATGGTTAGGCCATTGTCATGTCGGCCCACGGAACACGGCTCCTGAGTTGAATGAGTCAACCTCCACCTCCTTCATAAAAAGCCTTCAATGGTCGGGGGTTAGCCTTATCATGACATACTTTAATGGCCACTAATCTGGTGATTAATACCTACTTTCATGGTGGCGGTTACTCCAATAAAGCCAATTTATTAGCTGGAGGTTACATGCCAAGAAGGGAGGAACCTGTAAAAGTCCTAGGAGATAATGGGAGAAGGGGTAAGAGAACCTGCGCTCAGGTATCATAATACATGTATCATAATACTAGGCCTCTACTCCACTTTATATCTCCTCATATATAGCTCAGTGTGATGGTAATCGGACGACCTCCCTATAGGTCGGACCTAGCCGTCCCAAGCCCCTTTTGAGTCATCAACTGACTTAAGCATCGAAGGGGATTTGATTGTGCCCTAGACCCGACCCCCTGCCGATTTTTCCTATGTAGCAGACCTTCCCAAAGATACCCAAGAGTTAGGTTAGGCTTCAGGTCTATAGCTCAGATTTAGCTCTCATAGACCCGAGATGAGCCTTCCGGGGGTTCCACGACTTAGCCGACGAAGCGTCCCACCATCGAAGGCGTCCTCGTCGGCCTAACTTCCTCGATGACGGATTCACCCGTCGGTTATTTATTTTTTTAAAAATTATTTTTGAGTGATATTTTAACTCCTAGCTTTGAACTTGTACAGATTTGTCTCCACAAGAGATAAGCATGTGGGTCCCATATTTATGTAGATAAGTGTGTAGGTTCAAAGTGTGTGGATTAGGTATTTATTATTATTATTTGGGTCCATGCTGGAGACGGAGAGCATCAATGATTCCAATGCCCCCCCTCCTGACATACCAACGCGGTGCCGAGTTCACAATATCAACGCGGCCGCTTTTCCTCCAGTTGCAGCGATGCAGAGTGTTCTCTGATATTAAATTTTTTCCTATGGTTTTTACCTCATCCTATCTGATCACCCAACACGTTGCACTAGTTATAACATTGTTTACCGCTGCACCATTCTTGACGATGACTCCTCGAGAGGACTCAGGTTCAGGTACACTGCATCAGAAGGTCAACACAAAAGACTAGTCTTCCCCTCTCAGATGGAAGACCATCTGTGCCCTCTCCACCTCGGAAATGGATTCGTAGGTGGCCACGTACATCCACAAGTATTTGATTTGTTTTGTACCGATACAGATGGTTCATTATCTTGCACTGTGGAAGAATCTTTGTGGGCGGTGTAAAGAATAGACTTGGTCCATAGGACCTAAGAGGTCTTGACAAAGACTGCAATAATGAGAGGTCTGAAGAGGTTTGGAATTATCAACCAACTCGTACTTTTTTCCTTGTATTTTGTATTACCACAAAGGTTTGCCTCCGCTATTCATTCCAACTGTTTGTAAGGGCCTGTTCCACGCGGGTTTATTTGGGTTTCTATCGGGTGAGAAACCCCTGACCCGCACTATTCAGCGGTCACTTCTTGGTTTCTTTGGCGAAAAAACCCTAGGGTTTTCTCGGGCGTGTTCTTGCGCCGCTGCTCCTCGCCGCTGCTCCTCGCCCCTCCCCGCTGCTCCTCTCTCCTATGTGGCACGGCCAGATGCCCATCTTGAAATCTCCAGGTTTCACGGCGATTCCGCCTTATTTCTGAGGAAAGCGGGCCCCACACGCTGTGCTAACCCCTCATCTCTCCTTCTTCCCGCGGTTTGCAGTTGGGGGAGGTGGTGAAGGGGCGACGAGGGCTTCGAATGCTCCATCTGTTGGTTTTGGTCGGAGGTGAAGGGGGTGTGCCGAGCGTAGTCGGATTTCCAAAGCTCTGAGCAGAACCCTAGCTTCGATTCTGTCCCATCTTCCTCGCTCGGGGCTGCGCCAACTCCTGTGTGCCGTGATTGGCTGCGGGGGTCTGGAATCTCAGGCCATCTGCCTTGTCGGTGAGCTTTACCCTAGGCTTACAGCGATATAAGCGCGGAGGTATATTTTCGGAAACTCAAAATTATTTTTTGCAGACATTTGATCATTCCATTTGTGTCTATATGCGATGAAATTTGCTGAATGGGTTTTATTGCCTTGGTACCTTGCTGTTGGTTTGTTTGGAAGGCAAGGGTTACAAATTTGGGACCCCTAGGGCAATTCAGGATATTATTGTGAAAATAATATTATTATCTTGCATGATATCTTTGTATGATGATTTATATGTCTTAAGAATGCAAAGAATTGTGCTATCTAAAAAAGCCCAATGATGATAAAAAAAGTCGGGACGGATGAAATTCGCACACGGTGGATGGCTACCTACGAATGTTCCCTTGAAGCCACAGTTAGAATCGTGCCATGGCTGATCCCCATTACACCGAGAGTTTATGATGTTATTTGTGTTAAGTATTAAATATATATTATTAATTTATCATTGAGTTTATGATGTGATTTTATGGATGTTTATTTTGGCTCATAATCTCAGATTTATGGGGCCTTGCTGCTTCATTTTTGGTCATGGTAGCAGATTTATGTTGCAGTACTCCATGAAGGTTTTTGTGCTTATGGGGTTGGTAATTATGGTTAGTGTTATCAGATTTTTGGGGCATTGAAATAGGAAGCAAATTTTTGCATATGTTGTGGTAAATTTTGGAAAATGGAATCAGATTTTTGAGTCTATGCATATGCATTTTTTGGGACATGTATCAGAGATTTGGTGCATTGGGATTATTTGGGCTTATGTTGTTAATTTAGGATAATGGGATCAGAATTTTTTGGCTTTGCTCCAGTTTGTAATTTGTTGTATAAGGGGGTCATTCCTCAAGGCTGCAATATGTGTTTATGTGTTTGTTAATTTTGGTTAATTGACTCAGTTTTTTTGGGGCTTTTCTCCATTATGCAGTTTGTGTATATAATGGTGTTAATTTTGGGGCATGTTTTCAGAATTTTGGTTCCTTGCTCCAGTTAGGGTTTCATGTTTATGGGGAGGTTTACTTTGGGTCATGTGTTCAGATTTATGGGTCATTCCCTCAGGCTGCAAAATGTGATTATGTGTTTGGTCATTTTGTGAAGCTGACTCAAGTTTGTATGGTCAATTATCCTTTATGCATTTTGTGAATATAGGGGTGTTAATTTTGGAAAATGTGAGAAGTATTTTGGGACATGGCTCCAGGATTGTTTTTCTGTTTTTGTGGATGTTAAATTTGGGTAATGTCTTCAGATTTCTGGGTCATTCCTCCAGGCTGAAATTTGTGTTTATGTGTTTGTTACTTTTGGTTCAGTGACTAAGATTTATGGGGCTTTTCTCCATTATGCAGTTTGTGTATATAATGTTGTTAATTTTGGGTCATGATTTCAGAATTTTGGTTCCTTGCTCCAGGGTGGTTTTTATGTTTCTGGGGATGTTTACTTTGGGTCATGTGTTCAGAATTTTGGGTCATTCCCTCAGGCTGCAATATGTGATTATGTGTTTGGTCATTTTGTGTAGCTGACTCAACTTTTTTGGTCAATTATCCTTTATGCATTTTGTGAATATAGGGGTGTTAATTTTGGAAACTGTGAGAAGTATTTTGGGACATGGCTCCAGGATTGTTTTTCTGTTTTTGTGGATGTTAAATTTGGGTAATGTCTTCAGATTTCTGGGTCATTCCTCCAGGCTGAAATTTGTGTTTATGTGTTTGTTACTTTAGGTTCAATGACTCAGATTTTTTGTGGAAAAAAAACAGAAGAAACCCCAATGGAACAGGCCCTTAGTGTTTTGTGCTGTGTATCTGATTTTTGGGGTTTTATGGATACTTGGTTGAAATTTTTTTTTTGGGTTTCTTTTGGGGATCAGTGTTGCAGATTTTATGGTGGATTTTATGGGGTGACACTGCATGAGCAATCGTACTTAGCAACCGCGTGTGTGACTATGAATACACAAAAATTCTGAGGGCTAGTGATTTGGATATGCACAATTTTATATGTACTGTTTTCCTCATGTGTATAATGTTATGTATATAAATAACATTAAATATATGTGTTATTAAATTAAGGGTGACATGGATACACAAGGAGACCATTCGGCATGTGAGGTTTGTATCGCTGCAGCGGCTGCAGTTTCGTATGCCGTAGTAGCCATACAACTTTACGTAAATGCTAGGGCTGCACCTATACCAAGAGAGCCCTCTGCTATGCGGGATCTGCATAGAAAATCCCACATGCGGAGAATTCTGTGGGGGGTCTGATAGTAGCTGTTTGGACTACTTGCGGATGCGAAGACATGCTTTCATGAATCTTGCAGCAATAATGCGTCAGCGCGATCTTCTCAGGGACACTATACAGGTATCCATCGAGGAGCAGTTGGCAATGTTCCTGCATATTGTAGGTCACAAGTCCAAGAATAGGGTCATGCAAGTGGACTTTATTAGGGGAGGGGGGACAGTCAGCAGGTATTTTAACAAAGTTATGGGGGCAGTGTGTTCAATTCGGGATATGTACATGAAGCAAGCTGCTAATGAGACGCCACAAGAGATAGTCAATAACCCCAATTGGTTTCCATTTTTCAAGGTATGTTTGCTTACCTGTATATGTCTCAGGCTAATAAGTATCGGCGTGATGATTGAAAATAGGGCTCATTGATTACTTTTGTAGGACTGCATTGGTCTCATTGATGGGACTCACATAGATGCCATGCTCCCAGCAAGTCTCGTATCCCGCTTTAGAGGTCGTAAAGGGATTACACAAAATGTGCTCGCAACTGTTACTCCAAATAAAAGATTCACATACGTACTGGCCGGGTGGGAAGGATCCGCAAATGATTTTACGGTCCTGAAAGATGCATTGTCTAAACCACCCCCACTGGGCCTGCGAGTGTATGAAGGTAATAGGCATATATTTACATTAACAAACTAAGTACTCCTCTCATAGATCGTTGGGTCAATAATTGGGTTATATTTTCGACTGCAGGTAAATATTACCTTTGCGATGCTGGGTATACAACAATGCCAGGGTTCATTTCTCCATACCGGGGCGTTAGATACCATTTGAAGGACCATACTGATAGGGTTCCAAGAAACCGAAGAGAGCTGTTCAACCTACGCCATTCTACCTTACGATCAAAGATCGAGTCGACATTTGGTATCCTAAAGAACAAGTTTAAAATAATGACAGCCAAGCCTCACTACACATTCAAACGTCAGGTCGAAATCGTACTTGCTTGCAGTGTTTTGCATAATTACATCCAAATAGAAGATCCACATGACCCCCCATCTAACTGAAGATGGAGATGGGGTTGAGGAGGCTGTAGAGGGTATCGATGAGCTTGATGATGATGTTATGGATCTGTCCCAACAGGTGCCCGTTCGTGAACAAACCGAACAACGTGATCAGTGGAAAATGCGTAGGGAACAGATAGCTTGGGATATGTGGGTGGACTTCTGTAACAAAAATAATAACGGGGACACTATTGAGCATGGGCTGTGAGGGGGTCGGCGTATATTATTGCCTCCTATGACTGAACATTGTATTCCTTGTATCAGACATATTGCAGTAGTATTGCTATGTTGCTTTTCCCAAATAATTACATGCCTTTGTTTAGGAACTATGTGCTTAACACCCAAGCAATTTTATAGTCGAATGCAGTATAGGTTCATGTTATGGGTAGGTTGGATGTTTATAGCCTCACCGTTGCATTATCAATTTAATTTGTATGATGTTGTAGGGATGGAAGGCTCGTCAAACGCTGGTAAGGGGGGTGACCCAAACCGGCCTGGGAGTGATCCGATGCTACCCAGCTATGAAAATGGTTATGGTACACAATGGGTAGAAGCTGACAGAATGGTTGATCCCATTGTCAACCGACCTATTCCCAAGAGGATGCAAACGGTGCCCTATCACATGCATGTCTTCCAAGCAGGCGGGCTTGTGTACCCATCTGGTGGGCACGGAATGGGATATCCACAATATCCAAATTTCAACATTCCTATGAAAATGCCAATGCAGATGCCATCGCAGCCTGGAATGGGGTTTATGAATATGCTGCAAGGGGGAGAGACAGCCTCGTACAGAAGCCCAGCTTCCCCACCTGCATTCGCTATGCCTACGCCACCTAGTGGCAATGAACGAACCCCCGGTAGTGACTCTTCTAGGAAGTCGAGCCGTCGTAGCGAAGATGCAGATGGGTCAGTTTCCAGCCCCCGAAAGAAGTCGAAGCAGCCCTCATCTTCAACACAACAGAACAAACTTTGGACGAATGCTTACGATGAAACCCTCATTCCATTCCTTGCGGAGCTTGCACGGCAGGGGTATAAAGCGGATAAGTCTTTCAAAAATACAGCCTTCACTTCCGCCGCCGCGGAAATAAATAACACCCATGGGACTTCCTTCTCAAGTGTTAATGTGAAGAATCACATGAAATCGTTGAGGAGACGTCTCAAAGACGTTCAGGAGTGCATGGTCCTAAGCGGAGCCGGATGGGATGCGGACAATAATGTCATTACGCTTGATCCCGAGACGTATGATACATGGGCGTCGATAATTACTTCTACCTTTTACATATGCTATGTGATACTACATTAAATATAGCTTTGCATGCCCGTTATCATATTTGATATTGTAATTGTTCAGGCTAACCATCGGCTGCGGGCGTATGTGAACCATCCACTACCATGGTATGACGATCTTGTTATCGTCATTGGTGATGACGCTGCGAAGTAGGATCTTGCAATTGGTGTTTTTGAAAGGTTTGGTGGAGAGTTTCATGAAGGCGGAGGCGAGGGAGAGCCCGTAAGTAACGAGCCAATTCATATAGATTCACCACCACACAATTTCACGGAAGAAATTCCAACCCAAGCTAGCACCGGGCCTGCTACTCAAGGAGGGCCAAGTCAGTCAAACCCACAAGCCATGGGTAAAAAGAAACACCGCAGACGGGGCATGGTTCAAGATCCCGACATCATGCGAGAATTATCAGAAAAAATGAAAGAGGTCGCGGATGCTATAAGGTCCGCACACTCACATGAGTCACATTGGACCAAACCGCTTGCCAAGCTTGTCTACGAGTTTACCGAGTATCCCCCGGGGATATTGTTAAAGGTCTTTAAGGCACTGCGCAACGATGAGATGGAAGCAAGAAGCTTTTTGGCCTTGCCTCATGATGCTCGGAAAATGATGATAGAAGATATAGTTGCGGGGTTTGATTTGGACTAGGAGGCTAGCTGGTTGGGATGGGAAGATGTTTGAGCGGGGGCGATGTTAATGGGGTCACTGTATCATTTTGTGTTAATGGGGTCGTTACATTTGGAGCATGGACTCAGGGTTATGTGGAATTGCTCCAGATTGCATTCTGGGTTTATGGGTTAAATTTGGTGCATGTTAAGGGTCAATGCTGCAGTGTGCATTTTGTGTATATGGGGATGTTAAATTTGGGCCATGTTTACATATTTTTGTGGCATTATGTTTTTGGGCCATGTTTACATATTTTTGTGCATATGTTAAATTTGTGCATTTTGTGGCTTATGTTTACATATTTTTTGGGCCATGCTGCAGTGTGCAATTTGTGGCATTATATTTTTGTGTTTGGGTTGATAATTTTGTGTTTGGGTTTGGGTTGATAATTTATGTGACATTTCTCCATGTATCCCATTTTGTGTTTGGGATGATAATTTTGGGCTCATGTTCTCAGATTTTGTGGACATTGCTCCTGTTTGCATTTTATGTATAAGGGGTTGTTTCATTTGGGTCATGTTCCCAGATTTTTGTGGCATTTCTCCTTGTATCACAGTTTTTTGTTTGGGTTGATAATGTTGGGCTCAGGTTCTCAGATTATGTGGACAATGCTCCTGTTTGCATTTTGTGTTCATGGGGTTGTTTCCTTTGGGTCATGTTCCCAGATTTTTGTGGCATTTCTCCATGTATCCCTTTTTTTTGGGTTGAAAATTGTTGGCTCAGGTTCTCAGATTTTGTGGACATTGCTCCTGTTTGCATTTTGTGTATATGGGGTTGTTTCCTTTGGGTCATGTTCCCAGATTTTTGTGGCATTTCTCCATGTATCACAGTTTTTTGTTTGGGTTGATAATGTTGGGCTCAGGTTCTCAGATTATGTGGACAATGCTCCTGTTTGCATTTTGTGTTCATGGGGTTGTTTCCTTTGGGTCATGTTCCCAGATTTTTGTGGCATTTCACCATGTATCCCATTTTTTTGGGTTGAAAATTGTTGGCTCATGTTCTCAGATTTTGTGGACAATGCTCCTGTTTGCATTTTGTGTGTATGGGGTTGTTTCCTTTGGGTCATGTTCCCAGATTTTGTGGCATTTCTCCATGTATCACAGTTTTTTTGGGTTGAAAATTGTTGGCTCATGTTCTCAGATTTTGTGGACATTGCTCCTGTTTCCATTTTGTGTATATGGGGTTGTTTCCTTTGGGTCATGTTTCCAGATTTTTGTGGCATTTCTCCATGTATCACAGTTTTTTTTGGGTTGAAAATTGTTGGCTCATGTTCTCAGATTTTGTGGACATTGCTCCTGTTTCCATTTTGTGTATATGGGGTTGTTTCCTTTGGGTCATGTTCCCAGATTTTTGTGGCATTTCTCCATGTATCACAGTTTTTTGGGTTGAAAATTGTTGGCTCATGTTCTCAGATTTTGTGGACATTGCTCCTGTTTGCATTTTGTGTGTATGGGGTTGTTTCCTTTGGGTCATGTTCCCAGATTTTTGTGGCATTTCTCCATGTATCACAGTTTTTTTGGGTTGAAAATTGTTGGCTCATGTTCTCAGATTTTGTGGACATTGCTCCTGTTTCCATTTTGTGTGTATGGGGTTGTTTCCTTTGGGTCATGTTCCCAGATTTTTGTGGCATTTCTCCATGTATCATAGTTTTTTTTGGGTTGAAAATTGTTGGCTCATGTTCTCAGATTTTGTGGACATTGCTCCTGTTTCCATTTTGTGTGTATGGGGTTGTTTCCTTTGGGTCATGTTCCCAGTTTTTTGTGGCATTTCTCCATGTATCACAGTTTTTTTTGGGTTGAAAATTGTTGGCTCATGTTCTCAGATTTTGTGGACATTGCTCCTGTTTGCATTTTGTGTATATGGGGTTGTTTCCTTTGGGTCATGTTCCCAGATTTTTGTGGCATTTCTCCATGTATCCCATTTTTTTTGGGTTGAAAATTGTTGGCTCATGTTCTCAGATTTTGTGGACATTGCTCTTGTTTGCATTTTGTGTATATGGGGTTGTTTCCTTTGGGTCATGTTCCCAGATTTTTGTGGCATTTCTCCATGCATGCAATTTTATGTTTGGGATGATAATGTTGGGCTCAGGTTCTCAGATTTTGTGGACATTGCTCCTGTTTGCATTTTGTGTATATGGGGTTGTTTCCTTTGGGTCATGTTCCCAGATTTTTGTGGCATTTCTCCATGTATCACATTATGTGTTTGGGTTGATAATGTTGGGCTCATGTTCAGCCTGCAGGTACTGATTTTTTGCTTCATGTTTCTGGGGATTTTTGTGACATTTCTCCAAGCCTCCAGTAACTTGGATAGTGACATTTCTCCAAGCCTCCATGACATGTTAAATTTGGATAATGACATCTGATTTTTATTTCATTGCTCCAGTCTGCAGATGATATGTATGGGTGGTTAATTTTGTATCTTGGAATCATAATGTTGTGGCATTGCTCCACTCATTGCTAAAGGCTACAGATTTTGTGGCAAGGCTCCTTGTTATGTTTTACCTATAGCCCAATGATGATGCTGCTTATTTGATCCCTATGTCCCTCGGTTATGCATAAATAGTTGGTATTAGGCTGGATGGTTCCATTACTCCCCATTGAGGTATATTAGTGAGATACTTTGAAAATCAAATGAAAATATACGGACGGTATGCATCGGTATATGAGATGAGGGGATGTTAACTGAGGGGTTAATATGTGATGGAGCAACTTCCTATTACCAACTATTTATCATGATATAATTAATTTCTTTCTGAGGGCTTATGTATGTTTTGCATACAACCAGCAATCTGGAGCAATGCCACAAAAATCTGGGAACATGACCCAAAATTAACAACCCCATACACACATAATGCAACCTGGAGCTATGACCTAAACACCAACTTCTGCCCGATGATGATGAACAATAAATGCGAAAATTGACCCTCGGAAAATAAGAAATAGGGGTATTTGGCTGGAAGGTTCATTTATCATGAGCAACCGTCATATACCTTCTGCTGTTCATGCTACAAAACATGTTTACCTGAGGGCACAAGTCAAATATTTTTTATTTGACTTGGGTATGGACCAAGTTGGTATGGTGCAATTTCCTTGTGGGGATTGTTTGGTTTTCGCAAATGTTAAATTTTTTTCATTTTATTTCTGGGTTTTTTATGGTTTTATATGTTTATTAAACTGGTTTCTTCATTTGTATGTTTCAATTTGTGGTGTCGCTGCTTGATGCACTGATGTAGGTAGCATTGATCCTTAAATTTTTTTTCATTCTTTATTTGTATATATGTTGCATGCCTCCGTTGTCAATCTTTATTTCTTGCAAGGTACAAATGAGCACCGGTTCCAGCCAGTCTGTTATTTCCAGACCCAGACTTCCTACAGGGTCGCTGTTGGCTCCAGATGATGATGACAGCAGGTTTTGCCATTGTCGGATACGGGTTCCCAGGAAGACATCATGGACCCCAAATAATCCTGGTCGTCGCTTTTGGAGCTGTCCTGTGCGAGGGAGTAATAAATGCAACTACTATGAATGGAAGGATCCGGCTCACTCAGAGTGGTCCACTTATGTGATACTACAGTTGCTTGATGAGCTTGCAAGAAGCCCGACCCATGCATCCTCTTCCACAGCGGTATCTGATAGGCGGCTTTTGGAGATTGAGGGGCGGTTGGCTAGGAAAATGGACACCATTCTCGCCGAATACAATTGGATCAAGTTGGTTTTGTATGCGATCTTAGCCTTTCTGCTTTTTTTGATAATGTTGTTTATTATCGCCCTTAAAATGTAAACATTTATTTCTGTATGTTGGGCTAGTCAGATGCTACTTCTCATATGTATATTATAAGTGTTTTGTAAATATTGGCTATTTTGGAATGTGGTTTTCGTTTGTTCTAGCTGATATGAGCTTATCGGTGATCATTTAAAAATCACCAACATGTTTTGATGCCAGTTCAATAAATTGTTTTTTATTTATGTTGGTTGCGTTGCTTGTCGTGCTTCCGCTTCTAATTATTCGGCCTTATTCATTTAAATATTCCTTAGAAAATTCGGTTTTTTAAAATTTACACAACTAAATTGTACCTAAATATTTTATTTAATATTAATTTATTTCATATTTACTACTTATGTAATTATTATTTATTTAACAGTTGGGTTTTCACAGGTAATATGCACTGGAATTCGGTTTGGGGGTAATCTCACCTCAAATAACCATAACCAACTTTCTCACTTTCATCAACCAACTTTCCCAATACACATATAACCAAAGAAACACACTACTTTACTATGGGTCCCACTTACAAAACTCCTCTCCACTTTCCCACCCAAAGCAACCAAAAGAAACCATAAGAAACACACTACTTCTCTTCTCTCTCTTCCCTCATTTCTCCTAGGATTTACTATTCCCTACAGTAAATCCTTAATCAAAAGAAACCCAATAGAACAGGCCCTAAGTGAACTTGAGTACTGCTTCAGTACCATTGCTACCCACATGACAGTAGAACAGAAACTATAATTGCTTTTATATTTTGAGGGTGCTCCGTAAGTTGCTGGCTGAAGATGTCATCCATGTCCACAAAGAATTTCTACTACTCCTACTACTACTACTTCCTCCTCATCTTGAAGCTTGCAACCTCAAGCCAATATGATTTTGTCTTCAATGGATTCAGCGGGGCGAACCTGAGCATTGACGGCGTCGCTTCGATCACATTTGATGGCCTTCTTGAGCTGACCAACACCACACTGCACATGAAGGGCCATGCCTTCCACCCGAAGCCTCTTCCCTTCAAGTCTAGGGACGGGAAAGTCCCCTCGTTCTCCACTACTTTTGTGTTTGCAATTCTCTCCGAGATATCTGATTTCAGTGGCAATGGCATCGTCTTTGTCATCTCTCCCACAACTAACCTGTCCACTGCTTTCACAAACCAGTACCTAGGCCTCCTCAATATGAACGACAACGGCAACTCTGGTAATCACATCTTTGGTGTCGAGCTCGACACCCTCCAGAACCCCGAGTTTGAAGACATCGATGACAACCATGTCGGAATTGATATCAATAGCTTGAGGTCCAACAGTTCTGCGCATGCTGGCTACTATGAGGATAGCACCAGCATGTTCAAGAACTTGACTCTGATCAGCGGTCAACCCTTGCAAATATGGGTGGATTTCAATGGCGACGATATGCAACTCAACGTGACCTTGTCTCCTCAACAAGTTCCTAAACCTAAAAGGCCTCTCATATCCTCAAAAATCGATCTATCCACCCTGATGCTTGATTCTATGTACGTCGGTTTCTCATCAGCGACGGGTTCTTTTCATACTGCCCACTGCGTTCTTGGATGGAGCTTCAAGCTGAATGGGGCGGCAGAAGAACTCGATTACTCCAAGCTTCCACCGCTTCCTCGGCTTCCTCGTCTTACAACTAAAGGTAGTCAGAATGTTTTGGCAATATGGCTGCCAATAGCATCCTCTTCCTTTGTGCTATTCGTAGTAGTTGTAGTTGTGCTCATTGTGAGGAGGAGGATGAAATACGCGGAGCTACTCGAAGATTGGGAGCTCCAATACGGACCCCATCGCTTCTCATACAAAGACTTGTTTCGAGCAACGAAAGGGTTCAAAGAGAGAGAGCTGCTGGGGAGCGGAGGGTTCGGTAGCGTCTACAAAGGGGTGTTGTCCCCTTCGAAGATGGAGGTTGCGGTTAAGAAAGTCTCCCATGAATCAAGGGAAGGAATGAAATCGTTCGTGGCCGAGATCGTCAGCATCGGCCAGATGCGCCATCGGAACCTTGTCCAGCTCTTGGGCTACTGCCGCCGCAAAGGGGAGCTGCTTCTGGTCTACGATTTCATGCCAAATGGCAGCCTTGATAGGTTCTTGTACGACCATACCAAGCCTGCTCTCAACTGGGCCCAGAGGTTTCGGATCATCAAAGGAGTGGCAGCAGGTCTCTTGTACTTGCACGAAGATTGGGAGAAGGTTGTGATCCACAGAGACATCAAGGCCAGCAACGTGCTGTTGGACAGCGAATTGAACGGGAGACTTGGAGATTTCGGACTCGCAAGATTGTATGATCATGGGGCGGATCCTTTAACGACTCATATTGTTGGCACCATGGGCTATCTTGCGCCAGAGCTTGCTAGGACCGCCAAGGCCACAACCGCGACTGATGTGTTTGCGTTCGGGGTGTTCATACTCGAAGTGGTTTGCGGTAGGCGGCCGGTTCAGCCCCATGCGAAGGAGGGCGAGGACCAGGTTCTCGTGCACTGGGTGATCGAGAGCGGGCAACGGGGAGCGTTGATCGAGACAATGGATCCGCGACTGGGAGAGGAGTATCAGGCTAAAGAGGTGGAGCTCGTATTGAAGCTTGGTTTGATATGCTCGCATCTGGTGCCGACTGTTAGGCCCAGGATGCGGCAGGTGATGCTGATCCTTGATGGAGATTTTGAGCTCCCTGATCTCTCACCGAGTTGTGTGAGCTTTGGTTCTACGTCGCTTCCTAAAAATTTCGGGTTCGATGATTGTATCATGTCCTCGAGTATCACTCTTTCATCTGTATCGGTGGCCGGAGGCCGATGATGTTTTTTTATTTTTGGGGAAAGTCATGCTTGCTCGTACGTTATGAGTCTTTTAGCTCGCTGCCCAGTGGTCTTTGGATTTGGTGTATCGCGTGTATGTTCTATACATTTCTCGCTCTTTAGCTTTCTGTTGTGTAACTGATTGCTTTTCAGTGTCGATCTAAGAGTAAATAAACCATCTGCCATGTTGATTGATTCTAATAGCTTGTGTTACATAATAATGAACAATATATATAACAGTATTCGGACGAGATTACAAAGAATTTGCTTTTTGTTGTGAGTGAGTGAGACTTATGGTCTCCCCTCCATCATTATCCACCATAACACCCAACTACCATGTAGTGAGGTAAAACCTTGGCTACTAAGTGTAACATACTATACTATGAACGAATAAAAGGATACCATAGGCTATTGCCGTGGTTGCTTTATCTCCAAACGCGTTATTAGCTTGAAGCTCTAAACAAAAATTTTTGAGCGACAAAATTTTATTCCATCTTCCCCACATATTTTTCCCTCTTGCGAAGGAATTTAGTTGTTGCGGCAATGGTTTTGCGACGACGGGCCATCGATTACTTGCAAAGCATTGCGGGAGCGGGGATTTTTCTATCTACGGATTTTTTAGTTTTTTTCCTAGGTCATTGATCTAGAGGTATATACTTCTTTTCCCGTAGATATAGATTATGGACCATAAAATTTTTTATTACATAAGCATGTTGCTTGTAATAATCAAATCAAAATACAAATAAAAATTATTTTATTACAAAAACAAAATCTCCATTATTGTCTTCATATTTGTTGACGACCAACCGGCCTGAAGCGGTATGCCAAAGGATTTTCCAGCGACATCGCCCGAAGCGATAGATTACCCGGAATGAACCACCGGATTGATCTCCTACTCTCGCTTTTGATGCCGAAGGCCCCGAAGGCCGGATCGGCATACAAATCAACCATGCTGTCGGCCCCGACGGTTGTATCAATCACGGACATTCACCACCAAAGGCCCCGAAGGCCGGATCGTCATTCAGATAGGCTGGACACCTAGGTCCTAGTTCATTTCATTCATGATATGTTGCTGGTAATCAGGACAGATTTACATGCATTATTTTGTTTATTCCTCTTAATCTAGAACTGATATTGATCCAAAAGTTTTATGGCTAAAGGTTTGGACTATTTTTTACAACCTTCATGTTGTGAACTTTGTCTAATTCAGACTGTAAATAGGAGTAAGAATTTAATCTTTCAAACACGTCTGATTTTATCCAGTCTGGACACCTTTCACGGAAACAGTGATCAGTCCCTCAATACTTAATGAAATTTAGTGTTCTTGGTCTCGTTGGAAAGATAACTTCAAGATATACAACTGTGTAGTTGTCTACTTTTGAGGAATTGAACTGCAATTATGAGTAATTAAGTCATGAAGTCAATGCAGTTTCTGTTTTCAATTTCAGCACATGTACACTTTGGCGTAAATTCTGTAGAAAATAGAATACTCATCTAAACTTCATAAAAATTGATATGTGAACCCAGGACACCTTTATGTACAACTTTTATTTAAATTGAATTGTCACATTCTGTACAAAAATATGGAGGAATTTGCTGTTAAAGCTGACTGTTATGAAATTTCCAGCCAAGCTTACATTTATTGGAGTTGGATTTTGATTGTTTTTGGTCCATATAATATTAATAACATCACTATTTGCATAATTATTACATTAGATTAATTAGTATTTTTATGATTAATAATTAGGAAAGGTCCTGAGATCGATCTGCCGTTAGTTATCTAACCTAACGGTGCATGATATGTCTCCGCGTGTCCTACATAATTATTAAATATTTTAATTTTTTCCATATAATTACTTGCATGTGATGTTGCATAATGATTTATGCATGTGTTTGTCGCATAATTTATTAATTGCGTGGATGTTTAATAAATTACGTTGTGGTTTTGGATCGGCCAATTTGTCACCATTGTATATTCCTCGCATTTTCTATTTTTTTGAGAGAAATTGATTTGTAGTGAGGATATATTTGTATAAGCCAAAGACCGGAGCATCTTTTCTTGAAGACGGAGGCAAAATTGCAAATTTACTGGGACGCTAATGGGTTTCCAAGTTGTAATTCTTCATTTTTGTATTTTGTATTCTCTGGACTGTATATCTTATGGACTTTGGACTTTATAATCTAGTGACTGGCCGATCCACGCAACTAATTTATTAATTTCACATGAATTTTAATATGCTTTATTATTCATTGATGTTATTTTAAATGCATAGATAATATGGCAAAACCAGCGAGCGTCGACTTTGAAGTTCTTGATGCGGCTGGAAAGAATTATCTGAGCTGGCATGTGGACCTGAAGTTCCACTTACGCGCACTTGGACTTATGGCCACAATCTCTACTCATGTGCCTACGGCTACGGCCATGACAACGGGCAGTACTGAGGTAGCTTCTACACCAACAGTTTCTGATGTAGATAATGCGAAAAGCATAATCTATATCAGGCGACATATTGATCGGACCGTGAAGGTCGAATATCTCACTGCAGAAGATCCATTAGAGTTGTGCACTGCACAGGAAAACATGTATAAGCATCAGAAAGATGTGATCCTCCTGATGGATCCTGCCAAAACAGAGTTAGGATCGATAAAATGAAGTTTAGACTTACGCTTGCGTATGCGGCACGGTAGCCTACGAACTTCGCCTTCGGATTCGCCACGACGGATTGAGTCTTCTCACGAACGGAGTAAGGCTACTAAATCCACAATCTAAATCTCTACTTTTAGATTAAGAACTTGGATAAAGGGAGAGGAAGTATTTCGGCAGAGCTTCGCTAGAATGAAAATGCAAGCAAGAATGCCATGCAAAAGTGTAAGGAAATGGCTAACCCTTGGGTCTTATTTATAGCCCCCAAGGTAGTTATTTTAGGAGCAATTGTTCCTTTGGAACAATTTAACTAAGGTGTACCATCGTACATGGCATATTATAAGCTTAAGTTGTACCATATGCATGGTACAACATAAGCTTAAGATATTACCCATTTATTAGCCATATGTCGCATGCATTTATGCACATATAATGCGACTTTCCCATCAATCTAGAGATCCTCTCCGCAAGGGAACATATTCCCTTTGCGCACGACTTCGTGTACGCGATGTTCGAGATCCGTATTCCCTCATACATCCCCTACAAGGGTGTACTAACGTCTTCCATATCCAACATCTCCCACTCACACTTGAGGGGATTGTAAGAGAACGTCTTTCTCTTAGTTCTTTCATCTATCATACCGAGAAATAGACCGTGCGACCGTCATGCGCGTAGAGTCTGTTGTTGTGCACTTGTTAGAGATACACAACGACCTCGAAGGTGCAAAGTTGAGTAGTTCAACGCATGCTTTACCCTAGATTATTTCTTCACATTTCTTATACTTTATATTCAACAATTGAATCCCATCTGGATCACAATTGGCTGGCCAGCTTTGAATCATTAAAGTCCAAATGTGAATATGAAATCAATCTTCCTCTTCTTGCGAACCTTCTGATCTTGACTTGATTCGCTTTTCTAACGTGCCCCGCCGAGCCGAATTATCATAGCCCATTAGCAACACGCTAAGATAGCGATCATCTCGTCAAATCTAAAGGAACCAATTGGAGTCCTTGAGGGTAAGAGTTAAGGCCCATATGGCCTTTGAGTCGCACATAATAGCAAACACTATTGCTACTAACTCAGTGGTCGAAATGCATACGTGGTATGAACACGTATTACAACATCACTCCTTTCCCAGGGAGAGTATGTCTTAATGATGTTGTACGGATGAAAGATCAGACACCACAGTGCCTATCTTTTGAGTCCCCTTACTACCCATGAAATATTCCCGGACTCTCATCCTGCATAAGACAGATAGGATTTAAAAAATCCTATGAGATCCTTTTTAAAATATCCTTGTGATACAGATCTCAGATCTTTTGTAAGCATCCATATGATGCAGATCTTTCATTCGACTATCTTGTTTAAGTCACGACTCTAAATCATTCGTCTAATGATTTTGACTTTAAACTAGTCTCATCTCTATCTTATCCATCTGATAAGATAAGGCGGTTGCTCATGTGAGAGAGCCAACCTTAATCTGTCCGACATACACACAATTCAGCTGAGATTTCAAAAATGTACACAAACATTTCTTAAGAAATTCATATGCAATGTTTGAAAAAGAACTTATTCTTTTATTAATTTTGATCATTTACAGACATGGGAATCTACATTGGTACAACTCAGCTCTTACGCAATCCTTGAGATGATAAGTGTTTGTAAAACACATTTCTGGGGATCGCTTTCGTAAGCTGATCCTCTATCATCTCATGCGTAGATATGTACCTTATGTCTACCTTCTTGGTTTTATCATAGTCTTTTGCAAATCTGCAGTTCCTTTAAGATACTGCATTATGCTCTTAACCGCTTTCCAGTGTTCTTGCCCTGGGTTGGATTGGTAACGTCTTACCATTCCAACGGCAAAACAGATGTCTGGTCTTGTATGCATCATAGCGTACA
This sequence comes from Scilla litardierei, assembly GCA_030789695.1. NCBI lineage: Eukaryota > Viridiplantae > Streptophyta > Magnoliopsida > Asparagales > Asparagaceae > Scilla > Scilla litardierei. The sequence goes on along the minus strand of CM061139.1, from coordinate 93,940,467 downwards.
TAAGACTAACAACTGCACTGGAATATGGAACTTTTTCCATAATTTCCCTTTCCTTTTGGTTCTTTGGACATGATTTCAGATATAAATTATCGCATCTGCTTATAGGAGTATCAATTTGACTTGTAGTCCTACATATTAAACCGTTCTAGAACCTTCTTTATATAAGTCTCTTGTGAAAGAGAAAGAAATTTCTTCGAACGATTCCTTGAAATCTTAATTCCAAGGATATATGTGACTTCCCCATGTCTTTCATCTCAAAACTGATGAAAGTCAAGCCTTGATATCCATCACAAAGCCCTTGTCATTTCTGGTTATTAAAATGTCATCTACATATAGAGACATAATAACGTGCTTGCTTTTAATCCTCTTGATATATACGCAGTTATCTTTATCAATCATAGAAAATCCATTTGATAAGACAACTTCTTGAAATCATATATACCATTGTCTCAAGGATTATTTAAGACCATATATGGACTTACGAAGTTTACAAACCTTATGTTCGTTTCCTTCTTTTACAGACCCTGTTGGTTGTTCCATATAGATCTCCTCGTCCAATTCTCCATTGAGAAAGGCACTCTTTACATCCATCTGATGTAATTCGAGGTTTAAGCAAGCTACCATTGCCAGAATCAGGCGAATCGAGGTAAAACGCACAACAGGTGAGAAGGTCTCTTCGTAGTCTATCCCTTCCTGTTGCGTAAAACCTTTCGCGACAAGGCGAGCTTTATATCTATCTATAGAGCCATCAGCCTTATGCTTAATCTTGAGAACCCATTTGTTCCCAATTGCTCTATGTCCTCTGGGTAAGTTAACTAAGTCCCAGACTTGGTTAACTTTCATGGATTTCAATTCCTCCTTCATCGCTTCCATCCATTTGTCTTTTGCAGGGCAAAATACGGCCTGTTTGAAAGTAGCAGGCTCGTCATTTTCTTGTAGTAAAATCATAAAGGTTTGCGGAAATTTCAACCTCAAATGTTAGAGGAGCCAACCTTGTATGACTACTACGTCGTATTTGAGATTCTTCAAGTCCTTGTTGACTCGAAGTTAGATCAATTCTAATATCACTCCCACTTGAAATGTCGTTTAGAATTGCTCCCACTTGGATCATTATTCCCGTATGGAATAGGATAATCGTCATTCGTATAATCCATTGGTGAAGGTTGAAACGTATCTTCGTTTTCACCAAGAATTCTCCCACTCGAATGAGGTAATCCTTCTTGATCATAAATCTCAAATAGAGATAAGTCCTGACTTATCTCGCCCTGTCTTGGAAACTCGTTTTCCAAGAAAGTGACATCCCTCGACTCAAACTCAATTAGCCCACCATTGTCTTCCTGACTAACAAAAACATAACCTTTGGGGTTTTCTGCGTATCGTTTAAAGATACATTTCCTTCCCCTTGGCCCAAGTTTGCCATATTTATGGGAGGAAATATTTGCGTAGAATGCACAACCCCAAGGTTTCAAAATGTTTAAGTCAGGAGACCTTTGGTTCCACAACTCATAAGGAGTGGAGCTAACTGATTTCGAGGGTACGCGGTTTAAAATGAAAACGGCCATCAATAATGCATCACCCCAAAAGGTGATTGGCAAGTTAGCTTGCGCCATCATTGAACGGACCATTTCCATTAAAGTCCTATTTCTCCTTTCTGCAACACCGTTTTGTTGAGGAGTATAAGGCATAGTTACCTGATGTACCATGCCTTTTTCATCACAAAGTTCCTTAAAACTTGTTGATTGATATTCACCGCCCCTATCGGTTCGCAAGACCTTAATCTTGCGATCTAATTGATTCTCCACTAAACTCATATAGTTTTTAAAGCAAGCCAAAGCTTCACTTTTGTGGGATACCAAATAGATATGTCCGAATTGGGTGAAATCATCAATAAAAGTGATGAAATAGGACTTTACGCGTCTTGTCTTGACATTCATCGGACCTCATATGTCCGAATGGATAAGCTGTAATGGAACCTCGGCTCTTGTGCCGGTTCCAAACGGCTTGCGACAAGATTTCCCCACAAGGCAATGTATGCAGGTCGACATTTCAACCTTTGAAACATTTGATAGAAGGCCACGTTTGGCAAATCTATCCATACGCGTTGGTCCAATATGACCAAGCCTTGTGTGCCAACAAATTATTTTAGACTCATTAGTCAAAGAATTTGTCACAAGGAAATTTTCATTACATGAGGAATCATACATTGTACTTATTACAATAAATCCTTTGAAATACAAACCCAGTACCAATAAAGGAATTATTACAAAATAGGTCCATATTACAATCATGAAGGAACCAACTATAACCAAGACCCATTAAATTGACCACAGTTTTTTAATATTCCTTTGAATATATGGAATGAAGAGAACATCATGAAGTAGGAGAGTGCGGCCGTTGTCCAAGACTAGCTTGCGAGTCCCAACGCCTTTCACTTCAACACGTGTGTTGTTTCCTACATTGATCCACTTCATTCCTTGGGGTATCCGGTGATACTCCACAAAGGACCGTCTGTCCTTTGCTATGTGGTCGGTGGCACCTCGTCACTTCCACTCGTACACGAACGAGCATAGTGACCAAGCTTGTTGCACTTGAAGCACTTGATCCTTTTCAAGTCTTTCTTCTTGTGCCATTTCTTGTGCCCACCCTTATGTTTGGGTTCTTTGGTAGACTCAGGTTGCTTATTACGTTCATTAGAAGACTTCGAACGATCTTTACGTTTCTTTCCCCCGTGTGAGGAACTAGCTGTAATGCCCTACAAGCTACTGCACAAGTACTAGAGGGGGGGGGGGGTGAATAGTACTTTAAAAATAACAAGGAGTATAATTCCAAATTATAGTGCAAACAACTACCAAAACAATTTGCGGAAGCTTAAATTGAATGACAACAACAAAATTAACAATGCTAACAAAAGATGTTACTGGGTTCGGATCCACCCAAGTCTCCCCGACTTGTTCCCGGTGATCCTACGTCCCAACCACCCGGATCCCCTCCGGATACTTAGGTTAGAAACCCTAACCCAAGATTTCCACTATGATATCTTGTGAAAAACCTTCACAAGATCAAATCATACATGCAATGGCAATAGTGAATCCCACAACCCGGGATCACAACCTTCTCTCACAACCGAGAGAATCAATAAGCAATATAAACAAGTTTATAATGAAATAAACAATCTTACCACAAAATCCTATACCTTGAGTTTTTCTTACCCAATAGGTGAAAGGAAGGATTTGAGGAAGATGAAGTCACCAAGACCTAGCACCAAGGAAATGACCAGCAATAGGTGCCTAGGAGTGATTTGGAGACTTGAATCAAGCAAGAGCTTGAAGAGCTCACCAAGAACAAGCTTCTCTCAATATGGATTCTAGATCTAGAAATTGAGAGAATGGGTTTCTTGTGAGGAAGAGAGCTTTAGAAATGAGTGAGAATGGCTATCTCTTTCTATCTCAAAGAATCTCTTAATGGCAGCTCTAACCTAGAGAGAAATGACCTAGGTTCGTATTTATAGGGTCCCATAAAAACAAGTTAGGTCAATTCCCAACGGATAGAAATCTGAGAAAACTAGTCGGTCAAAGAACAACCACTGACCGACTAGTTCATCAACTAGTCGGTCAGTCAAACAACATGGACCGACTAAGTGAGGAACTGAGAAGAGATAGAAATTCAGACCTAGAAATCTAGTCGGTCCAAGAAGACATTCTGACCGACTAGTTTCACAACTAGTCGGTCAGTCAGTGAACGTAGACCGACTAAGAGGCAAAGTAAAATAGTCTGAATACAAATTGACTTAGTCGGTCCAAGAACAAAAGTTGACCGACTAGATTGTCAACTAGTCGGTCACCAAACGTTCTTAGACCGACTAACGATAAACAGTAGCTTAGGAGAAATTTAGCATGTATAGTAAATCACAACTAGTCGGTCAAAGAAGCATCACTGACCGACTAGTTCACAAACTAGTCGGTCGGTGAGTCAACGTAGACCGACTAACTGTAAACAGTAAGGTGCAAGAAATTAAGGAAGCAAACTAGTCGGTCCAAGAAGCTATTCTGACCGACTAGATCACCATCTAGTCGGTCAGTACTTCTTCTTGTACCAACTAATATGCACAAACAAGTCTGAATCGAAGCGCGACGCTTCGAGGAAGTTAGAATGAACTTGTACTAAGATCCTAGAGCTACGATATGAGCGTTATGAAGATAGAATCGTAAGATATACTCAAGGCTTAACATTCTATAGATCGAGGCTAAAAGTCTATAAATAAAACCTTAAAGAATGGTCTTCGAGAGCTTCGATTAATTCTTCATGACTTCCAAAACGGTCCAAGAGCTTCAACGAAGCTTTAGGCAATGAATACGTGCTTTGAGAAGTCTTGAGATGTCGCTTTGATTGTTCTCGTGAATTTGGCGATGATCTCCAATACTGCGCTCACAAATTGTTAGTTCATGAATTATTTATGTTTGCTCATCATCCAAAACCAAATCCGGGGAGTCCAATATTCAACATTCTCCCCCTTTTTGGTGATGACAAACCAACATAAATAATAATCAAAAATAATGATTCAAATGAAAAATACTTACTCCCCCTGCATTGATGACACGTTAATTCCAAAAAGAATATATATGAATTGCATCAATCAGACGAGTAAGATAGATAAAGAGAATCGATTTTTGAAATATCGGATTTTGAAAATCCTTATATATATCTTAACTCCCCCTGAATCTAACACATCAAATTAGATTCTTGGAAATTGAGTTAAATTTTCATTTGACCTATTTATTATCATTATCTCTCCCCCTTTGGCATTATCCCAAAAATGGGGGGCATACAACGACAACAACTAGGAAATGGAAAATCCAACATCGGGAGTCGTAGACAATGACGATGGACCTAATTGACACCAAGGAAAAAGTGTTGAAATCAAATCAAGGTGTGCCAAATTGTCCATTATCAAAAAGCGATAATTAAAATCATGAAATAAAATACCAAATATTTATTCATTTATTGAGTAATGAAACATACTCTCCAATATTCAATATTCTTGGTTAAATTTGTGCATGGAAAACAATTCTATACAATTATAGAAATATAATCTATTTAACCAAGTTTTTTTTAGCGTCGAGCGACGATTTCACATATCATATGCATTGAACGAATATTAAATGTGCACGACGAATAAAATAAGGAGAACATCGATGTATATATATATAAACATCATGAGTACAACCCAAAAAAATATCACATCGAGTACATCATATCAAGTGCAACATACCATCGATATAAACATCAAAATACAACATCATCTTCAACATATCAAAATACAACATCATCATCAACATCAAAATACAACACCGACATCCATATAACCAAAATACATCAAAACAACCCTCAAACTCCATCCTAACCAAAAGTACTCTCAATAAGATATATCATCCAATGAGCAATGGAGAGTCCTCGAAACTGACGATCACGAGGAAGTGGCTGGATCTGCAGTCTCCGTGGGTCCAGTCGACGGAGTGGACTCAGGCTCTGCAGGGAGGAGAGGCGTGTCAACAGACGGGATCTTCGGGGCAGGAGTAGAAACGACGACATCGGGCTCAACAGCAGGGGTCTCAACAGGAGTAACAACAGGCATGACAGGAGCAGAGTCGTCAACAGGAGCAGCAGCAGCCTCAGAAGTCTGAACTACTGGTGCAGAAGTCTCTGGAGCACCGGAAGTGGTGCCATCTCCAGGAGCAGATGTGGTAGCAGCAGCAGTAGCAGTGGCCTCATCGCCATGAGCCAAGGAAGTGACAAGATCGTCAATATCCTCATCGTCCATCTCCTCGGCCTCAGAAACGGAAGGAGGAAGCTCAATGCCCATCATATGAGTCATACGGCAAACTACCTCCTCGGTACGAGCCAAACGCGACTCATGCCGACGAAGTAGGCGTACGACATCATCTAATGTGGCAGAAGGAGTGGGGGCAGCAGCAGCTGAGGGAGTGGCCTGCGAAGCAGATGTGGTCGACCTCTGCACGTGACGAAGCGCCGCAAGAGATTTCTTAACGGCCGTCGCGTTCAGAGGAGGACCCAAGGGACGCTCATCGTCAGGAGGGAGAGGGACACGGAAATGACGGAAAACCAGGGTCAACAGACACGGCTAAGGGATATGCGCAGATTTATTGGCCTTTGATCACTCCTCATTTTACACCTTTTTTCCGTGTATTTGCATGCCATTTAGATCGCCCAAATCATGTTTTTCACGATATATCGACGATATTGCGATGCTTTTCACGATTTGTTGTTTTTGTCGCATTTCAGGTGATTTGGCACGATTTGGAGTGATCTCGAGACGCGCTTACTCTAGACGGCCACCGACGACCTCCCCGAGGGATATTTTGCTGTTGGAGAGGAGCGGAAGAAGAATGGACGTCGCAGGAGCGACGAGGAGGCCAAAACGATCAGATTGGGCATCTTTTGTGTCCCACTCGGCCGAGTGGAGGAGCCACTCGGCCGACCAGCGAGACACTGCTCGGCCGACCCGTTCAGACACGATTTCCATGTGTACTCGGCCGAGCGTCGGAGTCCACATCGGCCGAGTGACGATACCACGTCCGCCCGAGTGGCGCCCAGACGAAGCCCCTCCAAAATATCAAAGTTTCTGTTTTTCGACCACCTGAGCTTCAGAAGACCCACTCGGCCGAGTGGCAAACCACGTCCGCCCGAGTGTAGTGAAGCCATCGGCCGAGTGACGACAACTCACTCGGCCGAGCCGCCTCCGAACTGAAGACCCCTGAAGGCCCCGACTTACTGGAAAATTACAGGGTTTTCACTCGGCCGAGCGACTTTTGTCACTCGGCCGAGTGCGATGCGCTGCCTGTAGCGAAATTTGCGGAAAACAGGCTGTGCAGGGGCGTTTTGGTCAGGATTTTTGGACGATTTTTGGGGCTATTTAAGCCCTGTTTTTACCCTAGTTTTGAGAGCCATCTCTTAGATTTTTTGTAGCTTTTTGAGATTACTTTTTAGCTTTATTATTTGTGATTGGAGAAGAGGAAAAACTTGGATTTTTGTTGGATTAATTGAAGAACTACATTGGTTTGCATCTCTCTTCCCCAAAAACTCTATTTTTATTGTTTATATCATTGTTGTGATGAATTCCATTGCCTATTTCATTGATTATTTTTGTGCTATTGCTATGATTTGTGAGTAGTCTCCACGTCTTGGGGCGTGGGGATGAACCCTACAAGCCCTATTTTATAATTGTGATGAATTGGTAGAAATTGAGCTAGGATTGTTATTAGGGATTAGATTGGGATCGAATTACTACGGATAGCTAGGTATTCATATCAATTGGGATTTGCAAGAGATTGGATCCCAATTTGATAGGAAGCCCTAGAAATCCGAATTGGGTTGGAGTCGGATTTTCGAAGTATCGGTTTGCAGGAGATTGGACCGATACTAGGATCTCCGGTTGCAATTCCGTGCCGATACCCGTTTGCAAGAGATTGGACGGGTAGGAACTATCCTAATTTAGATTGTGGACCGAGTTTGCAAGAGATTGGGCTCGGTGCGCAATTGGACGATGATGTTGATCCTAATGCTAGCTTTCCTAGGCTAGGGTTTGCAAGAGATTGGACCCGACCCTAGGATAGCTATAGACCGGCAACAGCGCGAGAGCGTGAGCTTGGTTCCACAATTAGTTGCAACTAGTTCATCCAAATTCTCATTCTAGCAATTTTGATACCGACGAACCATATTTATGAAATACGGTGAGTAGCGGGAATTCCCCATTCCCTAGACGTTCTTTATTTGATTTGATATTTCGCACATTTGTCTGACGATTGTGACAGGATCGCCCAAGGCAATTCTCTCTATTCTTAAATAGCCAGGTTGATTAGGAGCAAGCACGGTCATTCGTCCTCCCTGTGTTCGATACCCGCTCGCCGCTATACCGTGCGCTTACGGTAAAACTACAACCGTTCTTTGGGTGTACGTCCCGGAGCGATCAAGTTTTTGGCGCCGCTGCCGGGGAGGCGATTGCGTTTGATTCTTTTTCACCCTAGCTACTTCTTTCTTTTATTTTTATTTTTTTTATTGTTACCATTATTATTTCCTTTACTATTCTTACCTAACCCTTCCACGGTACTAATCATCTCTTTGAAACTCTGTTTCCCCTGTGCATGAACACGAGATCTACGGCGGACCCAGAAGACTTATTATTTGATCCCGAGATCGAACGTACCGCGCGGAGACTTAGAGCGGAAAAGAGACAAGATCCGGAAGGGAGGTATATGACCAACCTGGAAACTCCTGAAGAATTGGCGGCAAGGATGGCGAGGATAATTTCTATTCGCGATAGGCTTCGGCCTAAGACTTATTCTACCACCTCATCCATTGCCATGCCGGGGTTGGCGGCTGACAAGAACTTCGAGCTAAAGACTGGATTGGTGGTTTTGATGCAACAAGACCCATTTCATGGGAATGCACATGAGAACCCCCACTACCACATCCAACTATTCTTGTCGAAGTGCGCCACATTCCAGATGCCGGGGGTCTCCAACGATGCTATCAGATTGCGTCTCTTCCCCTTCACGCTTAAGGACAAAGCACTCTATTGGTTGAGGACGCAGGCTGACGGAGTCTTCACCACTTGGGACGAGTTGGCGAGTGCATTTATTGATAAATTCTATCCGCCATCCAAGACGATGAAGATCCGGAGCGCTCTCATGTCCTTCAAGCAAGGACCACAGGAGACGCTCTATGAAGCATGGGAGCGTTTTAAGGATTTGCAGCATCAATGCCCGCACCACAGTATAGAGGATTAGGAGCTAGTTCATAGCTTCTACAACGGTCTCCAACCGGGGACCAAACAAATTATTGATGCCGCGGCGAATGGTGCGATCTTATCAAAGACTCCCGAAGAAGCTACGGCCCTAATTGAGGAGATGGCCTCAAATAACCAACAATGGGGCGATGAGCGAGGACACTCCACATCCTCCTTAAAGCCAACTAGCATCTACGAGGCGAAGGCCGTAGCGGAGCTCACGAGCAAATTTGATTCTCTCCACAAGGTGGTGGAGAGATTGGAGAAGTTCATCACGGAGCCCCAAGGAGCACCTTCCACCTCCGCGCCGACCAACCAAATGTGTGATTGGCAAGACCAATCTCAAGCCATGTACACGGGAGGAGAGCAAGGAGAAGGATCCTTGGAGCAAATACAATATGTTGCGGGGAACCAAGGGTATTGGTCCAATCCGGCCGCAAGAAATCATCCGGGATTCTCTTACGCCAACAATGAAGGAGCTTTGAACCCGCCACAACCACCAACTCAACAAGCTCGACCACCACCACCCCAACAACAATACTATCCACAGAGGGGGCCTCCACAACAAAACTTTCAACCGAAGCAACAAGTTCCACCATATAGGCCTCCCGGATACAACCAAGGGTGGAGGAATCAAAATCAAAACCCTCCACAAGCTCCACAACGATCCGACTTCGAAACTAGAGTGGAGGCGTTCATGGTCGAGTAAAATAAGGTGAATGCTACTTTGAAGGCGTGGCAAGACTCTCTTAACACCGTAGTGGCTCAAATATCGGAGCAATTGGCGTTGCTCAATCGGAACACTCAAAGATTACCGGCGCAACCGGAGCAAAACCCACGGGGCAACACGGGCCACATCAATGCCGTAGTTGCCGTTACTACTAGAGGCGGGAAGGACACCACCCCCGCCATGATTCCTATTGAGGAGGCCGTGGATGAAAGCTTGGAGCCGATTGAGCCGATAGTTGAGATTGAAAAGGAGAAGGAGCCACAAGACAAGGAGAAATCTAGGGCGGAGCGATTAATTGAGGAGAGGCGCTTCATGCCACCGGTCCCATTCCCCCAAAGGCTCGCTAGAGTGAAAATGGAGAAGAGGCTAGCAAAATTTCTCGAGTACCTAAGAGGAGTTAGCCTTAACATCCACTTCCTTGACGCCATCGTCGAGATCCCCACGTATGCTAAATTTTTGAAGGACTTGATTTCGGGGAGGAAAAGGAAGGAGAAGATCATGCTAGCCGAGGAGGGCTCTTGGTTCACCAAGAGAGATAAGGAGCCGGCAAAATTCAAAGATCCGGGGAGTTTTCGGATTCCTTGCACCTTGGGCGGCGTCCCTCTTCAAAAGGCGTTGGTCGATCTTGGGGCTAGTGTGAGCCTCATGCCCCTCTCCATGTTCTTAAAGCTAAACACCGGGACAAAGTTGAAACCCACCGACATGCGCATTCAATTAGCCGATGGACGGATAACAAGGCCGGTGGGGATCGCCGAAGACATACCGCTACAAGTCCCGGGAGGAATATGCTTGCCATGTGACTTTGTGATCATGGACGTTATGGAGGAGGGAGACACTTCATTGATACTTGGACGCCCATTCCTCGCCACCGCCGGAGTCATCGTCGACGTGCGCGAAGGTACCTTAACCTTAAACGTCGGAAACATCGAGGTGGAGCTCCACATTCCTAAGGCTATGAAGCATATGCCTTATCACGAGGAACTCGACTACATGGACCTCCTTGACGAGGTGATAGAAGAGGCGATTCCTCACTCAATTGGCGCCCTTTTTGATGAAGAATTTGAAAAAGGCCCGGATTTAGGCCAAGATGAAAAGAATGAAGACGATTCCCCCGACTTCTCCACTGATGAAGATGAAGGCGACGCTGATGTCGCAAGGATTCGAGAGCTCTGCAAGCTCTCGAAATTAAAGTCTCCAAAGAAAGCTCCGCCGGCACGGAGACCGGCATCACCGGTTAAGCCGTTGACCGGAGCAAACGCTAGCTTGGGGGAGCCTCCCCCCAACACTATTCGAGACGAGAGACCACCGCGGGAGAACGCGCCGCTGCCACATCCAAATCCAAGCGCGCTCCCCGGAAAGTTTAACAGGTGCATCCCGTATGCACCAAACATCCCGCATTGATTGAAAATTATAGGGGGTCGAGCTCACGACCTTAAACGAGCGCTTGTCGGGAGGCAACCCGACGGTTTTTGCTTTATTTTTACTTTTTCTTTATTTTCGTTTTAGAAATTTTTAGTGTTTCGAGTCGTTCGCCCAAAAATTTTGTGATAACGGGTCCTATTTTTCTCGACAGGAGAGGAGATAGGTAGATCCATCATGAGGAGGATGAACGAGACGACGAGGAGCGCCCCAAGAAGGCGTTCGACGCTTAGGAGGAGGATGAAATCGACTGGAGGAAGAAAGACGGAGTTTAGAGCCCAAACGAAGACAAACAGCAGAAAACAAGGCTCACTCGGCCGAGCATACTAGTCACTCGGCCGAGTACAGAAGTTCGTCCGGCCGAGCCGCTCACGAACGAGGGAAGTCTGCTGTACCCAACTCTCTGTCTATTTTCCTCATTTCATTAGAACTGCTACTCGGCCGAGTATACATTATCACTCGGCCGAGTAAAACGGATACACTCCTAGGGCGAGTCATGCCGAGTATCTTGAGTCACTCGGCCGAATGGACTTACTCCACTCGGCCGAAGCTGGCAAAGCCACTCGGCCGAAGCGATATCGGGGAGAAAATCTTTATTTGCCTCGCTCGGCCGAGTGAGCACGTCACTCGGCCGAGTCGTAACTTTTTTATATATAAGTGTCGAGGGGGGCGCGGATTTCGAAATCGCAAATCCCAAATCCGCCCGCACCCCCCTCAGCTCCCCTCGCCCGATCTCGCTTCACCCAGCCCCCCACTCACCCGGACGACCTCGCCCCGCCGCCGCTCGGTCCGCCACCGCCGGCCGAGCACGCCCCGGTGCCTCGCCCGAGTCGCCGCCGGCGGCACGCCGTCCGACCACCTCCGGTACCCCTATTTCGACTATTTTCTCCTCTTTTCGTGTATTTCATGAGGATCCATGTGCTAAACGCCCCCTAACCCAAATCAATTTCTATATCTATCCATTATACCCCTATTGCTCCATACATTTTGATTATTACTCGCTGATATCGCTTTTTCATGCGCAGGTTGCTTTTTGGAGCTTAGGGGAGCTCAGGGGAGCTTCTACGGGCTGCTCAGGACTTCGTGGAGGCGCGGATTTCGCACGCTTCCACTGCTTAGCACTCGTGGCGTGTTTGGGTATACTCTTTCCATTCTTTTACACGCACCGCACTTTTTTCATTTTTCGGCGCGCTCGGGGCCGATATGCCGCCCCGAACACGGCCGCGGTCGACGAGAGCTTTCGCCAAGCGGAAGCGGTCGGACGAGCCCGGCCCCTGCCACTTGGTGGAGGACTCTCCTCCGCCTTCTCCCACACACCCCGCACAGCCTGCAGGCCCCGCACACCCCGCACAGCCTGCAGCGCACCCACAGCCCGCACAGCCCGCACAGCCCGCACAGCCCGCACAGCCACCCCCCGCCGCTGCACAGCCACCACCACCGGCTCCACTGGTCGGGCCGCTCGGGATCACGTTCCGAGACGACGCACACCGCGTCATCTTCGACCGTATCTCCCAGCGCTCGATCGTACCCTCCAGGTTTGCGCACCTCGCTGACCTTGGACGCCTGGGGGTACTAGAGGGGATACTCACGTTGTACGACAACGTGGGTTGGCGCGACTTCCTTCAGGTGTCGGCGGACACGTTCACCCGCCCGACACTTGAGGTTTTGAGTTCGATTGCCCGGACCGATGAGGGATGCTCATTCAGGTTCATGGATCGAGAGTGCCAGGTCACTCTCGATATGATGAGAGCGTTCTTCTCATGGCCCGCAGTCCCCGGAGCCGATCGCGGTTACGGCCCTACCCACATCCCCCCACCTTCCTTCGACGCCGGTGCCTTCTGGGCCCGGATTACAGGCCACCACGCCGCCTTTGACCCTAGTAGGGCCAAGGCCTCGGCCATCGTACATCCCTGCCTTCGCATTGCTCAGCGCCTTATGGCGACGACATTTTTGGCGAGATATGAGCCGGGCACGATGTCTACGCCAGAGCTCTACATGCTCTATGCGATGACACGTCCCAGAGCTCTATCTAGGGATGGAGGCGAGCTTGTCCCCGCCGTCGTGATTGACATTGCGGCTTGGTTTTTAGACCGTATCATTGTGTCGGTGGGCGCTCGCTCACCGATATGCTGCGGCGGTCTGATCACCCTGCTTACCATGATGACCGGCGAGGACTTACCTGACGACTTGCGACGCGTACCGGGCCCCACTTCCTTGTCGATAGATGTTATGGCCCGGATGAAGATGCTGCGTCCGCATGGTGAGCGTCACTGGGTCTGGTTGCACGGCCCTTTCGGTGCCGACTACATGATTCTCCCGAGCCCAGCTCGGACCCAGATTGCACCGGCCTGCGTTTACTGGCTCCCAGCGATGGATATCCTCATCCCCACTGCCTACGTGCTCGAGGCCGAGGAGGCCGAGCAGGCCCACGCTGCCCACGCTGCCCAGGCTGCTCCCGCAGACCCTGCTGCACACCCTGCCGAGCCTGCTGCCGACCCTGTCGACCCTGTGGCCCCTCAGCCTGTTCCTGACGTTTCCGCTGCTCCTGACACTTCTGTCCCCACCTCTGTCAGTGTCGAGAGTACTTTTGCTGAGCCCACTTCCACCACTGTCACCACTTCCGAGGCTGTCCCCACCACTCCCGTTGCCACCTCTGGCCCTCTGTCCGTGGAGCCTCTTTGCTCCGCACTCCCCGAGCGCCCGCCGACCTTTGTCGAGAGTGGAGAGCCCTCGTTTGTCGCGGTCGTGGAGACCATGGCTAGCATGATCTCCGCTGAGATTGCGCCTTTTGGTCCACACAGTTCCGCCCCAGCGGTAGAGTCCTCTGTCTCCACAGCCGCCGTATTCTCCGAGAGCGTCGTGGCGTCTGTCCACACTTCTGGGCCACTGACCTCTCTTGCCACCTCGTTGCCACTTTTGCACGCTTCCTTTGCTGCCGCTGCCTCTACTTCTCACCAGCCGGTGTCCCGGCCTCACACTGAGGCCAGGCCCACATTTGCTGGCGCGGCACCTTTTGCCCCCTTCCCTGCTGAGCCCGTTACATACTCCACTCGCGTACGCCAGCCCCGCCCTGCGCAGCCTAGACCGGTGCGTCCCTCTGCACCACCCCCGCCCGACACTGTACTGCAGAGCATACGTGCTCTTGAGTTGGCGGTGAGTGGTCTTAGAGGTGACCTTAGGACCCTGTCCTCCACCGTCTCTACGATGGCTGGACGCTTTGACCTGATCCCTCAGATCCACTACTGCCTGACACAGATCTTAGAGCGTCTCCCGCGCGTACCCCCACCCACCCAGCAGGTTCCCACACACACTTCCACACACACTAGACCTGCTTCCACTTCCACGCCCACTCCAGCTCAGCAGCCTACACCACCACCACCACCACCTCCGCCTCAGGACGGAGACGGCGCATCACCATCTTCCTAGGCACCTTTGATGCCATCGATTCCTTTTGCCGTTGTGCTGCCCGTTTCTGCTGGGTCCTGATGCCTTTTTGTCCACCCCCCCTCCCCTCACTTATTTTGGGATTCTCATTTTGCCGTATCTTTATATATTTTTTTTGGGAGAGAGGGAGAGCTTTTGGTGCCGCATTTATACTCGTATCACTCATATCTGTGCATGCATCATATCCACATCATATTTTCATTTCTTTATTTTTCGTTTTATTTTCTCTTTTCTTTCCATCATGCATGCATCCTCACTTGCCCCTCTCATTACTTGTCTCTCTGTGTGCCACACTTTGCACATTGAGGACACTGTGCAGTTTAGCTTGGGGGAGTGAGTTCTCACGTTCTTTTTCGTTTTGCCACCTTTATTTTTAGTTTTTCACGCCACTTTCCGCTTTTGCACTTATTTTCACTTATCATTTTTTCTTATTTTGCCATGCATCACGTTTTTCTTATTTCTCTGTGTGCCGCATTGCATAGTTTTATTTTTCTTATCTTTATTTCTTTCTTTTTTCATCTCATGCTAGAGATGAATTTTCTGTGATGATGTCTACGTGGAGTTAGCTTATTCTATATGCATGCTATATTTGTCATGTCTTAGATTTTATCTCTGATATCATATGCTATGACTTGCTTTGCATTTAGAAATAGTAACCCACACTTTTTCCACATGAAAATGGATGAAGTTTTATTATTAGCTGAGCCTGAATATTCATATGTATGCTATCACAGAAAACACACCAAGATTCACGCATTGAATGCCTATATCTGGAGTACTGATTTCTTTTCCTATATCACTTCTATATGCATGAATTGTACACTTCACTTCGGGATGAGTGAATGATGTTAGCTATGATATATCTGGATTAGTTAGCTTTTTTGTGATCGAAACTGAGTAGATTAGATTACCCTGCTGAAGTTGTCGTGCATGTCTTATAGAGTGAACCGAGAGTTATATATATTTCTTTCTCCACAAATCTTGAACATCATTTCTCTACTTTTAAAAATCATTGGTGAATCTCCCCTTTAGTGATTCTATTATATGGCATTTCCCCCGCCATTAATCCCTAGCTCCAAGTTTCTTATTCTATAAAAAAAAAGAGAGAAAAACATTCTTGTATATCATTATCTCTCTCTGAGCTGGGATCATTGTGTATATATTGCTTATTGAAAAAAAAAAGAAAGAGAAAAGAGGAAAAATCCTCAATAAAAGATCCCATCTCACTTTCTTTCTTTCTTCTTTCTCTTCTTTGCTTTTGGAGCTATATAAAAATGGGGATGTAAATATTTTTGTGCCACCACGCTTATAGATAAGCTTGGGGGAGGGGATCCATTGATGTGAGAGAGAGTGACTACTTGACATTGCACGACAACCTAGGCTAAGTAATATTCTATACTCGGTGAGATTGTTTCTAGCTTTACGAAATCCAGAAATCTAAGCCTAGCGTTCATTTCATGAAATCCAAACTTTTCTATTCTCTCTATTCTATAGTGTGATACTCTTATACTCCAGATAGAAAGCGTTCAATTGAAAAGTGTGTGATCTGTGATTTGTATACCGCTTTAAATGATTCAGGCAATGTTAATTTTAAAATCATTCCGTTCTTCATGATTATATCGTTGTTCGTGGGGTTTTCTATTTCTATTTGCACTATTATACTATGATATCAAAATAAGATTCTTTGACATGTATTTCTCATTCGGTGCATGCTATAAGAGTAAGTGAAACCCACGTCCTGAGAAAATGATCTAGCATCCTACCTCTTCGCTTCTTTCTTTCATCTTTATTTTCATTTGGTTTTCATTCTTCTTCGTTTTCCAATTTTTTTTCGTTTTTCGCCGTTTTCGTTTTCCGAATCCACCGGGTTCGCCTTTTACTTATCTTCCTCGAGGACGAGTAAGAGGCAAGCTTGGGGGATTTTGATCACTCCTCATTTTACACCTTTTTTCCGTGTATTTGCATGCCATTTAGATCGCCCAAATCATGTTTTTCACGATATATCGACGATATTGCGATGCTTTTCATGAGTTGTTGTTTTTGTCGCATTTCAGGTGATTTGGCGCGATTTGGAGTGATCTCGAGACACGCTTACTCTAGACGGCCACCGACGACCTCCCCGAGGGATATTTTGCTGTTGGAGAGGAGCGGAAGAAGAATGGACGTCGCAGGAGCGACGAGGAGGCCAAAACGATCAGATTGGGCATCTTTTGTGTCCCACTCGGCCGAGTGGAGGAGCCACTCGGCCGACCAGCGAGACACTGCTCGGCCGACCCGTTCAGACACGATTTCCATGTGTACTCGGCCGAGCGTCGGAGTCCACATCGGCCGAGTGACGATACCACGTCCGCCCGAGTGGCGCCCAGACGAAGCCCCTCCAAAATATCAAAGTTTCTGTTTTTCGGCCACCTGAGCTTCAGAAGACCCACTCGGCCGAGTGGCAAACCATGTCCGCCCGAGTGCAGTGAAGCCATCGGCCGAGTGACGACAACTCACTCGGCCGAGCCGCCTCCAAACTGAAGACCCCTGAAGGCCCCGACTTACTGGAAAATTACAGGGTTTTCACTCGGCCGAGCGACTTTTGTCACTCGGCCGAGTGCGATGCGCTGCTTGTAGCGAAATTTGCGGAAAACAGGCTGTGCAGGGGCGTTTTGGTCAGGATTTTTGGACGATTTTTGGGGCTATTTAAGCCCTGTTTTTACCCTAGTTTTGAGAGCCATCTCTTAGATTTTTTGCAGCTTTTTGAGATTACTTTTTAGCTTTATTATTTGTGATTGGAGAAGAGGAAAAACTTGGATTTTTGTTGGATTAATTGAAGAACTACATTGGTTTGCATCTCTCTTCCCCAAAAACTCTATTTTTATTGTTTATATCATTGTTGTGATGAATTCCATTGCCTATTTCATTGATTATTTTTGTTCTATTGCTATGATTTGTGAGTAGTCTCCACGTCTTGGGGCGTGGGGATGAACCCTACAAGCCCTATTTTATAATTGTGATGAATTGGTAGAAATTGAGCTAGGATTGTTATTAGGGATTAGATTGGGATCGAATTACTACGGATAGCTAGGTATTCATATCAATTGGGATTTGCAAGAGATTGGATCCCAATTTGATAGGAAGCCCTAGAAATCCGAATTGGGTTGGAGTCGGATTTTCGAAGTATCGGTTTGCAAGAGATTGGACCGATACTAGGATCTTCGGTTGCAATTCCGTGCCGATACCCGTTTGCAAGAGATTGGACGGGTAGGAACTATCCTAATTTAGATTGTGGACCGAGTTTGCAAGAGATTGGGCTCGGTGCGCAATTGGACGATGATGTTGATCCTAATGCTAGCTTTCCTAGGCTAGGGTTTGCAAGAGATTGGACCCGACCCTAGAATAGCTATAGACCGGCAACAGCGCGAGAGCGTGAGCTTGGTTCCACAATTAGTTGCAACTAGTTCATCCAAATTCTCATTCTAGCAATTTTGATACCGACGAACCACATTTATGAAATACGGTGAGTAGCGGGAATTCCCCATTCCCTAGACGTTCTTTATTTGATTTGATATTTCGCACATTTGTCTGACGATTGTGACAGGATCGCCCAAGGAAATTCTCTCTATTCTTAAATAGCCAGGTTGATTAGGAGCAAGCACTGTCATTCGTCCTCCCTGTGTTCGATACCCGCTCGCCGCTATACCGTGCGCTTGCGGTAAAACTACAACCGTTCTTTGGATGTACGTCCCGGAGCGATCAGTCTTGTGAATACACTCGAAAGAGTCCATCTTATCGAGTATAACGCGAGCCCAATTAATCTCGCAACCCAAGAAAAGAGCGTAAATCAGATTGAGAAAAGGATGGGATGGCAGAGAAGATGAGCCGTACTTGGGAAGCAAGCACGACTTCAGAATGAGATTTAGCACCCATGCATTTGGTTTGAACGACTTTGAAGGAACACCAATGAAGGCAGGAGGGATCACATGGAAGATATCAGAAAGAACAGACTGATCCAAGGAAGAGATATCATCAACAGAAATATCCGACGGAAGGAGACCAGACGATGAACAACCAAGTACCTCCCCCAAGATTTCTGCCGTGAGAACTATAGGAGTTCCCAAGACAGTAGTCTCGATGGAGTGACTCTCATCGTAGTGGCCTCGGACACGATTGGCGTAGAATAATTTGACCAGGCGAGGATATGGTCTAGGGTTCGCCTTAGGGTCGAAGCGAAGGTAGTCAAGGAGCCCACTATAGGAGAGGAGGTCAGCTAAGCCAAGAAAATCTGAAAACTGAACATAGTGCTCCAATAGCATCGGGCAGTGTTCAATACGGTTGTAGGCCGCTAGACACATAGGGTCGTCGCGACACAACGATATGTCAACACCACCCGCTGGCATTGGGCCATTTCCCTTAGGCTGGCGAGTCCTAGGACGAAGTGGAGGAGTAGGTTCCCTATGGCCAGACTCATCCTCAGGTATAAACTCAGTATCGGAATCAGGAGGAGTAGTGGGAGTGTGGAGTATGGGCTTTCTAGACTTAGATAGTTTACCGGGTTTGACAGTCGCCGTCCTCTGTTTCTTCAGAGGAGGCGAAGACGGAGAAGCTTGGGTAGATTTAGCACGGCGCTTGGGCTTAGACGGATTCCTAGGGTTAGAAGGCTCTACAGTCATGGGGGATGCCCCAGAGGAAGTGATAGGGATCCTCGTCTTTGCCATGATCGTGGCACGGCGAGAACAAGCAAACGAAGCTACACAAACCCTAGAGCTGAAAAAAATCGAAATTATCAAGCCCTAGATGCAAAGTCGACAAGCCCTAGGATTAAATTTGAAACCCTAGAAGAGAAATCAAGCTAGATCAAACCCTAGAATAGGAATCGAGACCTAGGAGGGGGAGATATACCTAGGAGAAGGGGTCGACGGCGGCGGACGACGGAGATGGCCGGAAAATTGGCCGGAGTCGACGGGAATACGAAGGGGTTTCGGTCGGGGAGAGGGAGTTTTTTGAGTTGGATAACGAAATAGACCGACTAAAAAGAAGAGAAGTCGGATAAAGCTTGATTAAGTCGGTCGAGAAAGGGAAAAGACGTATTTTCCCTAACACACTTAGTCGGTCACAGTTCAAGCACTGACCGACTAGATTACGATCTAGTCGGTCGGTCAATGAGCTTGAACCGACTAAGTCGAAACAGAGGCAAACAGAAATTTTTAGGGCTAGAGTTAGTCGGTCGCAGTATACTCACAGACCGACTAGTTTTCAATCTAGTCGGTCGTTAAGTGTACTGTGACCGACTAAAAGAAGTCAATGACAGGAGAAAGTTAAAACTTGAACTAGTCGGTCTGAGTTCACTAGCTGACCGACTAGATGAGCATCTAGTCGGTTGGCTGATGAACTGAAACCGACTAGAAGAGTCCAAAAATTGATAAATGAGTTCTCTTCAAAAAAACACTTGGATGGAACATCTTAACACTCTCATTAGTCATCTAAACTACCCCACAAAACGTCGAAATCTGAAATACGACATTCAAATAAGAATTCGAGCAAAAATTCAAACAAATCACATAAAATCCCCAAAAATTCAATAAATCTAGCATGAACGAAATATCGCGAAATATAACAGCATGCAAGATAATTGAATGAAATATGAATCCTATATCTCGGATTCACCCATAATCCCCAATTCTCGACGCAACCACACAAAGGAGTCCTCCTTTAGGGGTTTCGTGAAAATATCGGCGATTTGCTTTTGGGTTTCAACGTACACTAAAATGATGTCCTTTTGAGCAACATGATCATCTAAAAAGTGGTGTCGGACATCTATGTGTTTAGATCGGGAATGGTGCACCGGATTCTTTGAAAGACAAATAGCACTTTGGTTATCCACCATGATAGGGCTAGTATCACAATGAATACCAAAATCCTTCAGTGTGTGTCTCATCCAAAGAACCTGGGCACAAGCGGCACCGGCGGCAATGTATTCCGCCTCGGTGGTTGAAAGTGATACCGAATTTTGCTTCTTGGAAAACCAAGAGACAAGGGAATTTCCTAGAAAATGGCAAGTGCCACTAGTACTCTTCCTGTCGGATTTGCATCCCGCATAATCAACGTCACTATATGAGACTAACTCATATGTGCTAGATTTCGGATAAAGTAATCCAAAATCTAAAGTGTAACTTAGATAGCGAAAGATACGTTTAACCACTACTAAGTGAGAATCCTTAGGTTGAGACAGATAACGAGCACATATGCATACGGCAAACATAATATCGGGCTTACTTGCGGTAAGATAAAGTAAACTACCTATCATACCTCGATATAGACGAATGTCTACATCCTTACCGCCCGTATCCTTGTCCAGATGCGTAGTCGTGCTCATTGGAGTCTTTTTCCCTGAAGCACTCTCCATTCCAAATCGCTTTAGCAACTCCACCGTATACTTCGTTTGGTGGATGAAGATTGCATCGTTCAATTGGCGAATTTGGAGACCTAAGAAATATTTGAGTTCACCCATGTGGCTCATCTCAAATTGTTCCTTCATAACATTAGAAAACTCTTCGCAAAGAGTGAAGTTAGTAGCACCGAAAATGATATCATCAACATAAATTTGAACTAATAAAATATCATTATTCGCATGCTTAACAAAAAGTGTAGAATCGGCTTCGCCCATTTTAAAATTCAAATCCAAAAGAAAATTCTTTAGGCGATCATACCAAGCTCGAGGAGCTTGTCTTAAACCATAAAGAGCTTTCTTTAGTTTAAAAACAAGATTTGGAAATTTTTCATTTATGAAGCCCGGAGGTTGAGAAACGTAAACTTCCTCAACAACATCTCCGTTTAAAAATGCACTTTTAACATCCATTTGAAATAACTTAAAATTTTTATGGCATGCATAAGACAATAATAGTCTAATTGATTCTAATCTAGCTACCGGAGCGAAGGATTCTTCGAAATCGATACCTTCCTCTTGGCGATAGCCTTGAGCAACTAACCGAGCTTTGTTCCGGACGACGACTTGGTTTTCGTCGGTTTTGTTCTTGAAGATCCACTTTGTCCCTATGACAGTGTGGTTCTTCGATGGCAGAGGAACAAGCTCCCATACCTCATTCCTCTCGAATTGAATGAGTTCCTCCTCCATGGCAAGGATCCAAGCACTATCTTCACACGCTTCAACTATATTCTTTGGCTCTATCGATGAGGCAAAGGCACAATTGGCGAAGTGGTGGATTTGAGATCTCGTCTTGACACTATCATGAATATTGCCAATGACTTGCTCATGAGGATGATCGCGAACGGTATGAAGCCGCTTGGGAATACCTTGATCACTAGGCACATTCTCAACAACTTCATTAGTCGGGTTAGTATCAATAGAATCAATTGAATCAATAGACTTAGAATTTTCAAACGAATCACATAAAACATCCATAGAATCATTATCATTTGGAATTCTAGGAGTAGTAAAATTCTCATTAAAAGAGACATGAAGTGATTCCTCGATCGTAGAGGATCTTTTGTTGTATATCCGGTAGGCTTTGCTACGTGAGGAATACCCAACAAATATCCCCTCATCCGATCTCGGATCAAACTTGTCCAAATTATCATATGTGTTTTTAATAAAACATTTTGCGCTGAAAACACGAAAATGTTTAACTTGAGGCAATCTACCAAACAACAATTCATAGCAAGTTTGTTTGGTGCCGGGCCTCAAAAGTATTCTATTAAACACATAGCAAGCGGTGTGTACCGCTTCCGCCCAAAATTGATAACCAAGTTGACTATCTTCGAGCATAGTACGAGCACATTCCACAAGCGTTCTATTCTTCCTCTCAACAACACCATTTTGAGGAGGTGCGCGAGGGAAAGAAAACGTGTGAGTAATTCCAAGATCATCACAAAAATTTGAGAAAGACTCATTCTCAAATTCACCCCCATGATCACTACGAATAGTGACAATGGTGGTTCCGATGAGATTTTGTACTTTCTTCACAAATATTGTGAAGTTTTCAAAAGCTTCATTTTTATTACATAAGAAAAATACCCATGTTAATCTTGAATAATCATCAACGATGACTAGTCCATATCTTGCATTTCCTAAGGAAGCAACTCTAGTTGGCCCAAATAAATCTAGATGCAATAGCTCTAGTGGCCGTTTCGTAGAAATGCTTTTCTTAGGTTTAAATGAAGATTTAGGAAGCTTGCCACGTTGACAAGAATCACAAAAACTTTTCTTTTCAAAAACGAGCTTCGGAAAACCTTTAATGGAATTTAATTTTGAAAGCTTATAAAGTGTTCCAAAGTTCACATGTCCAAAGCGTCGATGCCATAAGTGTTGTTCACTTGTGTTGGCAACGAGACATTGTTCATATGACTTAGGAAGATCCAAAATATAGATATCTTTATGTCGTGTGCCGGAAAATAATAATTTATTATTATCATTTGAAATATGACACAATCCTTTCGCAAAGCTAACTTTGTAACCTTTGTCACAAAGTTGGCTTATTGAAATAAGATTATGATTTAAACCATTAACTAGATAGACATCACTAATTAAGGGTTTAGATGGGTTACCCACTTTACCAACACCGACGATGGTTCCACTCCCGTTGCCTCCAAATACGACACGGTTTCCATTTGCAATGGGAACCACTCCGGAGAGCAATTGAGCGTCACCCGTCATGTGTTTTGAACACCCGCTATCGAGTATCCAATTTCCCTTGGAGCTAAATTTAAATTTGTTGCTCCTTTTCTTTTTCTTTTCCTTGAGTACCTAAAGATAGAGAATTTCATATCATGGTACCCAAGGTCATTGGGTCCTCAAAGGTTAGACCTTTGGAAGCCAAGTCCAATTGGACTTAGACTTCCCCACATAATTTCTACTATGCACAACATCCGAAAAATAAGCATTCATATACACTTGTTTTTCATCCATGCTTGTGTCCTTTGGGCTCCAAATAATGAAAATCTTGGGAGCCCTCATCCTATTGGGTGCATGCATGCGTTGTTGGTTTCTACGTGATGCATGTCGTGGATAGGCATAAGGAACTTGATGGAATGGTGCACGACGAGAATTATTCATATGATGTGGTGGGTGAACATATGCATGTGTGGGAACACGTGCGTGAGGGTGTCTCACATGGTGTGCACGTGCCCGAGAATGTGTTGCATAAAAATCATCATATGTGTGAGCCGGTGGAGTAGGACGTGTGTTCCTACGTGGCATGGTATTGGTGTACATATAAGCATGCCCCTTCTTTGGAGGTCCACCCAAAGTGGGTTTCTTTCCGAAAGAGAGTGTGGACGATGTGGAAGCACCATTGGTAGATGAACTACCAATAGAGTGATTGCTACCACTCGTAGAGACACCGGAAGTTGGCCTAACAAAAGTAGTGACCGCTTTGGATGGACATCCCATCGTATACCCCAAACCAATGTGGTGATTGGCCGGAAGTAAGTCACTTAGGATTTTATCCAAATGGTCCTTACCCTTATTGAATTTATTAATTCGGCCTAATGTGTTCTCATATTTCTCTTTGAGAGAACGCATAGAAGTATCCAAAGTAGATACTTGCGATGTGAGCACATAAACACGAGATTTAAGATTCTCATTCTCAATACTCAAAGTCGAGTTTTGAGAAGTCAAATCCGCTATCCTATGTTCTTCCGGATCATCAATGCAAACATGTTCAAGTTTAGATTTGAGATTCACAATCTCATTTCTTAACTCTTCAACAACGGTGTCGTTGTTGGTGATGATAGTCTTAGGCGAGGTTTGAATGCTAGCTAGGTCATCTTTTACTTTAGTATATCTATTTACTAATTTAGTGTATTTAGACCATAAATGAGAGTTAGCATCCCTAAGATCATCCATAGTTACCTCATCGCCTTCGTCGTCGCTATCATCGGAGGAGGAAGATCCTTGATCATGCTCCTCTCTTGCCATGAAGCACATGTGCGCTTGCTCCACTTTCTCATCGTCCGACTCTCCGTTTGAGGAATCCTCGGAGTCGGTGAATGTTGCTCCGACAAGTCCCTTTTTGTACCCCTTTTTGTACTTCTTTGACTTGTCGAACTTCGGCGCCTTCCACTTCTCCTTTTGCTTGTTTTGAGGACAATCCGCTTTGATGTGTCCTGGCTTATTGCATTTAAAGCACAAAGGTAGAGAGGCGTTAGTAGAAGTAAATTTAGATTTTTGTTTGAAGTTACCCTTTCGGAAGAAGCGATTGAACTTCTTTGCCATGAGTGCAACGGATTCCATGTCCATTTCTTCTTCCGAGTCCTCATCATCGGTAGAGGTGGATGAAGCCGCCTTGAATGCAATTGCCTTTTTCTTAGGCACGTATTGGTTCAAATAGGACTTCATCTTTTCTTGTAACTTCACCTTGCTATCTTTGCGTACCTCGTATGACATCAAAGTACCGATCAATTGAACTACGGTATACTTATTCATGTCATTACCTTCCTCGATGGCGAAGGTACGTTTCTCCCAAGAAGAAGGAAGTCCTTCGATAAGCTTCGAGCACTTCTCCTTTTGGGTGTAGGATTTACCGAGGGCCTCTAACTCGTTTATTATGTCAACGAAGCGAGCGTAATATTCCTTCATCTTCTCGCCCTGTTGCATATGAAACATTTCGTAATCTTTGTTTACAACTACGAGTTTAGAGTCTCTTACCCTACTCGTCCCTTCATGTAGAATGAGGAGGGAGTTCGAAATTTGATATGCACTCTTACATGTGCATATCTTATTGAAGTCATCGGGCTCCAATGCGCATTGCAAGGCGTTCATTGCCTTGGCATTGCTTACCTCCGCGGCGATCTCCGCGGTAGTCCATTTCTCAAAGTCTTCTTCTTCGGGCTCGATGTATTCCTTCATTGTGGTCCTCCATAGAGATGCACTCCGGAGGAAGGTTTCCATCCGGCATTTCCAGTACCTGTAGTTGGTACCGTTGAAGAACGGAGGCCTCGTAGAGGAATGTCCTTCCATCACCGAAGATGCTCCTTCACGGTTCCTGAAGGTGTCATAGTTGGAAGGTGGACGCACGGTCTTGTTGTCGTTGGCAGACATAGCTAAGTATCTGGCTTTGATACCAAATGTAATGCCCTACAAGCTACTGCACAAGTACTAGAGGGGGGGGGGTGGGGTGAATAGTACTTTAAAAATAACAAGGAGTATAATTCCAAATTATAGTGCAAACAACTACCAAAACAATTTGCGGAAGCTTAAATTGAATGACAACAACAAAATTAACAATGCTAACAAAAGATGTTACTGGGTTCGGATCACCCAAGTCTCCCCGACTTGTTCCCGGTGATCCTACGTCCCAACCACCCGGATCTCCTCCGGATACTTAGGTTAGAAACCCTAACCCAAGATTTCCACTATGATATCTTGTGAAAACCCTTCACAAGATCAAATCATACATGCAATGGCAATAGTGAATCCCACAACCCGGGATCACAACATTCTCTCACAACCGAGAGAATCAATAAGCAATATAAACAAGTTTATAATGAAATAAACAATTTTACCACAAAATCCTATACCTTGAGTTTTTCTTACCCAATAGGTGAAAGGAAGGATTTGAGGAAGATGAAGTCACCAAGACATAGCACCAAGGAAATGACCAGCAATAGGTGCCTAGGAGTGATTTGGAGACTTGAATCAAGCAAGAGCTTGAAGAGCTCACCAAGAACAAGCTTCTCTCAATATGGATTCTAGATCTAGAAAGTGAGAGAATGGGTTTCTTGTGAGGAAGAGAGCTTTAGAAATGAGTGAGAATGGCTATCTATTTCTATCTCAATGAATCTCTTAATGGCAGCTCTAACCTAGAGAGAAATGACCTAGGTTCGTATTTATAAGGTCCCATAAAAACAAGTTAGGTCAATTCCCAACGGATAGAAATCTGAGAAAACTAGTCGGTCAAAGAACAACCACTGACCGACTAGTTCATCAACTAGTCGGTCAGTCAAACAACATGGACCGACTAAGTGAGGAACTGAGAAGAGATAGAAATTCAGACTTAGAAATCTAGTCGGTCCAAGAAGACATTCTGACCGACTAGTTTCACAACTAGTCGGTCAGTCAGTGAACGTAGACCGACTAAGAGGCAAAGTAAAATAGTCTGAATACAAATTGACTTAGTCGGTCCAAGAACAAAAGTTGACCGACTAGATTGTGAACTAGTCGGTCACCAAACGTTCTTAGACCGACTAACGATAAACAGTAGCTTAGGAGAAATTTAGCATGTACAGTAAATCACAACTAGTCGGTCAAAGAAGCATCACTGACCGACTAGTTCACAAACTAGTCGGTTGGTGAGTCAACGTAGACCGACTAACTGTAAACAGTAAGGTGCAAGAAATTAAGGAAGCAAACTAGTCGGTCCAAGAAGCTATTCTGACCGACTAGATCACCATCTAGTCGGTCAGTACTTCTTCTTGTACCAACTAATATGCACAAACAAGTCCGAATCGAAGCGCGACGCTTCGAGGAAGTTAGAATGAACTTGTACTAAGATCCTAGAGCTACAATATGAGCGTTATGAAGATAGAATCGTAAGATATACTCAAGGCTTAACATTCTATAGATCGAAGCTAAAAGTCTATAAATAAAACCTTAAAGAATGGTCTTCGAGAGCTTCGATTAATTCTTCATGACTTCCAAAACGGTCCAAGAGCTTCAACGAAGCTTTAGGCAATGAATACGTGCTTTGATAAGTCTTGAGATGTCGCTTTGATTGTTCTCGTGAATTTGGCGACGATCTCCAATATTGCGCTCATAAATTGTTAGTTCATGAATTATTTATGTTTGCTCATCATCCAAAACCAAATCCGGGGAGTCCAATATTCAACACTAGCAACCATGTGCACTTCTGCACTTGGCTTGGCAGCCGCAAGCCGCTCTTCCTCTAATTCGAGGTGCTTGGAAACATCGTTGAAGGTCTTGATGCTCTCATTATGAGTGAGATGCATCTTCATCTGATCCCACCCATTTGGTAGGGAACGTATGACTGCTTGGATTTGTTGCTCATCTGTGAGCACATGACCTGCATCCTTTAACTCCGAGATAAGGTTCGCCATATGTCGCAGATGTTTCCCCATGGAATGATCTGGACGTTTCTTATATGAATCGAACCTTATAGTTAAGGAGCGAAGTTTGGACACCGATGTGCCACCGAACTTCTCCTCTAGCTTGGACCATATGTCCATGGCTAGGTCATGTTCTCGGAAGATGCGCATTATGTCATCAGCCATACTGCTTAATAACGTAATGCATGCTATCTTGTTCTTCCGAGACCAAGCATCAAAAGCTTCCTTGTCTCGTCGGTGTTGGGCCGTAGTGCCCAACTCGGGTTCAATCATAACGTTCTTTAGAGTTTCGAGCACTTCTTGCTCCTCTAGAACGTATTGTATCTTGATGGACCAAAGTTTGTAATTATCGCCGTTGAGTTTTTCACCTCTGTTTAACTCAGCGACGATATTCTTTGAAGCGGAAGACATTTTACTTTTAAAATGCTGCAAAAGACACGAAAACCGAAGGTTTGATCAAAACATTGCATAAAAATTCTTAAAATATAACTCCCACTTGAAATGATAATAGAATATCCAATTTGGATAGTTCTAAAAATTCAAATCCCACTTGGAATTATATTATATTTGATAAGTTACTTTCGAAAAATATTGAAGATGTTGTTCTAGAATCGAAAAGGTCTCTATGATTCCAATCACCATCTAGAACAACCTTCAATATTCCCCCATCACTTATCAAACAATCGTACTCTTATAGTACTTCGCAGCGGAAAATTACTTTTGAAAAACATATCTTTCAAAATGGAATAGGTGAGAGTTTGCGCAAAGAATTTTAGCACAACAATTGCCAAGCCACGAGACCTGTTCTACACACCCATGGGTTAGATAACCATGGCCGGATCGTGGTAGGACTTGGAATTCTAAATTGCGCTTTCCCGATTAAGGACGGGACATAACCTATTTGAAAACATCTTTTTCAAAAAAAATTTAAAATACATTGGCTAATCTCCGTAGATTAGAGCACAACGTCATAAGTACATTGGCTAATCTATGTAGAGTAGAGCATAATGACATGGCTAATCTCGCATGAAGTAGAGCACTATGGCTAATCTTCAAGGAGTAGAGCCCAAGGAAAAACTTCAATAAAATGTTAGCCCCGTATGGGCTAGTCGGCACTGTGGTTAGCCCCGTATGGGCTAATTGGCACATTCGAGTTTGACCAAGGCCTTTTGTCACCCCGTATGGGTCAGTCGGCAAGTTTGCGATCGTCCAAGACCTTCTGCCGGATTGGTCGACCAAAACAACCAAATTGGTCGACCAATTATTTGGTCTGCAACTTCTCCAGGCCAGGGCCTCTGCCCTGGCCGAGGCTTGGCCAAGGGCTGGCCAGGGCCTCTGCCCTGGCCGGCCAGGGGCCCTGGCCCCCTCGGCCAGGGCCTCTGCCCTGGCCGAGGCCAGGGCGCCGGCCCTGGCCACTGCTAGGGCCGGCCACTGCCGGCCTGGCCTTGGCCGGCCACTGCCGACCTGGCCATGGCCGGCCATGGCTTAGCCATGGCCGGTTGATCGCACCCCAGATACACACCCGGGACGACGATTGTAGTTTTACCGCAAGCGCACGGTGTAGCGGCGAGCGGGTATCGAACACGAGGAGGTGGTGTTGGTTCCAACCTATCCTAGGTTGGTTTGACTACGAATGTTTTATTGGTGGAGATGGCTATGGTGTGATATAATGGAAATGGTGGTGGATGTCGGTGTCGATGATAAAGAAATCGGTCAAATATCGATTCAAATACAATATAATAAAAGAGGGAATTTGCCTTGCGGTGATCCTGTCACAATCGTCGGGCAAAGTATGGGATATAAAATCAAATAAAGACGTCTAGGGCTAGGGAATTCCCACTACGGATCGTCATACGTCATCGTAAATAGTGAATCTCAATATTACTAGACTTGTGTTGAGGTGAACTAGTCGTAACTGAATAGAGAACCAAGCTTACGCTCTCGCGCTATTGCCTGTCTATAGCAACCTAGATTAGAGCCCAATATCTTGCAAACCCTAACCTAAGCCGCTAGCATGAAGATTGACATCATCGTCCAATCGCTCCTCGAGCCCACTCTCGTGCAAACTCGAGTTACGATCTAGGTTGTGATAGTTCGTATTCGTCCAATCTCTTGCAAACGAATATGGGTATAGATTTACAATTAAAAATCCTAGCTTTGGTCCAATCTCTTGCAAACCAAGTCTAGAGAGATCCAATTGTAAATCTAAATCGAATATCTAGGCCTTCCCATCGATTAGAATCCAATCTCTTGCAAATCCCAAATCGATGGAAATCCCTAGCTATCCGTAGTAAATCAATCACAACCTAACCTCCTAGCAATTCTAGCAATTTAGAGATTCATTCATCACAAATATGAAATTAGATCCATAGGGTTCATCCCCAAAACCTAGAACAACAAATCTACCCTAGCATAGCAATAAGAATATCAGAATCAATAGAAATCATTGCTTGCATACAAAAAGATAGAAAAACAAAGATTCAAATAAAAAGAAGAAAATACTTAGCTTCATGAAGATCTTCAATCCAAAATACAAGCTTTTAGATCCAAGAGGGGGCCTAGGGCATGGCCTAACCTCTAAAATAATCCTAAGAAAAACATATGGGGGCTAAGCAAACATAATGGTGATCCTCTCTAATGGTGGCTACAAACCCCTTAAATACTCCCCCAAAACCCTAGCAAGAAACCCTAGAAAACCCCTCAAATTCGTGCCCAAAACAGCCCAAACCGCAACTTAAAATCTGGGCCCAGGCCTCACTCGGCCGAGTGGAAAAATGTGACTCGGCTGAGTGGAAATTCCTGCACTGTAGCGTCAACTTACAGAAATTCTCCAGATTTCATCCGACCTCCGATTGGTGCGTTCTTGGCGGCGTTGGAACCGTCATGAAGTCTACTATCCATAAAAATATGAGAAAAATACTTTGATTGCTGGAATGATAGCAGATTTCAAAAGAGTGAGAGGCTATCTGAAAATCTGGGCGCTGCGTGTCCTCGGCATCACTCGACCGAGTGGCAAATGTCACTCGGCCGAGGGGCTTTTGGTACTCGGCCGAGGGGATTTTGGTACTCGGCCGAGTCGGAGCTCGTAGTCGACTGACGGATTACAGAGAGTTGGAAATTTTGGCTTGCCGTCGTCTGGGTGCCACTCGGTCGGACGGAGTCTCCGCACTCGGCCGAGTGGGCGTGCGATGCTCGGCCGAGTGCACGCTGATACATCTCTGTTGCGTGTCCGATCTGGCCGGCCGAGCGGGGTCTCAATGCTCGGCCGAGTGACTCCTTCACTCGGCTGAGTGGCATGCTGAAAATGCCCAATCTC
Source organism: Scilla litardierei (assembly GCA_030789695.1). Classification (NCBI taxonomy): domain Eukaryota; kingdom Viridiplantae; phylum Streptophyta; class Magnoliopsida; order Asparagales; family Asparagaceae; genus Scilla; species Scilla litardierei. The sequence goes on along the minus strand of CM061139.1, from coordinate 93,909,690 downwards.
CATCTTTTCGCTTCCTCGTCGCTCCTACGACGTTCTTTCTTCTTCCACTCGTCTTCCATTGCAGAATAACCCTCAAAAGGGCCATGGTTGACACTCCGGAGTGGGTGCAAATCCTTTAAGCTCATTTTTTCTCCCGATCGCTCCATATTTCCTGAAATCCGACAAAGACAAGAAATAGTGAAAAGCATCACAATATTGTCGAATAATCTTGAAAACCGCAATATGAGCAATCGAAATGGCGTGAAAACATGCGGAAAAAAGGTGTAAAATATGGAGTGATCAAAATCCCCCAAGCTTACCTCTTACTCGTCCTTGAGGAAGACAAGTAGAAGGCGAACCCGAAGGGTAAAAATAAGGAAAAAATGAAAAAGAATACGAAGTGGAAGGGGTCGCTAGATTATTCTCTCAGATCTCAAGCCATAAGCTACACATCACGATAACTTGGGAAATACGAATCACATGATATAAAGATTTCATATCTTACTTAAACATGGCACTTGCAAGCTTTTAAGAACAACAAAAGGGACTCTCTAAATTCATACAATCAATTCATATCCACATCACGCATTTCATAAAATTTAATATACAAATGTTGGCGATGCACTTTTCAATCAAAAGTTATAACTGAAGCATATAAGAATCACACCAAGCATGCAATATAGAATGGAATAAGAGACATGGCATTCACATATTTACATCGATTCATAAGAAGTCTCCATAGCTAAAGTAATTTGCTAAGTTTCAGCATTATCAAACTTCCCCATTCGTGCACCTCCCCACTCTAATGTCGTACTCACTCATATGGTCAAATGAGTTCACCCCCCCAAGCTTAGCTTGAGGCATCGCATCTAAAGGAATATGATAGTGGAAAATGGGATTTTCACCTTGGTTTTCCCAAGTATTTTGTGGCTCCAATAATGAGATAGAGAAACGCTCATTTTTTCCTTTTTGAACTTTTTGTTTCGTTTCTCATTTTTCTTTTTGGATTTTTGTAGGAGCTATATGATTTGTATTTTTGGTTTTTGGCTCCTTTTTGGCTTTTTGGACTTTTTGGAAGCTAACTTTTCTTTTGTAGGGATTTTTGGGAAATAGATGCGATATAAGTAGCTTTAGGAGGTGAACTCAAGTGACTTGTAGATAATAAAAAGATATATGTGGAGAAAGAAATAATGTAACACTCGGTTCACTCTAAGATGTGCACGAACGGTTCAATAAAATAATACTTCAACTAAAACTAATATGTAAGCACGAATATTCTCAATCATCTCAATAAAAAGTGAAGTCAAGCGGTAAAGCGCACAATCATATCAAGGCATGCAACAGAAGGTGAATAAGGCAATAAAACTGATGCTTCAGATATACTAATGATGCGTGAATCTTGGTGCATTTCCAACAAAAGCATACTAAACACTAAGCCATACATTCAGCTTCAATTAATATCATGCATTCATGTAGATGAATCATTAAAAGAAATGATAAGCAAGCACATGTGAATAGTAAGACTATGGAATACGCTAAGTAGCATGGCAAGGAATAATAAGCATCGTGATGGTTGCTAAAGCAATAAGAGATATCATCATAAGGAACACATCTAGCAAAAGAAGAGAAAGGAAAATAAAGAAATAAGAAAAGATAAAAGAGAGGAAAGAAAATAAAAATAAGCACACAATATGATGCATGAACACACATAAAAGGAAAATAAGATGGGAAAATCAAAAAGATGATGCAAAAATTTTGAAAAATTTTAAAAACCCTAAAATAAAGTAAAAATGCAACTAATGCATCTAAATGGCATGGAAATGCACTCCCCCAAGCTTAAACTTCACATTGTCCTCAATGTGATCATAATGAAAGAATATGAGGAACAACGATAATAATAAGGGGGTGAATGAAAAATGATGAAATGAATGACATGAAATCCTAATGCAACTACATGCACATACAATGATGCATGAGAGCGCCTTCCCCCAAGCTTATACCAAACAATCCTATTCAAATGACTTGACCAAAAATGTCATGGCTTTGCAAAGCGTGATCAAGTCAAACGAATAAGAAAGCAAGGTTTCACTTGAAAGAAATGCTCAAATGTGGTGAGCAAAAGGATGTGACACATCAAAATATGGAGAGGGCAATTAATGTATATAATGGGTTTGGGGTGTAAAAATTTTTGTTGCCGTCATAAGAGGCGATATTTATTCAAACAAATCTATACGGTCCTCTCGCTGTCGAGAGGATTCGTGTTTATTTAAAGCATAAAAATTTCTACACTACTGGATTGATATCACCTATAGCAAAAGGCGGATCCAGTATCTTTGCCGGTGCAGGCAACTGCTCCAACTGCTCTTTCCGTGGCTCCGCCAAGCGCGTATGTCCACGGACTCCATCAGACTCCAGCAATGCGGCTCCCAGCACCTATCCAAGGACTCCACCTGTACCCTGTAAGAGATAAGCCGCATCAATCTGATGTGGATAATTCTTCCCCAAAATAAATGTATTCCAAAGAGGGTCATCAACATAAGTATTTAAAATTAAAAACGGTTGACAACACTTCCCTGGAAATAAATCTCCACTCTCGTATACCACATCGATCAACTCCTCATTGTTCGCCTCAGGTTGTTCAGGTAGCTTGGGCATATAAGCGTAGGTCTCATCAGGCAGCTCCTCATCATCGTCAGACTTATCCCATCGCACCTCCTGATCATATTCAATAGCATCCATGGGTGCTAACTCCTCGCTCTCCTCCTCGTATATGTCCCATCGTACCTCTTGATCGTATGTACATGAATCCTACAAAAGGCACGATGAGTCGCCAAAATCTGAATCATAAAAAACATCATACACGGGAGGAGAATCAAATGTAGGAGATGAGAGAGTAAATAGATCTTCCTGAAGGGGAGCCATAAGCTCTGTGGGATTGTCCTCAGCATCAGTGGAAGCGTGGTCCTCTGAGGGATGCTCAGCCTCTGTAGAAGGTGGGGATGGCTGCGGTAGCTCGAAAGGAGGGGGGGCACGAGTCGGGCTCCATCTGTGTGCAGATGTCATCGTCCAAAGTCACGTCCTCCTCGATGGTCTGCTCCACTACTGTATGCATGACCTCCACAATAATATCCTCTGATGGTATAGGCTGCTCTGACTCAGGTGGGTGGCAGGGGGAGGCGACGACGGCATAAGGTGGCTCTATAGGCGCATGTATCTCGACCATGGTGTAAAAATGGGTCTTGTGCCCCTCAATTAGAGCATAAACTCCATCATCAATTGTGCCTGTGGAAGAGATACAATGAGTGATAAAGTTTTGAAATTCAAGCTCAAAAGGATCACCTGCCGTTATTGTCAATGGACCGGAATTTCGAACTATGTCGACAATGTTTCTCAATAGGTCCGTGTACGTGTCCTCCTTTGGCAACTCAGATGTCTCTATTTGTGGAGTGTTGATGGTATAAAGGTGGATATGATCACCTTCAAGTGAAGCATACACTCCATCTATCATAGTACCTGTACTAGAGACATTAGCCATAACAAAATCGATGAATACTTGGTCGTATGGTTTACTTACTGTAACAGTTAGTGAACCGGTAGATCGAGCATCATCTATCATTTGCTCCAAGGCTGCTGCCAACTGTAGATCACTGAACTTCTCCATTTGCATCCTCTTCAAAAACTCACGTGAGGGTCCCTTTAGCCTTCTAGTGAAGATATCAAATAGCGTGGAGTCATTCCACTCATAGTCTGACTCCGTCTGGAACATTTCTAACATTCCTTCAAACCTAGACAAGGCTTCCCCGAAGGATTCTCCATCAGCCTGATAGAATGCAGCGAGATATATGTAGGATTGTATAGAGCCCGCTCGCATTTTCTTTGGAAGCACCATCGCTGCAACATCTGTACCTGATCAATCAAAGTAAACAACCTGGAAAAGACGTCAGTGGTACAAAGAGAGATAAAGATAATAATAGCAGGTGGTGGGAAAAAAAAATCTCTCTCAATGTTTTTTTTTGATTTTTTTTTGTTTTTTTAAATGTAATCTAATCAACCTAATTGTGACAAATTGGCACCCAACGGGAAACACCTCCCCGGCAACGGCGCCAAAAACTTGATCGCACCCCGGATACACACCCGGGACGACGATTGTAGTTTTACAGCAAGCGCACGGTGTAGCGGCGAGCGGGTATCGAACACGAGGAGGTGGTGTTGGTTCCAATCTATCCTAGGTTGGTTTGACTATGAATGTTTTATTGGTGGAGATGGCTATGGTGTGATATAATGGAAATGGTGGTGGATGTCGGTGTCGATTATAAAGAAATCGGTCAAATATCGATTCAAATACAATATAATAAAAGAGGGAATTTGCCTTGCGGCGATCCTGTCACAATCGTCGGGCAAAGTATGGGGATATAAAATCAAATAAAGACGTCTAGGGCTAGGGAATTCCCACTACGGATCGTCATACGTCATCGTAAATAGTGAATCTCAATATTACTAGACTTGTGTTGAGGTGAACTAGTCGTAACTGAATAGAGAACCAAGCTCACGCTCTCGCGCTATTACCGGTCTATAGCAACCTAGATTAGGGCCCAATCTCTTGCAAACCCTAACCTAAGCCGCTAGCATGAAGATTGACATCATCGTCCAATCGTTCCTCGAGCCCACTCTCGTGCAAACTCGAGTTACGATCTAGGTTGTGATAGTTCGTATTCGTCCAATCTCTTGCAAACGAATATGGGTATAGATTTACAATTAAAAATCCTAGCTTTGGTCCAATCTCTTGCAAACCAAGTCTAGAGAGATCCAATTGTAAATCTAAATCGAATATCTAGGCCTTCCCATCGATTAGAATTCAATCTCTTGCAAATCCCAAATCGATGGAAATCCCTAGCTATCCGTAGTAAATCAATCACAACCTAACCTCCTAGCAATTCTAGCAATTTAGAGATTCATTCATCACAAATATGAAATTAGATCCATAGGGTTCATCCCCAAACCCTAGAACAACAAATCTACCCTAGCATAGCAATAAGGATATCAGAATCAATAGAAATCATTGCTTGCATACAAAAAGATAGAAAAACAAAGATTCAAATAAAAAGAAGAAAATACTTAGCTTCATGAAGATCTTCAATCCAAAATACAAGCTTTTAGATCCAAGAGGGGGCCCAGGGCATGGCCTAACCTCTAAAATAATCCTAAGAAAAACATATGGGGGCTAAGAAAACATAATGGGGATCCTCTCTAATGGTGGCTACAAACCCCTTAAATACTCCCCCAAAACCCTAGCAAGAAACCCTAGAAAACCCCTCAAATTCGTGCCCAAAAACAGCCCAAACCGCAACTTAAAATCTGGGCCCAGGCCGCACTCGGCCGAGTGGAAAATGTGACTCGGCCGAGTGGAAATTCCTGCACTGCAGCGTCAACTTACAGAAATTCTCCAGATTTCATCCGACCTCCGATTGGCGCGTTCTTGGCGGAGTTGGAACCGTCATGAAGTTTACTATCCATAAAAAATATGAGAAAAATAATTTGATTGCTGGAATGATAGCAGATTTCAAAAGAGTGGGAGGCTATCTGAAAATCTGGGCGCTGCGTGTCCTCGGCATCACTCGACCGAGTGGCAAATGTCACTCGGCCGAGGGGCTTTTGGTACTCGACCGAGGGGATTTTGGTACTCGGCCGAGTCAGAGCTCGTAGTCGACTGACGGATTACAGAGAGTTGGACATTTTGGCTTGCCGTCGTCTGGGTGCCACTCGGGCGGACGGAGTCTCCGCACTCGGCCGAGTGGGCGTGTGATGCTCGGCCGAGTGCACGCTGATACATCTCTGTTGCGTGTCCGATCTCGCCGGCCGAGCGGGGTCTCAATGCTCGGCTGAGTGACTCCTTCACTCGGCCGAGTGGCATGCTGAAAATGCCCAATCTCCATCTTTTCGCTTCCTCGTCGCTCCTACGACGTTCTTTCTTCTTCCACTCGTCTTCCATTGCAGAATAACCCTCAAAAGGGCCATGGTTGACACTCCGGAGTGGGTGCAAATCCTTTAAGCTCATTTTTGCTCCCGATCGCTCCATATTTCTTGAAATCCGACAAAAACAAGAAATAGTGAAAAGCATCACAATATTGTCGAATAATCTTGAAAACCGCAATATGAGCAATCGAAATGGCGTGAAAACATGCGGAAAAAAGGTGTAAAATATGGAGTGATCACCGGTCATGGCCAAGGCCATTTTTGCCTTGGCCGGCCATGGCCCTTTGGCCATGGCCGGCCTCCCCTTCTGTGGGGTGGCCGCACACCCCCGCCGGTGGGGGTTGCCGCGGTGGTTATTGGCCGTAGCCAATCCCCTCCGCATGGGGAGGGGGGTGCATGGCCTTTATAGCCCATTTGGCCATGGTGCACATGCACTAAAATTCATCTTCCCCGATGGGAATAACCACCACCTTCTTCCTCGATGAAGCACCCGTTCGTCGATGAAGCACCCATTCGTCGAGAAAGTGGTTATTTTCTAATGGCCGTGTGCCAAAAATGAAAAATGACATACTACGTGAACGGTCGGTTCTTCCCGTCACGGAGAGTTCCTACCATATCCGTAATGATAGGAGACCATAACGTGAAAAGAACAACCGCTGCGTTCTCTCCGTCACGAAGCGTTCCTACCATATCCGTAATGGTAGGATACCCATTCGTGAAAAAGACAACGACTCGTTCATAGTTTCGACGGGGCGGCGGTTTGACCGGGGCGAACCGTATGGCTCTGATACCAATGATGGATCCTGCCAAAACAGAGTTAGGATCGATAAAATGAAGTTTAGACTTACGCTTGCGTATGTGACACGGTAGTCTACGAACTTCGCCTTCGGATTCGCCACGACGGATCGAGTCTTCTCACGAACGGAGTAAGGCTACTAAATCCACAATCTAAATCTCTACTTTTAGATTAAGAACTTGGATAAAGGGAGAGGAAGTATTTCGGCAGAGCTTCGCTAGAATGAAAATGCAAGCAAGAATGCCATGCAAAAGTGTAAGGAAATGGCTAACCCTTGGGTCTTATTTATAGCCCCCAAGGTAGTTATTTTAGGAGCAATTGTTCCTTTGGAACAATTTAACTAAGGTGTACCATCGTACATGGCATATTATAAGCTTAAGTTGTACCATATGCATGGTACAACATAAGCTTAAGATATTACCCCTTTATTAGCCATATGTCGCATGCATTTATGCACATATAATGCGACTTTCCCATCAATCTAGATATCCTCTCCGCAAGGGAACATATTCCCTTTGCGCACGACTTCGTGTACGCGACGTTCGAGGTCCGTATTCCCTCGTACATCCCCTACAAGGGTGTACTAACGTCTTCCATATCCAACACCTCCCACGTGCACGTTATGAGTGGAAAAATCTCCGACTTCAGGACTTCAAGTCCGGTGCTGAGTATAACTCAGCACTTCACAATATCACCTCACGCCTGAAGTTGTGTGGTGAAGAAGTCACGGAAGAACGCATGCTGGAAAAGACTTGCACATCCTTCCATGAGAAGGATGCAATCCTCATGCAACAGTACTATGAACGGAAGTTCCCCAAGTACTCTGACCTGCACTCCTGCCTTCTCATGGCAGAGCAGAAGAGAGACTTTCTACTGGCCACACATAACCTACGCCCTGTAGGCTCAGCTTATCTTCCTGAGTCTCACAAAGTTTCTTCTCAGAAGCAGAAGAACAAACAGAAGGGGAAATTCAACAATGGGAAAGCCCCTAAGAGGCAGGCCAGAGGTCCTCCCCAGTACAACAACCCTTCCAGAGCAACAACAATGAGGGAAAGAAGAAGCTCTAGTGGAAGAAAAAGAACATGGGCAGCCGTCTATTCCCAAGAAAAATTGGGAGGACAAATGCCATAGATGTGGCATGACTGGACATTGGTCCAGAAACTGTCGTACTCCACGACACCTCCAAGATCTGTATCAGACGAGCCTGAAATCTCCCGTTGAAACAAATCTAGTGGAAAACCAGCCGTCAACCAAGTTCACAATGGACGACTTTGGGAATGACGACCTCCTTGACTGATGTCATATTTATCTGTTATGCATTTACTTTATCTGTTATCAGTACTTAATCTGTAGTTTGCTTAATCATGTTCTATCTTTCCTTTTCAATAATGAATATCTTTTTTTTATTAAAGTATTGAATTCATGTTCTATAGATGAGTGTGAATGCCTAGTGGACAGTGCCTCGACGCACACAATCCTTCGCGAAAAAGCTATTTTATTAGCTTAAATGATTATGATGGTCCTGTCATTACTATTTCAAGACTGTCAAACATAGTTGAAGGATCTGGTGAAGCAATGATTTTCCTCCCAAATAACACGAGACTAATAATAAAAGATGCACTTTTCTCTCCTAAATCAAATAGGAATCTGTTAAGTTTCAAGGATATTCGTTTAAACAGATAGCACTTAGAAACTAAAGATATAAATGACGATGAATATCTGTATGTTACTCGTCAAAAGACGGTTTAAAACTGTCTTAGAATGATCTAAGGGACTCCCGTCGGGTCTCTATCATACTCTTATTCAACCTATAGAAGCTAATTTGACTGTGCACCAGAAGTACCTTTCATCGCCAGGATTCAAACTCTGGCATAACAGACTTGGTCACCCTAGATCGAGAATGATGCACCACATCATCATCCAATCTTTTGGACATAATCTGAAGAGCCTGAAGATTCTTCAGAAGGGTGATTTTCCATGTCTACCTTGTTTCAAGGGTAAACTAATAACGAGACCATCCCTATTGAAAGTGGGATTAGAGTCTCCTAGCTTCTTGGAGAGAATATATGGGGATATTTGCGGGCCTATTCACCCTGCAAGTGGCCCATTTCAGTACTTTATGGTACTGATAGATGCATCATCAAAATGGTCTCATGTGTGCCTCTTGTCCACCCGCAACCTAGCTTTTTTCAAAGATAGTGGCACAAATAATTAAGTTGCGGGCTCATTTCCCCGATAACTATATCAATAAACTATGTTTTGATAATGCAGGAGAATTCACTTCTCAAGTCTTTCAAGACTATTGCCGAGCAGCTGGCATCGAAGTTGAACATCCAGTAGCACATGTTCACATTCAAAATGGGTTAGCAGAATCTCTGATAAAGAGACTGCAATGGATTGCACGTCCATTGCTGATACAATCAGAGTTGCCTGTTAATGCTTGGGAACATGCCATATTGCATGTTGCATCGCTTATCAGATTACGGCCCCCTGGTGGCCATATTTTATCGCTGATGGAGCTAGCGTACGGTGCACCTCCGAATATCTCTCATTTGAGAGTATTTGGTTGTGCAGTCTTCGTCTCCATTGCACCTCCTCAAAGGACCAAAATGGGTCCACAACGTCGTTTGGGTATCTATATAGGGTTTGATTCATCCTCTATAATTAGATATCTTGAACCTCTGACGGGTGACGCATTTAAGGCACGTTTTGATGACTGTGAGTTTGATTAAAAATGTTTTTCCAAAACTAGGCACACAGTCTAAGAAGCAAGAAGCTTCTAAGACCATTTCTTCGGACATAAAGACTTTGTCTCATTATGATCCGCGTACTAGTCAATGTGAAGATGAGATCATGAAGATCCTTCATCTTCAGAATACAGTACATTTACTACCAGATAATTTTACTGACAACCAGAAGATTGTCAGATCACACTTCCCTGCTGCCAATACACCAGCTAGGATTGATATCCCCAAAGATGGATACAATCCACCGGCAGCAGAATCGGCTGTGCCTCAATTTAAGAGAGGACGCCCACCAGGTTCGAAGGAAAAAGCTCCTCGAAAAAGAAATAATCCTAGAGAAATAAAGATGAACCCTACACAGGATGCTGAACTCAGACCAACTACCTCTCCCTCCTACATTCCCCTGAAGAGGAAACTATAAGGGAAACAACATTAAATTTTGTACGTAACGGGGAGGTACTGGACATAAAAAGCACTGTCGTTGACGACGACTTTGCGTTCAATATTGTCGTGCACGTATCTGAATACGATGATGACATCGAACCAGGATCTCTTGCGGAATGTAAACGCAGAGATGATTGGCCAAAGTGGAATGAGGCAATAGGAGTAGAGCTGGACTCACTCTTGAAACGCGAAGTTTTTGGACCAGTAGTCCAAACACCTGAAGGTGTAAAACCTGTGGGTTATAAGTGGGTTTTCATCAGAAAAAGAAATGAAAATAACGAGATCGTATGCTACAAAGCACGTCTTGTAGCACAAGGATTTTCCCAACGGCTGGGGATAGATTATGAACAAACATATTTCCTTGTTATGGATGCAATCACGTTCCGATTTTCATTAAGCCTATCATCTCTGTAAAGCCTAGAAATGTAGCTCATGGATGTTGTGACTGCATATCTATATGGCAATATAGATAAAGATATCTATATGAAACTCCTTGACGGATATAAATTACCTCCAGAGATAGCAGAGAGGCCTCGGGACGTCTACTCTGTAAAGCTTCAAAGATCATTATATAGTCTTAAGCAATCGGGTAAAATGTGGTATAACAGACTGAGTGATTTCCTTGCGTAGCAAGGTTTCACCAATAATGAAGTCTGTCCATGTATCTTTACTAAAAGATCGGGAACATGATTTGTTATAGTCGCCGTTTATGTGGACGACTTAAATCTCATTGGATCTCCTACAGAGATCACTGAAATATCTGTAAGCCTAAAGAATACTTTTGAAATGAAAGACCTAGGCAAAGCAAAGTATTGTCTTGGCTTACAGATCGCACACCTACGTGGTGGTATCATGTTACACCAACCACATATACAAGGAAATAACTGAAAAAATTTTCCTAATGGATAAATGTCATCCTCTAAGTACACCAATGGTCGTTAGATCCTTGGATGTACATAAAGACCCCTACCATCCGTTGGAAGAGGGAGAGGAAATGTTTGGTCCTAAAGTACCTTACCTTAGTACCATTGGAGCACTTCTATATTTGGCTAACTGTACGCGCCCCGATATAGCGTTCTTAGTGATGTTCTATCCAGATATAGTGCAGCACCTACAAAGCGCCACTGGAACAGAGTTAAGCAGCTTCTGCGCTACCTCCAAAGGTCAAATGACCTGAGATTATATTTTCCTAAAGGTGGATCTCCCACTTTAATTGGTTATGCATATGCAGGTTACATGTCTGATCCTCACACCGAGAAATCACAAACTGATTTTGTGTTCACCTACAGTGAAACAGCCATCTCCTGGAAATCTGTGAAGCAAACCACTACTGCAATCTCTTCCAATCATTCCGAGCTCCTCGCGATCCATGAAGCAAGCAAAGAATGTGTATGGCTTCGTTCAGACATTAATCACATCTTAGTGACTACCGGCCTGAAGACCGGTGACCTTGAGCCAACCACGATATTTGAGGACAATGCAGCCTGCATAGCTCAACTACAGACTGATTTCTTCAAGGTCGACAAGACGAAGTACATATCTCCTAAGTTCTTCTGGAACCACGACCTACAAGAGGAGAAGCAAGTCGAATTACAGCAGATTCAGTCTTGTAATAATTTAGCTGATTTGCTCACTAAGGCTCTGCCTAGATGTACTTTTGTAAAGCTTGTAAAAGGAATCAGGATGAGACAGCTGAGAGACCTACAAGCCTGAAGCTTGTACGGATCAGGGGGAGTAACCTGTGGGTTGTACTCTTTTTCCTTAAGAACGTTGGTTTTTCCCACTGGGTTTTCCACAGCTAAGATTTTAACGAGGCAAACACGTTTACTCTGGATCCAAAAGTATCCACCCCATTAGCATCATGAATTCTGAAGCATTCATATGCTAAGTCCAAGGTAATGGATGGATAAGGGGGAGTGTTATGAGTAAGGGAGACTTATGGTCTCCCCTCCCTAATTATCCACCATAACACCCCACTACCATGTAGTGGGGTGAACCCTTGGGCTACTAAGTGTAACCTACTATACTATGAATGAATAAAAGGATACAATAGGCTATTTCCATGGTTGCTCTTTCTCCAAACACTTTTCCTTTTTTGGGATAAATTTGTCCATACAATGTCACAATATTGGGTCGGCCCTCGAAGACGAGGGCGATATTTTCACTGGAATAAAAGAGACCACAAGGGAGATGTTGTGACCCAATATTCCTGTGAACTCCATGTGGAAGGCCAACTGCCTACCCGGTCCAGACCACCAAGCCACGTCTCAGAGTTGTGTCGGGTTTCATCTCAGTAGCTCGGACTTGGCTCTCACTGACCTGGGTATGAGCCACCCCAGGTCCCACTCCTCAACTGACGAAGGTCCACGACACTAGATACGTCCTCGTCAGCTCCAGCTCACTGTTCGATGATTTCACCCGTCAACAGTTGGCTTCGTCTGTGGGAACTCAGAGTCAAAATCCCTATCGACAACAATGTCGGCTCATCCCATCGACCAATGTCTCACGGAACCATTCACTGGTGGGACCCTGTTGCACCGATCATCCATGAAGATTTCGGTTCTTCTTTGGAGGGAAGACCAGAGCCACGTCTGGTCACTCAAGAGCAATTCCAAGCGTTCTCGCATGCAGTCAATGCCAACTTTCAGGAATTGAGTACTGTTATAAAATGAATGGCGTACCAACCACATATGGCCGTGGGACAACCAACCCCCACTTGTAATGCCCTACAAGCTACTACACAGGTACTAAGGGGGGGGGGGGGGGGGTGAATAGTACTTTAAAAATAACAAGGAGTATAATTCCTAATTATCGTGCAAACAACTACCAAATCAATTTGCGGAAGCTTAAATTGAAGACAACAACAAAATAAACAATGCTAACAAATGAATATTACTGGGTTCGGATCCACCCAAGTCTCCCCGACTTGTTCCCGGTGATCCTACGTCCCAACCACCCGGATCCCCTCCGGATACTTAGGTTAGAAACCCTAACCTAAGATTTCCACTATGATATCTTGTGAAAAACCTTCACAAGATCAAATCATACATGCAATGGCAATAGTGAATCCCACAACCCGGGATCACAACCTTCTCTCACAACCGAGAGAACCAATAAGCAATATAAATGAGTTTATAATGAAATAAACAATCTTACCACAAAATCCTATACCTTGAGTTTTCTTACCAAATAGATTGCAAGGAGGGATTTGAGGAAGAGGAAGTCACCAAGACCTAGCACCACTGAAATGAGCAGCAAAGGGTGCCTAGGAGTGATTTGGAGACTTGAATCAAGTTAGAGCTTGAATGGCTCACCAAGAACAAACTTCTCTCAAAATGGATTCTAGATCTAGAAAGTGAGAGAATGGATTTCTTGTGAGGGAGAGAGCTTTGGAAATGAGTGAGAATCTCTAACTCTTTCAATCTTAATGAATCTCTTAATAGCAGCTCTAACCAAGAGAGAAATGACCAAGCTTCATATTTATAGGGTCCCATAAAAACGAGTTAGGTCAAATCCCAACGGAAAGAAATCTGAAGCAGTTAGTCGGTCAAAGAACAAACACTGACCGACTAGTTCATCAACTAGTCGGTCAGTCAAACAACATGGACCGACTAAGTGATGAACAGAGAACAGAGTGAATTTCAGACCTAGAAATCTAGTTGGTCCAAGAAGACTGTCTGACCGACTAGTTTCACAACTAGTCGGTCGGTCAGTGAATTTAGACCGACTAAGAGTCAAAAACAATTAGTCTGAATACAAGTTGATTTAGTCGGTCCAAGAACAAATGTTGACCGACTAGATCATCAACTAGTCGGTCGCCAAACGTTCTTAGACCGACTAACGATAAACAATAGCTTAGGAGACAATTGGCATGTACAGTAAAGCTCAACTAGTCGGTTAAAGAAGCATCACTGACCGACTAGTTCACAAACTAGTCGGTCGGTGAGTCAACGTAGACCGACTAACTGTAAACAGTACTGAGCAAGAAAATATAAACTGAAACTAGTCGGTCCAAGAAGCTTTGCCGACCGACTAGATCACCATCTAGTCGGTCAGTTCTTCTTCTTGAACCAACTAACATGCACAATAAAGTCCGAATCGAAGCACGATGCTTCGAGGAAGTTAGAATGGACTTCTACTAAGATCCTAGAGCTAAGATATGAGCGTTATGAAGATAAAAATGTAAGATATACTCAAGGCTTAACATTCTATAGATCGAAACTAAAAGACTATAAATAAAACCTTAAAGAACGGTCTTCGAGGGCTTCGATCAAATCTTCATGACGTCCAAAATGGTCCAAAAGCTTCAACGAAGCTTTAGGCATTGAATACGAGCTTTGAGAAGTCTTGAGATGTCTCTTTGAGTGTTCTCGTGAATTTGGCGACGATCTCCGTAACTGCGCTCACAAATTGTTAGTTCATGAATTATTTATGTTTGCTCATCATCCAAAACCAAATCCGGGGAGTCCAATACTCAACATTCTCCCCCTTTTTGGTGATGACAAACCAACATAAATAATAATCAAAAATAATGATTCAAATGTAAAATACTTACTCCCCCTGCATTGATGACACGTTAAGTCCAAATTGAATAAATATAAATTGCATCAAGCAGACGAGTAAGATATATAATGAGAATCGAATTTTGAAATATCGGATTTGAAAATCCTTATATATATCTGAACTCCCCCTGAATCTAACATATCAAATTAGATTCTTGGAAATTGAGTTAAATTTTCATTTGCCCTAATCATTATCATTATCTCTCCCCCTTTGGCATTATCCCAAAAATGGGGGGTATACAACGACAACAACCAGGATAAAGAAAATCCAACATCGGGAGTCGTAGAATATGATGATGGACCAAATTGGCACCAATGAAAATAGTCGAAAACGAATCAAAGTGTGCCAAATTGTCCATTTTCGTAAAACGAAAATTATAATCATCAAAATACCAAATATAAATTCACTTATTGAATAAAGAAACGTACTCTTCAATACTCAATATTCTTGGTTAAATTTGTGCATGGAAAACAATTCTATGCAATCATAGAAATATAATCTATTTAACCAAGTTTATAAGCGTCGAGCGACGAAATCACATATCATTGACATTGAATGAATATTAAATGTGCACGACGAAGTAAAAGAGAACATCGATGTATATATATTAAAATATCATGAGTACATGCACAAATACATCGACTACATCATATAAAGTGCAACATCTATATCAACATCAAAAAGATACAACATATTCGTCGAAACACCATCATCAAATATCCAACAAAATGAAAGTACAACAAGTACACCGACATCCAAAATCCAAAATACATCAAAACACCGCCAAAACTCCATCCTAACCCAAAACACTCTCAAAAAGATGTATCATCCAATGATCACAGGAGAGGCCTCCAAACTGATGCTCAGGAGGAAGTGGCAGGATCAGCAGTCTCCGTGGGTCCAGTCAAGGGAGTGGACTCAGGCTCTGCTGGGAGGAGTGGTGTGTCAACAGAAGGGATCGTCGGGGCAGGAGTGGAAACAGCAACAGCAGGCTCAACTGCAGAAGTATCAACATGAACATCAGCAGGTACGATTGGATCAAGGACGTCAGCAGGAGCAGCAGCAGCATCAACAGGGGTCTGATCCACTGGTGCAGAAGACTCTGGAGCACCGGAAGAAGTGGTAGCACCAGCAGCAGATGTGGTAGCAGCAGCAGCAGCAGTGGCCTCAGCGCCATGAGTTAAAGAGGTGACAAGCTCATCAATCTCCTCGTCATCCATCTCCTCATCCTCAGAAACAGGAGGAGGAAGCTGAATACCCATCAAACTAGCCATACGACACACAACCTCCTCGGTACGAGCCAACCGAGACTCGTGACGACGAAGTAAGCGAACAACATCATCAAGTGTGGTGGTAGGAGGAGGGGCAGCAGCAGCTGAAGGTGTGGCCTGGGATGCAGAAGGAGTCGACCACTGCACGTGACGGAGTGCCGCAAGAGATTTCTTTACGGCCGTCGTGTTCAGTGGAGGACCAAGAGGACGCTCATCGTCAGGAGGCAAAGGCACGCGAAAATGACGGAACACCAAAGTCAATAGACAAGGATAAGGGATATGCGCCGATTTACTAGACTTGCGAACACACTCGAAAGAATCCATCTTGTCGAGTATGATGCGAGCCCAGTTAATCGAGCTACCCATAAAGAGAGCGTAAATCAACTTCAGAAAAGGCTGAGACGGAAGAGAGGAAGATCCATACTTGGGCAATAGGCAGGATTTCAAGATAAGATTAATCACCCAAGCATTCGGCTTGAATGATTTGGAAGGGACGCCTATGAATGCAGGAGGGATAACCTGGAAGATATCAGCGAGGGTCGGCTGATCGAGAGTGGAGATATCGTCTACAGAAATGTCAGACTGGAGGAGGCCAGACGATGAGCAGCCTATCAACTCCCCCAAGATCTCTGCCGTGAGGACTATCGGAGTCCCCAAAACAGAAGTCTCGATGGAGTGGGTCTCACCATACTGACCCCGGGTACCATTGGCATAGAAAAGCTTGACCAGGCGAGGATAAGGACGAGGGTTCGCCTTAGGGTCAAATCTAAGATAGTCCAAAAGTCCGCTATAGGATAAAAGATCCGCAAGGCCAAGAAAGACAGAGAACTGAACGTAATGTTCCAATAGCAGTGGGCAGTGCTCTATACGGTTGTATGCCGCTAGACACTGAGGGTCGTCACGATACAACGATATATCCACACCGCCTACTGGCATTTGGGCTTTACCCTTAGCCTTACGGGTCTTAGGAGGAGGTGGAGGAGGGGGTGGAGTAGGTGCCTTCTCAGGATGTTCAGGAGTGTACTCTTCCTCGGAATCATCCTCAGAGTCACTACCTGAATGCTCACCGGGAGGGGTAGGTGCACGGAACTTTTTGGGTTGAGATTTGGGCTTGGAAGATTGGCCTTTGGCTTTGGGCTTGGAAGTCCTCTTCCTCTTCAACGGTGTTGAAGACGAAGAGGGGGGACGAGTGGTCTTGGCCCTACGCTTAGGTGGGGTCGAAGCGGTCGCAGCCTCTATGGTCATGGGGGATGCCCCAGAGGAAGTAATCGAGATCCTCGTTCTTGCCATGATCGCGGCACAACAAGTTCAAGCAAACGACGTATGAAAAGATCAAACAAACCTAAGCTCACAAACCCTAAATAGTGAAATCGAAACAGGCTTAAGGCAAGATCAAACCCTAGAGGGAGTTTGAAACCCTAAATCGACAAAATCAAGCCCTAGGAGATGAAATGAAGCCCTAGAACTTGAAAACGACCTAGGAGGAGGAGATATTCCTAGGGGAGGGAGATCGACGGCGGCGGATGGACGGAAAAGTGGCCGGAGATCGACGGAAGTCGAAGAGTCACGAGCTGGGTTCGGGGGTTTTCGAGCTGGAGAACAAAAAACAACCGACTAGAATAGGAAATAATCGATTAGAATAGGTATAAGTCGGTCGAAACACGAAAAGACGTGACTGCCCCTGATAACTTAGTCGGTCTCAGTTCAAACGATGATCGACTAGATGACGATCTAGTCGGTCGGTTAACGAGCTTGAACCGACTAAGTGGAAACAGTGACCAGTCGAAGAATTCCTGAACGAGAATTAGTCGGTCTACGCGCAAATACTGACCGACTAGAACTAAATCTAGTCGGTCGAAAAGTGAACTTAAACCGACTAATAGAGCTAAGCAGGAGAGGAAATCCTAAAAGCTTGAGTTAGTCGGTCTGAGTTCTTTTACTAACCGACTAGATACGAATCTAGTCGGTTGGTTATTGAACTGATACCGACTAAATGAGTCCAAAAGTTGAGAGATAGAGCTAGTCGGTCTAAGTTCATTAGCTGACCGACTAGATGTGAATCTAGTCGGTTGGTTGATGAACTGAGACCGACTAGATGAGTCCAAAAATTGATGATTAAGTTCTCTCCTCAATACACTTGGACGATACATCGTAATCCTCTCAAAAATCATCTAAACTACCCCATTAAACATCGAAATCTCAAATACGACATTCAAATATGAATTCGAGCAAAAATTCAAAATATCACATAAAATCTCGAAAAATCCAATAAGTCTAGCATGAACGAAATGTTCCGAAATATAATAGCGCGCAAGATTATAGAATGAAACATGAATCCTATATCTCAGATTCACCCATAATCCCCAATTCTCGACGCAACCGCACAAAGGAGTCCTCCTTTAGGGGTTTCGTGAAAATATCGGCGATTTGCTTTTGGGTTTCAACGTACACTAAAATGATGTCCTTTTTAGCAACATGATCATCTAAAAAATGGTGTCGGACATCTATGTGTTTAGATCGGGAATGGTGCACCGGATTCTTTGAAAGACAAATAGCACTTTGGTTATCCACCATGATAGGGCTAGTATCACAATGAATACCAAAATCCTTTAGTGTGTGTCTCATCCAAAGAACCTGGGCACAAGCAGCACCGGTGACAATGTATTCCGCCTCGGTGGTTGAAAGTGATACCGAATTTTGCTTCTTGGAAAACCAAGAGACAAGGGAATTTCCTAGAAAATGGCAAGTGCCACTAGTACTTTTCCTGTCGGATTTGCATCCCGCATAATCAGCGTCACTATATGAGACTAACTCATATGTGCTAGATTTCGGATAAAGTAATCCAAAATCTAAAGTGTAACTTAGATATCGAAAAATACGTTTTACCGCTACTAAGTGAGAATCCTTAGGTTGAGACTGATAACGAGCACAAATACACACAGCAAACATAATATCGGGCCTGCTTGCGGTAAGATAAAGTAAACTACCTATCATACATCGATATAGACGAATGTCTACATCTTTTCCGCCCGTATCTTTATCAAGATGCGTTGTAGTGCTCATAGGAGTCTTTTTCCCGGAGGCATTCTCCATTCCAAATCGCTTTAGCAACTCCACCATGTATTTCGTTTGGTGGATGAAGATTGCATCGTTCAATTGGCGAATTTGGAGACCTAAGAAATATTTGAGTTCGCCCATGTGGCTCATCTCAAATTGTTCCTTCATAACATTAGAAAACTCTTCGCAAAGAGTGAAGTTAGTAGCACCGAAAATGATATCATCAACATAAATTTGAACCAATAAAATATCATTATTCGCATGCTTAACAAAAAGTGTAGAATCGGCTTCTCCCATTTTAAAATTCAAATCCAAAAGAAAATTCTTTAGGCGATCATACCAAGCTCGAGGAGCTTGTCTCAAACCATAAAGAGCTTTCTTTAGTTTAAAAACATGATTTGGAAATTTTTCATTTATGAAGCCCGGAGGTTGAGAAACGTAAACTTCCTCAACGACATCTCCGTTTAAAAATGCACTTTTACCATCCATTTGAAATAATTTGAAATTTTTATGGCATGCAAAAGACAATAATAATCTAATTGATTCTAATCTAGCTACCGGAGCGAAGGATTCTTCGAAATCAATACCTTCCTCTTGTCGATAGCCTTGATCTACTAACCGAGCTTTGTTCTGGACGACGACTTGGTTTTCGTCGGTTTTGTTATTGAAGATCCACTTTGTCCCTATGACGGTGTGGTTCTTCGATGGCAAAGGAACAAGCTCCCATACCTCATTCCTCTCGAATTGAATGAGTTCCTCCTCCATGGCAAGGATCCAAGCACTATCTTCGCATGCTTCAACTATATTATTTGGCTCTATCGATGAGGCAAAGGCACAATTGGTGAAGTGGTGGACTTACGATCTTGTTTTGACTCTATCATGAATATTGCCAATAACTTGCTCATGGGGGTGGTCACGAACCGTATGAAGCCGTTTGGCAATTCCCTGATCACTAGGAACATTCTCAACAACCTCATTAGTTGGGTTAGTATCAATAGAATCAATTGAATCATTAGACTTAGAATTATCAAACGAATCACATAAAACATCCATAGAATCATCATCATTAGAAATTCTACAAGTAGTAAAATTCTCATTAAAAGAGACATGTAGTGATTCCTCGATCGTAGAGGATCTTTTGTTGTATATCAGGTAGGCTTTGCTACGTGAGGAATACCCAACAAATATCCCCTCATCCGATCTCGGATCAAACTTGTCCAAATTTTCATACGTGTTTTTAATAAAACATTTTGCACCGAAAACACGAAAATGTTTAACTTGAGGCAATCTACCAAACAACAATTCATAGTAAGTTTGTTTGGTGCCGGGCCTCAAAAGTATTCTATTAAACACATAGCAAGCGGTGTGTACCGCTTCCGCCCAAAATTGATGGCCAAGATGGCTATCATCAAGCATGGTGCGAGCACACTCCACAAGCGTTCTATTCTTCCTCTCAACAACACCATTTTGAGGGGGTGCGCGAGGGAAAGAAAACGTGTGAGTAATTCCAAGATCATCACAAAAATTTGAGAAAGACTCATTCTCAAATTCACCCCCATGATCACTACGAATAGTGACAATGGTGGTTCCGATGAGATTTTGTACTTTCTTCACAAATATTGTGAAGTTTTCAAAAGCTTCATTTTTATTACATAAGAAAAATACCCATGTAAATCTCGAATAATCATCTACGATGACAAGTCCATATCTTGCATTTCCTAAGGAAGCAACTCTAGTTGGCCCACATAAGTCTAGATGTAATAGCTCTAGTGGCCGTTTAGTAGAAATGCTTTTCTTAGGTTTAAATGAAGATTTAGGAAGCATGCCACGTTGACAAGAATCACAAAAACTTTTCTTTTCAAAAACGAGCTTCGGAAAACCTTTAATGGAATTTAATTTTGAAAGCTTATAAAGTGTTCCAAAGCGTCGATGCCATAAGTGTTGTTCACTTGTGTTGGCAACGAGACATTGTTCATATGACTTAGGAAGATCCAAAATATAAATATCTTTATGGCGTGTGTCGGAAAATAATAAATCATTATTATCATTCAAAATATGACACAATCCTTTCGCAAAGCTAACTTTGTAACCTTTGTCACAAAGTTGGCTTATTGAAATAAGATTATGATTTAAACAATTAATTAGATAAACATCACTAATTAAGGGTTTAGATGGGTTACCCACTTTACCAACACCGACGATGGTTCCGCTCTCGTTGCCTCCAAAGACTACCCGGTTCCCATTAGCAATGGGCACCACTCCAGAAAGCAATTGAGCATCGCCCGTCATGTGTTTTGAACACCCGCTATCGAGTATCTAATTTCTCTTGGAGCTAAATTTAAATTTGTTGCTCCGTTCCTTTTTCTTGAGTACCTATAGATATGAAATATCGTATCATGGTACCCAAGGTCATTGGGTCCTCAAAGGTTAGACCTTTGGAAGCCAATTCCAATTGGACTTAGACTTCCAAATATAATTAATATTATCCACTTCATTAATAAAATAGTCATTCATGTAAACTTGTTTTTCATTCATGGTAGTGTCCTTTGGGCTCCAAATTGAGAATATTTTGGGAGCCTTCATCCTATTGGGTGCATGCATGCGTTGTTGGTTTCTACGTGATGCATGTCGTGGATAGGCATAAGGAACATGATGAAATGGTGCATATGGATAATTATTCATATGATGTTGTGGGTGAACATATGCATGTGAGGGAACACGTGCGTTAGGGTGTCTCACATGGTGTGCACGTGCCCGTGAATGTGTAGCATAAAAATCATCATATGTGTGAACCGGTGGAGTAGGGCGTGTGTTCCTACGTGGCATGGTATTGGTGTACATGTAGGCATGCCCCTTATTTGGAGGTCAACCCAAAGTGGGTTTCTTTCCAAAAGAGGGTGTGGACGAGGTGGAAGCACCATTGGTAGATGAACTACCAATAGAGTGTTTGCTACCACTCGTCGAAGCACCGGAAGTTGTCATAACAAAAGTAGTGGCCGATTTGGATGAACTTCCCATCGTATACCCCAAGCCAATGTGGTGATTGGCCGGAAGTAAGTCACTTAGGATTTTATCCAAATGGTCCTTACCCTTATTGAATTTATTAATTCGGCGTAATGTGTTCTCATATTTCTCGGTGAGAGAACGCAAAGAAGTATCCAAAGTGGATACTTGTGATGTGAGCACATAAACACGAGATTTAAGATTCTCATTCTCAATACTCAACGTCGAGTTTTGAGAAGTCAAATCCGCTATCTTATGTTCTTCCGGATCCTCAATGCTAACATATTCAAGTTGAGTCTTGAGATTAACAATCTCATTCTTCAACTCGTCAACAACGGTGTCGTTGTTGGTGATGATAGTTTTAGGCGAGGTTTGAATGCTAGCTAAGTCATCTTTTACTTTAGTATACCTATTTACTAATTTAGTATACTTAGACCATAATTGAGAATTAGCATTCCTAAGGTCATCCATAGTTACCTCATTACCTTTGTTGTCGCTATCATCGAAAGAGGAGGATCCTTGATCATGCTCCTCTCTTGCCATGAAGCACATGTGCGCTTGCTCCACTTTCACATCGTCCGACTCTCCGCTTGAGGAATCCTCGGAGTCGGTGAATGTTGCTCCGACAAGTCCCTTTTTGCACCCCTTTTTGTACTTCTTGGACTTGTCGAACATCGGCGCCTTCCACTTCTCCTTTTGCTTGTTTTGAGGACAATCCGCTTTGATGTGTCCTGGCTTATTGCATTTAAAGCACAAAGGTGGAGAGGCGTTAGTAGAAGTAAATTTAGATTTTTGTTTGAAGTTACCCTTTCGGAAGAAGCGATTGAACTTCTTGCCATGAGTGCAATGGATTCCATGTCCATTTCTTCTTCCGAGTCCTCATCATCGGTAGAGGTGGATGGAGCCGCCTTGAACGCAATCGCCTTTTTCTTAGGCACGTCTTGGTTCAAATAGGACTTCATCTTTTCTTGTAACTTCACCTTGCTATCTTTTCGTACCTCGTATGACATCAAAGTACCCATCAATTGAACTACGGTAAACTTATTCATGTCATTACCTTCCTCGATGGCGAAGGTACATTTCTCCTAAGAAGAAAGAATTCCTTCGATAAGCTTCGAACACTTCTCCTTTTGGGTGTAGGTTTTGCCAAGAGCTTCCAACTCGTTCATTATGTCGACGAAGCGAGCATAATACTCCTTCATCTTTTCTCCCTGTTCCATATGAAACAATTCGTAATCTCTATTGACTACGACGAGTTTAGAATCTCTTACCCGACTCGTTCCTTCATGCAAAATGAGGAGCAAATTCCAAATTTGATATGCACTCTAACATGTGCATATCTTATTAAAATCTTCGGGTTCCAATGCACATTGTAAAGCATTCATTGCTTTGGCATTTGCAATCTCCGCGGCGACCTCCGCGGTAGTCCACTTGTCGAAATCTTCTTCGGTAGGCACATTGTACTCTGACATGGTAATTCTCCACAATGAGGCGCTCCAGAGGAACGTTTCCATCCGGCATTTCCAATATCCATAATTGACGCCGTTGAAGAATGGAGGCCTAGTCGAGGAATGTCCTTCCATGACCGAAGACGCTCCTTCACGGTTCCTGAAGGATCCATAATCCGCAAGTGGACGAACGGTCTTGTTGTCGTTGGCAGACATAGCTAAGTATCTGGCTCTGATACCAAATGTAATGCCCTACAAGCTACTGCACAAGTACTAGAGGGGGGGTGAATAGTACTTTAAAAATAACAAGGAGTATAATTCCTAATTATCGTGCAACCAACTACCAAATCAATTTGCGGAAGCTTAAATTGAAGACAACAACAAAATAAACAATGCTAACAAATGAATATTACTGGGTTCGGATCTACCCAAGTCTCCCCGACTTGTTCCCGGTGATCCTACGTTCCAACCACCCGGATCCCCTCCGGATACTTAGGTTAGAAACCATAACATAAGATTTCCACTATGATATCTTGTGAAAAACCTTCACAAGATCAAATCATACATGCAATGGCAATAGTGAATCCCACAACCCGGGATCACAACCTTCTCTCACAACCGAGAGAACCAATAAGCAATATAAATGAGTTTATAATGAAATAAACAATCTTACCACAAAATCCTATACCTTGAGTTTTATTACCAAATAGATTGCAAGGAGGGATTTGAGGAAGAGGAAGTCACCAAGACCTAGCACCACTGAAATGTGCAGCAAAGGGTGCCTAAGAGTGATTTGGAGACTTGAATCAAGCTAGAGCTTGAATGGCTCACCAAGAACAAACTTCTCTCAAGATGGATTCTAGATCTAGAAAGTGAGAGAATGGATTTCTTGTGAGGGAGAGAGCTTTGGAAATGAGTGAGAATCTCTAACTCATTCAATCTTAATGAATCTCTTAATAGCAGCTCTAACCAAGAGAGAAATGACCAAGCTTCGTATTTATAGGGTCCCATAAAAACGAGTTAGGTCAAATCCCAACGGAAAGAAATCTGAAGCAGTTAGTCGGTCAAAGAACAAACACTGACCGACTAGTTCATCAACTAGTCGGTCAGTCAAACAACATGGACCGACTAAGTGATGAACAGAGAACAGAGTGAATTTCAGACCTAGAAATCTAGTCGGTCCAAGAAGACTGTCTGACCGACTAGTTTCACAACTAGTCGGTCGGTCAGTGAACTTAGACCGACTAAGAGTCAAAAACAATTAGTCTGAATACAAGTTGATTTAGTCGGTCCAAGAACAAATGTTGACCGACTAGATCATCAACTAGTCGGTCGCCAAACGTTCTTAGACCGACTAACGATAAACAGTAGCTTAGGAGAAAATTGGCATGTACAGTAAAGCTCAACTAGTCGGTTAAATAAGCATCACTGACCGACTAGTTCACAAACTAGTCGGTCGATGAGTCAATGTAGACCGACTAACTGTAAATAGTACTGAGCAAGAAAATACAAACTGAAACTAGTCGGTCCAAGAAGCTTTGCCGACCGACTAGATCACCATCTAGTCGGTCAGTTCTTCTTCTTGAACCAACTAACATGCACAATAAAGTCCGAATCGAAGCGCGATGCTTCGAGGAAGTTAGAATGGACTTCTACTAAGATCCTAGAGCTAAGATATGAGCGTTATGAAGATAGAAATGTAAGATATACTCAAGGCTTAACATTCTATAGATCGAAACTAAAAGACTATAAATAAAACCTTAAAGAACGGTCTTCGAGAGCTTCGATCAAATCTTCATGACTTCCAAAATGGTCCAAAAGCTTCAACGAAGCTTTAGGCATTGAATACGAGCTTTGAGAAGTCTTGAGATGTCGCTTTGAGTGTTCTCGTAAATTTGGCGACGATCTCCGTAACTGCGCTCACAAATTGTTAGTTCATGAATTATTTATGTTTGCTCATCATCCAAAACCAAATCTGGGGAGTCCAATACTCAACACCAATTTGATCCCATGCCTCATAGGGCAACAATAACACAAGGAGCCAGATGGCAGGTGAGCCGAACTTAGAGCGGCAACTCGACCCTCTGCTTGATGCTACTCCCCTACCTCGGCAAAGACCCATGGTCGGCAACATTGATGGAGACCATGGCGACCAGAGGGGCGGCAACAACCGCTCTGCTAGGCCAAAAGGCCCAGGGCCTTCCACTAATGGAAGATCTTCACGACGCGCAAATCATAGAAATGTGGAGCAAGCAAAGGCTCGTCACATTCCGGACTGCATCTGCAGTCCACCCTAGAAGTCCAAATCCAGGTACAAGCGTAAGAGCCATGGAGGTGGCCCTCCCACCCCCAATGGTGCGGGAGGGAACACGGCTGATTCTTCCAGCGTCTCAACCTGTCGGCAGACTAAACGTTGCGGTGACATACCACGTCCCAATTCTCCGTCTTCTGGTTCAAAGGACGAGCATGACCCGCTGAAGAAGAACATCACTTCAACTCTGCGCTTGCTGAAATTCAAGCTGCCTCCCCTCGCTCAATATGATGGCACGGGCGATCATTGCGAGCACGTCCGAAAATATTAGAGCGTAATGGAGATACATAGGGTAGATGAACCATTCCTATGCTGAGCCTTCCATACAACTTTAACCAAGTCGGCAGATGTCACGCCCCGCTCTTCCAAATATCGAAGATACGTAGCATGACAAGGCTGCCATAGTATTCAGACGCAGGGCTTTGAACCATTGTATTCCAAATACTACTAGGCATTAATTGTGATTAAATTAAACCATATACGTAGGCCACTGCGACTTATTGGAATAGTACCGAAAGAGAAGTAAAGTGCTCCAACAAAATTTAAATCCACAGCCACTGAAAAGAAATACGATCTTAACATTATAGTAAGCAAAAGTACATTATACATATAATGTACTAGACAAGGGGGTACAAAAAGCAGGGTAAAGCAAAAAGAACCACCAACCCACAAAAGAAAGTCAAAAGGTGTCCACACCTAGTACAACACACTCTCTAATCTAACCCAGTGAAATCTAACTGAACAAATCACCCTCGGTAGGCTCCATCTGTACCTCGGAATGTGGAATGGTCTGATGGGTCAGACCCTTTTCAGTTGTCTCTACTCCTGATCTTGAAAAATATAGATGGGACACGTCATTACGTGACTCGGTAGGAATACCTAACTAAACTAGGTAGAGTTCATTTTCAGAACCAGTCTACCTAACTAAAAGGGTCGGTTTACTGAAAGTATACATGTCCACAGATTTATAAGTTGCACGATAAGGCAGATTATCACATGCATGTACTGAAAAGTAAAGCTGAGAAACATGAGAGCAGAAAAGTAACATTCACCGTTTAATGACAATTATTCTTGAGTTTTGCATATAATTAATATTTAAAAAACAAATGTAAACGTAGGATGCTAAGGAGCTAGACTTCACTCAGGGTAGGTGAACACAGTGCTACCCCTATCAATGACACGAGTACAATAGGGGCTGATCGCTCCGGGACGTGACCCAAAAGAACGGTTGTAGTTTTACCGCAAGTGCACGGTGTAGCAGCGAGCGGGATATCGAACACAGGGAGGACGAATGACTGTGCTTGCTCCAATCAACCTGGCTATTTAAGAAGAGAACTTTGCCTTTGGCGATCCTGTCACAATCGTCAGACAAATGTGCGAAATATCAAATCAAATAAAGAACGTCTAGGGAATGGGGAATCCCCGCTACACACCGTACTTCATAAAGGTGGTTCATCGGTATCAAAATTGCTAGAATGAGAATTCGGATGGACTAGTTGCAACTGAATGTAGAACCAAGCTCACGCTCTCGCGCTGTTGCCGGTCTATAGCTATCCTAGGGTCGGGTCCAATCTCTTGCAAACCCTACCCTAGGGAAGCTAGCATTAGGATCAACATCATCGTCCAATCGCGCACCGAGCCCAATCTCTTGCAAACTCGGTCCACGATCTAGATTAGGATAGTTCCTACCCGTCCAATCTCTTGCAAACGGGTATCGGTATAGAATTGCAACCGGAAATCCTAGTATCGGTCCAATCTCTTGCAAACCGATACTTCGAAAATCCGACTCCAACCCAATTCGGATTTCTAGGGTTTCCTATCAAATTGGGATCCAATCTCTTGCAAATCCCAATTGATATGAATACCTAGCCATCCGTAGTAAATTGATCCCAATCTAATCTCTAATAGCAATTCTAGCTCAATTTCTACCAATTCATCACAAATATGAAAGTGGGCTTGTAGGGTTCATCCCCACGCCCCAAGACGTGGAGACTACTCACAAATCATAGCAAGATCACAAAAATAATCGTTGAGATAAGCAATAGAATTCATCACAACAATGATATAAACAATAAAAATAGAATTTTTAAGGAAAAGAGATGCAAACCAATGTAGTTCTTCAATTAATCCAACAAAAATCCAAGTTTTGCTCCTTCTCCAATCACAAGAGTAAAGCTAAAAAACTAATCTAAAAAGCTGCAAAATATCTAAGAGAGAGCTCTCAAAACTAGGGTAAAAACAGGGTTTAAATAGCCCCAAAAATCGTCCAAAAATTGTGACCAAAATGCCCCTGCACAGCCTGTTTTCCGCAGTTTTCGCTACAGGCAGCGCATCGCACTCGGCCGAGTGACAAAAGTCGCTCGGCCGAGTGAGAAACCCTGTAATTTTCCAGTAATTCAGGGCCTTCAGGGGTCTCTACTTCGGGGGCGGCTCGGCCGAGTGAGTTGTCGTCACTCGGCCGATGACTTCACTGCACTCGGGCGGACGGGATTTACCACTCGGCCGAGTGGGTCTTCTGAAGTTCAGGCAGCCGAAAAACAGTAACTTGGATGTTTTGGAGGGGCTTCGTCTGGGCGCCACTCGGGCGGACGTGATGTCTTCACTCGGCCGATGTGGTCTTCGATGCTCGGCCGAGTGCACATAGAAATCGTGTCTGAACTGGTCGGCCGAGCAGTGTCTCGCTGGTCGGCCGAGTGGCTCCTCCACTCGGCCGAGTGGGACACAAAAAATGCCCAATCTGCTTGTTTTGGCCTCCTCGTCGCTCCTGCGACGTCCGTTCTTCTTCCGCTCCTCTCCAACAGCAAAATACCCCTCGGGGAGGTCGTTGGTGACCGTCTAGAGTAAGCGCATCTCGGGATCACTCCAAATCGCGCCAAATCACCTGAAATGCGACAAAAACAACAAATCGTGAAAAGCATCGCAATATCGTCGATATATCGTGAAAAACATGATTTGGGCGATCTAAATGGCATGCAAACATGCGGAAAAAAGGTGTAAAATAAGGAGTGATCAAAATCCCCCAAGCTTGCCTCTTACTCGTCCTCGAGGAAGATAAGTAAAAGGCGAACCCGGTGGATTCGGAAAATGAAAACGGCGAGAAACGAAAAAAGAAAAACGAAGAAGAGTGAAAGCGAAATAAAACAAAGAAGAGAGAAAGGAGCGAAGAGGTAGGATGCTAGATCATTTTCTCAGGACGTGAGTTTCACTTACTCATATAGCAATGCACTGAATGGAAAATACATGTCAAAGAATTTTATTTCGATATCATAGTATAATAGTGCAAACAGAAATAGAAAACCCACGAAAAACGATATAATCATGAAAAACGGAATAATTTTAAAATTAACGTCGTCTGAATCATTTAAAGCGGTATACAAATCACAGATCACACACTTTTCAATTGAACGCTTTCTATCAGGAGTATAAGAGTATCACAATATAGAATAGAGAGAATAGAAAAGTATGGATTTCATGAAATGAACGCTAGGCTTAGATTTCTGGATTTCGTAAAGCTGGGAATAATCTCACCGAGTATAGAATATTACTTAGCCTAGGTTGTCGTGCAATGTCTAGTAGTCACTCTCTCACACATCAATGGATCCCCTCCCCCAAGCTTATCTATAAGCGTGGTGGCATAAAAAATATTTACATCCCCATTTTTATATATAGCTCCAAAGGTAATAAGAAGAAAGAAGAAAGAAAGAAAGTGAGATGGGATCTTTTATTGAGGATTTTTCCCTTTTTTTTCTTTTGTTTTTTTTTCTTTTTTTTCTTTGCAATAAGCAATATATACACAACGATCCCAACTCAGAGAGAGATAATGATGTACAAGAATGTTTTTCTCTCTCTTTTTTTTCTTTGCAATAAGCAATATATACACAACGATCCCAACTCAGAGAGAGATAATGATGTACAAGAATGTTTTTCTCTCTTTTTTTATAGAATAAGAGATTTGGAGCTAGGAATTAGTAGCGGGGGAAAATGCCATAAAATAGAATCACTAAGGGGAGGTTCACCAATGATTTTAAAAGTAGAGAAACGATGTTCAAGATTTGTGGAGAAAGAAATAAATATAACTCTCGGTTCACTCTATAAGACATGCACGACAACTTCAGCAGGGTAATCTAATCTACTCAGTTTCGATCACAAAAAAACTAACTAATCCAGATATATCATAGCTAACATCATTCAATCATCCTGAAGTGAAGTGTACAATTCATGCATTTAGAAGTGATATAGGAAAAGAAAGTCAGTACTCCAGATATAAGCATTCAATGCGTGAATCTTGGTGTGTTTTCTGTGATAGCATACATATGAATATTCAGACTCAGCTAATAATAAAATTTCATCCATTTTCATGCGGAAAAAGGTGTGGGTTACTTTTCCTAAATGCAAGGCAAGTCATAACATATGATATCTGAAATAAAACCTAAGACATGACAAATATAGCATGCATATAGAATAAGCTAAATCCAACGTCATCATCATCATAGAAAAGTCATCTCTAGCATGAGATGAAAAAGAAATAAAGATAAAGGGAAAATAAAACTATGCAATGCGGCACACAGGAAAATAAGAAAAACGTGATGCATGGCAAAATAAAAGAAAAATGATGAAAAATAAGTGCAAAAGCGAAAAAATGGTGTGAAAAACTAAAAATAAAGGTGGCAAATCGAAAAAGAACGTGAGAACTCACTCCCCCAAGCTAAATGGCACAGTGTCCTCAATGTGCAAAGTGTGGCACACGAGAGACAAGCGATGGGAGGGGCAAGTGAGAATGCATGCATGGAAAAATGAAAAGAAAAAGGTAAAATAAAGAAATGAAAATATGATGCGGACATGATGCATGCACAGATAGGAGCAATACATAGATATAAGTGTCACCAAAAACTCTCCCTCTCTCCCAAAATAGATATAAAAAGATATGATCAAAAAGAGAATACCATAATAAGTGAGGGGAGGGGGGGGGGGGGTGGACAAAAAGTGCAACAGGACCCAGCAGAAACGGGCAGCACAACGGCAGGAATAAATCAAGGCATCAAGGGTGCCTAAGAAGGTGGTGCTGCGCCGTCTCCGTCCTGAGGCGGAGGAGGAGGAGGAGGTGGTGTAGGCTGCTGAGCTGGGGTGGGTGTGGATGCGGTGGCAGGTCGGGTGTGTGTGGAAGTGTGGGCGGGAACCTGCTGGGTGGGTGGGGGTACGCGTGGGAGACGCTCCAAGACCTGTGTAAGGCAGTAGTGGATCTGAGGGATCAAGTCGAAGCGTCCAGCCATCGCAGAGACGGTGGAGGACAGGGTCCTAAGGTCACCTCTAAGACCACTCACCGCCAACTCAAGAGCACGTATGCTCTGCAGTACTGTGTCGGGCGGGGGTGGTGTAGAGGGACGCACCGGTCTAGGCTGTGCAGGGCGAGGCTGGCGTACGCGAGTAGAGTATGTAACGGGCTCAGCAGGGAAGGGGACAAAAGGTGCCGTGCCTGCAAATGTGGGCCTGGCCTCAGTGTGAGGCCGGGACACCGGCTGGTGAGAAGTGGAGGCAGTGGCAGCGAAAGAAGTGTGCAAAAGTGGCAGCGAGGCGGCCAGAGAGGTCAGTGGCACAGAAGTGTGGACAGACGCCACGACGCTCTCGGAAAATACAGCGGCAGTGGAGATAGAGGGCTCTCCGCACTCGACTACGGTCGGCGGGCGATCGGGTGGGGCAGAGGAAATCGGCTCAGCAGACAGAGGGCCAGTGGTGGTAGTGGGTGCGGAGGTGGTGGAATGGTGATAGCCGCGGAAGTGGTGGAGGTGGTGGAAGTGGGCTCAGCTGAGGTACTTGTGACACTGACAGAAGTGGGGACAGAGGTGTCAGGAGCAGCGGAAACATCTGGTATGGGCTGAGGGGCCACTGGGTCAACAGGGTCGGCAGCAGGCTCGGCAGGGTGTGCAGCAGGGTCTGCGGGGGCAGCCTGGGCAGCGTGGGCCTGCTCGGCCTCCTCGGCCTCAAGCACGTAGGCAGCGGGGATGAGAACATCCATCGCAGGGAGCCAGTCGACGTGGGCTGGTGCAATCTGAGTCCGAGCAGGGCTCGGGAGAATCATGTAGTCGGCACCGTAAGGGCCGTGCAACCAGACCCAGTGACGCTCACCATGCGGACGAAGCATCTTCATCCGGGCCATAACATCTATCGACAGAGAAGTGGGGCCCGGGACCCGTCGCAAGTCGTCAGGTAGGTCCTCGCCGGTCATTATGGTAAGCAAGGTGATCAGACCGCCGCAGCATATCGGGGAGCGAGCGCCCACCGATACAATGATGCGGTCTAAAAACCAAGCCGCAATGTCAATCACGACGGCGGGGACAAGCTCGTCTCCATCCCTAGATAGAGGTCTGGGACGTGTCATCGCATAGAGCATGTAGAGATCTGGCATAGACATCGTGCCCGGCTCATATCTGGCCAAAAAGGTGGTCGCCATGAGGCGCTGGGCTATGCGGAGGCAGGGGTGGACAATGGCCGAGGCCTTGGCCCTACTAGGGTCAAAGGCAGCGAGGTGGCCCGTAATCCGGGCCCAGAAGGCACCGGCGTCAAAGGAAGGGGGGGATATGGGTGGGGCCGTAACCGTGATCGGCTCCGGGGACAGCGGGCCACGAGAAGAATGCTCTCATCATATCGAGAGTGACCAGGCACTCTCGGTCCATGAACCGAAACGAGCATCCCTCGTCGGTCCGGGCGATCGAACTCAGAACTTCAAGTGTCGGGCGGGTGAACGTGTCCGTCGACACCTGAAGGAAGTCGCGCCAACCCATGTTATCGTACAACGTGAGTATCCCCTCTAGTACCCCCAGGTGTCCTAGGTCAGCGAGGTGTGCAAACCTGGAGGGTACGATCGAGCGCTGGGAGATACGGTCGAAGACGGCGCGGTGTGCGTCGTCTCGGAACGTAATCCCGAGCGGCCCAACCAGTGGAGCCGGTGGTGGTGGCTGTGCAACGGCGGGGAGTGGCTGTGCGGGCTGTGCGGGCTGTGCGGGCTGTGGGTGCGCTGCAGGCTGTGCGGGGCCTGCAGGCTGTGCTGGCTGGATGGGGTGTGTGGGGGACGGTGGAGGAGAGTCCTCCACCTCGTGAGAGGGGCCGGGCTCGTCCGACCGCTTCCGCTTGGCGGAAGCTCTCGTCGAACGCGGCGGTGTCCGGGGTGGCATATCGGCCCCGAGCGCGCGCCGAAAAACGTGAAAAGTGTGGCGTGTGCAAAAATAATGGAAAGAGAGTACCCTGACACGCCGCGAGTGCTAAGCAATGGAAGCGTGCGAAGTCAGCGTCTCCGCGGAGTCCGAATCAGCCCGTAGAAGCTCCCCTGAGCTCCCCTAAGCTCCAATAAGCAACCGGAGATGACCGGAGCAGCTGCCGCCGACGGCGACTCGGGCGAGTCGCGGCGGTGGTCGGCCGGCGGTGGCGGGCCGAGTGGCGGCGCGGGCGAGTGAGGTGCAAGCGAGGGCTATCGGGCGAGGGAAACGAAGGGTCAGGCTCGTTTGGGGATTTTTGCGATTTCGAAAAATGCGCCCCCCCTCGCCCTTATATAATAAAAGTTACGACTCGGCCGAGTGACTAGGCCACTCGGCCGAGCGGGATCAATGAAAATTTCTCCTCGCTTACGCTGCGGCCGAGTGGCTTTGCCAGACTCGGCCGAGTGGAGTAAGTCCATTCGGCCGAGTGACTCAAGCTACTCGGCAAGACTCGCCCTAGGAGGGTATCCGTTTTACTCGGCCGAGTGAATATATATACTCGGCCGAGTAGCAGTTATATCGAAATCAAGAAAATAAACAGAGAGTTGGGTACAGCAGACTTCCCTCGTTCGTGAGCGGCTCGGCCGGACGAACTTATGTACTCGGCCGAGTGACTAGTATACTCGGCCGAGTGAGCCTTGTGTTCTGCTGTTTGTCTTCGTTTTGGCTCTAGACTCCGTCTGTCTTCCTCCAATCGATTTCATCTTCCTCCTAAGCATCGAGCGCCTTCTTGGGGCGCTCCTCGACGACTCGTTCATCCTCCTCATGATGGATCTACCTATCTCCTCTCCTGTCAAGAAAAATTGGACCCGTTATCACAAAATTTTTTGGCGAACGACTCAAAACACTAAAAATTTCTAAAACGAAAATAAAGAAAAAGTAAAAATAAAGCAAAAACCGTCGGGTTGCCTCCCGACAAGCGCTCGTTTAAGGTCGTGAGCTCGACCCCCTATAATTTTCAATCAATGCGGGATGTTTGGTGCATATGAGATGCACCCATCAAACTTTCCGGGGAGATCGCTTGGATTGGGACGTTGCGGCGTCGTGTTCTCCCGCGGTGGTCTCTCGTCTCGAATAGTGTTGGGGGGAGGCTCCCCCAAGCTAGCATTTGCTCCGGTCAACGGTTTTACCGGTGATGCCGATTTCCGTACCGGCGGAGCTTTCTTTGGAGACTTTAGTTTCGAAAGCTTGCAGAGCTCTCGAATCCTTGCGACAACAACGTCGCCTTCATCATCATCAGCGGAGAGGTCGGGGGAATCATTTTTCTTCTCATCTTGGCCTAAATCCGGGCCTTCCTCAAAATCTTCATCAAAAAGAGCGCCAATCGAGTGAGGGATCGCCTCTTCAATCACCTCATCAAGGAGGTCCATGAGATCTTCCGACCGTCCCTTAAGCAAATATATTCTATTGGTTTCGCCCGTCGGGACTCCCTCGGAATAGTGTTTGAGCCTCTGACCATTTACTTTGAATGTGGAACCGTCCTTGCTTTCCAACTCGAAAGCTCCGCCCGGTTGTATGTGCTTGATGGTGAAAGGTCCGGACCAACGTGACCTCAACTTGCCGGGAAATAGTCGGAGCCGTGAATTATAGAGCAAGACCTTGTCTCCTACTTTGAAGTCTGTGACGGTTATGCGGGCATCGTGAAGAATCTTGGTCCTTTCTTTGTAAATTCTTGAGCTTTCGTAGGCGTCTCTTCTTATCTCATCAAGCTCGTTGATGTCCAAGAGTCGCCTCACCGCGGCACTTTTGTAATCGTAATTAAAGGTTTTGATGGCCCAATATGCGCGGTGCTCCAAATCTACCGGTAAATGGCAAGCTTTCCCATAAATGAGTCGGAACGGCGTGGTGCCTATGGGAGTGCGAAAGGCCGTACGATATGCCCATAGAGCATCGTTTAGCTTCATTGACCAATCCTTTCTAGATCGATCCACCGTCTTTTCGAGAATTTGCTTAATTTCTCTATTTGAGACTTCCACTTGGCCGCTAGTCTGGGGGTGATAAGCCATGCCAACTCTATGATTTACCCCGTACTTCTTTAGCATGGCTTCAAACTTGTTCTCTATGAAGTGGCTTCCCCCGTCGCTTATCAAAGTACGCGGCACTCCAAAGCGCAGGAAGATATTTTGCTTAAAAAACTTGGAGACGACTCTTGCATCATTGGTAGGGGTGACAATTGCTTCCACCCACTTGGAGACATAGTCAACGGCCAATAGGATGTATTTGTTACCATTGCTCGACGAAAATGGCCCCATGAAGTCTACTCCCCAACAATAAAAAAGCTCAATTTCTTGGATGGGTCTCATCGGCATCTCATTGCGCTTGGAGATATTCCCGGTCCGTTGGCATCTATCGCACCCCTTCACAAAAGTGTGGGTGTCCCTAAACATTGTTGGCCAGAAGAATCCGCTCTGCAGGATCTTAGCGGTTGTTTTAGAGGTGGCATGATGTCCCCCGCATGGTAGACCGTGGCAATGCAAAATGATAGACGTTGCCTCCTCTTTAGAAACACACCTACGAATGACACTATCTTTGCATATCTTGAAAAGGTAAGGATCTTCCCAAAAATAGCTACGGACCTCATGCATAAATCTCCTCTTTTGTTGCGTGTACATCCCATGCGGTTTGATTCCGCAAGCCAAGTAGTTGACGAAGTCCGCGTACCAAGGTACTTCACCGGTCCTTACCGCATATAGCCTCTCATCAACAAATGTGTCGTCAATAGGTAGGCTCTCATCCTCCTTGTCGCGAATGAGCCTAGATAAATGATCCGCCACGACATTGTCTATACCCTTCTTATCTCTGATCTCTAGGTCGAATTCTTGCAACAAGAGTATCCACCTAATCAACCGGGGTTTGGCCTCCTTCTTGTTTAAAAGATACTTCAATGCCGCATGGTCGGTGTGGACAATCACCTTGGAACCGAGGAGGTAGGAGCGAAACTTCTCTATGGAATAGACGACCGCTAGAAGCTCCTTTTCGGTAGTTGTGTACTTTTTCTGCGCGTCATCCAATGTCTTGCTCGTGTAGTATATCGCATGAAGCTTCCTATCTTTCCTTTGTCCCAATACCGCTCCAATGGCTTGGTCGCTAGCATCGCACATTAGTTCAAAAGGAAGGCTCCAATCCGGCGGTTGTATGATGGGTGCAGAGACTAGCGCTTCCTTCAAGGTGTTGAAAGCTTGCAAGCATTCTTCTGAAAAGTCAAAAGGAACATCTTTAGCGAGCAAGGAAGTAAGTGGTCGGGCAATCGAGGCAAAGTCCTTGATGAAGCGGCGATAAAACCCCGCATGGCCAAGGAAGCCTCTAATGCCCTTGACATTAATAGGAGGAGGAAGTTTTTCGATTACCTTAATTTTTGCTTTATCTACCTCAATTCCTCTCGATGAAACAAGATGCCCGAGAACTATACCTTCCGTGACCATGAAGTGACACTTCTCCCAATTGAGAGTGAGATTGTTTTGTTGGCACCTTTTTAGGACTTTAGTGAGATTTTCCAAGCAAGAGTCAAACTCACTTCCGTAAACCGAGAAATCATCCATAAAAACTTCCATAATATTTTCAATGTAATCGGAAAATATGGATGTCATACACCTCTGAAAAGTGGCGGGGGCATTACAAAGGCCAAACGGCATCCTACGGTAGGCATAGGTGCCATAGGGACAAGTGAAAGTTGTCTTCTCTTGGTCATCTTCATGCAAAGGGATTTGGAAGAATCCCGAATACCCATCTAGGTAGCAAAAGTATTTATGTTTTGCAAGGCGCTCAAGCATTTGATCAATGAAGGGCAATGGGTAGTGGTCTTTTCGGGTAGCTTTATTGAGTTTCCTATAGTCAATGCACATTCGCCATCCCATGACGGTGCGTGTAGATATGGGCTCACCTTTTTCATTTTTTATAACAGTCATTCCCCCTTTCTTGGGGACGACGTGAACGGGGCTAACCCATCTACTGTCAGAGATAGGATAAATAATACCGGCTTCTAGCAATTTTAGGATTTCCTTTTTTACCACCTCCTTCATATTCGGGTTTAACCGCCTTTGAGGCTCAATGGAGGTGGCATCGGTATCCTCCAAATGGATCCTATGCGTGCAAAGCCTAGGGCTTATCCCTTTTAGATCGGAGATAGTGTAGCCCAGGACGTCCTTGTGACTCCTAAGAACGTCTAGGAGTTTTTCAAGTTGATCTTGTGTGAGGTGGGAATTGACTATCACCGGGAAAGTTAATTTATTACCCAAAAAGGCATACCTTAGATTCGGTGGTAATTGTTTAAGCTCTACCTCAGGTGGCGCTGCTCCTTCCACTTCATCGGCTCGCATGAGTTCGACTTCTTCCGTGTTATCCTGGTTTAGCTCATGTTCAGGTGGCATGCTCTCTTGTGACGAGTCAGACTCGCTATTTAGTGAGGACGAGGCATCGAAATAGGCGCCCTCCGATTCAGTGCTAGCATCACCAAAACCTTCACTCTGCTCCGGTTCGTACCTGGAATCAAGAAACACATCAGACGATTCATAAAAACAAGAGTGAGCGTCATAGAGTGTAACTCCCTGAATGTCGGTTTGCTCGAAGGGTTCTTCGGGAGCATAGTGTTCTTCGACACTTGCTCTATTGTCTTCGAAATACAATTTGTCGTCGACCACGTCAACTCTGACATTGCCTCCGATAGTCCCCTCTGGGGAGATTTGGTCCATCACAAAACTAGCAAATAGTTGTTCGTCGGGGTCCTTGATATCGATAGCAAATGCTCCGGTAGCGTGGACCTCGTCGACAAGCTCCTTAAGGAGGTCTGTGAAGGAGTCATAGTCTTCCCGACTGAGTTCTATTGTTGGCATTGTATCCTCCATTCTCCCTGTTAAGATCTTATGCAAAATACGGGGAGAATATGCAAATAGTGCTGCGAATAAAGTTAGAATAAAATATAGAGGGAAGTAAAGGAAGAAAGTAAGAAGAAATAACCGGGTGGTCGATGCCGAACACCTTCAAAACAAATCTCCCCGGCAACGGCGCCAAAAACTTGATCGCTCCGGGACGTGACCCAAAAGAACGGTTGTAGTTTTACCGCAAGTGCACGGTGTAGCAGCGAGCGGGATATCGAACACAGGGAGGACGAATGACTGTGCTTGCTCCGATCAACCTGGCTATTTAAGAAGAGAAATTTGCCTTTGGCGATCCTGTCACAATCGTCAGACAAATGTGCGAAATATCAAATCAAATAAAGAACGTCTAGGGAATGGGAAATCCCCGCTACACACCGTACTTCATAAAGGTGGTTCATCGGTATCAAAATTGCTAGAATGAGAATTCGGATGGACTAGTTGCAACTGAATGTAGAACCAAGCTCACGCTCTCGCGCTGTTGCCGGTCTATAGCTATCCTAGGGTCGGGTCCAATCTCTTGCAAACCCTACCCTAGGGAAGCTAGCATTAGGATCAACATCATCGTCCAATCGCGCACCGAGCCCAATCTCTTGCAAACTCGGTCCACGATCTAGATTAGGATAGTTCCTACCCGTCCAATATCTTGCAAACGGGTATCGGTATAGAATTGCAACCGGAAATCCTAGTATCGGTCCAATCTCTTGCAAACCGATACTTCGAAAATCCGACTCCAACCCAATTCGGATTTCTAGGGTTTCCTATCAAATTGGGATCCAATCTCTTGCAAATCCCAATTGATATGAATACCTAGCCATCCGTAGTAAATTGATCCCAATCTAATCTCTAATAGCAATTCTAGCTCAATTTCTACCAATTCATCACAAATATGAAAGTGGGCTTGTAGGGTTCATCCCCACGCCCCAAGACGTGGAGACTACTCACAAATCATAGCAAGATCACAAAAATAATCGCTGAGATAAGCAATAGAATTCATCACAACAATGATATAAACAATAAAAATAGAATTTTTAAGGAAAAGAGATGCAAACCAATGTAGTTCTTCAATTAATCCAACAAAAATCCAAGTTTTGCTCCTTCTCCAATCACAAGAGTAAAGCTAAAAAACTAATCTAAAAAGCTGCCAAAAATCTAAGAGAGAGCTCTCAAAACTAGGGTAAAAACAGGGTTTAAATAGCCCCAAAAATCGTCCAAAAATTGTGACCAAAATGCCCCTGCACAGCCTGTTTTCCGCAGTTTTCGCTACAGGCAGCGCATCGCACTCGGCCGAGTGACAAAAGTCGCTCGGCCGAGTGAGAAACCCTGTAATTTTCCAGTAATTCAGGGCCTTCAGGGGTCTCTACTTCGGGGGCGGCTCGGCCGAGTGAGTTGTCGTCACTCGACCGATGACTTCACTGCACTCGGGCGGATGGGATTTACCACTCGGCCGAGTGGGTCTTCTGAAGTTCAGGCAGCCGAAAAACAGTAACTTGGATGTTTTGGAGGGGCTTCGTCTGGGCGCCACTCGGGCGGACGTGATGTCTTCACTCGGCCGATGTGGTCTTCGGTGCTCGGCCGAGTGCACATAGAAATCGTGTCTGAACTGGTCGGCCGAGCAGTGTCTCGCTGGTCGGCCGAGTGGCTCCTCCACTCGGCCGAGTGGGACACAAAAAATGCCCAATCTGCTTGTTTTGGCCTCCTCGTCGCTCCTGCGACGTCCGTTCTTCTTCCGCTCCTCTCCAACAGCAAAATACCCCTCGGGGAGGTCGTTGGTGACCGTCTAGAGTAAGCGCATCTCGGGATCACTCCAAATCGCGCCAAATCACCTGAAATGCGACAAAAACAACAAATCGTGAAAAGCATCGCAATATCGTCGATATATCGTGAAAAACATGATTTGGGCGATCTAAATGGCATGCAAACATGCGGAAAAAAGGTGTAAAATAAGGAGTGATCAGGGGCCTATTGTAACTTCCCCGTTTTGGGAGTGAGATGGTGGTACTCCTCTACCTCATGGTGCATCACGAGAACACCCATGTGCCTCTCTAATACTGTCCACTCCCTGTGCTGGTTATCAGGAGTGTGAGTGAGACTAATATCCAGGTCTATTCCTTAGTTCCTACAATTTACACGTGTTTCCCCCAAACCCATAAGGAATCTTACCCATCTTCTGATGGACCGGGAGTTCCAGTTTTAACTCTCATCTCACTCTTCGTATTACTTCATTTCATCAATATTTTCATTTCGACATTCTCATTACCGCATTGACGTTTGTTTATATTTTATATATTCACGCACGTCTTCTTTGTGTTTTTCCGTTGTTTTCCGTCGTCACGTACCCGTTTTCTTGTGATTTCTACTTTTCTTTCACTTCTGTCTTTTTGTGTGAATGCAGGAGATTTCCAGCATTGGGGACATATAATGAAGATATCATGAGCCCCCGGAGCAACGGCCGGAGTTACGCGCGATCCAGAGGGTCAAAGCGATGAAGATTGATATTTCTCAGCCCTCAACCGATCGGGTGGACCAGCCACCCGGTCGGTTGCTGCACGCGTATCCGACGCAGACAGGAGCTAAAGAGAAGAGCAGCTCACCCGATCGGTTCAGTGATCGGGTGAGATCGACAGAGCTCTCTGTCTATTTGAAGCTGAATTCCAACCGATCGGGTGACATCTCACCCGATCGGTTCATCTGAAGCTGAAAATCAACAAACGATGACCCGGTCACGCCACCCCGCTCTCCTCAGTGCCCAGTTGAAGCTTCTGAAGCCCGATGGCCAATGCGGCAAGCAGCTCACCCGATCGGATGATGTTTCAACCGATCGGGTGGCCTTTTCTTCCTTTTTCGCGTGCTGCTGATGAATTCTTTGAAGATCTGCTGTCATTCTAGAGGGATTTTGGGTGATCTCTTATTTTTTTACGTCGGCATCGCCGTTAGGTTTCCAACGATAGGTCGCATGCCCAACTCCGATTTTTCTACATTTTTTGGGAATTTTCTGAGCGCAGCTGTGTGCTGAAATGGGCTGCAGTCTGGATTTTCAAATCAACCGATCGGTTGGTGTCCGGGTGGCCGTCAAGGTGAGCCAAATTTCAGCTGTTTAGTCTCTGTTTATTTCCACCCGATCGGGTGAACTTCCACCCGATCGGGTGGGTCGGTTTTGACAGTTTTAATGGGTTTTCTGGACCCGAACCGGTCAAGTTGGGGGGGGTTATTTATATGGTTTGGGGCACGACTTGGGGATCTTCTTCTCCCATTTTTTTCAGTAGTTTTCCTCCCCATTTCTTGGGAGTTTTAGGTTAGGTTAGATTAGGTTTTCTATTGCAATAAATCTTGTAAAGGATTGATTCTTTCAAACGCGAGATAAGTATTTCTTTCTCTTGTTTTCCATTGTTTTGTATTGTGTTTATTTTGCTTGAGGGTGAACGTTTGTATGTCGTTTCTGTTGCTTGTTTTTATGTTCTTCACCATTGAGTATTATTGATGAACCCTAATACGGGTTAGAGTAGGATTGATGCTTGGGTTGTTTCATTTGGCTTGGTTGCATGGCATGTGTTCGACAGAATGTGTCAATGGGAATTTATAGCAATCTGAGTCCAATTCGTATGTCAACACACTAGTTGTGTTGGGAATTGGAGTCCGGTGTCTTGTCCAGTCAAGATCCTCTTTGATGTATTACCAGAAATCACATTCGACCTATTTGGCCATTAGGGATACGCGGGGGCGTTTCATTGTCATTGGCGGGAGAAAGACCTCCTCTGACCATCGGGCCAAGGGGGAATAAACTTGGCGGTTGACTCCCTATCCACAGCTTACACCCCTAGCGTAGACATTGAGTCCTCGCGCGTGGAAACGGCTTGGACGAAGTGTTGGGAGTTATCGTTGTGGCCTTAATGCTCCCGGTTGCAGACGGTGTTAATGGACATGGGAATGCCCACCGTCTGAAACCGGGTAGACCTAGCGTACTGGGCATCGACCAGAATATCGGGCCCATGGACGCTATGTACCACCTTTTGGGGCAATGTCTCACCCTGGGTCAAGTCAGATGCCAAGTGTCATGAGTGCTCTAGCCCGTGTTAGCGGGGCTTCATTTCTTGTCTTTTTATTTCTTTCTTTTATTTCTACACTTCCACCCACATTATCCGCGTAGCTAGCACACAACCTAGGCGAAGCTAGTAGCCATTCAAGCCATCCACCTCCCTGAGTTCGATAAACCCGCACCATACACTAACCGTGCACTTGCGGTAAAACGACACCGTGCCCAAACCGTAAATGGGGCGCCGGTCAAGTTTTTGGCTCCGTTGCCGGGGAGGCGTTCGGTTTGATAATTAGCTTAGCTTGGGTTTGTTAGACTATGCATAAAAACACAAAAAAAATTTAAAAAAATATTCAATAACCAAGAAATTTTTCCCCCACCATTATATTATCTTTTTGCTATTCTCTTGTACTATTGACGCTCCTCTCTAGTTTTCTTATTTTTATTGTCCAGGTATCTTTGCTATTGCCATGTGGAGATCAAATTTCGATGCTCAGATGGGAGGATATGATCCTTATTCATTTGTGGTTTGTGAGACTTGTGGGATGGTAGGGCACGTGTATTATGATTGCCCATTCACGCTTGAGAGCCTCCCCTTAAACCAAGGCCAAACATTTTCCCACAACCTTATCCCGAACACCTCCCATCCATTTCCTCAACCTTATATCCCTTCACCAACACAAGAAGAATTAAGCCTCGTGTCTCTCCTTGAAAGTGCCATGTCTAACCAAGGCAAAATATTACAAAACTTGATGGTACCAATCACCGAGCCTACACCAAGGAGAGGGGATGAAGGAGAGGATATACCCAGTTCCATGGTTGAGACCTCCATGCCATCGGCCACCATAGACACATCTCATGCCGACACCCCCATTTTTCCAACACTGCCACTTGGATGACGAAGCATTTTTTGATGATGATAGTGAGGATGAGGAGATTTCTCTTGATTTGGACACCCCTCATGAGTCCTATGAGAGCACCGATGAGTTTACAGAGCTTATGCATACCGGCGAGGAGGATGTGCGTGAGGAGGACACCACGACCACATACGAGGGGTCCACTCTACATCCACCTCCACAGCCATCTCTGTCGCAGCTTCTTCCTTGGTATGTGGTCAACCACGAAGATGTCATTCAGGACATCAGGCAGATGGAGGAGCATGAGCATATCATCGAGGAGAATGTGCACGAGGGCCTAAATACGATGGTCCACTTCATGGAGCCCGAGTCACATCCACCTCTACCGTCACTCTCCATTTCTTCTGGGGCTGAGCATCTACTTGAGCATATTGCCCCTATTCAGGGAGATTTTCATACTCACTCTCACTCCACATTTAAGTCTCGCTTTTCACGTCCTATTCCTTTAGACTTATATATTTTTGACACACCATATCTCTCGCAGGACATATGATCGACTTCCCTTGAGGTACGCTGCGGTGTGTCACCACCTGGAGAGCAACTTCACATGGAGAGTGGGGATTTGATCGTCGCTAGCACAGAGGATAGCATACCATTTCCAGGGAGTGTTCGCCACATTTCATATATTTTACCATCATTTACCGGTGACTATCTCTGGGATACATTTATTTTGAGAAATAATTTCTTGCCATGGACTAATGCACCTCGTCCTTTGCAGGTCACAGGTGGACACCTACGAGGGATGCTTGGAGGTGCATTGCTTAGGTCCATTGGCACACGTGGCACAGCGCTTCTGGCGGAGCCACAGAAGGAGCAGTTAGAGCAGCTACCTGCCCCACTTCAGATCTTGGATCCGCATATGCTCAGGTGTATCCTAATCCAGTAGTGTAAAAATTTACAGCTTTCTAGTTTAGATTTGAATAATCTCGTCTCCTCTCATTAGCGAGGGGAGCGTATCTAAGATTTGCTTTTGCATCATAATAACCCATCATGTCGTGCCCTTCTATTACTTCTACCGCCCACACCCCACATCCTCTTCCGAGGAGATTGAGCACACCGTCTCTCCTGCATTCTGATTTCTTTCTTTTCCGATTTTTCCCCTAGCATATCTC
This sequence comes from Scilla litardierei, assembly GCA_030789695.1. NCBI lineage: Eukaryota > Viridiplantae > Streptophyta > Magnoliopsida > Asparagales > Asparagaceae > Scilla > Scilla litardierei. The sequence goes on along the minus strand of CM061139.1, from coordinate 93,865,918 downwards.
TACATCACCATTGATCATATCATTTTGCTAGCATTGTCATGTTCAGCTTAGGGGAAATCGACTTTTGTGTGCATGTTTTCGTGTGTCGTTGTCGTGTGTTTGTGTCTTTGAGTCCTTCGTTGCGTTTTATATCTTTTATTTTGTATGTTTCTTTTTCTTTATTTTCCAATTTCGTTCGTGTGTTTTTCGTGTTTTTCATTTTTTGTGTCGGTGCGTAACTCCCCCCCATTTTCATTTCCCTCCCGTATTCACTACTATTGCATTGAGGACAATATAAGTTTCAGCTTGGGGGAGTCACACTTTGTGCGTCATTTGTGTCTTTTTCTTTGTTTTTGAGTCGTTTTTTCTCGTGGTTTTCTTTTTCTTCTCATCTTTTGTTCTCTCTCTCCTAGAGATGACCACATATAATGAATTGCCACAGAAACACACATACACACTTAGCATAGCTACGATGATCACATTCACTAACCATAGGAAGCCGAATCCTATTGCATTTCATTCTTAGTGAGTTCACTTTTCTTTTATGTGAGTCATGAGTCGTGACTAGCTAGGTGGCGTGCTTCTACTTTGTGATGTTGTTTTATATACCTACCCTTGGTTGACCCCTAGATTATCACGCTTCGATTTGAATATGCGGTATTTGTTCCTCCTGTCTGCTTCTGCATGCTATATATATATCGTATACTTCATTTCGCATGTGTCGGGATTCCACAATTAAGGACTAGGATAACCCATTAAGCCCATGCTCTAATTCGCGAGAATAGTTTCCTTTGCCCAAGTGTTTAGATTCCGATTTCTTTTTTGTTTTACTTGGTGCAAATCCCCTCGTCGTGTACCGTTCTCCCACTTGGGAGAGTACACATGTATATATCCCAATATCCAAAATCCAAAAAAAGAGAGAAAAGGAAAAACCCAAAAAAGAAAAGAAAAGAGAAAAGAAAAAAAGAGAGAAAAAAATATGTATAGCCAAAAAAAACAAAAAAATACAAATACCTAAAACCCAAAAAAAATTCCCGTGTGAATATTTTTCCTATCTTCCGAGAATAAAGGGACGGCGAGAGTTTGCACCGAGTGTCCTACTCCACACCTTCTCGACCTCCATCGTTTTCGAAAATACTTGGCATGGGGACTTTCTAGCGATTATCTAGGTGATAGTGTGGTGATCTTCTTGTTCCTAGCTGTGGAGTCCCCGATGCATGATATGCTTCTATTCTTATACTCTTCTCAGGCATGTTTGAGCTATTATTCACTGCAATTTCAAATTGAATCAATATTTGGGTCTTTCATTGGGTATGTGTATATGGAGATTTATTGCACATCGTAGATAGTAACACCGTCTGCTAGCACACAACCATACTCACTCGCGCTTCATCGCGTGGGCCCACGACACTTGTTTGGACTCATATTCCTTGGTTAGTGTTGTGTTTGGTCGCATGCTTGCTTAAGTGTGGCGTGTTTGGTTTTGTTGGCTCTGATAGGTGATCTAGGATTTTCCTTTCTCTTTTTGTCTCTCTCTCTCTCTCTCTCTCTCTCTCTCTCTCTATTTTACCCTCCAAACTCCTACTCTCACTCGTCTTCCTCGAGGACGAGGAAGGGTTCAGCTTGGGAGATTTTGACGTGCATTTATATTTTATATATTCACGCACGTCTTCTTTGTGTTTTTCCATTGTTTTCTGTCGTCACGTACCCGTTTTCTTGTGATTTCTACTTTTCTTTCACTTCTTTGTCTTTTTGTGTGAATGCAGGAGATTTCCAGCATTGGGGACATATAATGAAGATATCATGAGCCCCCGGAGCAACGGGAGGAGTTACGCGCGATCCAGAGGGTCAAAGCGATGAAGATTGATATTTCTCAGCCCTCAACCGATTGGGTGGACCAGCCATCCGGTCGGTTGATGCACGCGTATCTGACCCGGACAGGAGCTAAAGAGAAGAGCAGCTCACCCGATCGGTTCAGTGATTGGGTGAGATCGACAGAGCTCTCTGTCTATTTGAAGCGGAATTCCAACCGATCGGGTGACATCTCACCCGATCGGTTCATCTGAAGCTGAAAATCAACAAACGACGACCCGGTCACGCCACCCGCTCTCCTCAGTGTCCGGTTGAAGCTTCTGAAGCCCGATGGTCAATGCGACAAGCAGCTCACCCGATCGGATGATGTTTCAACCGATCGGGTGGCCTTTTCTTCCTCTTTCGCGTGTTGCTGATGCATTCTTTGAAGATCTGCTATCATTTCAGAGGGATTTTGGGTGATCCCTTATTTTTCTAGCGTCTGCATCGTCGTTAGCTTTCCAACGATAGGTCGCATGCCCAAATCAATTTTTTCTACATTTTTCTGGAATTTTCTGAGCGCAACTGTGTGCTGAAATGGGATGCTGTCTGGATTTTCAGATCAACCGATCGGTTGGTGTCCGGGTGGCCGTCCGGGTGAGCCAAATTTCAGCTGTTTAGTCTCTGTTTATTTCCACCCGATCAGGTGAACTTCCACCCGATCGGGTGGGTCGGTTTTGACAGTTTTAATGGGGTTTCTGGACCCGAACCGGTCAAGTTTTGGGGGGGTTATTTATATGGTTTGGGGCACGACTTGGGGATCTTCTTCTCCCATTTTTTCAGTAGTTTTCCTCCCCTTTCTTGGGAGTTTTAGGTTAGGTTAGATTAGGTTTTCTATTGCAATAAATCTTGTAAAGGATTGAAGATTCAAACGCGAGATAAGTATTTCTTTCTCTTGTTTTCCATTGTTTTATATTGTGTTTATTTTGCTTGAGGGTGAACGTTTGTATGTCGTTTCTGTTGCTTGTTTTTATGTCCTTCACCATTAATTAGTATTGATGAACCCTAATACGGGTTAGAGTAGGATTGATGCTTAGGTTGTTTCATTTGGCTTGGTTGCATGGCATGTGTTCGATGGAATGTGTCAATGGGAATTTCTAGCAATCTGAGTCCAATTCGTATGGCAACACACTAGTTGTATTGGGGATTGGGGTCCGGTGTCTTGTCCAGTCAAGATCCGCTTTGATGTATTGCTAGAAATCACATTTGACCTATTTGGCCATTAGGGTTACGCGGGGGCGTTTCATTGTCATTGGCGGGAGAAAGACCGCCTCTGACCGTCGGTCCAAGGGGGAATAAACTTGGCGGTTGACTCACTAGCCACAGCTCACACCCCTAGCGTAGACATTGAGTCCTCGCGCGTGGAAACGGCTTGGACGAAGTGTTGGAAGTTATCATTGTGGCCTTAATGCTCCCGGTTGTGGACGGTGTTAATGGACATGGGAATGCCCACCGTCTGAAACCGGGTAGACCTAGCGTACTGGGCATCGACCGGAATATCGGGTCCATGGACGCTATGTACCACCTTTTGGAGCAATGTCTCACCATGGGTCAAGTCAGATGCCAAGTGTCATAAGTGCTCTAGCCCGTGTTAGCGGGGATTCATTTCTTGTCTTTTTATTTCTTTCTTTTATTTCTACACTTCCACCCACATTATCTGCATAGCTAGCACACAACCTAGGCGAAGCTAGTAGCCATTCAAGCCATCCACCTCCCTGAGTTAGATAAACCTGCACCCTACACTAACCATGCACTTGCGGTAAAACGACACCGCGCCCAAACCATAAACGGGGCGCCGGTCACGTATTCACATTCATTTCAAATTCCACAAAATTATTACATGTGTTTAGAGATGGGTATGCACTCGAGGCAATTTATCACTGTGTACGTGTACAAATGTCTTGTTCAAAATAACAGTAACCTGTTTGGTAAGAATTTACCTAAGTTAATAATAATGTAGTCGATATTAGAACTTTGGTAAAGTCCTAAGACTTAATGTAAGGTTAAACAAGTATCGAAATGAGGATCTCGATCATGTAGAATTGTTTGACTGTTGGTAGCATAAGTCTAAAATCATTCGTGGTCATAGATGTTTTGAGAAAAGGTATCGAAACATCAGATAGGCCATTGTGTGTGTATGTCTTCACCATGGAGTGGTGATAATGATCTCATGGTTGTTCCACTTGGTGAAGTCGAAGCCTAGACACAGGTGCTCATTGGAGAACGAGTTCACTGAACGAACCAACGAGAGTTATCACGTGGTTAACATAACATATCTGTCAGTGACAACTCTTAGTGATGATAGGCAAGTTGGTCTTTAGACTTGAAGTCATTGTACGAACCTGTACGTGAACGGTGTCACTTAGATTTCTGACCTAGCTTCGAGGCAAGGCATGTCGAAAGGTCTTTGGTTAGGTGACACTTGAAGAGTGCGAAGAGAGTGATGACCAAGATAGAATTTGTCTCTCTCGTTATGGGGAGTTAGTGTCGCCCGTGTTGGTTCGGTCTTTAGTGAAAAACTTTGGCCAAAGTATGTTTGAAGAAGTCCAACATTATTTGACTAAAGACCGATGTAGACTAACCAAGTTCAAGCTATTAGGGTTGACAGTTTGACTGTACCCTAGGCTTGACTAGGCGACATAGTCTTGATGTGGGACTAAAACTGCGGTATTCATCACAGACACAGTCAGGGTGGTTCCGAAAATACTCATGTCTATGAGTTAACCACATATTTATGATCTGAAACATGGACGACATTTGCTGTTCGTGGTCACTACCGTCTGGGGTTTTAAGCCCCACCTGAAATAGGGTCAGGCTATAGGGTCTCACACAAAGTGAGACCTTCATCAAGTAATAGGAAATCTTAAGGGAGATAATACTAATGATGTATAAAAATTTATTAAGTCGCAAAGAGTTTGCAATATAAGATTATTGATGTGGATTATTGCATATGATGCAATTGATTTACTATATATATATAGTAAAGGGTTTGCGGTAAAAGCATAGAGCAAGCTCAATCGAAAGTCTAGGAGTGTGCTATACCAATTTGTTTTTAGTTTAAGCCTAGTTGGACTAGAGAAAGACAAAAACAAAATGCCAATGCCAAATGATATTAAAGGCCCAAAATTAATTAGGAAATGGGCACAAAGGCCCCTCTGAAATTGGGGCTGAAAAAGGAGGCCAGAGGCTGGGCAAGCCCAGGCACAGGCCTGGGCCCTTACCCAGGTGCAGGCATGGGCCTGCTGGGCTAGCCCAGGCACTGGCCGCTTGGGCTTGGGCCCATGCGGGGCCTAACGCACCTGAAACCTATACTTAGATTCCACCTAGCGGTGTCACGGTCGCTAGACATAGTATAGCCCCTAGGTGTCAATTCCGGGCTCTATCCGCAAGCGGACGATGTCAAATTATAGTATTAAAGATGTCGGATCCCACAGGGACGGTGATAGTGTATTCTGGGTCTCAGATTATTTTTATATCTCGAAGTGAGATAGCTGTCAGGTTGAAAGGATTGGTTGTGGTATTGTTGTTGATTCAATAATAAAAGGAACTAGGGTATTAGGGATCACCACTGAGACCATCAAGGATCGATATTGGAATAGGATCCTTACGTTGCATTATGATTATGGGATTAATCTCTCAATTCGTACCATTCTCGTCGGTTAGAATTTTGAGGTATTTCGGTGGCTCTCGTTGACGCAATGGCGGTAGCCGTCAACGTATTGATATTGTTCTTCGGTGAATCCCCCTCAAGGCACGAGCCGGGCACGGTCACGAGCCTTGATTGGATCCACCGATTTACCTATTCGAATCCCAAGGATACCCCTTAAGCTCATCAATTCCATAGACCGTGGGCATGATCTCAGTGCGGGTTATCCTAGGGATCCGGTAAGATCGACCGAAATACTCACATTCATTCCTAATCCAACATAGAGATCCAGATCTACATCTTCTCCCCAAAGTCTTAGGGCTAACCCATCAACCTTAGAAGAGACAACTCACACATGGCGATATTGACAAATAAAAATGCGGTCTTTATCAAGGAGAGCATTAGGGAAAATTGATCGCGCCCGTATATACACCTGAAAAACGATTGTAGTCTTACCGCAAGTGCACGGTGTAGTGGCGAGCGGGTATCAAACACGAGGAGGACAAATGACGGTACTCTGTTTTAATTACCTAGCTATTGGTGGTAGAATGGAATGGTTTCGATAATATTGTCATAGTCGTTCAATTAACAATTTGAATTCTATATAATAAAAGCGTCCAGGGTCAGGAAATCCCCACTATGGATCGTCATTCATCTCTGTGAATCGTGAATCTCAATGTTGCAAGGCTTTAATTGAGGTGAACTAGTCGTAACTGAATAGAGAACAAAGCTCACGCTATGGCGCTATTGCCAGTCTATAGCAACCTAGATTAAGGCCCACTCTCGTGCAAACCCTAACCTAAGCCGCTAGCATGAAGATCGACATCATCGTCCAATATCACCTCAAGCCCACTCTCGTGCAAACTCGAGTTGCGATCTAGGTTATGATAGTTCGTATTTGTCCAATCTCTTGCAAACGACTATGAGTATAGATTTATAATAAAAATCCTAGCTTTGATCCAATCTCTTGCAAACCTAGTCTAGAGAATCTCGATTATAAACCTAAATCGAATATCTAGGCCTTCCCATTGATTGGAATCCAATCTCTTGCAAACCCCAATCAATGGAAATTCCTAGCTACTCGTAGTAAATCAATCATAACCCAACCGACTATTAATCCTAGCAACATATTAATTCGTTCATCACAAGTCTAAAATCAGATCCATAGGGTTCATCCCCATGCCCTAGAACAGCGGAACTACTCGCAATTAATCATGGCAATCACAGAATAAACGAATAAAAACATATAGCAATTCATGGTTGAGAGAAAAAAATTCACAAAAACAAGAAATTTTGATAGAAAGAACACATCAAATTTCCAATCTTCAATCTCCAGCTGAGAATTACAATTAGAATAATTTTCAAAACTAATATCTCGCCCCCTAAAACTAGGAAAAAACTAGCTTAAATACAAGCCAAAGTTGGCCAGAAAATCCTAACAGATCTGCCCCTGGCGCAGCCCAGAAAACTAATTAGCGATACAGGCAGACTGCACCACTCGGCCAAGTAGAACATGTCACTCGACCGAGTGACAGACCCAAAGAAAAACAGAGATATTGGGGGTTTTGGGGGTCTGTCGCTCTGCGCCACTCGGCCGAGTGGAGTTCTTTGCTCGGTCGAGTGGGCTTTCTCACTCAGCCGAGTGAGTCTTCTGCTGATCTTCTCCAAACATTAGAGAGTCGGCTGAGATCCCCTTTGGAAAACTCTGTCGTAGTCGGTCGAGTGGACTTCTTCACTCGACCGAGTGAGATCCTTCACTCGTCTGAGTGGACTTTGACTCCAGGTGTTCTTGTATCCGTTGTACTCGGCCGAGTATGTTCCTTCACTCGGCCGAGTGAGCTGTCTGCTCAGCCAAGTGGACTGTTTCTGGAGTCTTATCTTCTCCACATCGCCTCCTCGTCGATTCTATCGAACTTCTTCTTCTTCTGCTTATCATCTAGCGCTGTTAGCCCCTCGATAGTGTCACAGGCGGTGCTCCAATGTGCGTGAAAGTCCCTTGATCTCATTTATGCTCCAGATCGCTCCATATTTCCTGAAATCCGACAAAAACAAGAAATAGTGAAACGCAACGTGATATCATCGAATAAACATGAAAAATTCAATATGGGCGATCAAAATGACATGCAAACATGCAGAAAAAAGGTGTAAAATAAGGAGCGATCAAAATCTCCCAAGCTTACCTCTTACTCGTTGACCGGCCCCCCACCGGGCGAGCGCGCGCGTCTGCGCGCCGGATGTGTGCAATGATGTGAACGTGGGCGTGGGAATTTAAATATTTGTAACCGCAAGCGCACGGTGTTGTAGTATGGCTTGGGGGTCGAACTCAGGGAGGCGTGGATGTGCTTGTGTCAAAGAGGATCAAAATCACCCCATGGGCGAGCTAGCCCAGATCGAATGATGGGTTGTCACGGTAAAGGAATGCAAGGTATAGACAATATGAAGGAAAAACCCGAGACTTTGGTTTCGACCCCAACGAGCGACTCTCGCCGATACGGCCTACGGGTAGGATGGAGATCGGAATTAGGGTCTAATGGTGAGACGTTGCCTCTAAAAGTGGTACCGGCATCCCAGGGGCCCGATATTCCGGTCGGTGCCCAGGATGATACGCCGGACTTCCCGGGTTCGATCAGTGGGCACTCCAGTGTCCATTAACACTGATCGACTCCGGGAGCACTAAGCTCGCAACGATAACTCCCAACGTCTCATCCTGCCACTCCCGCGTGCTAGGATTCGGCGTCTACGCTAAGGGCGTGAGCTATGGCTAGGGAGTCAACCGCCAAGTTTATTCCCCCTTGGCCCAACGGTCAATGGCGGTCTTTTTCCCGCCGATGACAATAAAACACCCAGCGTAACCGTTAGATTCCTAATCCCTATCGTTTTCCTAACCCTATGGACGCATCGGGAAGAGCCCACGAAGGGGTTTCCGCCAAAATCCCAGATTTGGGAACTACTCACACATATTTAGTAAAAAGCGATCTAAACGAAAATGAACCGTAAAAATCATGATCAGACAATAGAAATGCAATGGTAGTAAAGCAATTAAGATAATACTAAAGTTTTACAAAGATCCGAAAACTTACAAAAACTGGAAAATTACAGCCGTCACAAAATGAAGAAAACAGCAAAAAATAACCAACTCCCGAATCTGGGAAACCTAGGGTTCTATTTATAGAAAACGACATCACCAGATCGGTTGACAAGTCAACCGATCGGGTGAACCGCTTCACAAAATTACAGCGCGATGCGGGATTTCACCCGGTCAGGATGAACCGGTCGGTTGGAGCATGGGTGCGGTCGGTTGGATCTTGGTGCCGACCGGGTGAGGAGACCGGTTGGATCATCGGATCTTGGCTGTTGGAATTCAGTTACAGGTGAACCGATCGGGTGAAAGTCACCCGATCGGTTGGCAATCAGCTCCGAATTCCAGAGACTTTGAGCTTTTGACCTGGTCACTGAACCGACCGGGTGACTTCTCGTGAGCTCCAAGCTGCACCCAGGTGGTGCACGCGTGCATCACTCGATCGGTTGGAGATGATCAACCGATCGGGTGAGGGGCTGAAAGATGTAATCTTCGTCGTTTGACCCCCTGGATCATGCGTGACTCCTCCCGTTGTTCCGGGGACACATGATATCATCGTTTTATGCCTCATATGCCAGTAAACTCCTGTAAAACACGGAAAACATGGAAAAGTAAAAGAAAACAAGAAAATACAAGAAAACACGAGAAAACGAATAAAAGACGACGGTAAACTACGGAAAAACACGGAAGAAAACGTGCGTAAATATATGAAATATAAACGCACGTCAAAATCCCCCAAGCTGAACTCTTCCTCGTCCTCGAGGAAGACGAGTGAGAGTCGGAGCTCGGAGGGAGAAAATAGAGAGAGAGAGAGAGAGAGAGAGAGAGAGAGAGAGAGAGAGAGAGAGAGAGAGAGAGAGAGAGAGAGAGAGAGAGAGAGAGAGAGAAAACTCTATATCCTAGATCACCCGTCAGGGCCAACAAAGTCAAAAACGACACACCAAGCAAGCAAACGCCAAATCAAATCACTAAACAAAGGAGTAAAAGTCCAGACAAGTGCCGTGGGCCCACGCGGTGAAGCGCGAGTGAGTGTGGTCGTGCGCTAGCAGACGGTGTCACTATCTACGATGTGCGATAAAGCTCGATATACACAAACCCAGGAAATGTCCCAAATATCAATTCGAATTGAATAAAGCGGCGAATATATAGTTCAAGCATGCATGAGAATAGAGAGAATCGAAACATATCATGCGTCAGGGACTCCACAACTAGGGTTAAGGAAATCACACCACTATAGCCTAGATATTAGCTAAAAAGTTCCTAAGCCAAGTGTTTTCGAAACCGATGGGGGTTGAGATGTAACGGCCGCTTTCCGACCGTTCGTATTTTTCCTGCGTGCACGTGCTTTATCGTGCACGTATTTTATTTGGTTGTTTCTGAGCTCCGGCATATGCGATGTGATATGCCATTGCGATCGTTTCGAGGTGTTGGATTTTATTGTAATTTTTGGGAACGTCGTAGGATGGCTCGTTTTCTCGCAAAACGACTTTGAACGATAGGGGCGTTTTAGTCATTTGACTCAAAATGCCGTTTCCAATTTTACGTAAATTTTTGGTAGGCGTTACGCACGATCGGACACCGTAGCCCCGTACTTCTCGTCTTCATGATCGTCCCGGTATTTTCGGATTATTTTTCTGATGCCCGTAGTGGAAGATATCTCCTAATCAATTCTCAGCCATTGATTAACCTCTAATCCATTTGAAATTCAAATGTTAACCAACCTCATTGATTTTCATGCGTAACATGGGGATTCTATTTGTTATTCTCACCTAACTTAAATCCACTTTGCACACCCCTTCACTCACCCTCTCCCTAGTCATCCCTCAACTTATACCCTTTTTAAAACCTCTTTAGCAACTTTCTCTCTTTTAAAACCAACTCTCCCCAAACCCTACATGAAACGCATGCAAGAGGAACCCATCAGCCGCCGGCTTCTTACTCTTCCTCCTCGTCGCCGGCAACACCTCCGGCGACCCCCTAATCCCCAGCAACCTCCTCCTTCTTCCCCTCTTCCTCCTCCTCTCTCCCACCTCTCAAAAAACCCCCCACAAACCCAAGCCGTAGCCGGAATTCTGCACAGCCGCACCTTGACCTTCACACCACCGGCCGCCGCTCTCCGGCGATCTCCGGCAACCGCCACCACCTCCCTAGGATCCCTCTCGACCTCCCCTAACACCTGCAACCTCTCTCCTCTCATCTCCCTCCATCAAAACCCCTCAAAACTCCATGAAAAACCACACAAAACACAGCCCAGGCCAGAACTGCGCCCCGCCGAAAAACACCGCCGGCCGGCCACCTCCGGCCACCCCCTCCGGCGACCACCACCCCCGATCAACTCCTCTCTGACCTCCCAAGCATCTCCACCTCCCCTTACCATCTTCCCTCATCTCTATCTCCCTCAAAACGCTTTCAAACACAACCCAAACGACAATTTTACAGATCTGCGCCACCACCGGAAAAACTCACGTCCACCGGCCATCCGGTCACCTACGACGACCACCCTACCGCCGTTGGATTCCTATCAAACCACCTACCAACTGAAATTTTCCTTACGCTCATAGCCTACTTGTAGCTCCCGGAATCCTCGTTGGAACACGTCGCATCCGCTGTTTTTCACAGATCTGGAAGCTGAACTTCGCCGCCCCCGCACGGCCACCTCCGACCACCCCCGGCGACAACTCCACTGCCGTTGGCTTCGTCTTGAAGTCCTTTTCCCATTGCCAATTCCAGTTTCCGCTGTTCACCTCTGAAATTTCACTGAGACGCGCGACAACGGACGTGGCGCGAATCTGTCCTCCCCGGCTTCTCACGGCCGACCACCGCCGTGCGCTCGCGCCGTCGGCCATCCACCGGGTCAAGCATCTTTTTTTGGTCCCACTTCATCTACCAACAGCCCCCTTGGACTCTTGGAGTTCACGTGCATTGCCGCACGCACGTACTTTTAGCCGACGTTGCCGTTATCGTGAGGAACCGTTACGCTACTCGCAACGGGAAGGCGATCGCTGATTAGCTCGCTGATTTCACGTCACCACCCCGCTGTCCAGAGGTACCTCGCTGCACTACCCGCGACCAAGGAGTTCCACACGACGCCGAAGTTTCGTCGTTCAGACTCGACTTCCGCTTGTTGGACGACATTACGAGGTTAGTTTCCCTAACGAGTAGTAAAACCCACACCGTAGCAAAACTGAACCCTAAACTAAAACTGGACAACTACAATTAAATTTAATTTTTCGCATCAGTAAAATGTTGTCACTGTAGAAAATCGACCATCGGACAATTTTTTGTGCATATAGGGTAGTGGTCGATTTAGGCTGAACAAGAACACCAAAAAGTGACTTTTGACGAATAGGATAGTCCCGATAACCTAGAAACGAAACCTAATAGGATTTGATGAATTTGAGACCTGACATCGTCGTCGTGGAGATATTTCAGACGGACTTCCGCGGACGAGACGCTTGGACGAGATGCTTCGAGAGGACGACACACTCGCCATCACAGGCAAGTGTATCCATTTGCACTTTTGGCCGTGCTTAGGCCTTAATTGGTTAGAACTGATAACTGTGAACAAATAGAACCGGACGTGAAATGATGGCGTCTGGGACGACTCCTGACGGCTCAGACTTGATGATGAAGTCTGAGCCCGACAACAACTTTTGATATCGTAGGGCTATCATGTGTGTGCATGTGTGTGGACACCCTAGAATAACCATTCCTGTCTTGTCATGTCCCGTCCTGTCTTGCACAGCTCGCAGGGCAATAGGGCACTCGCCAAGCCAGAGCGAGTGATCCCTTGTACCGATTCACAGCCCGATGGGCAATAGGGCACCTGCCAAGCTAGAGCAGGTGATCCCTTGTATTGTTACACAGCTCAGAGAGCAATAGGGAACTTGCCAAGCTAGAGCAAGTGATCCCTTGTCCTGTCACGATTCTTTTGGGGTTGGGTTGAGCGTACGCACGGCAAGAGGGTCTGATCCCCCTCGAACCGTAAGGCGTGAACCCTTTCGTGTCTTGTCTTGTCCTGTCTGGCTCTCCATGTTCCGTCTCGTCTTGACACCTGTAGGTTAGTCCCGTAGTTGGTAGCACATGATACGACTACAACTTTCCCCGTTTTACTTTCCAGCTATGTTACTTCCTGTTGTGTTACTCAGTTATAACCACAGTATGCTAATCAACCAGTAAACTGTGTGTAATAGAACCTCAGCATGCTAATCTACCAGTAAACCGTTGTTTAAAGTTCGGTGCACTTGCAGTAAAGTCTAACTCTTCTTGTAGACTTTACTTGACGTACAGTTCCTTTCTCTTATGTACTGTACGTCAGGTGTTCAGCCAGAGATCGTGGACGAGGCAGACTCACTGGAGTACGAGGAGCCGAGGACGTCGACCCAGAGTACGTGCTTGACGAGGACCAGACCTTGAGGTCTTTTTAGTCATCACTCTCAGAGGTTATTACTTTTAGTTTGCTTTTAGATAGTTCGTTGCCATGCTTAGGCTTCTTTTTAGACTTGTACTCGTTGGATATTATATCTCTAATTTAATGAACGCAACTTCCTTTCTGTACTTTCTGTTGTTTTGAACTTTATTAATGCAAGAACCTGAAACTTTAAAAATGGTACCCCCTACAGACGCTTATTGGGTCCGAGCTTCTCAGCTCTGGCCTAAGCGGGCCTTAGTCACGCTTCGCCTCCGTCCATTTTGGGAAGTGGGGCGTGACAGGTTTTAGTGGTGGCCCATGCAGGTCTTGCAAAAGTTCGGAACAATAAAAGTACCGCATTCATTTAATATCCACGTACAAGTCTGAATTAGGTTCCATTGTCTTAGATGGTAGGAAGACTTAGATAGACACCTAGGTTGATAGTCAGGCGCCTTAGTTAAGATTTAGTCATCATTGTTCCAGAATACCTTAGTAGCCCTCACTTAGATCTGACTGTGTTAGATTTCTAGAGCTCTTCTTTTAGTCGTCCGCTCGGGTCCATCGACCTCGGACCCAGCAGAACGTAACCTTGATTCTCTTAGGGAACTTTTCCCCTTAGATCTTGATTTTAGTTTAGCCCATTAGGAAGTCTTACAGCTAAGTTATCCTGATCTTTGAATGACCCGATGATTAGAATCCCCGATTTCTAGCATCATTCAGATCATTACCTTTCTGTGTCATTGACCGTAGGATTCCACCGTGGCTTTTCATGGTTCATCACCTAGTCATATTTACGTTTGGATCTTTCGATTCTTTTCCTTACCCTTGAATCACGTGATCCGTTCGTCGTTAGTCGCCAATCTTTGAAACTTTTTTCATTCAGCCCCCCGATCCTTCTAAAGAATTTTCAATATTATATTTTTCGAATTCCTTCCCCAGTTTCAATTCCTTGAAAAAAAGGGAGCATGAACTTAGACTTCCTACCTTTCGGTTAACTCGAATGCATTCTTTGAATTTCAAAATTTCTCATCAAAAATCTTTAATTACAGTCTTACAATCACATTCTTGCCCTCGACTTACGTGATCACTTCATGACACTTATCGATAATTCTTCAAATCCATCCATTGCGAATCCTCCTTTCTTTGAAAGTGTTTTCGAAATTCATTATTAAATTCTTCGCTCGGTTTAACTTCTTTGAAAACTCTTTCTTAAATATTTAAAATTTCTTGCTTTTCGGTTAAATTGAAATTCCTTCTTGGATTATAAAACTTCCTTAGTTATAGATTTTCAAGTTATTATCTAGTAATTATTTCTAACCGGTATCTTCCGTATTCTAGTTTTTAAAACCTTGTTATCATTTTGATAATTCAACATATATATTATTCTTTTTTTCTAGACTGCAAAATTTATTTCTAACCACTTACCTTACATACTTTTAAAATATTTTCCTAAACTAAAGGGGACTTCAAATTTTTATAAATATCAATCCTATGTTCATCGTGATCACATTTCAAAAAAAAAGAAAATCTTTGTATAACTTATTTATTTATTTATTTGTTTTTCATTTGCAAAACAATCGCTACCTCATCCTACTTTTATTTCTTCATCTAACTCTTTTCCAAATGATAATGATCTGCTCACTTTTCCCTACATATTTTTATAATTATAAAAGTATATGATATCATATTTTACACATAATTCTCTTTCCATCTATCAAATTATTTTGAGAAATATTTTCGTCACACCCAACCAACTACCTCCTTATCTCGCCTTATTTGAACTCGTTCCTTCCGATTCATTTCGTTACACTCCTGGCTTCTGTTTTCTTTAGGTTGTGTAGACATTAGTCCTTGTAGTTGTCAATGTTGTCTCCGGTTTAGGAGTAGGCCCTTTGGTAGGTGATGTCGTCGTGGTGCATGAGTATATGTAGAGTGCGTAGACCTGTATGAATGTGTGTTCTTTAGGATCCTGATGATTGCCCTTGTGTCTTGAATGTGTGCTCAGTGTTAACCCTGTTATGATTGAAGTTTTCTGAATGACGGTATTCATACATATATGAATAGGGTCATAGCAGGCAATTTTCCTTAGTCGTAGTTTTCGCGGTTATAGAATAGCTTATCTTTGACTGCGTGTGACGGTATCAAAACTTTGTTTTCTTTTAAACCAAATCTTTAAATTTTTGAGACTAGCTCACAAGATCACGAATCACTCATCCTCCCTCATCCATTACCACAACTCCACACTTTTTCCAAATGTTTTAAAATATGTCTTTGGCCTTAAGTTTGCTTTCTCTTCTCGTCTTTCTCCCTTAGAAATGTTATGTTTATTGTTATGATATTATTGGGACTAGGTATTACTGTTATAGGATTTTGTTTGTAGGTAGGCTCAGGGTGAGATGCGATTTATTATAGCTATGATTAACCGATTTTGGAACAATGGGATATTGGAATAGATTTCTTTCGGACGAAAAGAATAAGCTGTCCAAGACTTATTTATAATACCGATGTGAGACGGACTCAATGGAGAATTCTGGTTGAATGAGATTTTATGCGTGAAGATGAGAACTTATCAGATTTGAGGCTTAGACGAATGGTAGATAGGGATGGTTACAGAGTATGATAGGAGTTAGGGTGATCATGAGATTGAGTAGAGCTTTTATTAGCATCGAGACTTGATTGTTGAGTTGATGTGAGAAGACATTGGGAGTAACATGACGTGTTAAGATAAATGGATGGTTAGGTAGTCAGACTTAAATTGGTTGGGATTAGTTATAGTGAGTAGGTTGAGATGTGGTCTTGATAGTCCAAATTATTCGGTGGATAAAATTATGGGAAGATAGGACAAGAATGTATTGAAGACACATCGATAGTTGATTTGTAAATGTGTTACGAGGTAGACAAGTTTTTGTCTTGGATTGTGGTTGACTAGAATCTCATTTTGGAGATTTATTAATATTGGGAAAAGATTGAGAAATTTAAAGATGTTATTGAGCGATGCTGTTTAATGGAGTGTGATGGTATGAGGAGATTATTATTATTCTTTTAGGAGGACTTAGAGTTGGAAGTTTGAACATTAGTGATGGGTCTATAGCTAAGTATTAGGGGGTGAGTTTAGTCGTGGCTTTGCCCAGTGAAAAGAAGGGTCATGATGGATTATTGGAGGAACGATATTGAAGTTTTAATGATCAGAGATCATGGAGTGGAGGATAGGAGTTATAAGCTTAGGTATTTATAAATTTTGTAATTAGTCTTAGTATGAGTGATTCCGAGGACGGAATCATTTCTAAGGTGGGTAGAATGTAACGGCCGCTTTCCGACCGTTCGTATTTTTTCCTGCGTGCACGTGCTTTATCGTGCACGTATTTTATTTGGTTATTTCTGAGCTCCGGCATATGCGATGTGATATGCCATTGCGATCGTTTCGAGGTGTTGGATTTTATTGTAATTTTTGGGAACGTCGTAGGACGGCTCGTTTTCTCGCAAAACGACTTTGAACGATATGGGCGTTTTAGTCATTTGACTCAAAATGCCGTTTC
Organism: Scilla litardierei; assembly: GCA_030789695.1. Lineage (NCBI taxonomy): Eukaryota > Viridiplantae > Streptophyta > Magnoliopsida > Asparagales > Asparagaceae > Scilla > Scilla litardierei. The sequence goes on along the minus strand of CM061139.1, from coordinate 93,849,416 downwards.
CAATTTTACGTAAATTCTTGGTAGGTGTTATGCACGATCGGACACCGTAGCCCCGTACTTCTCGTCTTCACGATCGTCCAGGTATTTTCGGATTATTTTTCTGATGCCCGTAGTGGAAGATATCTCCTAATCAATTCTCAGCCATTGATTAACCTCTAATCCATTTGAAATTCAAATGTTAACTAACCTCATTGATTTTCATGCGTATCATGGGGATTCTATTTGTTATTCTCACCTAACTTAAATCTACTTTGCACACCCCTTCATTCACCCTCTCTCCTAGTCATCCCTCAACTTATACCCCTTTTTAAAACCTCTTTAGCAACTTTCTCTCTTTTAAAACCAACTCTCCACAAACCCTACATGAAACGCATGCAAGAGGAACCCATCAGCCGCTGGCTTCTTGCTCTTCCTCCTCGCCGCCGGCAACACCTCCGGCGACCCCCTAATCCCCAGCAACCTCCTCCTTCTTCCCCTCTTCCTCCTCCTCTCTCCCACCTCTCAAACCCCCCCCCCCCCACAAACCCAAGCCGTAGCCGGAATTCTGCACAGCCGCACCTTGACCTTCACACCGCCGGCCGTCGCTCTCCGGAGATCTCCGGCAGCCGCCACCACCTCCCTAGGATCCATCTCGACCTCCCCTAACACCTGCAACCTCTCTCCTCTCATCTCCCTCCATCAAAACCCCTCAAAACTCCATGAAAACCCACACAAAACACAGCCCAGGCCAGAACTGCGCCCCGCCGGAAAACACCGCCGGAAAACACCGCCGGCCACTCCCTCCGGTGACCACCACCCCTGATCAACTCCTCTCTGACCCCCCAAGCATCTCCACCTCCCCTTACCCTCTTCCCTCATCTCTATCTCCCTCAAAACGCTTTCAAACACAACCCAAACGACAGTTTTACAGATCTGCATCACCGCCGGAAAAACTCACGTCCACTGGCCATCCGGCCACCTACGATGACCACCCTACCGCCGTTGGATTCCTATCGAAACCACCTACCAACTGCAATTTTCCTCACACTCATATCCCACCTGTAGCTCCCGGAATCCTCGTTGGAACACGTCGCATCCGCTGTTTTTCACAGATCTAGAAGCTGAACTTCGCCGCCCGCGCACGGTCACCTCCGACCACCCCCGGCGACAACTCCACTGCCGTTGGCTTCGTCTTGAAGTCCTTTACCCACTGCAAATTCCCGTTTCCTCTGTTCACCTCTGAAATTTCACCGAGACGTGCGACAACGGACGTAGCGCGAATCTGTCCTCCCCGGCTTCTCATGGCCGCCCACCGCCGTGCGCTCGTGCCGTCGGCCATCCACCGGGTCGAGCATCTTTCTTTGGTCCCACTTCATCTACCAACAGCCCCCTTGGACTCTCGGAGTTCACGTGCATTACCGCACACAGGTACTTTTAGCCGACGTCGCCGTTATCGTGAGGAACCGTTGCGCTACTTGCAACGGGAAGGAGATCGCTGATTAGCTCACTGATTTCACGTCACCACCCCACTGTCCAGAGATACCTCGCTGCGCTACCCACGGCCAAGGAGTTCCAGACGACGCCGAAGTTTCGCCGTTCAGACCCGACTTCCGCTTGTTGGACGACATTATGAGGTTAGTTTCCCTAACGAGTAGTAAAACCCACACCGTAGCAAAACTGAACCCGAAACTAAAACTGGACAACTACAATTAAATTTAATTTTTCGCATCAGTAAAATGTTGTCACTGTAGAAAATCGACCATCGGACAATTTTCTGTGCATATAGGGTAGTGGTCGATTTAGGCTGAACAAGAACACCAAAAAGTGACTTTTGACGAATAGGATAGTCCCGATAACCTAGAAACGAGACCTAATAGGATTTGATGAATTTGAGACCTGACACCGTTGTCGTGGCGATATTTCAGACGGACTTCCGCGGACGAGACGCTTGGATGAGACGCTTCGAGAGGACGACACACTCGCCATCACAGGCAAGTGTATCCACTTGCACTTTTGGCCGTGCTTAGGCCATAATTGGTTAGAACTGATAACTGTGAACAAATAGAACCGGACGTGAAATGATGGCGTCCGGGACGACTCCTGACGGCTCAGACTTGACGATGAAGTCTGAGCCCGACAACAATAACTTTTGATATCATAGGGCTATCATGTGTGTGCGTGTGTGTGGACACCCTAGAATAACCATTCCCGTCTTGTCATGTCCCGTCCCGTCTTGCACAGCCCGCAGGGCAATAGGGCACTCGCCAAGCCAGAGCGAGTGATCCCTTGTACCGATTCACAGCCCGATGGGCAATAGGGCACCTGCCAAGCTAGAGCAGGTGATCCCTTGTATTGTTACACAGCTCAGAGAGCAATAGGGCACTTGCCAAGCTAGAGCAAGTGATCCCTTGTCCGGTCATGATTCTTGTGGTTTTGGGGTTGGGTTGAGCGTGCGCACGGCAAGAGGGTCTGATCCCCCTCGAACCGTAAGGCGTGAACCCTTTCGTGTCTTGTCTTGTCCTATCTGGCTCTCCATGTTCCGTCTCGTCTTGACACATGTAGGTTAGTCCCGTAGTTGGTAGCACACGATACGACTACAACTTGCCCCGTTTTACTTTCCTGCTATGTTACTTCCTGTTGTGTTACTCAGTTATAACCACATCATGCTAATAAACCAGTAAACTGTGTGTAATAGAACCTCAGCATGCTAATCAACCAGTAAACCGTTGTTTAAAGTTCGGTGCACTTGCAGTAAAGTCTAACCCTTCTTGTAGACTTTACCTGACGTACAATTCCTTTCTCTTGGGTGTTGTACGTCAGGTGTTCATCCAGAGATCGTGGACGAGGCAGACTCACTGGAGTACGAGGAGCCGAGGACGTCGACCCAGAGTACGTGCCTGACGAGGACCAGACCTTGAGGTCTTTTTAGTCGTCACTCTCAGAGGTTACTACTTTTAGTTTGCTTTTAGATAGTTCGTTGCCATGCTTAGGCTTCTTTTTAGACTTGTACTCGCTGGATATTATATCTCTAATTTAATGAATGCAACTTCCTTTCTGTACTTTCTGTTGTTTCGAACTTTATTAATGCAAGAACCTGAAACTTTAAAAATGGTACCCCCCTACAGACGCTTATTGGGTTCGAGCTTCTCAGCTCTGGCCTAAGCGGGCCTTAGTCACGCTTCGCCTCCGTCCATTTTGGGAAGCGGGGCGTGACATGAGATGATGTGGAGAAGAACACTCGGTGCAAATTCTCGCCTTCCCTTTATTCTCGTCAAGTAGGAAAATATTCACACGGGAATTCTTTTTGGGTTTTGGGTATTTGTATTTTTTGGCTTTTTGGCTATACAATTTTTTTCTTTTCTTTTCTCTTTGGGGTTTTCTTTTCTTTTCTCTTTTTTTTTGGATTTTTGGGGTTTTGGCTATACATATGTGTACTCTCCCAAGTGGGAGAACGGTACACGGTGAGGGGATTTGCACCAAGTAAAACAAAAAAGAAGTCGGAATCTAAACACTTGGGCAAAGGAAACTATTATCGCTAAATAGAGCATGGGCTAAATGGGTTATCCTAGTCCTCAATTGTGGAATCCCGACACATGCGAAGTGAAACATACAATATATATATAATCATGCATACAGAAACAGGCAAGAGAAGCAAATACCTCATAATTCATATCGACTCGTGAAAATCTAGGGGTCATTCCTGGACAGGTATATAAAGTAAAATCACAAAGCAGAAGCACACCAAACAGCTAGGCACGACACATGACTCACAAAAAAGCTGAGTGGACCCACGATGCGTGAAATGCAGGGGGACTCGATATCCTAGGGTTAGTGAGTGTGATTATCGATGCTACGCTAGGTGTGTGTGATTTTGTGGCAATTCGTCATATGGTTCATCTCTAGGAGAAAGAGATAAAAAGAAGAGAAGAAAAATTAAAAACACGATGAAAACGACACAAAACGAAAAAGAAAGACTCAAATGACGCACGAAGTGCGACTCCCCCAAGCTGAAACTTGCATTGCCCTCAATGCAATAAGAGTGAGTACGGGAGGGCAATGAAAATGGGGGGGGGGGGAACGCACCGACACAAAAAGAAATGAAAAACATGGAAAACACAGATACGAAACTGAAAATAAAGAAAAATCAAAATCGAACCACACGACAGAAAAATAGAAAAAGAAAGAAAGAAAATGACACGACACACAAAAATAAAACAAGCACACACACAAGAACAAAACACGACAACACACCCAAAATAGACTTCCCCCAAGCTAGACGTGACAATGCTAGCAATGAGATATGATCGTGAAAGTGCAGGGATATGAAAGGGGGATGTAAAAAAACAAAGTGAAAGGAAATAAAAATAAAAAGGAAGCGGTTCGACACGTGAATGAGTCCTCCCCTAGCAGTGGTAAAGCAGGGCCCCGCAAAGACAGATGGGCACTAGAAATAGGGGGGAACAAAAGCGGGATGTGAAAGTATCAAGCAGAGGCGCCACCCTCTGGGGGTGGTGATAGGGGCCTGTGCTGGGGACCAGTAGTGGTGGGGGTGGGATGTGAAGCTCGGAGACACAGGGTGGGTCAGTGCAAATATGGCGAATGAAGCTTTGAAGAAAGGGAAGGTCTCGGTCGACGGACTCCTGAGTTATCCGACCGCCATGTCCAGCTAGGAGGATCATGGCAGCGAATCGGTCGGATTGGTCGTTGTCTTGGAATGACGGATCGCCAATGTAAGCGGGGGAAGTGGTGTGTGGGGTGGTAGATGAATTGGTGATGGTGGATTGAGCGGGGGGTTGTGTGCGACGAGTGCGATGGGTGGGCCTAGGGTTGGAAGAGCTGGCGTCGGTGGGCTTAGCACGGCAGGGAGGCATTGTGCATGAGTCGTGTGTGTGTGTGTGTATGCAAAAAGACGATGAATACACACAAACACGAACAACGAGCAAAATGGAATATTTGGGGCAAAATAAAAATTGAGCTAAGGAGCGAGTTTACCCAAATGAGATGAAGATCGTTGCTCGTAGACGTCCCAATGCTACTCGATAGGAGCACGTGTGAAGCCGCGTCAATCTCTTCAGAAAGTTTCGAAATTGGGGGAGAATGGGTGAAAGTTAGGGTTTTGTGTGCGGGTGGAATTGAGGAGGATGGAGAGAAATCGATGGGGAGATGGATAGGGAGAGGGGGGGATCGATTGGGGTTGATTTAGGGGAAGAACGAGGTCAGACGCAAGAGGAGAAGGCGAAACGTCAACATGAATTTCGAAATTGGCGAGGGCGGAACGAACGGGCAGAGGGCGAAATATATAGGATTTTAAGTCGAACCGATCGGGTGAAAAGTCACCCGATCGGTTGACTTCGTGGTCGAAAACTTTGGCCGAAGAGTTGCTACAGGTGAACCGGTCGGGTGAGTTGTCACCCGATCGATTGACCGCTCCACACATTTTCCCGAAAGTTTAGGGTTTCTCACCCGGTCCCTCAACCGGTCTCGCTTCTTGTTACCCGATCGGTTGATGAATTCTGAAATTTTCCCGAGAGTTTCCCCAGGTCACCCGGTCTGCTCACCCAGTCTCAACTTTCTCCACCCGGTCGGTTCATTTGGTGACAGACACGGCCGTTAGCTAATACATCCCAACCGATCGGGTGAGTTATCACCCGGTCGGTTGGGGCCTTGTTTTCTGCAAAAACCCAAAAATCGCCTAAGTTTCACGACGGAAGTTCTTGCGTCTGGATTTATTTATAAAAATAGATAAAATAAAGTTGAAAATATTCCTAAAAATTGAAACAAAAGTTTAGAGCATGGGTTGCCTCCCATGAAGCGCTTTTGTTTAACGACGTTTAGCTCGACGCCCGTTGATGATGTTCATGGTGGGCGATACGGGTGATGCCCAAAATCCGGCATCTCTTCAGCTCCAGAGGTTATGGCTATTGGTGTAGTCGGCGGCTGTAAAAATATTTGCTCGAATACCCTCCCCTTGTCTACAGGATCCGAGGGCTTCTCCCTTAAATTGGCGTCTACCGCCATCTTTTTCAGGATCCGGACCTCATCACCGGTGAGGTCCATGGGTTCTTTCCCTTTCCTCCTCGTAGGAGGAGCCTTTGGGAATCCGGGAGGGATCACATGTCGCGCGACCGCCTCATTAGCAACTTCATTCTTTGGGGAGCCAACTTGCTCTCCAAGGTCCCCCAAGCTATCGGGGGGATTCCTCGAGAGCACTTCCCAGGCACTTGTTTCAACAGCTCTATCTTCTTCGTTCTCCAGCATATTGGTACTAGGATCGTCAGGGGGATTCGGATGCTTCATCGACAAGCCTAAGTCAAATTCGACTCTTTCTTGTCCCACATTGAGGGAAAGCTTCCCATTCTTCACGTCTATCAAAACTCCGGCGGTTGCCATAAAGGGCCGTCCAAGAATAATTGGGGTATGCTTGTCTTCCGGCATGTCCATCACCACAAAATCAACCGGTACATGTACTCCTCTCACATCGACGGGGAGGTCGTCCACTACTCCCACCGGGTACTTGACCGAACGGTCAGCAAGTTGTAATGTCATGCCGGTGGGCTCTAAGTCTCCCATCCCTATTCTCTTGTACAGAGATAGGGGCATTAAGCTGACGCTCGCCCCTAGATCGACGAGCGCCCTCTGGATTTGCACTTCCCCAATAGAGCAAGGGATGGAGAAACTTCCTGGGTCCTTGAGCTTGGGCGGATTTACGCGCTGAATGAGTGCGCTGCACTCCGCCGTTAACACGACCTTCTCTTTTCTAGACCCACGTGTCACCAAGTTTTTCAGAAATTTGGCATATGAGGGGATTGTCTCGATGGCCTCGAGGAAGGGGATTTGTAAGCTCAAATCTTTCACCATGGCAAAGAATTTGCCATACTTCTCATCGATTTTGGCTTTGGCAAGCCGTTGTGGGAAAGGCACAACAGGCTTGAACACTCTTAGGTTCCCTTCTTCATCCTTTTTCTTCTCCTCTCTATGAAGTACCTCCGGAGTAGTTGGCTTTGATGACGAAGCACCGTCGTCATTTAATTTCTCAGTTGGTCGTTCCACGACCAACGGTGCTTCCGGTCCTTTGAGGGGCTCTCTCGTAGGTATTTAAGTTCCACTCCTCAAGACGATGGCGGACACGTTCTCATGCTCATGCGTGAGCGCCAAGGTCCGATTTACCCCCTAGGGTTCACCTCAGGCTGTGGCGGTAATAAATTCTGCGGTCTCTGAAGGTTCGTCACTTGCAACCCCAGTTGGGTCACCTGATCAGTGAGGACTCTTTGTCCCATCTCCAGCTTCAGATTTATCTTCTCCTGATTGGCGATGTATTGAGTCAAGAGGGACTCAACCGGAGAAATGGCCCTCTGCTGGTCGTATTGCTGCTGGGTGGGCTGCTGATTTCTAGGAGCATACTGTTGATACTGTGGTGGAGGTTGTTGCTGCTGAAATTGCTGCTGCTGAAACTGCTGCTGGGGCCTAGCAGGCTGATATGTCTGCTGTTGTTGTTGAGCCGGCTGTTGATAAGGCGCTCGATAGCTAAGGTTGGGATGATTCCGGTTGTTGGGAGAGTAGGCCGGATTGGAGTTGGTTCATGGTGGAAAAGGCGCATTCCCTGTAGGATTGTAAAATAATGCGCTCGCCTGATCCAACGGTGGTGAGATGTCACCACCGTCGAACTCTCCAAAAGCTTTGGACTCCACCGCAGCAATCTGTTGTGTACCGGTGCCACCGGCGCCTACCATCAATGCGGAGATCTGGGTCGACAACAAGTCAAACTTGTTTGACAATTTGTCGACGTCTTCGACTCTATGGATGCCCCCAGATCTTGGTGTGGCTCTCTCGTCACACCATCGCTCGTTGTTAGATGCCATATTTTCCAGAATCTGTCCGGCATCTTCTTCGCTTCTCGACATAAAGGACCCTCCAGCCGCGGCGTCCATGGAAGATTTTAAATCGTCCCTCAACCCATTATAAAACAGATTTATGATCTGCCACTTGGGGAGCTCATGGTGGGGACATCTTCTCTGCATCTCCTTTTATCTTGTCCAAGCCTCATGCAAGGACTCGTGGCTGGCCTGGGAGAAGGAGGAGATCTTACTCCTCAGCTTCATGGTCTTCCCCGGAGGAAAGAACTTCTTCAGGAAAGCATTTGATAGCTTCTCCCAGGTGTTGAATGTATTCGGTTCCTTCCCCCTAAGCCACAGTTTGGCCTTATCTCGCAAGGAGAAGGGGAATAGCTTCAGTCGGATCACCTCAGTTGTGACACTGTTTATCCGAAAGGTGTCAAATTTCTCCAAGAAGGAGTCTAGATGCTCAATCGGGCTCTCCATGGGTGCACCCGAAAATTGATCCTGCTGGATCCACGTCACCAAAGATGGCTTAAGCTCGAAGCTTTGGGCCGTAATAGCTGGAGGACGGATGGCAGAGGTGGACTCGATGGAAGGCATCAAGTACTCTAACAGGGACTTGTGAGGCGGGGTGTTCTCCCCCATGGCTTCAGGATCCTCTCTTCTTCGCTTCTCGGCGGCCAAACGCCTTAGAGTGGCGTTTATCTCTGGATCAACGGGGATCACGTCGTCGAGACTTCTTGAACTCCTGCGCATGAAAAACAACAAACACCCGTGAAGCGAAAAGTGGGAAAGAAACAGATAAGATAAGTAATAAAAATAAAAATAAAAATAAAAATAAGAAAATAAAAAGGAAAAAGAAGAATGCGAAAATTATCGTGAGGTAGGGATGAGAGCTAGACACGAGGGTTCATGAAATCCAAAAATAACAAGCACGTTGCCTCCCCGGCAACGGCGCCATAAACTTGACCGGCCCCCACCGGGCGCGCGTGCGCGTCTGCGCGCCGGATGTGTGCAATGATGCGAACGGGGGCGTGTGAATTTAAATATTTGTAACCGCAAGCGCACGGTGTTGTAGTGTGGCTTGGGGGTCAAACTCAGGGAGGCGTGGATGTGCTTGTGTCAAAGAGGATCAAAATCACCCCATGGGCGAGCTAGCCCAGATCGAATGATGGGTTGTCACGGTAAAGGAATGCAAGGTATAGAAAATATGAAGGAAAAACCCGAGACTTTGGTTTCGACCCCAACGAGCGACTCTCGCCGATACGTCCTACGGGTAGGATGGAGATCGGAATTAGGGTCTAATGGTGAGACGTTGCCTCTGAAAGTGGTACCGGCATCCCATGGGCCCGATATTCCGATCGGTGCCCAGGATGATACGCCGGACTTCCCGAGTTCGATCAGTGGGCACTCCCGTGTCCATTAACACTGATCGACTCCGGGAGCACTAAGCTCGCAATGATAACTCTCCCAACATCTCATCCTGCCGCTCCCGCGTGTTAGGATTCGGCGTCTACGCTAAGGGCGTGAGCTATGGTTAGGGAGTCAACCGCCAAGTTTATTCCCCCTTGGCCCAACGGTCAATGGCGGTCTTTTTCCCGCCGATGACAATAAAACACCCCGCGTAACCATTAGATTCCTAATCCCTATCGTTTTCCTAACCCTATGGACGCATCGGGAAGAGCCCACGAAGGGGTTTCCGCCAAAATCCCAGATTTGGGAACTACTCACACATATTTAGTAAAAAGCGATCTAAACGAAAATGAACCGTAAAAATCATGATCAGGCAATAGAAATGCAATGGTAGTAAAGTAATTAAGATAATACTAAAGTTATACAAAGATCCGAAAACTTACAAAAACTGGAAAATTACAGCCGTCACAAAATGAAGAAAACAGCAAAAAATAACCAACTCCCGAATCTAGGAAACCTAGGGTTCTATTTATAGAAAACGACATCACCCGATCGGTTGACAAGTCAACCGATCGGGTGAACCGCTTCACAAAATTACAGCGCGATGCAGGATTTCACCCGGTCCGGTTGAACCGGTCGGTTGGAGCATGGGTACGGTCGGTTGGATCTTGGTGCCGACCGGGTGAGGAGACCGGTTGGATCATCGGATCTTGGCTGTTGGAATTCAGCTACAGGTGAACCGATCGGGTGAAAGTCACCCGATCGGTTGGCAATCAGCTCCGAATTCCAGAGACTTTAAGCTTTTGACCCGGTCACTGAACCGACCGGGTGACTTCTCGTGAGCTCTAAGCTGTGCCCGGGTGGTGCATGCGTGCATCACCCGATCGATTGGAGATGATCAACCGATCGGGTGAGGGGCTGAAAGATGCAATCTTTGTCGTTTAACCCCCTGGATCACGCGTGACTCCTCCCGTTGCTCCGGGGATACATGATATCATCGTTATATGCCCCATAAGCCAGTAAACTCCTGTAAAACACGGAAAACACGAAAAGTGAAAGAAAACAAGAAAACACAAGAAAACACGAGAAAACAAATAAAAGACGGCGCTAAAATACGAAAAAACACGGAAGAAAACGTGCGTAAATATATGAAATATAAACGCACGTCACTCGACCTCGAGGAAGATGAGTAAAAAGGCGAACCCGGCGGGTAAAAATTAAGGAAAAAGGGAGGAGAAGATAGATTTGAAAACGAAGAGGGAGGTGCTAAAGCATTTCCTCAGGACATGGAGCTGATTACTCAGATAGTGCATGACGAATAAAGACATGGCAAACATTTTTACCTCGATATCATGATCATATATAAATGCATTCGATATAGAAACCAAGAATATCAAAACGATATGAAACATGAAATTATTCTAGAATTAGCGTCGTCTGATGCATCCAAAATAATATACATTATCATAGATTTCACACTTTTCAATTGATCACTTTTTTACTTGGAGTATAAGAGGCATCACACATTATGGAGCAATAAGAATAGAAAGAAATGGTATTCATGAAATGCATGACAAATTTCAATTCATGGACTTCGTAATACTCCAGTTAATCTCCCTGGGTATAAAAAATTATCTAGCTTAGGTCGTCATGCACAGACAAGTGGTCACTCTCTCACGCATCATTGGATCCCCTCCTCTAAGCTTATCTATAAGTGTGGTGGCATCAAATAGAACAATACGACTTTTCCCATTTTTTAAAGCTCCGAGGGAGATAAAAGAAGAAAGAAAGAAAGAAAGAAAGAAAGAAATGGGATCGTGTATATACAGATAGACTCCCCCTTTTTTGTTTTTGTTTTCTCTTTTTCTCTTTTTCTTTCTTTTTCTTTTTTTCTTTTGGAAACTCATATACACAATAACAATTCCGAATCAAAGATAGAGAGATGTGCATGTATTCTTTTTCTTTTGATTTTGGGGTATTGGAGCTTGGATTTTATAGCAAGGGGAAGATACCAATGTAAGATTTGCCAAGGGGAGATTCCCCAATGATTTTAAGTATAGCAATGATGTTCAAGATATGTGGAGAAAGAAAAATATGCAACGCTCAGTTCACTCTTTTGAATGTGCACGACAACTTTCAGCAGGGTAATGTAATCTACTCAGTTTGAATTCAGAAAGTCAACTAATCCAGTTATATCAAACATGCATACATTCAATCAACCTGGAAGTTGAGCGTACAATTTCATGCAAATAGAAGTGATAGCAGACAACAAAGCAGTACTCCAAATTTAGGCAATCAATGCGTGAAGCTTGGTGTGTTTTCTATGAAGAGTATACAATATAAATCTTCAGACTCAGCTAATGGTAGAATTTCATTCACAATCATATAGTAAAGATGCATGTTACTATTCTCGAATGCATGGCAACGTATAGCATATGATATCTGAAATAAAAACAATGGCATGGCAAGTGAATATGTATATAAAAGTAAGCTAACTCCAAGTCGTCGTCATCATAGAAAACTCATTTCTAGCAAAAAGGGTAGAAGAAATAAGGATAAAGAAAAAATAAGAAGTACTATACAAATGCAGCACACGCAAAAATAAGAAAACGTGATGCATGAGGAAAAATATGAAAAAACGGGAGAAAAAAGTGGAAAATAAAGAAAGGTGGAAAAAATTAAGATAAAAATGAAGAAAACGAAAAGTGCGTGAGACACTCACTCCCCCAAGCTAAACTGCACAGTGTCCTCAATGTGCTGAGTGTGGCACAAGGAGAGATATGATAGGGGTGGGGGTGAGGATGCATGCATGATAAAGGATGAAACTGAAAGAAAATGGGATGGAAATGCAAGTGATGAGTGCAAAGATCAAGGTGGTGCAATATAACGGTCCCAGAAGTACCTCCTCTCTCTCAGGATAATATAGACAAATTTGAGCAAAAAGTGACCAAAATGTGTGGGTCGTGTAGGAACCTGTCAAAACAGCGTTAGGATCGATAAATGAAGTTGAGACTTATGCTTGCGTATGCGGCACGGTAGTCTCGGAACATCGCCTTCGGATTCGTCACGACGAATCGAGTCTTCTCACGAACGGAGTAAGGCTACTAAATCCACAATCTAAATATCTACTTTTAGATTAAGAACTTGGATAAAGAGAGAGGAAGGATTTCGGCAGAGCTTCGCTAGAATGAAATGCAAGGCAAGAATACCATGCAAAAGTGTAAGGAAATGGCTAAGCCTTGGGTCTTATTTATAGCCCCCAAGGTAGTTATTTTAGGAGTAATTGTTCCTTTGGAACAATTTAACTAAAGTGTACCATCATACATGGTACAACATAAGCTTAAGTTGTACCATATGCATGGTACAACATAAGCTTAAGATATTCCCCCTTTATTAGCCATATGTCACATGCACTCATGCACATATAATGCGACTTTCCCACTCATCTAGAGATCCTCTCCGCAAGGGAACAGATTCCCTTTGCACACGACTTCGTGTACAAGACATTCGAGGTCCGTATTCCCTCGTACATCCCCTACAAGGGTGTACAAACGTCATCCATATCCAACATCTCCCACTCACACTTGAGGGGATTGTAAGAGAACGTCTTTCTCTTAGTTCTTTCATCTATCATACCGAGAAATAGACCGTGCGACCGTCATGCGCGTAGAGTCTATTGTTGTGCACTTGTTAGAGATACACAACGACCTCGAAGGTGCAAAGTTGAGTAGTTCAACGCATGCTTTACCCTAGATTATTTCTTCACATTTCTTATACTTTATATTCAACAATTGAATCCCATCTGGATCACAATTGGCTGGCCAGCTTTGAATCATTAAAGTCCAAATGCGAATATGAAATCAATCTTACTCTTCTTGCGAACCTTCTGATCTTGACTTGATTCGCTTTTCTAACGTGCCCCGCCGAGCCGAATTATCATAGCCCATTAGCAACACGCTAAGATAGTGATCATCTCGTCAAATCTAAAGGAACCAATTGGAGTCATTGAGGGTAAGAGTTAAGACCCATATGGCCTTTGAGTCTCACATAATAGCAAACACTATTGCTACTAACTCAGTGGTCGTAATGCATACGTGGTATGAACACGTATTACAACATCACTCCTTTCCCAGTGAGAGTATGTCTTAATGATGTTGTACGGATGAAAGATCAGACACCACAGTGCCTATCTTTTGAGTCCCCTTACTACCCATGAAATATTCCCGGACTCTCATCCTGTATAAGACAGATAGGATTTAAAAAATCCCATGAGATCTCTTTTAAATATCCTTGTGATACAGATCTCAGATCTTTTGTAAGCATCCATATGATGCAGATCTTTCATTTGACTATCTTGTTTAAGTCACGACTCTAAATCATTTGTCTAATGATTTTGACTTTAAACTAGTCTCATCTCTATCTTATCCATCTGATAAGATAAGGCGGTTGCTCATGTGAGAGAGCCAACCTTAATCTGTCCGACATACACACAATAAAATAGCTGAGACTTAAACACAAATGTATAAAATCATTTGTAAGAAACTTGTATGCAATATATAAAAAAACTTCTTCTTTTTATTAAACTTTGATCTTCTATAGACATGGGAAATATTACATGATACAGCTCAGCACCTACGCATTCCCATAGATGATAAGTGTTTGAAGAACACATCTATGTGGATCGCCTTAGTAAGGGGATCCGCTATCATCTTATGCGTGGATATGTATCCTATGTCTACTTCCTTCCGTTTGTCATAGTCCTTCGTAAACTTGAATCGAATATCAATGTGTTTGGTCTTACAATGAAATTTAGGATCTTTGACATAGGCAATCGAAGCTTGACTATCACTGTATATAGGAACATTGCTCGAGTCAGTGGCATCCGTCAGCCTATCTAAGAATTTCCTAAGCCAAACAGCTTCTTGGACCGCCATGCTGAATGCTACAAATTTGGCTTCCATGGTTGATATGGCGATGCAGGTTTACTTCTTGCTGCTCCAGGATATTGCACCATTCCCGAGCAAGAAAACAAAGCCTGAGGTAGATCTTCGCTCGTCGAGATCACCTGCCCAATCAGCATCGGTATAGCCTTCGAGTTTCAAGGTATTGCCTTGATAGCACAATGCATAGTCTGCAGTCCCTTTGAGGTACCTTAATATCCTCTTCACCGCTTTCCAGTGTGCCTGTCCTGGGTTGGATTGATAACGGCTTACCATACCAACAGCATAGCAAATGTCCGGTCTGGTACACATCCTGGCGTACATCAGACTCCCGACAGCACTGGAGTATGGAACCTTTTCCATAGCTTTCTTTTCTTTTGGATCTTTGGGACACATTTCCAAACATAGACCCTCGCCTTTGCTTATTGGAGTATCAATTGGCTTGCAGTCCTGCATATTAAACCGTTCTAAAACTTTCTTTATATATGTCTCTTGAGAGAGAGAAAGAAGTTTCTTGGAACGATTCCTTGAGATCTTAACCCCAAGGATATATGCAGCTTCACCCATGTCTTTCATTTCAAAGACGGATGAAAGCCAAGCTTTGATATCCATGATAAGACGCTTATCATTTCCGGCTATAAGTATGTCATCTACATAAAGAGACATAATTACATACTTGTTCTTAATCCTCTTAATGTATACGCAGTTGTCTTCGTCGAGCATGGAGAAACCATACGACAAAACGACTTCTTGAAAGCGCATATACCACTGCCTTGAGGATTGTTTAAGACCATATATGGATTTACGAAGTTTACAAACCTTATGTTTGTTTTCTTCTTGTACGAACCCGTTTGGTTGTTCCATGTAGATCTCCTCATCTAGTTCTCCGTTAAGAAAAGCAGTCTTTACATCCATCTGATGTAACTCGAGGTCCAAACAAGCCACCATTGCCAGAATTAAGCGAATGGAGGTAAAACGCACGACAGGAGAGAAAGTCTCTTCGTAGTCTATTCCTTCCTGTTGCGTGAAACCTTTCGCAACAAGGCGAGCTTTATATTTCTCGATGGAGCCATCAGCCTTATGCTTGATTTTGAGGACCCACTTGTTCCCAATGGCTCTACGTCCCTTAGGTAAATCAACCAAGTCCCAGACTTGGTTTGTTTTCATGGATTGAAGTTCTTCTTCCATCGCCGCTATCCATTTATCTTTAGTAGGGCATGTGACGGCCTGTTTGAAATTTGCAGGTTCGTCATCATCTTGTAGTAATGTCATGAATGTTTGAGGAAATTCATCCTCAAATCTCAGAGGTGTTAGCCTCGTTCGATTACTACGTCTTGCTTGAGTTTGATCACTCCCACTTGGAATGACATCATTCCCACTTGGAATAATATCACTCCCACTCGGAATAGGATTGGTATCGTTCGTATCATCTATAGGTGAAGTATGAGGGTCATTTTCCTCTTCACCAAGAATTCTCCCACTCGAACGTTTCGATCCTTCTTGATCCCAAGTCTCAAACAAGGATAAGTCTTGACTTATCTCACCCTGTCTTGGAAACTCGTTTTCCAAGAAGACAACATTCCTCGATTCGAATTCTATTAGGCCCCCATTGTCCTCTTGACTGACGAAAACATATCCTTTGGAGTTTTCAGCGTATCGGATGAAGATACACTTCCTCCCACGTGGCCCAAGTTTGCCATATTTGTGAGAGGATAAATGTGCGTAAGAGGCACAACCCCAAGGTTTTAGAATGCTTAAGTCTGGAGTTCTATTGTTCCACAACTCATAAGGAGTAGAACTTACCGACTTCGAGGGTACACGGTTTAAGATGAATGCTGCCGTCAATAATGCATCACCCCAAAAGGTGATGGGCGAATTTGCCTGAGACATCATTGATCAGACCATTTCCATCAATGTCCTATTTCTTCTTTCCGCAACACCGTTTTGTTGCGGAGTATAAGGCATAGTTATTTGATGAACTATGCCTTTTTCATCACAGAGTTCCTTAAAACTCGTTGATTGATATTCTCCACCCCGATCGGTTCGCAAGACCTTTATCTTGCGATCTAGTTGATTTTCCACTAAACTCATATAGTTTTTGAAGCAAGATAAAGCTTCATGTTTGTGGGAAATCAAATAAATGTGACCGAAACGGGTGAAGTCATCAATGAAGGTGATGAAATAGGACTTCCCGCGTCTTGTCTTAACATTCATTGGACCGCAAATGTCCGAATGGATAAGCTGTAATGGAACTTCGGCCCGTGTGCCAGTTCCAAACGGCTTGCGACAAGTTTTCCCTACAAGACAATGTTCGCAAGTTGACATTTCAACTTTTGAAACATTAGATAGCAAGCCACTTTTGGCAAGTCTATCCATTCTAGTTGGTCCAATGTGACCAAGTCTTGCATGCCAACAAATGATCTCAGATTCAGAATTAGAAGCATTTGTCAAATGGAAACTTTCATTAATAGAAGAAGAATCATCATACATAGTGTTTAAAATAATCAATCCATTACAAACATTACCCGACCAAACTAAAGAACTATTACAAACAAGGTCAACATTTTGTTCATAGAACCTCCATTCATAACCTAAAGACATTAACATGACCACGGATACAATATTCCTTCGTATATCTGGAGCAAAGAGGACGTCGTGCAATAATAGAGTCCGGCCGTTGTCGAGAACTAGCTTGCATGTTCCGACGCCCTTGACTTTAACACGAGTGTTGTTACCGATGTATATCCACTTTGTTCCTTGAGTTATCCTTCGATACTCTACGAAGAACCTTCTGTCCTTCACTACGTGGTCTGTGGCCCCTGAATCAATCAACCAAAAATAGTTAGATTCAGCAAGAAATATGGAACTAGAAACACATATGTAACTAGCCCTACAAGTTACCTTATCACTTCCATCCGTACACGTACGGGCGAAGTGACCGTACTTGTTGCACTTAAAGCACTTGATCTTCTCCAAGTTTTTCTTCTTTGAGTGCACATTCTTTTGCCACTTTTTGTTCTTAGTCTTCTTTGAGGTTTCCGGTTCTTGCTTTCGTTCGTTCATAAACCTTAAGCGTTTATCCTTCCGCTTCTTTCCTCCATGTGAGGAACTAGCGGCCATGTGCACTTCGGCACTAGGTTTTACGGCTTGAATCCGCTCTTCCTCGAGTTCGAGGTGTTTGGATACATCGCTTAAAGTTTTAATGCACTCATTATGAGTGAGGTGCATTTTCATGTTATCCCAGCTATCTGGGAGTGTACGAATGACTGCTTGGATCTGATGTTCGTCAGACAGCGTAAGACCCGCATCCTTCAATTCAGATATGAGATTCGCCATGTGGCGGAGATGTTTTTTTATAGATTGATCTCACCGCATTTTGTACGAATCAAATTGAATATTTAAGGAGCGGAGTTTGGTGACCGAAGTTCCACCAAACTTTATTTCTAGCCCAGACCATATGTCTTTGGCTAGGTCGAATTCCCAAAATAGACGCATTATGTCATTGTCCATTGCGGACAATAACGTGATACGTGCTATTTTGTTCTTTCAAGTCCAATTCTCATAAGCTTCTCGGTCCCTCTTGTGTTGGGCCGTATTGCCCAACTCAGGTTCTTCCATTACGTTTTGGAGTCTTTCAAGCACATCTTGCTCCTCCAAAACATATTGGATTTTTATTAACCAAAGTTTATAATTGTCGCCGTTGAGCTTCTCACCTTTGTTAAGCTCAGCGACAATGTTATTAGAAGCGGTAGACATATTCGAATCAAAAAACTGCAAAGAAAATGAAAAACACGATCAAAATTCTATGCATAAAGTTTCGATTCTTTAAACACTTGATAAGTTCCTTGGATGCGCTGAAATGTTACTCTAGAATCGAGAAGTTCACTACGTTCCCAACTACCATCTAGAAGTAACTTTCAAAGTATCCCTCTTACTTATCTCATGTAAAAAGAAATCAGAAATGGTACCCGTATGGTACCAGCAGCGGAAAAATACTTTTGAAAAACATATCTTTCAAAAACGGAATAGGTGAGAGTTTGCACAAAGAATTTTAGCGCAACAATTGCCAAGCCACGAGACCTGTTCTACACACCCATGGGTTAGATAACCATGGCCGGATCGTGGTAGGACTTGGAATTCTAAATTGCGCTATCCCAATTAAGGACGGGACATAACCTATTTGAAAACATCTTTTTCAAAAAAATTTGAAATACATTGGCTAATCTCTGTAGAGTAGAGCACAACGTCATAAGTACATTGGCTAATCTCCGTAGAGTAGAGCACAATGACATGGCTAATCTCGCATGAAGTAGAGCACTATGGCTAATCTTCAAGGAGTAGAGCCCAAGAAAAAAACTTTATAAAATAGGAGCAGACGACTGTCGTTAGCCCCCTATGGGCTAGTTGGCACATTCGTGTTTGATCAAGGCCTTTTGACACCTCGTATGGGCTAGTCGGCAAGTTCGTGATCGACCAAGACCTTTTGCTGGATTGGTCGACCAAAACACCCAAATTGGTCGACCAAAAAAAATTGGTCTACATCACTCCCGGCCAGGGCCCCTGCCCTGGCCGAGGCTGGCCAAGGGCCGGGCAAGGGCCTCTGCCCTGGCCGGCCAGGGGCGGCCTGCGACAGCCCTGGCCACTGCCAGGGCCGACCAGGCCACTGGCCTGGCCTCGGCCAGAGGCAGGCCTGGCCTAGGCCAGAGGCCGGCCAGGACACGGCCTGAGGCCGGCCAGGCCCTCTGGCCGGGCCTGGCCTCGGCCAGAGGCCGGCCAGGCCCCCTGGCCTGGCCTGGCCTCGACCAGAGGCCGGCCATGGTCGGCCATGGCCCGGCCATGGCCATTTTGGCCATGGCTGGCCATGACCCATTGGTCATGGCCGGCCTCCCCCATTCACGGAGTTGGCCGCACACCCCCACCGGAGGGGGTGGCCGTGGTGGTGTTCGTCGTCATTGGCCGTAGCCAACCCCCTCCGCATGGGGAGGGGGAGTGCATTGCCTCCATTGCCCATTTGGCAATAGATTTCATGCACCAAAATTCATCTTCCCCGATGGAAATAACCACCATCTTCTTCTCCGGTGAAGCACCCGTTCGTCGAGGAAGTAGTTATCCTCCAATGGCCGTGTGCCAAAAAAAATAACCCACTTCAAAAATTCGTAAACTACGCGCTCCACATGAAGAGAGCGCCCATTCCCTATGAATGGAGACTCAGTATCCATGAAGAGAGCGAGTTTGACGATATGAACGGTCGGTTCTTCCCGTCACGGAGAGTTCCTGCCATATCCGTAATGACAGAAGACCCTAACGTGAAAAGAACAACCGCTGCGTTCTCTCTGTCACGAAGCGTTCCTACCATATCCGTAATGATAGGATACCCATTCGTGAAAAATACAACGCCTCATTCATCGGTTCGACGGGGCGGCGGTTTGACCGGGGCGAACCCGTATGGCTCTGATACCAATGTAGGAACCTGTCAAAACAGCGTTAGGATCGATAAATGAAGTTGAGACTTACGCTTGCGTATGCGGCACGGTAGTCTCAGAACTTCGCCTTCGGATTCGCCACGACGGATCGAGTCTTCTCACGAACGGAGTAAGGCTACTAAATCCACAATCTAAATATCTACTTTTAGATTAAGAACTTGGATAAAGAGAGAGGAAGGATTTCGGCAGAGCTTCGCTAGAATGAAATGCAAGGCAAGAATACCATGCAAAAGTGTAAGGAAATGGCTAAGCCTTGGGTCTTATTTATAGCCCCCAAGGTAGTTATTTTAGGAGTAATTGTTCCTTTGGAACAATTTAACTAAAGTGTACCATCATACATGGTACAACATAAGCTTAAGTTGTACCATATGCATGGTACAACATAAGCTTAAGATATTCACCCTTTATTAGCCATATGTCGCATGCACTTATGCACATATAATGCGACTTTCCCACTCATCTAGAGATCCTCTCCGCAAGGGAACAGATTCCCTTTGCACACGACTTCGTGTACAAGACGTTCGAGGTCCGTATTCCCTCGTACATCCCCTACAAGGGTGTACAAACGTCATCCATATCCAACAGGTAGGAGGGGTGAAAAATCGGCAGAAAAAATAATATCAATCACAGCAGCGGCAAAAATATAAGAGGAATCAAGTGTGTGCCTAAGCAGGTGGTGGATCACCAACAACGTCCTATGGTGGGGGAGGAGGAGGTGGTGGAGGCTGCTGTGAAATGGGACGGATAGCGGCAGGTGGAGGCTGTGACAGGCGCGCAAGAATCTGGTTTAGGGTAACCTGAATACCCGGGAGTAGAGCGATGCGAGACTGCACAGAGCTAACGGTGGCGGCAACAGCCCGAAAATCTCCTCTAAGCCCACTAACGACCTCCTCTAAAGCACGCAGGTGCTGAACGAGGGTGTCGGAGGCGGGGGAGAGGGTCGAACAGGTGGGGCTTGGGGGCTGCCGCACACGACCACCGTAGACAAGTGGGGCCACTACCGGGTGAGGCTGTGGTGATGTGCTCGCTAAAAGACGCTCAGCCTCTGTGGGAGGCTGAGACGTAGGGATGCCCTCAGAAGTGTGAGCGACGGAGAATCTGAAGTGGTGAAAGTGTGCGAGAAGGGTGGAGAGGTCGCTGACACAGAAATGGGGACAGACGTCATGACGCTCTCGGTGAAAACAGCGGCATCAGAGACGAAAGTGTCGATGATTGGGGAGGTCTTGAAATCAACAGAAAATGACTCCCCAAGGGTAAAGTGACGACAGGGTCTCAGCTGTCGAAATAAAGGAGGGCTCGCCTCTCTCAAAAACAGCGGTGGGGGCGCTCTCAGAAATGCCAAAAGAAATGCGGTCAGTGGTCAATGGCACATATGTGGTGATGGTGGTGGTGGTGGTGCTGGTGGTGGACTTATCAAGGGTACTCCCAACACTGACAGAAGTGTGAACAAAAGTGAAGGGAGCAGTGATCAAATCTGGTGCAGGCTGAGGGATCAGGATCTCCAGGGCCAGAGGGGGGAGGAGGGGCTCCTGCTGAGTGTCCTCGGGCTTAAGCACGTACGTAGCTAGGATGAGAAGGTCCATCTCTGGTCTCCATACCCCTCTTGCGGGTCCAATGTGGGTCCGAGCGGTTCTCGGAAGCACCATATAATCTGTACCAAAAGGACCGTACAGCCAAACCCAGTGGTGCTGGCCATGAGTATGCAACACCTCATACGAGCCATGACATCTATGGAAAGGGAGGTGGGGCCCGTGGGTCGAAGCAAACCAGCTAGGAGCTCAACTCCACACAAAGGGGCTAGCAAGATAATCAGACCGCTGCAACAGATCGCCGTCCTGTCGGTGGCAGAAGGAACAATGCGGTCTAGATACCACTAGCAATATCGATCTGAACGGCGGGGACTGAGACGTCCGTGTCGCCCTCAAAGACACTCGCTCTAGTCATCGCGTAGAGCATATAAAGCTCAGGCGTAGACATCGTCACGGCTCATACCTCGCGAGAAATGTGGTTGCCATGAGGCGCTGAGCAATGCAGAGGCATGGGTGGACGATAAAGGAGGCCTTGGCCTGGCTAGGGTCAAAAGCGAGTGGGGAGCCCGTGATCAACATCCAAAAAGCATGTGTATCGAATGACGGTGGGGCAATGTGCTTGGGACTAAAAGCGCGGTCGGGGTCCGGGACATGGGGCCACTGGAAAAAGGCTCGGAGCATATCGAGAGTAATCTCGCACTCACGATCCATCAGACGAAATGTGCAACCCCCGGAGTCCTACGGATAGAACTCAGGACCTCGAGTGTCGGCCGGACGTAGGTGTCCACCGACACCGACAGAAAATCATGCCATCCCACACTGTCATACAAATGGAGTAGGCTCTGAAATACCCCTAGGCACTCAAAATCTGTAATGTGTGTAAACCTAAAGGGGACAATCGATCGATGTGAGATTCTTTCAAATCTGACGTGGTGTGAGTCGTCTCGAAAAGTGATCCCCATCGTGTCGAAAGCTGGGTCGGGCAGTGCCGGTGGGGGTGGAATGGGTGTGGTAGGAGGCGGAAGTGTAGGTGGTGGTGGGCTAGGCGGCGAGGAGTCCGCTCTAGTGGAGGAAGAGCCAGGCCCGCTAGTCCTCCTCCGCTTGGAGGTAGGCGCCCGCGAACGTGACCTAGTGCATGGGTGCATGGTAATACCGTGAGATGTGCCAACCAATGCGAAGTGCTAATAAAAAGGAGCGAATATACCCGAGCACGACGTGACTCCAAGCGAGTAGTGAGAGCAAAGAGACGCCTCCCATAAGAAGCTTCGAATCTACCCTTGATCTCCCCCAAGCTATCCTGAAACACAAAATTGTTTGATTAGCAATGAATATCAATAAATTTAGGGGGGAAATCAAGATAAATGGTGTGGAAGTGTTTTACTTACGATTCGGGGTGGAGTAGGGCTTACGAAATCGAGTTAAGGAGAAAAAAAAGGGAAGAGTGGGGCAAAGAGGGGACGACCAGCGGCGTGGGAGGCTGTGACGGCGGCGACCGGAGGGCGGTGTGGCCGGCAGGGGGTCGCGCCACTCGGGCATGGATGGTGGGGGAGGCTCGGCGAGGGAACGGACTGCTCAGGCGATGGGAAAGTCGGGCTGTCGAATTTGGGAATTGGGGATTTTAATTTTTAGGGCCGCGAGCGCAGGTTATATAATGTTAATTACTCGGCCGAGTGGCTGTGACCACTCGGCCGAGTGGCCTCAGTTTAGTAAAGTTTTGTAAAATTTTTCGTATATGTTCCGACTCGGCCGAGCAGAACTATCACTCGGCCGAGTAGACAAACGTCACTCGGCCGAGTGGCTAGGCCACTCAGAGATTTTCAAGTGATGAAAGTGTCTGGTTCACTCAGTAGAGTGACAAGGTCACTCGGCCGAGTGGCATGTAATTGACAAAAAGGGGGTTTTCGAAACTTCCTTGATCAGTACCCTACTCGGCCGAGTAGGGTATTCACTCGGCCGAGTGAAAATGTCACTCGGCCGGCTATTGTCAGCTCCAACTCTCTGTTTTTGCTCCACTTTCTGATTTTCTTTCCCCCGTCAATTTCTTCCTTCTCTTGACGTTTAAGCGCATCCTTGGAATGCTTCCCATTGCCATGGTTGTCCTCCATTCATATGGTCTTCTATTCTCCTTCTCCTGAAATGAAAAATGTTGCATGTTGTCAGGTTTTCCTTCGACACTTGACTCTAAACACTAATAAAAATCTGAAACAAAAATAAAAAGAAAAATTCAACTAAAAGGTGAGATATAACCGTCTGGTTGCCTCCCGACAAGCGCTCATTTAAGGTCTTGAGCTCAACCCCTTAAGATTCACGATTAAAGCTCGATGTTTGGCGCATGTGAGATGCGCGCGTCAAACTTGCCGGGAAGGCCTCTTGGGTCTAGTTGTTGATTTTCTGTGGCATTCCTAGGCTCTCCTTCATCATGGGTAGTAGTGGGGGGTGATTCCCCCAAGCTTGAGCTTTCGACATCCTTCTTCTTGGCCGGCGACGAAGATTTATTGTCCGGTGGAGCTTTCTTCATGTGCTTCGTCGTAGAGAGCTTACATAGCTCTCTAATCTTGACGACATTAGCGTCGGCCTTCTCTTCATCCATAAGGGGGTCCGACGGGTCTCCCATCATTTCGCCTCCTTTAGTAAGTTGGCCCTCTTCGAGGTCGTCATCGTGCTTGGCCCCGATGGCAAATGGCATGTCGTTGTCAATTACCTCTTCGTGGAGGTACGAATGATCTTGGGACTAAACCTTAATTAGGTATATGCTATTTACTTCCCCGGTAGGGGCTCCCTCTGAATAATGCTTGAGCCTTTGTCCATTTACCTTAAACATGACACCGTCTTTCCCTCTATCTCAAAGGCCCCTCCCGGTTGTATGTGAAGAATGGTGAAAGGTCCCGACCATCGTGACCTTATCTTTCTGGGAAAGAGTCGAAGTCTAGAATTGAATAATAGGACCTTGTATCTGACCTTGAAGTACGTAACGATGATACGTGTGTCATGAAGTATTCTGGTTCTTTCCTTATAAATTCTAGAGCTCTCGTAAGCATCACGTCTAATCTCGTCAAGTTCATTGATATCTAGAAGACGTCGCAACGCCGCACTCTTATAGTCGTAATTTAAAGTCTTGATTGCCCAATAGGCGCAATGTTCCAACTCTACCGGTAAATGGAATGCTTTCCCATAAACTAGCCGGTATGGGGTGGTGCCAATGGGGGTTCGAAAGACCGTGCGATATGCCCACAGTGCATCATTCAATTTCATGAACCAATCCTTCCTAGATCTGTCGACAGTATTCTCTAGAATTTGTTTAATTTCCCGGTTTGTCACTTCCACTTGTCCATTCATTTGAGGGTGGTATGCCATACCGATTCTATGATTAACCCCATACTTCTTTAGCATAGCTTCGAACTTGCTTTCTATGAAATGGCTTCCTCTATCGCTTATCAATGTTCGTGGCACTCCAAAGCGCAGGAATTTGTTTTGCTTGAAGAATTTAGACACCACCCTCGCATCATTGGTTGGGGTTGCGATGGCCTCTACCCATTTCATAACGTAGTCAACGGCCAATAGAATGTACTTGTTTCCTTCACTTGATGGAAAAGGCCCCATTTAAATCCACTCCCCAACAATCAAATAGCTCAATTTCCAAAATGGGTTTCATTGGCATCTCATTTCGTTTGGATATGTTTCCTGTCCGTTGGCATCTATCGCAACACTTGACGAAGTCATGTGTGTCCTTGAACATGGTCGGCCAAAAGAACACACACTGCAATATCTTTGCGATGGTTTTGGAGGCGGTATGATGTCCCCCGCAAGGCATATCATGGCAATGTGAAATGATAGATGTGGCCTCTTCCTTTGAAACACACCTCCGTATATTCCCATCTTTGCATACCTTGAAGAGGTATGGGTCTTCCCAGAGATAGTTGCGGACTTCGTGCATGAACCTCCTTTTTTGTTGTGTGGCCATCCCACACGGGTTTTATCCCGCATGCCAAATAGTTTACATAATTTGCATACCAAGGCACCTCTCCGGGTCTGATAGAAAATAGCCTCTCGTCAGCAAAAGTGTCATCAATCGGCAGGCTATCATCCCTCTCATCACGAACAATCCTAGACAAGTGACCCGCCACAACGTTGTCCATGCCTTTCTTGTCTCTGATTTCCAAGTAAAATTCTTGGAGTGGTAGTATCCATCTTATTAGTCTTGGCTTGGCTTCCTTTTTGCTCAATAAGTATTTCAATGTCGCATGATCGGTATGCACAATCACTTTTGATCCAAGGAGGTAAGAGCAAAACTTCTCAATCGAGTAGACAACTGCCAAGAGCTCCTTTTCGATGGTAGTGTAATTATTTTGTGCCTCGTCCAGAGTTTTGCTCGCATAAAATATTGCATGATGCTTTTTTCCTTCCTTTGTCCAAGTACTGCTCCAATTGCTTGGTCACTTGCGTCGCACATTAGCTCGAAAGGAAGATTTCAATCTGGCAGTTGTATGATTGGGGCGGAAATGAGGGCTTTCTTAAGTGTATTAAAGGCTTGCAAGCAATCTCCTAAAAAGACAAATGGAGCATCTTTAGCTAGTAAGGCTGTAAGAGGACGGACAATTGGGCAAAGTCTTTGATAAAGCGGCGGTAGAATCCCGCATGACCATGAAATCCCCTAATGCCCTTGACATTAATAGGAGGGGGAAGTTTTTCGATTATCTCAATTTTTGCCTTATCAACCTCGATCCCTCTAGATGAGACAAGAAGCCCAAGAACTATCCCCTCAGTGACCATGAAATGGCATTTCTGTAATGCCCTACAAGCTACTGCACAAGTACTAGAGGGGGGTGAATAGTACTTTAAAAATAACAAGGAGTATAATTCCAAATTATTGTGCAAACAACTACCAAAAAAATTTGCGGAAGCTTAAATTGAATGACAACAACAAAATTAACAATGCAAACAAATGATGTTAATGGGTTTGGATCCACCCAAGTCTCCCCGACTTGTTTCCGGTGATCCTACGTCCCAACCACCCGGATCCCCTTCGGATACTTAGGTTAGAAACCCTAACCTAAGATTTCCACTATGAAAATCTTGTGAAAAACCTTCACAAGATCAAATCATACAACAATGGCAATAGTGAATCCCACAACCCGGGATCACAACCTTCTCTCACAACCGAGAGAATCAACAAGCAATATAAATAAGTTTATATTGAAATAAACAAACTTACCACAAAATCCTATACCTTGAGTTTTTCTTACCAAATAGGTGAAAGGAAGGATTTGAGGAAGATGAAGTCACCAAGACCTAGCACCAAGGAAATGACCAGCAATAGGTGCCTAGGAGAGATTTGGAGACTTGATTCAAGCTAGAGCTTGAAGGGCTCACCAAGAACAAACTTCTCTCAAGATGGATTCTAGATCTAGAATGTGAGAGAATGGGTTTCTTGTGAGGAAGAGAGCTTTAGAAATGAGTGAGAATGGCTATCTCTTTCTATCTCAATGAATCTCTTAATGGCAGCTCTAACCTAGATAGAAATGACCTAGGTTCGTATTTATAGGGTCCCATAAAAACAACTTAGGTCAAATTCCAACGGATAGAAATCTGAGGAAACTAGTCGGTCAAAGAACAACCACCGACCGACTAGTTCATCAACTAGTCGGTCAGTCAAACAATATGGACCGACTAAGTGAGGAACTGAGAAGAGATAGAAATTCAGACCTAGAAATCTAGTCGGTCCAAGAAGACTTTCTGACCGACTAGTTTCACAACTAGTCAGTCAGTCAGTGAACGTAGACCGACTAAGAGGCATAATGAAATAGTCTGAATACAAATTGACTTAGTCGGTCCAAGAACAAAAGTTGACCGACTAGATTGTCAACTAGTCGGTCACCAAACGTTCTTAGACCGACTAACGATAAACAGTAGCTTAGGAGAAATTTAGCATGAACAGTAAGTCACAACTAGTCGGTCAAAGAAGCATCACTGACCGACTAGTTCACAAACTAGTCGGTCGGTGAGTCAACGTAGACCGACTAACTGTAAACAGTAAAGTCCAAGAAATTAAGGAATCAAACTAGTCGGTCCAAGAAGAGTTGCTGACCGACTAGATCACCATCTAGTCGGTCAGTACTTCTTCTTGTACCAACTAACATGCACAAACAAGTCCGAATCGAAGCGCGACGCTTCGAGGAAGTTAGAATGAACTTGTACTAAGATCCTAGAGCTACGATATGAGCGTTATGAAGTTAGAATCGTAAGATATACTCAAGGCTTAACATTCTATATATCGAAGCTAAAAAGACTATAAATAAAACCTTAAAGAATGGTCTTCGAGAGCTTCGATTAATTCTTCATGACTTCCAAAACGGCGCAAGAGCTTCAACGAAGCTTTAGGCATGAATACGTGCTTTGAGAAGTCTTGAGATGTCGCTTTGAATGTTCTCGTGATTTTTGCGACGATCTCCAATACTGCGCTCACAAATTGTTAGTTCATGAATTATTTATGTTTGCTCATCATCCAAAACCAAATCCGGGGAGTCCAATATTCAACATTCTCCCCCTTTTTGGTGATGACAAACCAACATAAATAATAATCAAAAATAATGATTCAAATGTAAAATACTTACTCCCCCTGCATTGATGACACGTTAATTCCAAAATGAATATATATGAATTGCATCAATCAGACGAGTAAGATAAATAAAGAGAATCGATTTTTGAAATATCGGATTTTGAAAATCCTTATATATATCTTAACTCCCCCTGAATCTAACATATCAAACTAGATTCTTGGAAATTGAGTTAAATTTTCATTTGCCCTATTTATTATCATTATCTCTCCCCCTTTGGCATTATCCCAAAAATGGGGGGCATACAACGACAACAACTAGGAAATGGAAAATCCAACATCGGGAGTCGTAGACATTGACGATGGAACTAATTGACACCAAGGGAAAAGTGATGAAATCAAAACAAGGTGTGCCAAATTGTCCATTATCAAAAAGCGACAATTAAAATCATCACAAATACCAAATTATTATTCATTTCTTGAATAAAGAAACATACTCTTCAATATTCAATATTCTTGGTTAAATTTGTGCATGGAAAACAATTCTATACAATTATAGAATTTCAATCTATTTAACCAAGTTTTTCAATCGTCGAGCGACGATTTTACATAGCATGGACATTGAATGAGAATTAATGTTCACGACGAAGTAAATATCACAGCATGAACATCGATGTATATATAGATAGAAACATCATGAGTACATCCAAAAAGATATCGATACATCAAATGCAACATACCCATCAAAAAGAAATACATCATACATCATTGATACAACATCATCATGAGAACATCATCATCAACGTCCAACAACAAAAAAAATACAACAAATACTCTGACATCCAACATATCAAAATACAACAAATCAACACCCAAACTCCATCCCATCCTAACCCAAAAACACTCTCAAGAAGGTAAATCATCCAATGAGCAGTGGAGAGTCCTCGGAACAGACGATCACGAGGAAGTGGCTGGATCTGCAGTCTCCGTGGGTCCAGTCGACGGAGTGGACTCAGGCTCTGCAGGGAGGAGAGGCGTGTCAACAGACGGGATCGTCGAGGCAGGTGTGGAAACGACGGGCTCAACAGCTGGGGTCTCAACAGCAGTGGTCTCAACAGCAGGTAAGACAGGAGCAGGCTCGTCAAAAGGAACAGCAGCAGCCGCAGAAGTCTGAACTACTGAAGCAGAAGTCTCTGGAGCACCGGAAGTGGTGCCAACTCCAGGAGCAGAAGTGGTAGCAGCAGCAGCAGCAGTGGCCTCATCGCCACGAGCCAAGGAAGTGACAAGATCGTCAATATCCTCATCGTCCATCTCCTCGGCCTCAGACACGGAAGGAGGAAGATCAATTCCCATCATAAGAGCCATACGGCAGACGACCTCCTCGGTACGAGCCAAACACGACTCGTGCCGATGAAGAAGGCGTACGACATCATCTAATGTAGCAGGAGGAGTAGGGGCTGCAGCAGCTGAGGGAGTAGCCTGGGAAGCAGATGTGGTCGACCTCTGCACGTGACGAAGCGCCGTAAGAGATTTCTTAACGGCCGTCGCGTTCAGAGGAGGACCCAAAGGACGCTCATCGTCAGGAGGGAGAGGGACTCGGAAATGACGAAAAACAAGGGTCAACAGACACGGATAAGGGATATGCGCAGATTTATTGGTCTTGCGAATACACTCGAAAGAGTCCATCTTATCGAGTATAACGCGAGCCCAATTAATCTCGCAACCCAAGAAAAGAGCGTAAATAAGCTTCAAAAAATGGCTGGGATGGAAGTGAAGATGAGCCGTACTTGGGAAGCAAGCACGACTTCAGAATGAGATTCAGTACCCAGGCATTTGGTTTGAACGACTTCGAAGGAACTCCAATAAAGGCAGGAGGGATCACATGGAAGATATCAGAAAGAACGGACTGATCTAAGGAGGCGATATCATCGACGGAAATGTCAGAAGGAAGGAGACCAGACGACGAACAGCCAAGTATCTCCCCCAAGATTTCTGCCGTGAGAACTATAGGAGTTCCTAAGACAGTAGTCTCGATGGAGTGACTCGCATCGTACTGGCCTCGGACACGATTGGCATAGAACAATTTTACCAGGCGAGGATATGGTTTAGGGTTGGCCTTAAGATCGTAGCGTAGGTAGTCAAGGAGCCCACTATAGGAGAGGAGGTCAGCTAAGCCAAGGAAATCTGAAAACTGAACATAGTGCTCCAATAGCATCGGGCAGTGTTCAATACGGTTGTAGGCCGCTAGACACATAGGGTCGTCGCGACACAACGATATGTCAACACCACCCGCTGGCATTGGGCCCTTTCCCTTAGGCTGGCGAGTCCTAGGGCGAATTGGAGGAGTAGGTTCCATATGGCCAGACTCATCCTCAGGGATAAACTCAGTATCGAAATCAGGAGGAGTAGAGGGAGAGTGGAGTATGGGCTTTTTGGACTTAGATTTTCGGGGTTTGACCGTCGCCGTCCTCTGCTTCTTCAGAGGAGGCGAAGACGGAGAAGCTTGGGTAGATTTAGCACGACGCTTGGGCTTAGGCTCTACAGTCATTGGGGAAGCCCCAGATGAAGTGATAGGGATCCTCGTCTTTGCCATGATTGTGGCACGACGAGTACAAGCAACCGAAGCTACACAAACCCTAGAGCTGAAAAATTGAAGTGATCAAACCCTAGAAGCACAATCAACAAGCCCTAACACAAGAACTTCAAAACCCTAGAATCCTAGAGGAGAAATCGGCCAAGATCGAACCCTAGAATAGGAGATCGACCAAGGAGGAGGAGGAGGATACCTAGGAGAGCGATCGGCGGCGGTGGATGGACGGAAAGATGGCCGGAATCGACGGGAGAGACGTCGGAAGTCGAAGGGGCTCGAAGGGGTTTTGGGATTTATCGGGCTGGAGCTTTGGAAACAACCGACTAAATGAAGAATCGATCGGTTAGAAGGAGTTTAAGTCGGTCGGGAAAGTGAAAAGACACGTTTGCCCTAACCCACTTAGTCGGTCACAGTTCAAGCACTGACCGACTAGATTACGATCTAGTCGGTCGGTCAATGAGCTTGAACCGACTATGTCGAAACAGAGGCAAACAGGAATTTTTAGGGCTAGATTTAGTCGGTCGCAGTATACACACTGACCGACTAGTTTTCAATCTAGTCGGTCGGGTAGTGTACTGTGACCGACTAAGGAAAGAAAAAGATAAGAGTTAGATTAAAGCTTGATCTAGTCGGTCTGAGTTCACTAGCTGACCGACTAGATGAGCATCTAGTCGGTTGGCTAATGAACTGAAACCTACTAGAAGAGTCCAAAAATTGAAAAATGAGTTCTCTTCACAAACCACTTGGATGAAACATCTTAACACTCTCATTAGTCATCTAAATTACCCCATAAAACGTCGAAATCTTAAATACGACATTTAAATACGAATTCGAGCACAAATTCAAACATATCACATAAAATCCCCAAAAATTCAATAAATCTAGCATGAACGAAATATCGCGAAATATAATAGCATGCAAGATAATTGAATGAAATATGAATCCTATATCTCGGATTCACCCATAATCCGCAATTCTCGACGCAACCGCACAAAGGAGTCCTCCTTTAGGGGTTTCGTGAAAATATCGACGATTTGCTTTTGGGTTTCAACGTACACTAATATGATGTCCTTTTTAGCAACATGATCATCTAAGAAATGGTGTCGGACATCTATGTGTTTTGATCGGGAATGGTGCACCGGATTCTTTGAAAGACAGATATCACTTTGGTTATCCACCATGATAGGGCTAGTATCACAATGAATACCAAAATCCTTCAGTGTGTGTCTCATCCAAAGAACCTGGGCACAAGCGGCACCGGCGGTAATATATTCCGCCTCGGTGGTTGAAAGTGATACGGAATTTTGCTTCTTGGAAAACCAAGAGACAAGAGAATTTCCTAGAAAATGGCAAGTGCCACTAGTACTTTTCCTGTCGGATTTGCATCCCGCATAATCGGCATCACTATATGAGACTAACTCATATGTGCTAGATTTTGGATAAAGTAATCCAAAATCAAGTGTATAACTTAGATAACGGAAAATACGTTTTACCGCTAC
This sequence comes from Scilla litardierei, assembly GCA_030789695.1. NCBI lineage: Eukaryota > Viridiplantae > Streptophyta > Magnoliopsida > Asparagales > Asparagaceae > Scilla > Scilla litardierei. Next base: position 93,817,595 of record CM061139.1, on the reverse strand, counting down.
TAAGTGAGACTCCTTAGGTTGAGACTGATAACGAGCACATATGCATACGGCAAACATAATATCGGGCCTACTTGCGGTAAGATAAAGTAAACTACCTATCATACCTCGATATAGACGAATGTCTACATCCTTACCGCCCGTATCCTTGTCAAGATGCGTAGTCGTGCTCATTGGAGTCTTTTTCCCGGAAGCACTCTCCATTCCAAATCGCTTAAGCAACTCCACCGTATACTTCGTTTGGTGGATGAAGATTGCATCGTTCAATTGGCGAATTTGGAGACCTAAGAAATATTTGAGTTCGCCCATGTGGCTCATCTCAAATTGTTCCTTCATAACATTATAAAATTCTTCGCAAAGAGTGAAGTTAGTAGCACCGAAAATGATATCATCAACATAAATTTGAACTAATAAAATATCATTATTCGAATGCTTAACAAAAAGTGTAGAATCGGCTTCGCCCATTTTAAAATTCAAATCCAAAAGAAAATTCTTTAGGCGATCATACCAAGCTCGAGGAGCTTGTCTCAAACCATAAAGAGCTTTCTTTAGTTTAAAAACATGATTTGGAAATTTTTCATTTATGAAGCCCGGAGGTTGAGAAACGTAAACTTCCTTAACAACATCTCCGTTTGAAAATGCACTTTTAACATCCATTTGAAATAACTTAAAATTTTTATGGCATGCATAAGACAATAAAAGTCTAATTGATTCTAATCTAGCTACCGGAGCGAAGGATTCTTCGAAATTGATACCTTCCTCTTGGCGATAGCCTTGAGCAACTAACCGAGCTTTGTTCCGGACGACGACTTGATTTTTGTCGGTTTTGTTCTTGAAGATCCACTTTGTCCCTATGACGGTGTGGTTCTTCGATGGCAAAGGAACAAGCTCACATACCTCATTCCTCTCGAATTGAATGAGTTCCTCCTCCATGGCAAGGATCCAAGCGCTATCTTCGCAAGCTTCAACTATATTCTTTGGCTCTATCGATGAGGCAAAGGCACAATTGGCGAAGTGGTGGACTTGAGATCTCGTCTTGACACTATCATTAATATTGCCAATGACTTGCTCATGGGGATGGTCGCGAACGGTATGAAGCCGCTTGGGAATACCTTGATCACTAGGCACATTCTCAACAACTTCATTAGTCGGGTTAGTCTCAATAGGATCAATTGAATCAATAGTCTTATAATTTTCAAACGAATCACATAAAACATCCATAGAATCATTATCATTTGAAATTCTAGAATTAGTAAAATTCTCATTAAAAGAGACATGAAGTGATTCCTCGATCGTAGAGGATCTTTTGTTGTATATCCGGTAGGCTTTGCTACGTGAGGAATACCCAACAAATATCCCCTCATCCGATCTCGAATCAAACTTGTCCAAATTATCATATGTGTTTTTAATAAAACATTTTGCGCCGAAAACACGAAAATGTTTAACTTGAGGCAATCTACCAAACAACAATTCATAGCAAGTTTGTTTGGTGCCGGGCCTCAAAAGTATTCTATTAAACACATAACAAGCGGTGTGTACCGCTTCCGCCCAAAATTGATAACCAAGTTGACTATCTTCGAGCATAGTGCGAGCACACTCCACAAGCGTTCTATTCTTCCTCTCAACAACACCATTTTGAGGAGGTGCGCGAGGGAAAGAAAACGTGTGAGTAATTACAAGATCATCACAAAAATTTGAGAAAGACTCATTCTCAAATTCACCCCCATGATCACTACGAATAGTGACAATGGTGGTTCCGATGAGATTTTGTACTTTCTTCACGAATATTGTGAAGTTTTCAAAAGCTTCATTTTTATTACATAAGAAAAATACCCATGTAAAACTTGAATAATCATCAACGATGACTAGTCCATATCTTGCATTTCCTAAGGAAGCAACTCTAGTTGGCCCAAATAAATCTAGATGTAATAGCTCTAGTGGCCGTTTCGTAGAAATGCTTTTCTTAGGTTTAAATGAAGATTTAGGAAGCTTGCCACGTTGACAAGAATCACAAAAACTTTTCTTTTCAAAAACGAGCTTCGGAAAACCTTTAATGGAATTTAATTTCGAAAGCTTATAAAGTGTTCCAAAGTTCACATGTCCAAAGCGTCGATGCCATAAGTGTTGTTCACTTGTGTTGGCAACGAGACATTGTTCATATGACTTAGGAAGATCCAAAATATAGATATCTTTTTGGCGTGTGCCGGAAAATAATAATTTATTATTATCATTTGAAATATGACACAATCCTTTCGCAAAGCTAACTTTGTAACCTTTGTCACAAAGTTGGCTTATTGAAATAAGATTATGATTTAAACCATTAACTAGATAGACATCACTAATTAAGGGTTTAGACAGGTTACCCACTTTACCAACACCGACGATGGTTCCGCTCTCGTTGCCTCCAAATACGACGTGATTTCCATTTGCAATGGAAACCACTCCGGAGAGCAATTGAGCGTCACCCGTCATGTGTTTTGAACACCCGCTATCGAGTATCCAATTCCCTTTGGAGCTAAATTTAAATTTGTTGCTCCTTTTCTTTTTCTTTTCCTTGAGTACCTAAGGATAGAAACATTCATATCATGGTACCCAAGGTCATTGGGTCCTCAAAAGTTAGACCTTTGGAAGCCAAGTCCAATTGGACTTAGACTTCCCCACATAATTTCTACTATGCACAACATCCGAAAAATAAGCATTCATATACACTTGTTTTTCATCCATGCTTGTGTCCTTTGGGCTCCAAATAGTGAAAATTTTGGGAGCCATCATCCTATTGGGTGCATGCATGCGTTGTTGGTTTCTACGTGATGCATGTCGTGGATAGGCATAAGGAACATGATGGAATGGTGCATGACGAGAATTATTCATATGATGAGGTGGGTGAACATATGCATGTGTGGGAACACGTGCGTGAGGGTGTCTCACATAATGTGCATGTGCCCGTGAACGTGTAGCATAGAAATCATCATATGTGTGAGACGGTGGAGTAGGACGTGTGTTCCTACGTGGCATGGTATTGGTGTACATATAAGCATGCCCCTTCTTTGGAGGTCCACCCAAAGTGGGTTTCTTTCCAAAAGAGGGTGTGGACGAGGTGGAAGCACCATTGGTAGATGAACTACCAATAGAGTGTTTGCTACCACTCGTAGAGTCACCGGAAGTTGGCCTAACAAAAGTAGTGGCCGCTTTGGATGGACATCCCATCGTATACCCCAACCCAATGTGGTGATTGGCCGGAAGTAAGTCACTTAGGATTTTATCCAAATGGTCCTTACCCTTATTGAATTTATTAATTCGGCCTAATGTGTTCTCATATTTCTCTTTGAGAGAACGCATAGAAGTATCCAAAGTAGATACTTGTGATGTGAGCACATAAACACGAGATTTAAGACTTTCATTCTCAATACTCAAAGTCGAGTTTTGAGAAGTCAAATCCGCTATCCTATGTTCTTCCGGATCATCAATGCTAACATGTTCAAGTTTAGATTTGAGATTAACAATCTCATTTCTTAACTCTTCAACAACGGTGTCGTTGTTGGTGATGATAGTCTTAGGCGAGGTTTGAATGCTAGCTAGGTCATCTTTTACTTTAGTATATCTATTTACTAATTTAGTGTATTTAGACCATAAATGAGAGTTAGCATCCCTAAGATCATACATAGTTACCTCATCGCCTTCGTCGTCGCTATCATCGGAGGAGGAAGATCCTTGATCATGCTCCTCTCTTGCCATGAAACACATGTGCGCTTGCTCCACTTTCTCATCGTCCGACTCTCCGCTTGAGGAATCCTCGGAGTCGGTGAATGTTGCTCCGACAAGTCCCTTTTTGTACCCCTTTTTGTACTTCTTTGACTTGTCGAACTTCGGCGCCTTCCACTTCTCCTTTTGCTTGTTTTGTGGACAATCCGCTTTGATGTGTCCTGGCTTATTGTATTTAAAGCACAAAGGTGGAGAGGCGTTAGTAGAAGTAAATTTAGATTTTTGTTTGAAGTTACCCTTTCGAAAGAAGCGATTGAACTTCTTTGCCATGAGTGCAATGGATTCCATGTCCATTTCTTCTTCCGAGTCCTCATCATCGGTAGAGGTGGATGAAGCCGCCTCGAATGCAGTTGCCTTTTGCTTAGGCACGTCTTGGTTCAAATAGGACTTCATCTTTTCTTGTAACTTCACCTTTCTATCTTTGCGTACCTCGTATGACATCAAAGTACCCATCAATTGAACTACGGTATATTTATTCATGTCATTACCTTCCTCGATGGCGAAGGTACGTTTCTCCCAAGAAGAAGGAAGTCCTTCGATAAGCTTTGAGCACTTCTCCTTTTGAGTGTAGGACTTGCCGAGGGCCTCTAACTCGTTTATTATGTCAACGAAGCGAGCGTAATATTCTTTCATCTTCTCGCCCTGTTGCATATGAAACATTTCGTAATCTTTGTTTACGACTACGAGTTTAGAGTCTCTTACCCTACTCGTCCCTTCATCAAGTATGAGGAGGGAGTTCCAAATTTGATATGCACTCTTACATGTGCATATCTTATTGAAGTCCTCGGGTTCCAATGCGCATTGCAATGCGTTCATTGCCTTGGCATTGCTTACCTCCGCGGCGATCTCCGCGGTAGTCCATTTCTCAAATTCTTCTTCTTCGGGCTCAATGTATTCCTTCATTGTGGTCCTCCATAAAGACGCACTCCGGAGGAAGGTTTCCATCCGGCATTTCCAGTACCCGTAGTTGGTACCGTTGAAGAATGGAGGCCTCGTAGAGGAATGTCCTCCCATCACCGAAGATGCTCCTTCTCGGTTCCTGAAGTTGTCATAGTTGGAAGGTGGACGCACGGTCTTGTTGTCGTTGGCAGACATAGCTAAGTATCTGGCTCTGATACCAAATGTATTGCCCTACAAGCTACTGCACAAGTACTAGAGGGGGGGTGAATAGTACTTTAAAAATAACAAGGAGTATAATTCCAAATTATTGTGCAAACAACTACCAAAACAATTTGCGGAAGCTTAAATTGAATGACAACAACAAAATTAACAATGCAAACAAATGATGTTAATGGGTTCGGATCCACCCAAGTCTCCCCGACTTGTTCCCGGTGATCCTACGTCCCAACCACCCGGATCCCCTCCGGATACTTAGGTTAGAAACCCTAACATAAGATTTCCACTATGAAAATCTTGTGAAAAACCTTCACAAGATCAAATCATACAACAATGGCAATAGTGAATCCCACAACCCGGGATCACAACCTTCTCTCACAACCGAGAGAATCAACAAGCAATATAAATGAGTTTATATTGAAATAAACAAACTTACCACAAAATCCTATACCTTGAGTTTTTCTTACCAAATAGGTGAAAGGAAGGATTTGAGGAAGATGAAGTCACCAAGACCTAGCACCAAGGAAATGACCAGCAATAGGTGCCTAGGAGAGATTTGGAGACTTGATTCAAGCTAGAGCTTGAAGGGCTCACCAATAACAAACTTCTCTCAAGATGGATTCTAGATCTAGAATGTGAGAGAATGGGTTTCTTGTGAGGAAGAGAGCTTTAGAAATGAGTGAGAATGGCTATCTCTTTCTATCTCAATGAATCTCTTAATGGCAGCTCTAACCTAGATAGAAATGACCTAGGTTCGTATTTATAGGGTCCCATAAAAACAACTTAGGTAAAATTTCAACTGATAGAAATCTGAGGAAACTAGTCGGTCAAAGAACAACCACCGACCGACTAGTTCATCAACTAGTCGGTCCGTCAAACAACATGGACCGACTAAGTGAGGAACTGAGAAGAGATAGAAATTCAGACCTAGAAATCTAGTCGGTCCAAGAAGACTTTCTGACCGACTAGTTTCACAACTAATCGGTCAGTCAGTGAACGTAGACCGACTAAGAGGCATAATGAAATAGTCTGAATACAAATTGACTTAGTCGGTCCAAGAACAAAAGTTGACCGACTAGATTGTCAACTAGTCGGTCACCAAACGTTCTTAGACCGACTAACGATAAACAGTAGCTTAGGAGAAATTTAGCATGAACAGTAAGTCACAACTAGTCGGTCAAAGAAGCATCACTGACCGACTAGTTCACAAACTAGTCGGTCGGTGAGTCAACGTAGACCGACTAACTGTAAACAGTAAAGTCCAAGAAATTAAGGAATCAAACTAGTCAGTCCAAGAAGAGTTGCTGACCGACTAGATCACCATCTAGTCGGTCAGTACTTCTTCTTGTACCAACTAACATGCACAAACAAGTCCGAATCGAAGCGCGACGCTTCGAGGAAGTTAGAATGAACTTGTACTAAGATCCTAGAGCTACGATATGAGCGTTATGAAGTTAGAATCGTAAGATATACTCAAGGCTTAACATTCTATATATCGAAGCTAAAAAGACTATAAATAAAACCTTAAAGAATGGTCTTCGAGAGCTTCGATTAATTCTTCATGACTTTCAAAACGGCGCAAGAGCTTCAACGAAGCTTTAGGCATGAATACGTGCTTTGAGAAGTCTTGAGATGTCGCTTTGAATGTTCTCGTGATTTTTGCGACGATCTCCAATACTGCGCTCACAAATTGTTAGTTCATGAATTATTTATGTTTGCTCATCATCCAAAACCAAATCCGGGGAGTCCAATATTCAACAATTTCTTCCAGTTAAGAGTAAGATTATTTTGTTGGCATCTTTTAAGGACTTTAGTAAGATTGGCCAAACATGAGTCAAACCCGCCACCATAGACAGAAAAATCGTCCATGAAGACTTCCATGATGTCTTCAATATAATCAGAAAAGATAGACGTCATGCACCTTTGAAAGGTGGCGGGGGCGTTACAAAGTCCGAAGGGCATTCTACGGTAAGCATACGTACCATAAGGCACGTAAAAGTAGTATTTTCTTGGTCATCCTCATGTAAGGGATCTGAAAGAATCCTGAATACCCATCCAAATAGCAAAAGAATTTATGTTTGGCGAGGCGTTCTAGCATTTGGTCAATAAAGGGCAATGGGTAATGGTCTTTACGGGTGGCTTTATTCAATTTGCTATAATCGATACACATCTGCCAACCCGTGACGGTGCGTGTGGATATAGGTTCTCCCTTATCATTTTTTATGACGGTCATTTCCCTCTTTTTAGGGACGACATGAACAGGGCTAACCCATCTGCTGTCAGAAATAGGATAAATGATATCGGCTTCAAGCAGTTTAAGGATCTCCTTTTTAACCACCTCCTTCATGTTAGGATTTAACCGCCTTTGAGGTTCTATGGAGGTGACTTCAGTGTTTTCTAGGTGGATCCTGTGCGTACAAAGCCCAGGGCTTATTCCCTTAAGGTCAGAGATGGTGTAGCCGAGGACATCCTTATGGCTCTTAAGGACATCTAAAAGTCTCTCAAGCTGGTGGTGGTTGAGGTTAGCATTAACAATCACCGGGTAGGTCAGTTTATCCCCCAAGAAGGCATACCTTAAGTTAGGAGGTAATTGTTTCAGTTCTACCTCAGGGGACGCTGTACCCCCTACCTCCTCTTCCTGTGAAAGCATGGCGTCTTCGATCACATCTGTGTTCAGTTCCCCCTCAGAGAGTAGGCTCTCGTATGCCGACTCAGATTCGCTTCTCGGCGAGGAGGGTGCATCGGAATGGATGCTGCACAACTCTGCTATGAAGTCGGTGGGACTACCATTTTCCTCAAGTTCACACCTGAAATCAAAAGATAGGTCAGTGCGTTCATCAATGTTGAGGAGAGGATCGTCAAGTGTACTTCCCTGAACCTTGGTATACCAAATGGACTCTTCACGAGTACAGACCTCTCCAGTGCATATTTCGCTACCTTCCCTTATTCCGAGCAGAGGTGTCTTGCTAACTTCGAAGTACAACTTATCATCTGCCATGCCCCGTTCCCCAGAATACCCGACATCTATTATTTTTCAAAGTATCCTGAAGAGTGAGGGTGATAAGAGAGGAAAAGAAAGAGAAATGAGAAACTGAACAAGCAGACCACTGTGCACATGCTGGGATAGTACAAGTGAAGATCCAAAACAATCTCATAAATAACATAGATTAACAACCACATATCATATATAACAACTTCCATTACTGTACATAGTCCAGATACACTACTACACATACACCATCACTCTCCACCTTCCAAAACAACCATATCACACCATAACTTCAGCTCATACCAACTGCTACCCCCTGAAACCCGACTCCAAGTCACCGCCAACTGTGCTACCCCTGCTACCTGAAAAGTGGGGAGGAGCACGTCAATGCGTGCCCCAGTAGGAACCAACTTGGATTTGAAATATTATTTTAAGGTTATCAATCCACAAATCATGGCAGGAGAAATAAGACATGTAACTAAGTAAAATGACGGAAAGTAATTAGCCAAGTAAGAGGATCATACCTACGGTCCAATGTCGGGGTACTGTAAGAGAAGGGTTAGCACGAATAATAATAATAACACAAGTGTTCAAGCAACCAATATCTAATAAGATAAGTGCAAATGCATGAGGCATGACACAGAGTCACAAAGAACCGGCAAAGGGAAGGGGAAGTTCGGCCAGCAGAATGAGTAGAACGCAAATTCTTATTTTATTATTTTATAATTGAATTAATTGGAACTTAGGAAAACTGTATGATATCAGGACATGGACTTCACCCCAAATTTGGGGTGAATATAGCATACGGCGCAGTGGACACGGGCACTATACAACACCGGGCCTCTTAGATCCCCTGTCCCTGACAGGAATGAGGCTCTCCCACAATATCACAACATCCGTATGTCACCTCCACTCCCGGTAAAGGTGAGTGGGTATAAATATCACATATCACATAATCATTTCCCCCAACTTCTCAGTCCAGGCCTCATATCCACAATTTGCTCAAATCCCACCTAAACCCGGGTTTTGCTAACTTACCCTCATTAGAGAGGATTGAGAAATTCAAGAGTTTCATTTTATCACTTTAATAATGAAAGAGTCATGTTGCATGGCGTCACGTACCACATTCATACAAACGTGGGACATGCACCGAAGAGTCATGCCCTCCATCATAGCCATATCAACCCATCATCACATCACGTATGGTACCATGCATAACATGCTCCCAACATCACATGTTTATATCAAATATCATATCTTAACCATAGAATTGAGTATTTAACACTTTTCTGGCATTTGCATTCACTTAGGCATTTTTACAAACACATGGTATGCATCATGTTCCACATATCAAACACATTAACAATTTAATAGTATATCACACCAATCAAACTTCTTTTTAGGTAATAACAACAAACAAGGACAATAGGAGTATAAATGGCAATATTACACAATTCATGTCACCTTGCAAAAGCTTCAGCTTGCAGGAAACGTACATGCTGTCATAAAGAGTGGCTGATATCGTCCATTTATATACAGAATTTAGAAAAACTTCCTGAATTAAACTTGTAGATATGATAGTTATGGTTTCACAGATAAATTTTCATGCAAAAATATTAAGTGGATGATTTATGGTGAATAATTTGGTGAAGTGTGCCAAATCTGTTTTTCAGACAGATTTCAGGGTCTGTATTGTAAGCCATTTTTGGGCATGTTGCAGCAAGAAATACGACATATAGGCACTGTGATAAAATTTTAGAAAAACTTGTTAACTTTTCAACAAGACAAAGATCATAAAATTCCATTGTGTGTGCAGGTGCTTAGGTCAATTTTGCTAAACTGTGTTAAAACTGAAAATCAAACAGATATGTTATAAAGATGGAATTTTTACGCCTAATTTCTGAATTGAACATATATTACAATTTATATGATTTTGGGGTAGAACTTCAAGAACTAAAGCATATATTTTTTTGAAACCTAATTCGAGCTACAGTAACCAGAATTAAGGCAATAACATACATCAAGATTTTAGAATTTCAAAGGGGATAGTTTTGTTAAGAATTTCAAGGGAAAATTCAAGAAAATTGAAACAAATCACATTATTTGACTACCCCTAATTTATATTAATTAAACATGATATAAAATCATGATGAAATGGAACCATACATAAATTTCTAAAGCCAAGTTGGATTCCTACCTCAAATCTTGATTTTCCTCTCTTTTCCTTCTCTTCTTTCTTCTCCACCTTCATCCCACTTGAACCCATTTGAGATTCTTGATTTTTGGAGGCTAAATGAGGGGTTTAGATTGAAGTAATTAGGATAAAATAGGGAGGAATGGCCGGCCTAATCTTGGGGAAGAGGGGGAAAGAGAAAGGGAGACGAGAAGAGAGGTTTCAAGAAAGAAAGGAGAAGATTTTCTTAAGGAAAATTCTACACACCTCTTGGCTTGCTCCATAAGCCATGCATAACTCAAAATGACTAAAATACCATTCCAAATTACCCCTCAAATTTAACTAATTACAAGTTTGCCATTACTTTATGCACCGACAACTTAAGTATGCAAACACATCACTTTTGGTCCAAATGACCATTTTGCCCCCCGCCTTTCTAAAATTTTTCGGGGGTTGCCGTTGACCCCTAACCCTTTTCACACTTGCATGGCTTCCCTACACACACCCATGCATGCCTACATATGCATACATGCACTGTGCACACACGTCCAACACATTCCTGTTGTTTTGCACCCACGACGTCTTTCACACTTCTCCCGCACTCAATCTCGCTTTCTCGTCTCTTAGCCACACATTACAGCCCAATTCCCCTTTCACTACGTTACATACATAGTTATCTATGCTTATTTCATGCCTACACATGTATCGTAATTAGAAATACCACGTGTGTTCAGTAGAATACACGTATAGTGCAAAATAGGGCATGACATCCTACCCACCTTAAAATAAAGTCCGTCCTCGGACTTTCTTGGGTGTGTACAGTGCCCAAGGTCAGCTAGGTATGATGGTCTTAGTACCCATGAAGAATGAACAAGAATACATATCTACATTATCCTCATATATACTATATGCTTCACTGTCAACCATACACATCCGCATCACATACATATCACGGATACATCCTACTATTTATCTAGTATCACATCCATATCACTATATGCATCATTACATACACATACATATATGTTCTTTACATAAACATCTAGGCACACATATTCACACATTAACATATACATCACACACCACAAATAAGTCTCTACACGTATCATTATACGTATTTAGATTACTACTCATATCCATGTGCATACGACATCACATCGTATCCATATCACGATACCTTCAAGTATAACGACTTATATTCTACCTGCTTATACACACACACACACACACACACACACACACACACACACACACACACACACACACACACACACACACACACACACATACATATATATACTATATCCATGCACAAACACACAACAATACACATTAATTTTCACGCCATTTCAGGGTCACTATCACGGTGTCACACCGTACGTGCGCCTGATCCCTATACACCCAATACTTAGCCATAAGGACCCACTCCCACGAATAGGCACATAAATATCTATATACACACATTATTTAGTCACATCCATACATACATTCACGTGCACGTACTAACACATGCATAATCAAGTCACATAAGGTTCACAATCATAACTATAAATAAATATACACATAACCTCACATCCATAGCAGTGCACCTATTGCCTCACACAGATAAGTACATATACCACACATAATACACACAAGAGTGCACAAACATAATACGTTTCCCTATATGTTATATATATAGCCACACTTGTATATTATACGCACATACTGCCGTATTAGTCAAATAAATGTAAAATATCCATCTACACTCCACACATGAGTATAAATATAAATGTGCAACCAAATACACACAGTCTAATAGTCACATATCAAAACAGTTTCATTCACTTACATTTACCAACATGTATACCTATATTCCATATCTATCACATTTACATCCACATTGCACATGTATATACATACACACATGCTTTGGTACAGACCTATATATACACACATACAAGCAGAAATACATTTATCTAGGGCATACCGAGATACACCTGGATGGAAAACCCTATAGGATAGATCAGCAAGTAAACAAACAAGATATGTATTAAGTATATATACATATATATATTCATTCATCCCATATACACACCATTACATATACTCCTACTGCATATTACACCTACATGGACACATCCCTACACTTCACATTCATACAAGTATGATACATATTCACATATAGGTAACAAACAATACTTCATATAGATACTCCACATCTAATTATATACACACTCATTATATACCTACAGATGTATTCATATCAACACCATATATATACCTCTAGGCCTACACATAGCCATATACACGTTCGCGCGTACACACCAGATTATTATTCTAATAGTAGGTATGCACACCGACATGTATATATACCTATTAGGATCCATGCAACCATGCACATACATTCCCATGTATAGGCACACCCACCCATACACACATGCTATACATATCCTGCTATCATATACCCATACAGGGAAGCTACCCAACTATACCAACATGTAGTCGGTAGCTACCCATACAAGTATATACATAATATCCAATATATTCACACTTTTACTAACATACTAGTATACACACAAATAAGTTTAGTTCAACATTCGTACACATTCAGTAGATAGTCACACTCCATATACGTATGTATTCATATACTGATACATGCATACCAGAATAGGGATCATTCACATACATATACGTATAACCACTCATAAGACATACACCAATACACATTCAATAATAACAACACATGCACACAGTCACACCACGCTTGCTACAACACACCTACATATATACAAGTATCTCATATACCAATACACAATCCCCCTTCATGCCAACATATAAAGAAGAATACATACACTACATATATATACCAAATAGTCCAATAGATGTCATTCGACGTGGCACACATACACACACACATATATATACACCATAATTCTACTTAACCTAGCAAACTCACCACCTTTCCATGTATACTTGCACTCTATTGTTTCAAATCCTTATATCCATCACATCTACATATGATACACGTCACACTTATATCCATATCCTATAGTAGGCACGGTATAGAGCTACGGCCTCAACTTAGGTGGACGGGTCTAAAGCATCCCTACCCTCCTTAGGGTACATCTGCTACAACATCCTGGGGGCATTACTCATACTACACGTACGCCAATTACTTATCTATATCGCTATATACACACAATATATAGCCATAGCACAATACCTAACTTCACGCAATAATACAACCCATGACCATACACCCAAGTAAAACAATATACCAATTCCTATAGGCACATAGGCAGCACATACATATATTCTCAGTTATTTAAACTTTGTAACACACTAGAAATTCATACCTTAGTAATGCAACACTAGCGATATATATACACCAATATCCCAACCTATATCTACACCACCTACCCATACAAGTACACATATATTCACACACATGCACTTTCCCCCATATGTCCAAAGACAATGTGGACACCCCACTACTCTATCCATACAAGGATAGACATACCCACATTAGTACTTTCCCTACATGGGAACACAACTATAACACAATAGATAGGAAAACGCATATATGCACTCATATCACATACGTACATATCCCCACTCACTCCTTTACAAGGTATATATATCCCCACTGGCTTATATGCACCCACCTGTATACATCCACGAATAAACATGCACACATCACCTATATCTCAGAATCACACAAGTATAACACATACCTACACACATATCCGTATCATGTATCTATATAGAGACATAACATATACATACAAGCACTCACACACCTAGTATATATGCCATACGTGCAACTTTCATGTCATTCACCTACAATATATATATTTACGGAATACAAGTATTCATGCGACGAAAATAATTCAATTATCCAAGTACAACAACTGCATTTATATACACGTATTCTCATTATTATATCTGTATACACTGATACCAACTAATATACATCTATAGTATACTACGCTATAGGAAGTTCCTCCTCTGACTTCCTAATTTAGGGGTTTAAGGATGGATCATTTAAGGCTCTAAGGTCACTACCCACCTTAGGGCTAATATATCCCAATCACCTACTGAATCATTACATGTACTATCCTTACGCACATCGCAGTGCGGTGACCTGCATGGGCCGCCAAAAACTGTCACGCCCCGTTCCCCAGAATACCCGACATCTATTTTTTCCATGTATCCTGAAGAGTGATGGTGATGAGAGAGGAAAAGAAAGAGAACGGAGAAACTGAACAAGCAGGCCACTGCGCAGATGCTGGGATAGTACAAGTGAAGCTCCATGATAATATCAAAACAATCTCATAAATAACATAGATCAACAACCACATATCATATATAACAACTTCCATTAATGTACATAGTCCAGATACACCACTACACATACACCATCACTCTCTACCTTCCAAAACAACCATATCACACTATAACTTCAGCTCATACCAACTGCTACCCCCTGAAACCCGACTCCAAGTCACTGCCAACCATGCTACCCCTGCTACTGAAAAGTGGGGAGGAGCACGTCAATGCGTGCCCCAGTAGGAACCAACTTAGATTTGGAATTTCGTTTTAAGGTTATCAATCCACAAAGCAAGGCAGGAGAAATAAGACATGTAACTAAGTAAAATGACGGAAAGTATTTAGCCAAGTAAGAGGATCATACCTACGGTCCAATGTTGGGGTACTGCAAGAGAAGGGTTAGCACGAATAATAATAATAATAATAACACAAGTGTTCAAGCAACCAATATCTAATAAAATAAGTGCAAGTGCATGAGACATGACACAGAGTCACAAAGAACGGGCAATGGGAAGGGGAAGTGCTGCCAGCAGAGTGAGTAACACGCAAATTCGTATTTTATTATTTTATAATTGAATTAATTGAAACTTGGGTAACGTGTATGATATCAGGACCTGGACTTCACCCCAAATTTGGGGTGAATATAGCACACAACGCAGTGGACACGGGCACTGTACAACACCGGGCCTCTCAGCTCCCCCGTCCCTGGCAGGAGTGAGGCTCTTCCATAATATCACAACCTCCGTATGTTTCCTCCACTCCCAGTAATGGCAAGTGGGTATAAATACCACATATCACATAATCATTTCCCCCAACTTCTCAGTCCAGGCCTCATATCCACAATTTGCTCAAATCCCACCTAAACCCGGGTTTTGCTAACTCACCCTTATTAGAGAGGATTGAGACATTTAAGAGTTTCATTTTATCACTTTAGTAATGAAGGAGTCATGTTGCATGGCGTCACGTAACACATTCATACCAACGTGGGACATGCACCGAAGTGTCATGCCCTCCATCATAGCCATATCAACCCATCATCACATCACGTATGGTACCATGCATAACATGCTCCCAACATCACATGTTTATATCAAATATCATATCTTAACCATAGAATTGAGTATTTAACACTTTTCTGGCATTTCCCATCACTTAGGCATTTTTACAAACACATGGTATGCATCATATTCCATATATCAAACACATTAGCAATTTAGTAGTATATCACACCAATCAAACTTTCTTTTAGGTAATAACAACAAACAAGGACAATAGGAGTATAAATGGCAATATTACACAATTCATGTCACCATGCAAAAGCTTCAGCTTGCAGGAAACATACATGCTGTCATAAAGAGTGGCGGATATCATCCATTTATATATAGAATTTAGCAAAAGTTCCTGAATTAAACTTGTATATATGATAGTTATGGATTCACAGATAAATTTTCCTGCAAAACTATTAAGTGGGTGATTTATGGTGAATTATTTGGTGAAGTGTGCGAAATCTGTTTTTCAGACAGATTTCAAGGTCTGTATTGTAAGCCAATTTTGGGCATGTTGCAGCCAGAAATTCTACATATAAGCACTGTGATGAAATTTTAGAAGTTTGTGTATGCAGGTGTTTAGGTCAATTTTACTAAACTGTGTCTAAACTGAAAATCAAACAGACATGTTATAAATATGGAATGTTTACTCCTAATTTCTGAATTGAACATATATAAAAATTTATATGATTTTGGGGTAGAACTTCACGAACAACAATCATATATTTCTTTCGAAATCTAATTCGAGCTACAGTAACCAGAATTAGGGCAATAACAAACATCAAGATTTTAGAATTTCAAAGGGGATAGTTTTGCTAAGAATTTCAAGGGGAAATTCAAGAAAATTGAAACAAATCACATTAATTTGACTACCTCTAATTTATATTAATTAAACATGATATAAAATCATGATGAAATGGAACCCTAAACAAATTTCCAAAGCCAAGTTGGATTCCTACCTCAAATCTTGATATTCCTCTCTTTTCCTTCTCTTCTTTCTTCTCCACCTTCATCCCACTTGAACCCAGTTGAAATTCTTGATTTTTGGAGGCTAAAGTAGGGTTTTAGAATGAAGTAATTAGGATAAAATATAGATGAATGTCCGGCCTAATCTTGGGGAAGAAGGGGAAAGAGAAAGGGAGAAGAGAAGAGAGGTTTCAAGAAAGAAAGGAGAAGATTTTCTTAAGGAAAATTCTACACACCTCTTGGCTTGCTCCATAAGCCATGCATAACTCAAAATGACTAAAATACCCTTCCAAAATACCCCTCAAATTTTAAGTAATTACAAGTTTGCCATTACTTTATGCACCGACCACTTAAGTATGTACACACAGCACTTTTGGTCCAAATGACCATTTGGCCCCCCACCTTTCTAAAATTTTACGGGGGTTGCCATTGACCCCTAACCCCTTTCACACTTACATGGCTTCCCTACACACACCCATGCATGCCTACATATGCATACATGCACTGTGCACACACGTCCAACACATTCCTGTTATTTTGCACCCACGACGTCTTTCACACTTCTCCCGCACTCAATCTCGCTTTCTCGTCTCTTAGCCACACATTGCAGCCCAATTCCCATTTCACTACGTTACATAAATCATTATCTATGCTTATTTCATGCCTACCCATGTATCGTAAGTAGAAATACCACGCGTGTTCAGTAGAATACACGTATAGTGCAAAATAGGGTATGACATCATCCCTCACATCAACTCTAATGTTGCCCTTGATAGTCCCTTCCGGAGAGACTTGATCTATTACAAAGCTAGCAAATAGCTGTTCAATGGGGTCCTCTATGTCGATGACCAAAGCCCCTGTAAATCGGACCTAATCCATAAGTTCTTCTAGAACGCGGGCTAGAGTCTGTTCTCATCATCGTGTCTCCCATGTTACCTGTTTAAAATTCTATTGGAAAATCTGGAAGAGCACATCAATTTGAGCGTCAAATAAAAATAAACATAAAGAAAGATAGAAGATGAGATATAGCCGGGTGAGGAAATTAAACCACCGTCGCCTCCCTGGCAACGGCGCCAAAAACTTGATCGCGCCCGGATATACACTCGAAAAACGACTGTAGTCTTACCGCAAGCGCACTGTGTAGTGGCGAGCGATTATCGAACACGAGGAGGACAAATGACGGTAATCTGTTTTAATCACCTAGCTATTGGTGGTAGAATGGAATGGTTTCGAGAATATTGTCACAGTCGTTCAATTACCAATTTGAATTCTATATAATAACAGCGTCTAGGGTCAGGGAATCCCCACTACGGATCGTCATTCATCTCTGTGAATCGTGAATCTCAATGTTGCAAGGCTTGAATTGAGGTGAACTAGTCGTAACTGAATACAGAACCAAGCTCACGCTCTCGCGCTATTGTCGGTCTATAGCAACCTAGATTGGGGCCCACTCTCGTGCAAATCCTAACCTAAGCCGCTAGCATGAAAATCGACATCATCGTCCAATCGCACCTCGAGCCCACTCTCGTGCAAACTCGAATTGCAATCTAGGTTATGATTGTTCGTATTCGTCCAATCTCTTGCAAACGAATATGAGTATAGATTTATAATAAAAATCCTAGTTTGGTCCAATCTCTTGCAAACCAAGTCTAGAGAATCTCGATTATAAACCTAAATCGAATATCTAGGCCTTCCCATCGATTGGAAATCTCTTGCAAACCCCAATCAATGGAAATTCCTAGCTACTCATAGTAAATCAATCATAACCCAACCATCTATCAATCCTAGCAACATATTAATTCGTACATCACAAGTCTAAAATCGGATCCATAGAGTTCATCCCCATGCCCTAGAACAGCGGAACTACTCGCAATTAATCATGTCAATCACAGAATAAACGAATAAAAACATATAGCAATTCATGGTTGGGAGAAAAAATTCACAAAAACAAGAAATTTTGATAGAAAGAACAAACCAAATTTCCAATCTTCAATCTCCAGCTGAGAATTACAATTAGAATAATCCTCAAAACTAATATCTCGTCCCCCTTAAAATTAGGAAGAAAACTAGCTTAAATACAAGCCAAAGTCGGCCAGAAAATCCTAACAGATCTGCCACTGGCGCAGCCCAGAACCCTAATTAGCGATACATGCAGACTACGCCACTCGGCCGAGTAGAACATGTCACTCGGCCGACTGATGGACCCAAAGAAAAACAGAGATATTTGGGGTTTTGGGGGTCTGTCTCTCTGCGCCACTCAGCCAAGTAGAGTTCTTTAGTTGGTCGAGTGGGCTTTCTTCCTCGGCCGAGTGAGTCTTCTGCTGATCTTCTCCAAACTTCAGAGAGTCGGCTGAGATCCCCTTTGGAAAACTCTGTCGTACTCGGGCGAGTGGACTTCTTCACTCGGCCGAGTGAGATCCTTCACTCGCCCGAGTGGACTTTGACTCCAAGTGCTCTTGTATCCATTGTACTTGGCCGAGTACATTCCTTCACTCGGCCGAGTGAGCTGCCTACTCGGTCGAGTAGGCTATTTCTGGAGTCCTATCTTCTCCTCCTTGCCTCCTCGTCAATTCTATCGTACTTCTTCTTCTTTCGCTCATCATCTAGCAATGCTAGCTTGTCGATAGGGTCACAGACGGTGCTCCAGCGTGCGTGGAAGTCCCTTGATCTCATTTATGCTCCAGATCGCTCCATATTTCCTGAAATCCGACAAAAACAAGAAATAGTGAAAAGCAACGTGATATCGTCGAATAATAGTGAAAAATGCAATATGGGCGATCGAAAATGACATGCAAACATGCAGAAAAAAGGTGTAAAATAATGAGCAATCACAAATCAATCGAATAAGAAAACAAATAACTTATGCAACGAAGGCAGTGAAGAACAGTCGCAAATAATAATTCAAAGGAAAGCCCAAGATCCCAGCACGCAAGAATAGTAGATCTCCAAGAAATAATTCAATAATCTACAAATAACTAGGTTTAGATCTAACAAAACTATTTCTAATCTCTGCTACTCCCAAAACATAATTCAAAATTACAAAATGAACGAACTCCGGCAAACGCGCAATCCAGATCCTCTCTTCACACCCAAGCGTGCATCAGACGGCCGCGAGGAATTTCTGAAAATAGCATTCAGTGTCGTCGACCGAGTCAGTGACTCGATCGAGCATAAGCTTGCTCGGTCGGTCGCTCGGTCGAGCAGTCGTCTTGCTCGGTCGAGCACGTAAGTAAGTCAGTCTTCTCCAAAAATGTTGCTCTGTATGCTCGGCCCGAGTCTGCTCTGCTCGGTCGAGCAGCCAACTGACTCGGTGGCTGTGAGATCTGCTCGGCTTGAGTTGGATCTTGCTTGAGGTTCGGAGATTGTAGCTGCTCGATCGAGTCATTGTACCGCTCGGTCTGAGCAGCATGCGTATCAGCCTGCTTCTTTTTCGTGCATTTGCTCGACCGAGCAGCTGCTCTGCTCGGTCGAGTCGTCTGGGAAAATATTGGCTGAAGCTACTGATAGCTTCTCCTCTCTTCTTGAACTCTCCTCCACTCCTCCCATGGCTCCCAAAACTCGGCGAACTCCTGTAGAGCTTCGCCAACAAGCTCACTGGCATGTCAGATGTGTCCATATCCAAAATGGGTCCCAAATCGCTCCAAAATCCCTGAAAATCCATAAAACTCTACGAAACTCGAATATAGCGTTAGAATTGCAATATCGTAGGAAAATACAGAATTTGGGTGCAAAAATGGCATGAAATGCAATGGCATGATGCTATGAAAAGATGTAAAATATGGACACATCAAAATCCCCCAAGTTTACATCTTACTCGTCCTCGAGGAAGATGAATACTAGGTACGCCGGGAGAAAAACAAAAGGAAATAAAAATAAAAATAAAAGCGAGTAGAGATGGATGAAGGGTGCTAAGATTGTTCAATCAGATCTCAAGCCTCAGCAATATAACATGATGCTTCGAATGGTAAAAACATATGTTATGGGTATTTTCAAGTTCTACTAATTAAATGTCTATCATGAAATAGAGACAAAAATAGGGATATTCTAAAATAATGCCATCAACTCATATCAATCTCATGCAATCTATAGAGTCTAGTATAAAAAAGAGTTGGCAATGCACTTTTCAATCAATAGATACAAGTGGAGCATGTAAAAGTCACACCAGCATGCAATAAAGAATGGAAAGAAGTCATGCTATTCAAATATTCATTTTGAATCGTGAAAAATATCCAACACTAAAGTATTTCGTAAAGTTCAAGCATTATCTAATCTCCCCGTTGTGCACCGTCTCCACTCTAACGGTATACTCACTCATATGATCAATTAGTTCACCCCCTAAGCTTAGCTCGAGGCGTGGCATCTAGGAATATGATATTAATGTTTTTTGTCTTTTTCCAAGTAATTGTGATAGCTTCTAATAAAGAAATATGGAACAACTTTATTTCTTTCTTTTCTTTCACATTTTTTTCTCTTTTTTTCTTTTTCCTTTTATTTAGAAGCTATATTTTTTTCTTTTGGGATTTTTGGGAAGTAGGATGCGGTAAGGGTAGCTGTGGGGGTGAAACCAACTGATAAGTAGAGAATCATAAAGATATGTGGAGAAGAAAAATAATGGATCACTCGGTTCACTCATCAGAGGTGCACAAGGGTTCAATATGATAATACTCTAACTAAACTCATAATTAGCATGGATATTTTCATTCATCTAGATGAATACTGAAAAGCACGCAGTAATAAACACAATGACATTAAGCATGCAAACAGAAGTGAATGAGATAACGAGCAAATGCTCCAAGTGTTCTAATGATGCGTGAACCTAGGTGCATTACCCAACATAGCGCATACTAGATACTATTTCATGCATTTGATTTTCAATTCATAACAGGCATTAATTCAAATAGATCAGCAAAAGAATGTGCTCACATATAGAAAGTAAAACTGAAACTACCCTAAATAGCATGTCATCAAATAATAAGCACCGTGAAAAGTTACTGAGGGAAACGAGAAGTATCATCATGCAGAACCAGCAGAAAGAGAAAAAGGATGGAGAAAATAAAAGAATGAAAAACAGGTATGCATGCATGGCAAAAAATGAATGCTGAATGAGAAAAATTTAAAAAGGTGGAAAATGAGTGAAAACCTAAACTAAGAAGCTGAAAAAGGAAGAAGAATATAAAAATAAAAATAAAAATAAAGCGATAGCGTGCATCCCCCAAGCTAAACCGAGCAATGTCCTCACTGCTGAGAAAACACTGGTGTGCGGGAGATGATGCTAGATTGGGTGGGTAGGTGGTGGGATAGAAAATGAATGAAAAGTAAAACTGTACAAGAAGAAAATAAGACGTGGTATGATGCAATGCAGAAAAGATGATGCGTATGCAAGAAATGATACATGGTGGGTCCTCCCCCAAGCTATGTAAGACCAGGGCCCAAAAAGACAGATGGGCACAATTATAATATGAGGGAGGAAAAGAGGGTATGGAAAGAATCAAACATGGGCACCACCCTCTGGAGGTGGTGATGGCTCCCGCTGGTGTGGATCAGAAGATGTGGGTGGTGCTTGTGGCTCGATAGGTGGGTCAGTTCGCCAATGCCTAACTAGGTTGCAGAGGCGTGGGAGGTCATGTTCAACAGACTGTCTAGTAATGCTGCCTCCCTGACCTATGAGTAGGAGCATGGCAATGAACTTATCGCCTTGGTCAGCGTCACGGCAGGTAACGTCATATGATGTGTTGTCGATATGAAGACGCTCGGGAGGGGTTGGGGCGTTGGTTGGCAAAGGTGAAGTGGTGGATGATTCGCCAACCATATGGTTCTATGTGGGTGAGCGTGTACGATACGTGCGTAGAGTGGGCCTAGGGTTTGGTACGCTGGTGTCGGTGTTTGTGGCTCTTGCACAGCGTGGCGGCATCTTGCAAGCAGTATAAAAACGTGCGGTAGTATGTAAAGTATTTAGGGGGAAAGGGTGTACCGACATGAACGATGCGGCGATGTGATTGGTCACGTGACTGCTGCTGATCGGGAGTATCCCCCAAGCTGCTCCTAGAATCGCCCTTCTATGTAGACGACACGTACCTGAAATAATAGGGAGTAATGTCAGGCGAGGAGAACTAATGTGCATAAATCGACCGAGCGGGATTCTAGCTCAGTTGAGGCTTAGGGGGTATAGGGGGGTGTTTGGGAAAGGCGCAGGGGGAAAGCTTGAGGAGGAGGAGAGAGGGATGGGTATTTGAGTGGAATGGATGGAGGGGAAAGGTTAACCGAGAGGAGGAGGCAGCGGCTTTGGGCGACTCAGGAGGAGGAGGCGACGGCTCGGGAGATGATTAGGGTAGGGTCGCTTAGGGAAAGGGTTAAAGGATGGGTTAAGGTAAGTAAATAGCTCGAACCCGGCTTAAAACGAGACCTGCAACCAACCACAGCTGACTCGGTCCGAGTAATCAGATTGCTCGGTCGAGATGGTTATTCAGATAAATCAAAAAATAATTCAAATGCTCCGTTCGTCCTGCTCGGCTAAGCAGACGGTTACTCGGTCGAGTAGGTGACCGCTCGGACCGAGCTGATGCTGCTCGGTCGTATAGATGTTTTGAGCTCTTTTCTCGAGCCTGTGCTACTCGACCGAGCATATCGTTGCTCGGTCGAGCAAGTGACTGCTCGAACCGTGCAAAGACTGCTCGGGCCGTTAGACAGAATGATGTTTTTCCTCTTTTTCTTGTGCCTGCGCTACTCGGCCAAGTAGATCTCTGCTCGGTCGAGTCACCTGTGCTACTCAAACGAGCAGGTAGCTGCTCGATCGAGTCACTCGCGACTCCTTTTTCTAGCTGCTTTTCCTCTATCAGCTGTCTTCCCTCCAGCTCTTTCTTCCATTCAGAACATTTATTTGTGTGCCCCTGTACTTATCAACCTGCAGAAAGGGAAGGTGCTTTTATTTGGTTTCCCAGATTAGGTGAAACAGGAAAATGAAAAAAAAAATTGGGAGATGTAAAAAGTCGGGTTGCCTCCCGATAAGCGCTCATTTTGAGTCATTAGCTCGACTCCCTCAAGCTCTTCAACAAATAGCGGGGATTCCTCGAGGAAGTACGTCTCCTCCTGCCCAATTGGTTCTCCTGCTCTGTACGGCTTAATCCTCTGACCATTTACTTTGAAATTACTGTTTTCCCCTCGAGCTCAACCGCACCCCCCGGAGATAAACTTACTTTCTTGTAAGGGCCGGACCACCTTGAATTTAATTTCCCAGAGAAGAGGCGTAATCATGAATTGTAGAGAAATACCTGGTCATCGACATCATGACGAACCACCATGATGTTCCTGTCATGATAGGCCTTGGTCCTCTCCTTACACATCTTTTCATTCTCATAGGCGTGTCACCAAATTTCGTCAAGCTCGTTGCTGTGCAAGGCTCGTCTTATGGCAGCGCTCTGGTAATCAAAGTTCATCTTCTTTACTGCCTAATACGCTCTGTGTTCCAATTCTACCGGAAGGTGGCAAAATTTACACTAGTATGTACAGGGTAGTTCCGATGGGAGTTTTGAAGGCGGTGCGATATGCTCAAAGGGCGTCATCCAACTTGTGTGACCAATCTTTCCTCGAGGCACTCACCATCTTCTCCAGGATGCTTTTGATTTCCCTGTTGGATACCTCCACTTGACCACCAGTTTGAGGGTGATAAGCAAGAGCGACCTTGTGATGAACTCCATATTTTCTTAGCATCGTCTCGAACTTCCTTTCGATGAAATGGCTCCCACAACACTTATGATTGTCAGGGGGACTCCAAAATGAGGAAAGATGGTATTCTTAAAGAATTTGGCTACTACCCTCGCATCGTTTGTCGGGGTGGCCATAGCCTCTACCCACTTCGAGATGTAATCAACGGCGACCAAGATGTACTTATTACTGTTACTCGATGGAAAGGGCCCCAAGAAGTCAACCCCCCAACAGTCTATAGAGATCGTCTAACCCTTGCAATACTTATAACACACACTAGAGGGGGGGTGAATAGTGTAATGGCAATAAAATTGTCCAAATAAAATTTAACTTGCAAATGCGGAATTATAAATGCAAGAGGAATTAAATGGCACAATCAATCCAAACGCAAACACAAAGTTTTACCCTGGTTCCCCAAACTTGGGTACATCCAGCCACACCAAAATTCACTATAATCCCACACAGAGAAGTGAATACAAATCCCACAAAGAGATACCCCACAAAGAGGATTTATGCCCTACACAAGGACCCAACCAATCCTTCACAAGGATCAAGATTCCCACACAGAGAATCACTAACTCCCACTCAGAGAATTAGGGTTAGCCCTACACTAGGACACTAAAATCCCACAAAGAGAGTTACTCCCACAAAGAGAGTATCCTAAGTCCCACAAAGAGACAACCTCCCACAAAGAGAGAAACTCCCACAAAGAGAGAAAGTCCTAATCCCACAAAAAGAAATAGGAAAACAATTTACACCCTGTAAAGTAAATACTCTTACATATGCCTTGAGATGCTTACTCATGAATGAATGCAAGGCATGGAAGAGGATCTCCAAGTGTTGGAATATGCTTGAGAGCACTTGGATGATTTCCCTTGAGCTGGACTTCAATGCATGAAGAAAGATGAATGATCAATAGAGGGAAATGAGGGAGCTTGAGAGTGGCTTATTGATCTCTTGAGATTTTCTATAGAATCAAGAGTTTATCAAATGTTGTCAAGAGTTCTCAAGAAAGGCAGCACACTCATATATATAGGAATCCTATATCAAGCCCAAAAACCCAAAGAAACAGCCAAATAATTAAATCTGCAACGGCTAGAAACTGAGTGAAAACGACAGGAACAGTCGACTGATGATCATAAGACAGTCGACTGATCAACGGCTAGAAAATATCCAACGGCTATAATCTGAGCCAGGATAGTCGACTGACGAAGTCAATACAGTCAACTGACAAACAGGACAGGCGCCTGTAAATCCTTCAGTAGACGACTGCTACAGGGGATGGATCGAAACAGAGAGCTGCACTCTTTCTCCAATTCTTCACACAGGCGACTGGTGTTAATACTACAGTCGACTGTCGAATAGTCAGGCGACTGTATATTCTTCAACAATCGACTACTGTAAAGTATGGAGAGAAGACAGAGAGATGCAGAGATTGCACTTACGCTAGACAGGCGACTGTTGACCAAATCTCAGGCGACTGTAAATATACAGGCGACTGGGAACTGATTGACAGGCGACTGTGCGTAAAGCTCAAGTTTGAGTCAATAGAAATGTTGACTTGAGCAGTGCATATCAGGCGACTGTAGAAGGATCTACAGGCGACTGGAAATCACCCAGTCGACTGTGTTTCCCTTAACAGGCGACTGACAGAAGGAGTGAACCTATTGGGTTGGATTCTATGATAATCCTAAGGTTCACTAAGATGGTTAAATGCATGTGCATGAATGAGTAAACCATCTAGCAAGGCATTACATCATCCCTAGACTCAAAAGAGAGAGAAAGCAATAAAGTAAATTACATGGATTACAATGCTTTCAAAAGAGTCTAAGTCTTCAATCTTGATGCCTTGATTGCTCTCCATCATGTCCAAGCTTTGGCACTCCTTGAGTCCAAACTTTGGCCCTTCTTCACATGATGTCCATCCTTACACCAAGTGATTAGTCTCCAAGAAAGATATCCTTGAAATAAACTAAGAGACTAAGACAAGAGATTCATTAGCAACAACATAATGTTGTGATCATCATCAAAATAAGATTGGTATGAAACACCAATACTCAACAATCTCCCGCTTTTTGATGATGACACACATTATGTAAATCATAAAGAATTAAAACACAAAGTTAATGATCTCCCCCTACTTATATGCACCAATTAAATAATGAGCTACACAAAGGTAGATACTCATAAACCAATAACAACATGGTGACATATAATAGGTATGGGTTACATAAACCAATTGCAAAGAATAAAATCATGCAAACATGAATGGTTTATCTAATCCCATATATCTCTCCCTATAGAGATATCTCTCCCCATATGCATATGTATATATCTCTCCCCCTATAGATATGATCACATAATGCATATATCTCTTCCCCTTGACATCGTCAAAAAGGTGGACATCAAAAACATCCCCTTTTATCATCTTAACCAAGATGTGACAATATGCAAGAAAAGAAAGATATGTATGATACCAAATATAAAATTTAGTGGGTATCAATTCATTATCCCATGCTCCCCCTAGATCATAGAAATGGTCAACTTTTGACATCTAGGATCTAATACCAATTAATTATTGGAGCCATTGGCCATAAGTGTATCAAAGCAATAGATATGGAAAAATCAAGCTTCAAAGATACACACGAATATTGCCAAAAAAAATGAGATATGAAACAAGTTGGCAATAAACAAGAGGTTTGGTTTGAGACCCAAAA
This sequence comes from Scilla litardierei, assembly GCA_030789695.1. Lineage (NCBI taxonomy): Eukaryota > Viridiplantae > Streptophyta > Magnoliopsida > Asparagales > Asparagaceae > Scilla > Scilla litardierei. The sequence continues at coordinate 93,790,817 of CM061139.1, read as the reverse complement.
TAACCAAATATAAATAATGATCTCAAAACAAAAAACCTCCGAAATGAGAGTTAAAATATGTCTTAAAATAATTTAAAGATATATTATATTAACTCCCCCATTGACATACACATGGATCATGCATGTATGTCAATAAACCCCAAGGTCCCAATTTTCATGAAAAGAAATAAATTTGAAAAATATTTTCAAAATCATGAAACACACACAATCAATGGGTATGCAAAAAATAAACATAGAAGCATAATACCCATGCAATATGCAAATGTGTGAAGAACCAAAACATTAGGTAACCAAACCCAAGAGGAGTTTGATTTCCTAACATAATCACACGAGGTGATCACATCCCTAACTAGAGAGTTGATGTAACTATCTCTCTCTTGCACACTAGCCTTAGTGGGAATCCATAATCTCAATGATTTCCTAGGCAAAGGTTTTGCCTTAGCAAGAGGGAAGGATGTGGGATGCTTAGGTGTAGAAACAAGTTTCTTAGCATGCAAAGAATGAGGATTTTGCTTCTTAGCAAAAAATGAAGATTCTTCATTCTTTCTCATCACCTTGTGATCTACATGCTTCTTGTGAGTGTTATTGTTGTACAAAAGAGCATGGTGATTCTTCTTAGGTGCTTTAGCAATATTTCTTGAATTTGCACCAAAGGAAGAATTAGAGGTGGGATTGGGAACCACATTTTGAACATAACCCAAACCTCCTCTATGATTTGCCAGATGTTGTTTTTCAAACAAATCGTGGAATGAATCCCTAGAATACACAAAGCTTATGAGCTTCCGGGATTCCTCTTCACATTTCAACGTAAGTTGTTGAATGTGAGCATCTAAGCTAAGGTTTTGAGCAATGAGATTTTCATTAGAAATGCTCAATTCCTTAACTTGAGAGAGAAGTGCGTCTCTCTCACAAGTGCCATAAACTTGCCTTTCATCATGAACTACACTTGCAATAACTAGTTTATGCATTCTACTCTTAGCACTCTTATATTTTGTTTTTAATTTATTGTAAGAGTTGATGCACTTACTAGCGTTTTCGGAGGCCAAGTCAAATTTGAACTTGAGCTCCTCATATGAGATCTTTTCTTCCTCAATCTCAACAACAACATCATCATCATCCTTGCAAGAGCTTGATGACGACTTCTCCTCCTTAGCCGCGAGGCGCGAATCCTCATAAGAGTTGTATGCGTCAAGCCAAGCATCCAACTCTTCTTTGTTTAATCCGGAGGGAATTGGAGTAGGAACATCCATGGCTACAAAGCATGCGTGAGCATCCTCCTTTGTATCCTCTTCTTTGGTACAAGAAGTGTCATCACTCGAATCATCAAAGGTCCCGACAAGTCCCTTTTTGTGATTTTTGGACTTGGACCTTCCTTTCCAATGCTTCTTCCCTTTACCCTAGTAAGTTTCTTTAATGGGTTTGGAAGGGCATTCGGTGGACAAGTGACCCTTTCCACTGCAAGTGTAACAAGTAGGAACCTTGTTAGAATTGGAGGTAAACTTTGACAAAGACTTACCTTGCTTGCATTTGAGGAAAGCTTTGAATTGCTCGGCAAGTTCCTCAATTTCTTCTCCACTTGCATCTTCTTGCTCATCATCTTCGCTAGGAGCTTCTCAATGGAATTTCCTTCTCCACTTGATTGGCTCCTCCTTGGCATGGAATGCAACTCCCTTTTGCTTTTCTAGCTTCTCGGGCTTTGTTGGATGAATCTCCTTCTTGTGTTGAAGCTTTACTTCATACGCCATGAGATTCCCAATGCATTCCTCAACGGTATGTTTGGATGTGCCATAAGACTCCAAAATTCCGTTGGCCTTTGACTCCCAACGAGGTGTGAGAGAGTCTAGGATCTTCTCTACACGATCCTCTTGGGAAATTGTCTTCCCGAGACCCTCCAAAGCGTTCACGATATCGGTGAACCTTGTAAACATCTCTGAAATGCTTTCGCCTTCCTGTATCTTAAACATTTCATATTTAGATCTAAACACAGTTTGTTTAGATTTCTTTACCTTTGTTGTCCCTTCATGACAAATCTCCAAGGTGTGCCAAATATCATTCGCCGTTTTGTACATGGAGATGCGGTTGAACTCACTAGCAGAGAGAGCGCAATGTAATGCATTCATGGCTCTCACATTGAACTTGATTGAGTCCTTCTCCGCCTTTGTCCTTGAAGCCGTAGGAGTAGTGGGCTTCTCAAATGGCACATCTGTGATGTCCCATAGGTCTTGACCGTCCATATAGATCATCATTCTGATCTTCCAACTCGGATAGTTGGTTCCGTTGAAGAGCGGGGGTCAAACGGTTGAGTGACCTTCTTCATGAGACGCGGATGAGGCATTGAATGCCATCGTTGCAGTATGCTTTAACCTCGCTTTGATACCAATTGTAGGGATCGTCTAACCCTTGCAATACTAACAACACACACTAGGGGGGGTGAATAGTGTAATGGCAATAAAATTGTCCAAATAAAATTTAACTTGCAAATGCGGAATTATAAATGCAAGAGGAATTAAATGGCACAATCAATCCAAACGCAAACACAAAGTTTTACCCTGGTTCCCCAAACTTGGGTACATCCAGCCACACCAAAATTCACTATAATCCCACACAGAGAAGTGAATACAAATCCCACAAAGAGATACCCCACAAAGAGGATTTATGCCCTACACAAGGACCCAACCAATCCTACACAAGGATCAAGATTCCCATACAGAGAATCACTAACTCCCACTCAGAGAATTAGGGTTAGCCCTACACTAGGTCACTAAACTCCCACAAAGAGAGTAACTCCCACAAAGAGAGTATCCTAAGTCCCACAAAGAGACAACCTCCCACAAAGAGAGAAACTCCCACAAAGAAAGAAAGTCCTAATCCCACAAAGAGAAATAGGAAAACAATTTACACCCTGTAAAGTAAATACTCTTACCTATGCCTTGAGATGCTTACTCATGAATGAATGCAAGGCATGTAAGAGGATCTCCAAGTGTTGGAATATGCTTGAGAGAACTTGGATGATTTCCCTTGAGTTAGACTTCAATGCATGAAGAAAGATGAATGCTCAATAGAGGGAAATGATGGAGCTTAAGAGTGGTTTATTGATCTCTTGAGATTTTCTAAAGAATCAAGAGTTTATCAAATGTTGTCAAGAGTTCTCAAGAAAGGCAGCACACTCATATATATAGGAATCCTATATCAACCCCAAAAACCCAAAGAAACAGCCAAATAATTAAATCTGCAATGGCTAGAAACTGGGTGAAAACGACAGGAACAGTCGACTGATGATCATAAGACAGTCGACTGATCAACGGCTAGAAAATATCCAACGGCTATAATCTGAGCCAGGACAGTCGACTGACGAAGTCAATACATTCGACTGACAAACAGGACATGCACCTGTAAATCCTTCAGCAGACGACCGCTGCAGGAGATGGATCGAAACAGAGAGCTGCACTCTTTCTCCAATTCTTCGCACATGCGACTGGTGTTAATACTACAGTCGACTGTCGAATAGTCAGGCGACTGTATATTCTTCAACAGTCGACTACTGTAAAGTATGGAGAGAAGACAGAGAGATGCAGACATTGCACTTACGCTAGACAGGCGACTGTTGACCAAATCTCAGGCAACTGTAAATATACAGGCGACTGGGAACTGATTGACAGGCGACTGTGCATAAAGCTCAAGTTTGAGTCAATAGAAATGTTGACTTGAGCAGTGCATATCAGGCGACTGTAGAAGGATCTACAGGCGACTGGAAATCACCCAGTCGACTGTGTTTCCCTTAACAGGCGACTGACAGAAGGAGTGAACCTATTGGGTTGGATTCTATGTTAATCATAAGGTTCACTAAGATGGTTAAATGCATGTGCATGAATGAGCAAACCATCTAGCAAGGCATTACATCAACCCTAGACTCAAAAGAGAGAGAAAGCAATAAAGTAAATTACATGGATTACAATGCTTTCAAAAGAGTCTAAGTCTTCAATCTTGATGCCTTGATTGCTCTCCATCATCTCCAAGATTCGGCACTCCTTGAGTCTAAACTTCGGCCCTTCTTCACATGATGTCCATCCTTACACCAAGTGATTAGTCTCCAAGAAAGATATCCTTGAAATAAATTGAGAGACTAAGACAAGAGATTCATTAGCAACAACATAATGTTGTGATCATCATCAAAATAAGATTGGTATGAAACACCAATACTCAACACAGTCAAATAGTTCTATCTCCAATATGCCCTGAAGGGGCATTTCATTCTTCTTCGTGATGTTTCCTGTCCTTTGGCATCTATCGCATTTTCTGATGTATTCATTTGCATCTATAAATATAATGGACCAATAGAATCCACTTTGGAGGATTTTCACCGTGGTTTTGGTGACAACTGCATGTCCCCCGCATGGTTGATCATGGCAATGCGATATAATGGAAGTCACCTCTTCCTTCGGGATACATCATCTGATGATCCCATCAGCACATGTTCTGAACAGGTACAGGTCGTCCCAGAAGTAGCTCCTGGCGTCATGTAGGAACTTCCTCCTCGAGTAAGTCGCCAACCCTTGCGAGACAATGCCACTTACCAAGTAGTTCACTATATCTGCATACCAGTGAGCTTCAGAGGAGTTCGTCGCAAATAACTGTTCGTCGATAAAAGAATCATCAATTGGCAAGCTGTCATCCCCGTGCTTTTGAATTAACCGCGATAGGTGGTCTGATACTACATTCTCCGCTCCTTTCTTGTCTTTGATCTCAATATCAAATTCTTGGAGCAGGAGGACCCATCGTACCAAACGCTGTTTAGCATCCTTCTTACTCAGTAGGTATTTCAGCGCCGCTGGTCCGTATGGATAATCACTTTAGACCCCAAGAGAAATGATATGAACCTCTCGATAGAATAAACCACGGCTAGCAGCTCCTTCTCCGTAGTGGTGTAGTTCTTTTGAGCATCATCCAGAGTCTTGCTAGCGTAGTATATAGCATGAATTTTTCCTTCTTTCCTTTGGCCAAGAACGACTCCCACGGCTTGGTGACTAGCATCACACATTAGCTCAAATGGCAGATTCCAATCCGGTGGCTGTATAATTGGGGCTGAGATTAGAGCTTCCTTTAATCTGTTAAAGGCTAACAAGCAGGCGTCAGTAAACACAAAAGGAGCGTCTTTGGCGAGGAGCTCCGTGAGCGGGCGAGCAATATTATAAAAATCCTTTATAAAACGGCGGTAAAAACCCACGTGTCCCAGAGAACCACGGAAACCCTTAAGGTTAATGGGAGGTGGTAAACTCTTGATAACTTCGACTTTGGCCTTATCAACCTTGATTCCCTTAGAGGTGATGACATGGCCAAGCACAACCCCTTCTGTCACCATGAAATGACACTTTTTCCAATTCAGGGTCAAATTATTGTCATGAAACCATTCTAAAACCTTAGATAAATTGGCTAGGCAATCCTCGAACTCGGTGCCATAAACAGAAAAATCATCCATGAAGACTTCCATAAAATTTTCGATGAAATCCAAGAAAATAGACGTCATGCACCTTTGAAATGTGGCAGGTGCATTACATAGCGCAAACGACATTCTTCGATAGGCGAATGTGCCATATGGGCATGTGAACGTTGTCTTTTCTTGGTATTTCCGATGCAATAGGATTTGGAAGAACCCGGAGTATCCATCTAGGTAACAAAAGTATTTGTGTTTGGCTAAACGCTCAAGCATTTGATCAATGAAGGGTAGAGGATAATGGTCCTTTCTGGTGGCCTTATTAAGTTTCCTATAGTCGATACACATACGCCAACCAGTGACAGTCCTAGTGGATATTAGCTCATTTTTTTCGTTCCTAATGACTGCCATGCCCCTCTGCACAGGGCTAACCCATTTACTATCGGAAATGGGATAAATAATGTCGGCCTCTAATAGCTTCAAGACCTCCTTCTTCACTACATCCTTCATGTTGGGATTTAATTGCATTTGAGGCTCAATGGAAGTGGCGTCCTTCTCCTCAAGATGAATCCTATGGGTGCATAGGGTTATGCTGATGCCCTTCAGGTCAACGATGTTATACCCTATTACCTTTCTATGGGATCTAAGGATTTTAGGAGGCTTTCCAGTTTTGGTTTGGTGAGGGCAGCATTGACGATAATGAGGTATGTGGAATTCTTGCCCAAGAAAGCATATTTCAAATTAGCAGGAAGAGGTTTTAGTTCTACCTGAGGGGGCGATGTACCCCCGTCATCGCTCACCTGTGAGAATGATGCATCCTCAATAGCCCGTTCAGAAGGTGGAAACTCTTCGTTGGCAGAATTACAGGATGAGCAGGGAGATGATGGTATGTCGCGGCGAACGTCTGTAGATTCTGTTTCCAAAGTGCACCTGTCAACAGAGGTAAAATATTCAGGTACACATTTGCTATCGAGCATAGAGTTGGGAGAACTTCCCTGGTCAATTTCGTTTTGTAATGGTTCAGGATCAGTGTATCCCATGCAGAGATGTTCTTCATATGTCACAGTCTGTGGGATGCTATCGTTGTAGAAGCGTAGGGTGTCCCCTTCGTATCGCATATAGACTCTATCAGCAACGGGGACACCACCTAAGGCGTCTGCATTGTGGAAGACATTCGCGATAAAGACTGAGAGTTCTTGCCTAACCGGGTCATCTGTAGGGAACTCCACTGGACCATGGGCCCATACATCAGCCACTACACTTTCCATTATATCCAAAAGCTGAGAATCGTTCAATGGCTACAATTGACGAGTATCTCTCCAGCTTGTGTCAACAGGTAGGGCTTCAATGGTCTAGAGGAACATCATGTCCTCTTCGAAGCTTATATGAATGTCACCCTCAATGATACCTGCATTAGAAACCTTGTTCATTATATGATCCATAACCAATTGCTGATTTACATTACTTGTAACATAGGTTCCTGATCCGATAAACCGAACTGCATCAATCAATTCTTAGCTGCACATTCAATCATAGATTCATCCATGCACGAATCCTGAAGACCATGTAGATGATAAGGAGAAAAGCTAAACTCATCTAAGTCACTGTTAGATTCATTGGTCCAATGTACTTGCATCACCATCTCCATCATGTCTGATTAATCAAGAATGATCACTAGCTGGAGGGAGATGTTAGTAGCGAGGTAACAATAAAAAGAGAATAAAAAGGGTGGAAAGATGAGAAATGATAAGAGTTGCTAGCAAACTCTTCAAAATAAAAATAAACTGAGACACACTATTGCCGTCCCCGGCAACGACGCCAAAAAACTTGACGCACCCGAAACCTACACCTAGATTCCACCTAGCGGTGTCATGGTCGCTAAGCATAGTATGGCCCCTAGGTGTCAATTCCGGGCTCTATCTGCAAGCGGACGGTGTCAAATTATAGTATAAAAGATTTCGGATCCCACAGGGACTGTGACAGTGTATTCGGGGTCTCAGATTATTTTTATATCTCGAAGTGAGATAGCTGTCTGCTTGAAAGGATTGTTTGTGGTATTGTTGTTGATTCAATAATAAAAGGAACTAGAGTATTAGGGATCACCGCTAAGAACATCGGGGATCGATGTTGGAATAGGATCCTTACGTTGCATTAGGATTAGGGGATTAATCTCTCAATTTGTACCACTCTCATGGGTTAGAATTTCGAGGTATTTCAATGGCTCTTGTTGACGCAATTGTGGTAGCCGTCAACGTAGCGATATAGTTCGTCGGTGAATCCCTTCAAGGTACGAGCCGGGCATGGTCATGAGCCTTGACTGATCCACCGATTTCCATATTCGAATCCGAAGGATACCCCTTAAGCTCATCAATTCCACAGACCGTGGGCATGATCTCAGTGCGGGTTATCCTAGGGATCCGGTAGGATCGACCGAAATACTCCCCTTCATTCCTAATCCAACCTAGAGATCCAGATCTACATCTTCTCCCTAAAGTCTTAGGGCTAACCCATCAACCCTAGAAGAGACTACTCACACATGGAGATATTGACAAATAAAAATGCGGTCTGTATCAAGGAGAGCATTATGGCAAATCAATTGAATAAGAAAACGAATAACTTACGCAACGAAGGCAGTGAGGAACAGTCGCAAATAATAATCCAAAAGAAAGCCCAAGATTCCAGCATGCAAGAATAGTAAATCTCAAAGAAATGATTCAATAATCTCCAAAAAAACTAGGTTTAGATCTAACTAAACTATTTCTAATCTCCGCTGCTCTCAAAACGTAATTCAAAATTACAAAATGGACGAACTCCGACAAACGTGCAACCCAGATCCACTCTTCACTCCCAAGCACGCATCAGACGGTCGCGAGGAATTTTTGAAAATAGCCTTCATTGTCGTCGACCGAGTCAGTGACTCGGTCGAGCAGGAGCTTGCTCAGTCGGCCGCTCGATCGAGCAACCGTCTTACTCAGTCGAGCATGTCAGTAAGTCGGTCTTCTCCAAAAATGTTGCTCTGTATGCTCGGCCCGAGTCAGCTCTGCTCGGTCGAGCAGCCAACTTACTCGGTGGCTGTGAGATCTGCTCGGCTTGAGTTGGATGTCGCTTGATGTTCAGAGATTGGAGCTGCTCGACCGAGTCATTGTACTGCTCGGTCTGAGCAGCATGTGTATCAGCCTGCTTCTTTTTCGTGCATCTGCTCGACCGAGCAGTTGCTTTGCTCGATCGAGTCGTGTGAGAAAATATTGGCTGAAGCTCATGATAGCTTCTCCTATCTCCTTGCACTCTCCTCCACTCCTCCCATGGCTCCCAAAACTCGGCGAACTCCTGTAGAGCTTTGCCAACGGGCTCACTGGCATGTCAGATGTGTCCATATCCAAAATGGGTCCCAAATCGCTCCAAAATCCCTGAAAATCCATAAACTCTATGAAACTCGAATATAGAGTTAGAATTGCAATATCGTAGGAAGATACGTGATTTGGGTGCGACAATGGCATGAAATACAATGGCATGATGCTATGAAAAGATGTAAAATATGGACACTTCAGGGCCCAGGCGGGGTCCGACCGCTCAGCGGGTGGGTGCTAAGTTGCATGTGCGTGCGTCAGCAATGGTGGGCCCCACTGTAGGGCCTATAAGGATTTTGAAAACCTACAGTTTTGGCGGCTGGGTCGGTGTGCATAGCAATTTTTTTGGCTAACTTTAGAGCCTCGTTTGAAGGGTCAAACAGACTCGGAATTGAGCTAGGTTTTTTTCTAAGCGTTCACCATTTAACCCTCTTCGCAACGATGTATGACATCGCTCTTGGAGATCAATGGTTGGAGATATTTAAATGACCAAATATTGCCTTTGTGAAATGCATGTTGTGTGTTAAGAAAATTCTCCAAACACGTTTAGTCCCACATCAGAAATTGAGATGAGAGGAGGGGTCAGCCGCCTATATAAATAGGGCCAACCCCCTCCTTGAAACTCGCACCAAGCTCCAGATTTGAGTAGCTCCATTAAACGTGAGCAAGCTCGGATCTAAGCTTAAATTAATATTCCCTCTTCTCCCTAATTCTTCCTTGCTCCTGATCGGGCGCTAGCAAAGCTAAGAAGGAGCTCGGATCGGATCCGAAATCTTGATGGAGGATCCACTCAAGGTGAAACTTTCTTTGGCACGTGGTTAGCTCAGCGACAAGGGTGTTGCTCGCCTCGGGACGCGGTTTGGCTCGGGAGAAGCGGCGCGGGGCATCGCTTTTGAGATAAAGAAATGTTGCTGAGAACGACGCTTCGTATTCTATGGAAACGAAGTGAAAGGTATGTAGTTAAATTTAAAAGTATTTATAATTGCAATAGTTAGATAGATCTATCCTCAGGGGTTGGTTGGACCCAACCCCAGGATAGTAGAGATTCTGGCTAGGGTTAACTCTATAGGGCTAGACTTAACACTGTTTTAAGTTAATTTTCTGCTGCTTGATTTGATTTCTTCATTCGACCGACTTGGGCTGGACGTCGATTTTATAGCACTCAGGACCTAGAAAACCATACAGTGGTATCAGAGCGAGTCTACCATGATCTATATTTTTGCAATTATAAAATGCATAGGATGCAGCATGTTTCTCCATCAGATGTATGTTTTTAATTAAGCTAATTAAATTGTCATTATATATGATGGTTTTATTTTCAAAAAAGTGTTTTTTGAAAATTAGATCTAATTTTAAAATCATGTGATAATTTTTAATAATTGGATCTTTAAAGTTATATGATAATGTTTAATGTAACTTAAATTTATGAGATAAATCTTTTAAGTTGCATGCTATATTTATGAGATAATTATAGTTGATCTGTTATCATGTTAAAATGTTTAGATGATACTTTTAAAGGTTATATTATTGATTATGTGATAATCGAGAAAAGCTTTTAAGATAGCCATTAAATCCTTTCAGAAAATTATAAGATAATTTTTTAATGGACATGCTATGATTTAAAATTGATCCAACAAATTAAACTCCTAATAATTGATTAGGGTAGCCCTCTCCTATAATTCTTATTTTAATCGTTCTAATAATAAATTTTGAAAAAGGCTATGATTTAAATTGTTGCAACTCGAATTTTAAATCCCTAATACGTGATTAGGATAGCACACTTAATTCCTTAAAGTTGATAAGGACATTAATAAAAGTTATTAACCAATCCTAATAATTTCGAATTTTAGGATTCAACTAGTTAATAGGATTAACTAGTTTTAATGAAGCCATTTCAAGTCGATGTCACACATATGAATAATTAGTATTCTTCATGGATCATGATTCGGTCTAGCATTTTTGACTAGTGTTGTTGATCACCCTAGCTCGACTCGGGATAGTGATCCTAGCCTAGCCAAATCCCTGGCCGTGTTTCACTGGACCGAAAGGATGCAAATTGTTATTATATGAAACCATCAACCACATCTAGTCAATTACGTTTAAAATCTTCTTCAAGATTAGCCGTAACCCTCCATGTTTTAGAGGTTGGTAACTATATGTTCTATGTTGTAGTTGTTGAGCACAATCAAGCTATAGCATAGCTATCTTATGGAAACCAACTTCTTGTTATATGAGATGTAGTCTAGACTTAACCCAAACCATCATGTTATGCCCATACATCGAGCGCCGGCGTAAGTTAGACTAGACATGAAAACAAGGGTCCAACTAGACTAGTCATTGTGATTTGGATGAGCACACTCATAATCATAAGTGGCTAGGGGTAAAAACCAATAAGGGAATCATATATGATATGATTGATGAAGAGTCATCTACTAATCGCAGAGTCAAGCAAATTGTTGAGCACACTCAAGGTGGGTGGTTAGATCCCTTTCCCACTAAATTTAATTAATTTAAATCGTTCGTTATTATGGCTAAAAATGATCGCCAAAATAGTGGGAGGAGATAGTTAGATAAAAGCCATTCTATCTATATTTAATAGTGAACATATGCTAAACTAGTGTAGTTCTATGTTAACCGAAGGAATCGAAATCATAATATCCTAAGAGAATAAGTTAACTGGTCAAAATGGTTGGTTAAGGAATATTAACTCAAATTCTAATTGATAGACTAAACTATGTTCTCACTAACATTAAAGTGTCCTTCTTAACACTTGCTCAAAGACAATGACTTCCTTGAAGCCCTAGACCCAACACAATTCAATCTGCAAGGTGTGGAACTTTGTGCAAACTGTTTGACTCGAAGCTGAATACATTAGTAGTGCAAGACTATGTATCGTAACCGGATCTTGAGACGAGCAACTTGTAGAGCACACTCAAGGTTGTAAAGCTCAAACGTTTGGATACTTGAGATGTTTGCATACTATTGTTTGTGTTGAGACGCATAATATCTAAATGAGATTTAGAAAAGAAGAAGGCAGTCAGGAAAGTCAATAGCTAAAGAACGTTTTATCTATCATTCGTAAATGCAAAATTAGGAGGAACTGAAAATGTGACATATTTGATGTCACGGTTTCAGGATAAATCGTTATACAAAAGCAGTAGATTATCCTACGTGTTGAAAAGGAGCAATTGTTGTTTCTTGGACCATAGAGGACGTCTAACACATTTTGGTGAATGTCGTCATTTTGCTTCTGAAGCAATGAGTAATTTGTATAATGAGATTGTATTATGTTGTAATACATGAATGCACATGTTATGAAAAAACTAATCTATGGCTAAATAGACTAGGTCGTACTGAAGAGAACATGCTTAACAAGTCACATAAAGAGATGGCTCTTTTCCTCTCGTTTTATGAGTCGAAAGACACTTGTAAGTCTTGTCTCAAAGGTATGATGGCCACACTCCTTCTATAAGACAGTGAGAGAATGAGTTGGAGAACTCATGGTTTCGTACATACGGATGTACCCGGACCCAAGTCTAAATTAGCCTAGATGTGACATTCTTATTTTATTATGACACGTGTTCTTGATGAAACACAAGTCTAATAAAATAGAGAACACAGTGACAAAAGTATTTGAACTGCTTCGATCAAATCGAAGAGCCGAATACTTAGCTATATAATTCTTGCGTAATGTAAAGAAAATGTGATTCTCTCAGGTCAAGTCTATTAACGCATCGGTGTGTTGGAGAGTATGAATCGTACTTTTGTTAGACATTGTGCGATACAAGAAAAGTGACTCTGAGTTACAATCCTCCCTCTGGGTTAAATCCCAGAAAGTAATGCCTAGGTTCTTAATAAGGTTCTGTGAGGACCTTATCAATATGATATTCCTCAAATTAATCATTAGGCTGTCACATGATTACTCGAGCCTCGTGAGACGAAAGAGTCAAGTAAAACACCATAGATGATGATGGCCTAGATAACTTCCAAGATATCATTTGGAGTAATGACTCTAAGAAATGGCTTGATGCAATCCAAAAAAGGTCATATCACATAAATAAGTATTGACCTCAGTTGACGTGCCCAATTGTAACGACCTGATTTCGTCGTGCACGTTTTTCCGTAATAAGACGGTTTCAAACGAGTTCTAAAATGAGTAAATGATATTTTTCTATTTTTTGTCAGTCAAATCTGAAAATGGACTTCGTATTCGTGATCCTCGCAACGATACGAACACGTGGCTATTTTTTGTAATTTTTCGGTGTGGTTTTGGAAAAAAAATTGATATTTTATATTAAAATAATGATATATTATCATTTACCTTTTTACTAATTATCTATGCTAATTAAGTTTTACTTCAACTAAATTATCTTATTAAATTCATCTTAATCCCCCGTCAGTAGCAGCCCCTCCCACCATTTTCATGTGGTTCATCCCCCTTAAGCTTTAGTCAAAGACCACCTAACCTTATTAATTAACCCCTAATTAATTCTTAAAATATTATATTAATGTTATCGTATTATAAAACCCAGCTCATGCCATCTCCTTCGTTCTTCACAAGAACAGAGCCCAAACCCATGCAGCCCCGCATTCCCTTTCCCACAGATGCTCCACTCTCAATCACCCACACATCTCCTCCTTCGCACCACTCTCTGACGAAGCCTGTTGTCGTCGACAACTGAAGCTCCCCCACCACCATCAGCTCGCTACCATGAGCTCCTTGTCGACTAACAACGAACGGAGCCCCGGCCCGAGCCCTACACCGCCACTGCCACCATTCTCCACCGATCACTTGAGCACCGCCAGCACGCCCTCGCACCAGCCAGAGCTCATCGTTCCCATCGACGAAGCCCCGAGCTGCCAACGCAGCTGCCCCCACTCCCCTTCCTCGACGTCGTTGCACCGCTCATCGCAGCCCTTGGTGACACCGTGCCCCTCCAGCCCTGACTACACCTCCCTCCTCTGCCATCCGACCACATCAGACAGTCGATGCAAGCTCCCACCACCGACGTCCCCACAGCCTTGCCCAACGCCCCTTGCATCGCCCATCCTTCCCTCTCAGTGCCCCGACCTCCTCCGACCTTGTTGCACGCCCACGTAACCGCCATCGCCTCCCCTCAAATCATCGAAACCCAGCCCGTAGCAGGCCTCGACTACTGAGTGCCCTCCTTAGGTGCTACCACCATCATCGATGCCTCCCCGCTGTCCCCACAGCGTCCGTCGTTCACTGCCGCTGCTAGCTGCGCCCAGAGCCGCCGTCGATGAAAACCGAAGGCCAACAACCCCTCCAGCCCACTACCCCTCTATTTCCTGCTCCCCACTGCATTTCTTTACTGCCCACCCGTCGCCAACGTCACCCTCCGACTGCATGTCCACCGCTTAGTTCCCCGCCGGCGTCCCCGCCGCATGCTGCGTGATGAAACACGAAGAGAGATGGAGAGAGGGATAGAGATACAGTGTGGATACATATTTTTATGTATTTTTATACGTATAATACGTGTATATTATAATAATATTAACGGTTGATCGTTTTAAATTCATATTATATTGTATAGGCCTTAGAAAAAGCGCGAGAAGAGCAAGAAAATCCAGTTCGACAAGACGAACTCATTTGCACTTGTTTCGTTGCAAAAAGCAAGTACATTTTCTGTAGTAAATTTTCAAAGATAAAACTTAATGTGGCTACTTTCACTATTAAATTTATAACTCAAAAGTTTCACGTACACTGACGTACGCAAAAAATATATGTTATAGTACTAAACGAGATGATCAATTTGCCTCCTTATTGGAAGAATTCTGACGTATGGTTTGCCCTAAATAAATCTTTGAATATATATAGTAAAATCACTTTAAAATTAGTTTTTGGCCTTTTTAAATTATTTAAAAGGCCTATTATTAATTGAATCTTGAAAACTACATAATAGCCTAAGAAATATATATTAAGCTTAGTTAGACTCATTTTCTCAGTTGAAATCATTTCTATGCTCATTTTTAAATACTATTGCATGTTTCCATATTTCATTTAATTGTTAAATTGAGTCGTAAAGTTGTGAAATTTTGTGAGACTATTATATAGACTATTGAGACACCATGGAACAATTGTACGCATCTTATACGATGCAAAGAAACATGACAGACTGAACAACTGATGGAATTTAATTGTTATATATATATATATATATATATATATATATATATATATATATCTATCTATATTATAAAACAGGGATGTTATCATGGGTTTTTGGATAAGAGATATTGGTTATGTGTATTTTTGTTTGTGGATAGATGGATTATGTGTTTTGTTTGTGGATAGATGGATTATGTGTATAAGAGATAATGGATAAGAGATTTTGGTTAAGAGAAAAGGGATAAGAGATAATGGATAAGAGAATTTGTTTTTGGTTATGTGTAATTTGGTGTGATGTTTATATAGATAGATTGTATATAGGGTATGATGAGAAATTGAGATATGAGATATTGAATTTTATATAGGGTATGATGATAGTTTGTATATAGGGTTATTTGTGTAATTTTTTTAAATTCCCTCAAATCACCTCACCTCCTATCACAGCTCATTCATCTCATTTTTTTAAAAAAATTGAATTCAAATTTATGTTTTCTTCTTCACATCAAATTTGTGAGGGAATTTAGGGCGGGAATGATTTTTGATCAAATCATTTCACAAAAGAAAAATGGACTGATATTGGCGTGGCGTGGGTGTAATGATAGTTTGGGATTTTTCTTTTGTGTTTGAGATCGCAGCTACTCTCATTTCACCCCCTCCATCTTCTTCTACCTCCAACTTCCTCTTCTTCTTCCTTCACAAACGCAGAGTCATCACATCACGAAGAGCATCCTCTTCTTCTTCTACCTCCATTATCACGAAGAGTAAGCACATCAAGCAGAGCCCCCCCATTGCTGAGTTTGAGTTAGAGAGCTTGAGAGCTTCATCACTTCCTCTCCACCTCAACGCTGGGTGAGTTTTGTTGGCAGTTGGTGAGTTTTGTTTGCGAGCTTCCTCTCCACCAAAAAAATTGTTTTTTTCATATGCATAATTCTCTATGTTTGTTATTCTATTCTCTATGTTTAGCACTTCTCTATGTTTAGCACTTCTCTGTGCTTATATTGTTATAAACAAAATTTGAAGGATATCACTACCCTATGCAAAATTGGTGTGATGTTTATAACATTATCACTTCTGCTATAAATTGGTGTGATGTTTATAACATTATCACTTCTCTATGTTTCCATGTTTATAACATTATCACTTCTCTATGCAAAATTGGTGTGATGTTTTGCTATAAATTGTTTATATTTTTTTTCATTGCAAACCAATGGCTAACCAACAGGATTTTCTCTTCATATTTACATGATGACTTTTGCTGTGATTTTAATTTATATAGGTGGGAAATTTCTATGCAATATTTTTTGAGTAGTTGAGAATCCTGTTTTTAGTATACTCAACTTGGTGCTTGATTATGTTTAACAATATGAATAGTTGAGTATTAGTGTATGCTTGAGTAATCTTAAACATTCCAGGGTGTTTAACAGGACAATGCATTGCCAGGATTTCAAACAAAACATTTCAAACAAAACAAAACATTCCAGGGTGGTTAGCTTTTTTAATTTATCCTCACATTCCAATAGTATGGCTTTGTGAGGTATCACTGATTAGCTCTTCATAATCAACTTGACAGGAGTGCTTGACAGGAGTGCTTTGTGAGAGTTGCTTGCTCTTCATAATCAACTTGACAGGTATTTGATGATATTGTATTGCATTTCATTCTCAAAATTTGCTAATTTACTGTTTTAATGTTAATCATATGAATTTTGAGTTTGAGTTGGTGAGTTCACAGTTGGTGAGTTTATAGCAAAACATGGAAACATGGAATTTATAGCAAAACTGATAATGTTTTAAACAAAATTTTGCATACTTGCTTGAGTGACTTGATATGATTATTGAGGGAATCTTCCTGCAACCTATGCTTGAGTGACTTCATTTTTGGTTATACCCAATAAACTTTGTTTATAACATTTTTGATATGCTTGCTCAACCTCTGCTTGAGTGACTTCCTGCAACCTATGCTTATTGAAGGATATCACTTGATTGCTCAAAAATGAGTGACTTCCTGCAACCTATGCTTGCTCAAAATGATATGCTTATTGAGTCACTCAGGAAGTCACTTGATTGCAGGAAGTCACTCAAGCATAGGGTGCTTGAGCATAAGTTGCAGGAAGT
Source organism: Scilla litardierei (assembly GCA_030789695.1). NCBI lineage: Eukaryota > Viridiplantae > Streptophyta > Magnoliopsida > Asparagales > Asparagaceae > Scilla > Scilla litardierei. The sequence goes on along the minus strand of CM061139.1, from coordinate 93,773,797 downwards.
CACTCAGAGCATAGGTTGCAGGAAGTCACTCAAGCATATCAATTCACTCAACCAAAAATCCTTATTGAGGGAACTTTGTTTATAACATAAGAGCTTGAGAACTTTGAGTGACTGGGATATTCCCTCAATAAACTGGGAAATTTTGTTTGATTGACTGGGATTATCAGTTTGAGTGAATTGATATGTTTGGGTGCTCTATTTAATAGTGGTTAGCAATGTCCTGTTTGCCATTCATAACCAAAATTCTCTATTTACTGTTTGCCATTTGCCATATGAATTTGGTTATAACCCTCAGCTTAATTTGGACATGATTAATAGGTGAGAGCTTGAAATTTTGAACCCTCAGCTTAATGCCAATGTTTTTTGTGTTCTTCAACCTCACAATGCTGCTGACATGAGAATCAAGAGATGAATTCAAAATGAGTATTTATTTTCAGTTTATACTCAATCCTTAATATTCAATCCTTAATTCTTGAGATATTCCATTTTATATTAATTGAATTGAATCTTTTAAGTTCATTTTATATTCTTGAAAATTTGAGCATATCCTATATTATGGGTTTGAAAAGATTCACATAAATGCTTGAATAAAGTGTTGAGATATGGGTTGACTAAAGTGTTGGTTAATTTGGGTTTGAATTAAAGTGTTGAGATATGGGTTGACTCAAGCAAGCATTTTCTCATTTTATTCTTTTAATTTACCCTCACATTTTCTCATTTTCTTCTTTTAAGATCACGGGAGAGCTCAAGCACCCTCTTGGTGAGCTTTGTGAATTGGTGAGCTTTGTGAACTTTGCCTTTCAGCTGTTTGGTTATGTGCATTATAGGAAACAACAAATTTTTGCAATCTTATAGCCATGAAAAATGTTTCCTATTTGTTTTTTTATTACGATTTTTTGCCATGATATTACAATTTTTTCATGTTTCCTATTCTCAAGCTGTGACTTCATGTTTATTTGTGACTTTTCCCACCCAAATAGGAAAAAACTAATACAATCATATAAACATTTATATCCTGTTTCCTGTGATCAAATTTCCTATTTCAATTTTTGTCAATAAGCTCTCTTTATCACAATTTTATCACATTCAGGTTGAGATGATATTATAGCAATGATATATGTGAACTCATATCAGTGAGGATATTTTCATTTATGTGACCTCATTTCTGAAAATGAAAGCTTGAGTATTGTTTAATGGGATATATGAGCTCTTCATATATAATTTTTGACTGTTGGGTTTAGTTAATCTTGAAAGACAGGACATATATTAATTTTTGAATGTTGGGTTTGAGTGACAGGATAAAGCTTGAGTTTGCAATTGAAAGAATATTTTAAGAATAACTGAATTTTATAAACTGAATTTTAAAAACTTAATTTTTGAATGTTGGGTTTGAGTGACAGTCAATATTGAAAGAATATTGAGAAATGAGTTTGAAAATGAAAGCTTGAGTATTGTTTTTTTCATATTCAGAAATTGGATGAGAGCTTGATATGAAAGAATATTGGCTGAATATTGAAAGAATATTGAGAAATGAGTATTGGATGAGAGCTTGAAATGAGTATTGTTTTTTTCATATTCAGCAATTGAAAGAATATTGGATGAAAGCTTCAATACACCCACTTCTCTATGCAATATTCACAAATTTTCATTTTGATAAGCACTTCATTTTTTCCTGAAAGTGTCCTGTGAAGAGCTTGATATGAGCTTGCTGATCCAAATGTTTATTCCAACTTCAACATGTAGAATACCATATTTATGACTAACATGATTCATACATGTAGCATTCACATAAGCCTCCATCTTACATTACCTGGATGTCCCTATCAACAATGCACTCATTAGCTTAAGTTCTTTTGTGTGCATTGTAGCCTGTCAAACTATGGATCCTTGGCAAACCTTAAAACAAGAAGTGCCTCAATCATAGAACCATCAATAATAGCTTTCCATAGGAACAGCAAGCAAGCAAAAAAATCAATATTTTCTGTTATGTCCTATGATAAAAAGCATCTTCAAGTACAATAAGGTATATGTATAATTTTGACATTATTTGGAGGTATATGTATAAATTATACAATGAGGTATATGTAGATGTCTTGGAGATATAAGTTTGTTAACTGAGAAGATAGAAAAATCAGTTAACTTTAAATTCTTATATTGGTGAAGATAGAAGTTTGTTAACTGAGAATATAGAAAAATGAGCAAAAAACATAACTAAGTTCAAAAAACTGAGAAGCACACTTTGTTAACTTGAAAATCTCAATGAATGTTGACATGGATCCTCAATTTATGATCCTCAATTTAAATCCTGATCCTGACAAAATTTGAATGAATATCCTGTTGACATGGACTAATTTTTTTGAATACACATACACTAAGTTCATACCTCATTGAATGAATATACTGATTGAATATCCTCATTGAATACACATATCCTGAATGAATATCCTCATTGAATGTTGACATGGATTTTTTTGAATATATATTGTATGTGTATTCAAAATTAAAGTTTGACAGATATCCTGAGCCTCATTTCTTTTTGAGGATACATATACATCTATTTTAATATCCTGATCCTCAATTCAATTTTGACAGTATTTTGAGGATATACATCTAGATGTATATGTTTGAGGTATATGTATAATTTAGAAGAGAAATCAAAAGACATATGTTTGAGGTATAGGTATATGTATATTTTTGTCCCTGTTTTTTTTGTGTTCTTCATTTTTTTGTAATCATTGAATTGTTGATTTGTAGTTATTCATTGAATGTTTTGAATTGTAGTTCTTAATTGGATTGTAGTTCTACATTTGAACTTTTGGGAATATCCTGTGATTATTAAAAACAGTTCTTAATTGAACACATATGTTTAGATTAGATGAGAAAATGTGCATACCTGGTGCATGTGAAGAGAAATTTTTTGTGTTCTTCATTTCTTAATTGGGAATAATCAAATATGTGCATGTGAAGAGAAAATGTTTAGATGAGAAAAATGAAAAAATTGAACGTTCAATTAATGTTTTGAACTTTATTCCAATTAATGTTATGAACTTTATTCCAATTGAACATAAATTGAGTTTTATAGTGTTCTGTTCAAAACTCATATGTGATAGTCCTGGTCCTCACATATGAGTTTTATAGGACTTTGAATTTTTATAGTGTTCAAATTCTTTGTTCCATTCATAACTCAATTCATAAACAATGAGTTTTATAGTGTTCTCTGTGATTGGTTTTTTCAGCTCTTTGTTGTGTTCTTCAGTTTTTTTGTATTTCTTCATTTTTTTGTCACCCCATATGTGGTTGACACTTTGTTTCATTGAATTTTTATGCTTTGAATACAAGATGATGCTTTTATTTATTTTTTTCTCTGTTTTTTGTGTTCTTCATTTTTTTGTAATCATTGAATTGTTGAATTGTAGTTAGTCATTGAATGTTTTGAATTGTGGTTCTTAATTTGATTATAATTCTACATTTGAACTTTTGGTTCAAAGCAAAGTGTTTTGGTTCAAAGCTAAAAGTAAAGTGATTTGGTTCAATTTTTTTTTCAAATCAAGTTTAGTTGAATAAAGTTTAGTTGAATAAAGTGTTAATGCATGTTGAATATGCCTGTTGAATTCAGTTGAATATGCCTGTTGAATATTCCAGTTGAACCAAGTTTAGATGAGCTTATTTTTTTGAACAAATATAGGGGAGGTTTATTAGTGGTTTGAATTGATACTTTATTCAAATGAATATGACAGTTTTGCACAATTAGATATTCAATTGAAGGTTTATTAGAGGTTGGCAGCTTGCCAATTCTTGATACCCAATTTTTTGATACCCAATGAATATGCCAGTTTTGCACAATTTGGTATTAAATTGGATATGTGAGGCATACTTTATTATGCCTGTTGAATAAAGTGTTTTGGTTTCTATTTTTTTGAACAAAATAGTCAAACATTTTCATATGTGCCAGTAACAAATGTTCATATGATTCAAAATGATGTAATTTGAATTGATACTCAATTTTTTAAAAGGAATATTGAAATTGACCTGAATCCAGTTCAAATGGCTCATATTGAAATTGTCCTGATGGTTATAATGTAGTTTAGTTAGAAATTTTGCTATTTGGCAGTATCCTGATACAACATTTCGTATGCAAATTTGGTTATTTAGAAATTAGTTAAATGGAATATGACAGGATGTGTTAATAGTTAACAAATATTGATGGAATTTGAATGAAGTGTAAATTTAGCATTAATATCAGGCAAAAAATGGTGCAAAAAATGTAGAAATGTTGATAGTTAGAAATTAGTTAAATGGAATGGAATTTGAATGAAATTTTGAAAAGAAATTTTGTTAAATGGAATATTTGTCAAACACATCCTGTCATACGACATGAGAAATTAGTTAAATATCCTGTTTGGAATTTGATATTTAATTTTTTTAGTTTATTGCAATAGCATCACCAGTTTAATTTTTTTAGTCTACCCTGCCAATTTCTAAATATGCATATGACAGGATGGAATAACAGTTAACCCTATGCATAGCATCAATTTTTTTAGTCTAACATGCCAAATAGCATAGCAGGATCTTGCTATAGACTAAAACAAATCAAGATCCTGTCAAAACCATCCTATGGATCATCAATGTTTGGAAGTGCTTTAGACTAAAAAAATTGAATTGTTACAAAGCTGGGCTCATTTCAAAAATATCGTCTCATTTCAAAAATCTGGAATCTAATGAGCTGGGATAGGAGGTATATAGACAATCTGGACTGTATTTTAATACATGAACTTACAAAGGTGGGCAGATGAGGGAGAGATTGAAGATGAAGCTGCTTTGAGGTATATTGCTGGATCATCATCAAACTAATTACATGAAGTTACAAAGCTGGGCCCAGATAATGAAGTTATGATCACCAATGTTTGGAAGTTAGGATTCCAGATTGTCTACATAAAAATCTAGAATCTAAAAAATGTAGATAAAAAGTGTAGATAATGAGCCCAAATCTGGGCACTTCCAAACTTTTCAAAAAAACCTCATATCCCTGAGCACTTTAATTTTGAAACTTCCCTCCAACAATATCATCACTTTAATTTTTTAGTCTATATGAATGCATATCCATAGGATGTGTTTGCTATTGTATCAACTTCCCTCCAACATTATCCTGCTTGGAAGTTGATATTTAATTTGCTATTAAATTGAATATGCCAGGCATATTTTATTCAAAACATGCATACTTTATTCAAATGAATATGCATGTTGAAAAAAGTGTTTTGGTTTCTATTTTTTTGAACAAAATAGTCAAACATTTTCATATGTGCCAGTAACAAATGTTCATATGATTCAAAATAATGTAATTTGAATTGATACTCAATTTGTTATTTTAATTATGTATACTCAATAATGATTCAAAATAATTTCAATTAAAGATAATGTAATTTGATAGGATCACAGTCAAGATAATCATCCTGTCACTTGTGATTTCAATTCAAAATAATGTCAACTTGATAAACTTTCAATTCAAGATAATGTAATTTGAATTGTGTATACTCAATAATGAGTCAAAATAAAATCAAATGTAAACAGAATTTATTTATGTAATCTTTTGAATTAATGCAATTTGAATTGTGTATACTCAATAATGAGTATGAATTTGAGTTGATATGTTGATATTTCTTGATTGAGTATTAATAAATTCTGAAATTCCTACTAAGCTCAAATGCAATTCCTAACAATGACATTTCAACTGAAAGTCTAATGTAATTTGAATTGTGTATACTTAATAATAAGTCAAACTAATATCTGAATGGGAAATTATAAATTGGATGGAAAATTGGAAATATATGATGGATGGGAAAATATATGCTAGATGGAAAATGCAATCTCAAATTGATGGTGGTCTAAATTTGATATGCAATCTCAAACTGATTTGATATGCAAATTACTTGGTAACTGCATTTTAATAGCTGAATACATCCTATATGAGTGAATGAGTGTGTTTATGGTTCAAATTGTGCAGAACTGATTGGGTGTGTTTAGATTGGGTGTGCAAAACTGATTTTTTTATTGAGATTTGATATACCAATTGAATATGCACCAATTGAATATTCAAACTGATATTCAATTTTTTGATACCAATTGATGCATATCATATACCAATTGAATTGGTGCATATGTACCAATTGAATTGGTGCATATGCACCAATTGTATATGATATATGCACCAATTGAATATGCAGTTTTGCATAATTGGTATCAAAAAATTGAATATTTTTTTGATACCCAACTTAACTCAAGATAATATATCTGAGTCAAGATATTTTTGTGTTTCATTAAGAAATTTTTAGATCACTCTCTGATTAACATGGATTTCTTAGGGTGTGGTCCTCCAAGCCATCAATACAGTAACAGTGAGGGTGAAGCAATGTGTCTGAGCTTAGACATCAGCAACATGTACCACAACCAAGAGGCAGAGGGTGATCTTAATGAGGGCAGAGGCCAATCACTTATGAGCCAGCTGCTCTTTGCACTTGCAGTTTTCTCATAGTTGTAAAGATGTGACATTGTAAATATTTCTTCAAGTTGTAAAGATCTTAACATGCAGGTTATATCGATAGCCCAGGCAGGTTATATAACTCAGGCCCAGGCAAGTTACTTCAAGCTGTAAAGATTTCTCCAATCAATCAACCAAGCTGTATTGATGGGTCTAGACCTAAGACACCATTGATAGAACTCTTTGTAATTAATTACTTTTGGTTTTCCATTTTCAAACTTTGTAGGGAAATTGTTGTTGAAACTGATCCCATGTTTTACATGCTAGAAATTGTTTTGTGAGATAATCAATGATACCTTTTTGTGATATGTGATAATGGCAGCGTGCATAAAAATCTGTAATGGAAATGTGACTTTGTGATAACTTTTTGTGTTATGTGATAATGGCATCGTGCTTGCTCTTTCCACATCCAGTAATGGAAATGTGACTTAGTGGTGGTGTTCATGACTCTTGAAGAATCTTCACTCTTGCTGCAACTACTGTGATTTTATGTTCATGCGGCTTCCTGCTATTTTGCAGAACGACCATTGCTTAACCTTTTCATTGTTAAATAAATCTTTGTTCATATTTTCTATCACATCATCTGTGCTTTTTTCATCTTCTAGGGGAAACAAATTTGAAGTAGTCTCAGACCTCGACCAGTCAAGGGATGAAGCCTCTAGAGTCTGGACATAGATATTTGCTTGGATTTTTTTAGCTTTACCTGCAAACACATGCTTTGACTATTGTAATCCATTTTTATTGCTCAAAATCATGTTGCCAATATTGATGTTGCACCCCAAATATCAAAATGTCACAGATGGGATTTTGTGCATCTTTGTAGTCCAAATGAGAGCTTGCAGTCTGAGAATACAGTTTCCCTTTAGTGACTGAAGGCGCCCGCAAAATTTTTGTTCGTTTAAATTTTGGAGGGGGGAATTTTTTTTTGGGATAACAAAGATTTTGAAGGGATATCTTAAATGAACCATGCCTGAGGGCACATGTCCGCATCGAATGCGCCCCCGCCGAAGGGGCCCGCGCCCATGTCGAAGGCGCCCGTGTCGCTAAATATTTTTACGCTAATTTGTTGAGCTGTGTAATTTTTGTTGTGAAAATAATTTTTTGGGGAACAAAAATTTCACGGGGGAAAATCTTTAATGAACCGTGCCCGCGGGCACGGGTTATGACTATACTATAATGTTGAATAACACCATAGTGATGGAGCATGATGACTAGGATAAGTTTTGGGGTGAAACTTGCGGGGAAAGGTTGAAAATTGAAATTTGGTTTGAACACTTAAAAATTTGGAATTTGTATTTGAAAACAAAACTTTTGGTGGAAAAATACTCATCTGACCCAAGCTTTTGGGGGATCTCTCTCTCTCTCAGCCGTGTCGAAGGCGCCTACGTCGAATGTGCCCGTGCCTTAAAAACTTTTCGAGGGTAAATAATTTTTGGGGAGAGCGACGAAGGCGTCCGCACCTAAGGCACGAAGGCCACAAAATTTTTTCGCCTAATTTGTTGTTCCGCGCCGAAGACGCCCGTGCCACTAAATATTTTTTTTGTTCCGCACCGATTTGTTGTTCCGTGCAATTTTGGATATGGAAATAATTTTTTGTGGAATAAAGATTTCGTGGGGGGAAATCTTATATGAACCGTGCCCGCTGGCACGGGTTATGACTATATTATACATTTGATAGTGATTTTTGAATCCTAGGGCTGAATAGGTCAAGCTGACTAGGACAAAGTGGTTGATAGAAAGAGGGCCATGATTAATTGTTGGGGAATGAACGGTTGGGATTAAATTTTTGTGGGTCCAAATTTTTTGTGGGTAAAAAGAGTACGCAGGATTAAGCTGTCAGCGCGCTTTGGAAATTGGAAAAAAACAAAATAGAGGAATGGGCCTTCTCTTGCTCTCCCAGCATTAAGCTGTCTAGGGAAGCTCAAGATTTTGCGTATTTGTTGTTCCGCGCAATTTTGACCGTGGAAATAATTTTTTGGGGAACAAAGATTTTGCGGGGGAAAATCTTAATTGAACCGCGCCCGCGCTGAAGGCGCCCGCTAAATGTTTTTACACTTATTTGTTGTTCCGCGCCGAATGCGTCCATGTCGCTAAATATTTTTACGCTAATTTGTTGTTCCGCGCAATTTTGACCGTGGAAATAGTTTTTTGGGGAACATAGATTTTGCGGGGGAAAATCTTAATTGAACCGTGCCCGCGGGCACGGGGTATGACTAGTATGTATATATACACACACACATATATGTATATATATACACACAAACACACACACACACACACACACACACACACATATATCATCTGAGCCCTAGCTCCCGTTCCTCATTGCGTTTTTGGGGATTCCACGTTCTTCCCGCCGCCGTTCGGCCGGCTGGTGCTCTTGCACCGAATCTCGAGTCTTCTTCCTGATTTCCCTCTTGCTTGGCTCCCTGGGCTCCGATTCGGTGGTTTCTTTGGCTGCCCTCTCTGTTTCGTTCAGAGCTGTCAGATTTTCCTCCGCTGGTCATCCTGTCAGATCTTCCTCCATTCTTTGGTGCGGCGGCCATCCGTCCTTGGCCTGGCCTCTTCGGTATGTGTGTGCCCCTGAGGCATTCTCCAGGAGACACCTGTCGGAGCTCCGGTGCCCCTCTGGCGTCTCCCCCTTTTTCTCTATGCCTGATCTGTCCCCTAGCACTATTCTCCTCTCCCCCCTCCCTAATCTCTCTTTCCCCTTGCTATATGGCCTCGTCCAGCTCAGGGCCCCCTCTTCCATCAACATCTCTGAGAGATGTCGGAGCTCCGCTGCAGATGGCGATCGATTATGTTGGTCCGTCTCTCCTTCCTGGCAGTGGCGATGCGGACCTGCATTGGCTCCCAGTTCTGAATCGGCGTCGCCCTATCTCTGGCTCCATCTTGGCCCCCTAGGGCCACCGGGCTGATGGGGTCAGGCACCCGGTCCGTGGCGGCAGCAGGTCTTCCGGTCGGGGGGGAGGCGGGGGTCGCTCCCCTTCGTTTCCCCCCCCAGTGTAGTGGGCAGCTATCGCCCCCCCTTCTGCTTCTGCTAGGGGTTTGCATGCTCATCGAAGGTTTGGTAAAATGCTTGTGTCTGTGCCTCCCTCTGTCCCTCGTTCCTCGTACATCTCCTCAACCTCCTTCAGTGCTATATGTGCCCCCAGGGTTCCAGCGAGCCCCAGCTTTAGCCTCGAATTCTCCCCCTTCCCTGGTTGGAGATGGGGTCTTCGTCGACATCCTCCCTTCCGACAATCCTCAGGCATCGGGGCGATGGATACATACTCTCGTCGGTTACTGCGTGGGCCCCCTCCCCTACTATGGCCACCTCAAGGCTTGGATGTTGCGGACGTGGAAGACCAAAGCTGAGGTCCATCTCCATTCCAAGGAGAATGGGTTCTTCTTGTTAATGTTTGACTCAGAAGCGGACTGCGGCGAGGTGCTCCACGGAGGCTCTTGGCTCCATGATGTTTGTCTTCTAGTCCTCAGGCGATGGGCACCCCACATTGGCTTAGACCACGACCTTCTCTCATCTGTGCCTCTATGGGTACGATTTTCTCAACTTCCCCTTCAATTATTGTCCTCAACAATCCTTGGAAAGTTGGCAAGCATGATGGGGCGGCCTCTTTTCACTGATGCAACCACGGCCAATGCCACCCGCCTATCTTTTGCCCGGGGTTTCATCGAAGTCGACGCTACCTCCTCGTTCCCTTCTTTTATCTCCGCTTGCCTCGTCGATGGCTCTGTTATCCTTGTGGTGGTGGAGTATGAACGCATCCCTCCGCTATGCTCCCATTGTCGATGCTTCGGTTATGATATCTGTCAGTGTGCCGCTCCGTCGTGCCCCCCCTCCGCAACCACTGCAGCCTTCTTCATCACTGAATTCTACACCCCCGGCGACCCAATCCCCTCTGGCTGCGACTCCTCTACTCTTGCCCCGCCCGCTATTGGCTCAGTTACGGCATCTATGGCTTCGCCCCTAGCTCCACCCTCCCTCCTTCCCCTTGCAGATGGCATGGGATTGTTCCTGCCCTCCCCTGATGACGATGATCTCCTTGACTCTGATGATGATGTTGAGGTTGTTACAATGATTGGCAAGCCCTATGAGGCCCATTCTAGCCTTCTTACTGATATTGCTTCGCATGTTTCTTTTCCCACTGCAGTCGACGTATGCCCTCTGCTAAGGCTGGAGTTGGAGACTCTGGCGCCTCTGACGACCCTGATGATGGTTTGTTAATGGATGATGATTTGGATGATGTTACTGATGAGGAGCCCGTCGTTAATGACCTTAACCGTACTGACGAGTGCGATGAAATAATTGCATAGGCGGTGCGTCTAAGTACCCTGCTCCCCAATATATCAATGTCCTCCAGCGCTGCACTCGTCGGCCCTGCCAGCGGAGCCTTCGGATCATGCAGAGTTCCCTTCGTTGACTGTTGGTTGTTAGTATGGTTTTCGGCTAGAGAATTTTCTTTGGCCTGGTTGTGTGGTGTCTGCTTTGGTGGGGGGCATTGTTGGGTGTTGATTGGAGGCTTCGGGTCTAGGTTATTGGGTGTTGGCCTTGCCACCCCCTTTTTCCCTTATGCTAGTTTTCTTCCTCCTTTCTGTGTGTGTTTGTATGTTGGGTCCGTCTTCCTTATCGTGGTGCTTGGTGACTGCTTTTCAGAGCCTCTCCCAAGTCTGTATAGTGTTTGTCTGGCCCGGTTGGTTTCCTTTCTATTCTTAATACACTTACCTTTCAATATATACATACATACATACATATATATAGCTAAATCTTCAAATGAGAACATTTCGCACGGTGCGAAAATGTTTTAATCTTTTTATTTTGAAATTTTTTTTAAAAAATTCTTTTTTCCACCCTCATTATATGTTGTTATACCCCCCTCAAAAAATAATGGTTGAGAACTAATGTCATTTGGCATTCGATCAAGGTATTTCATCAAATTCGCACGTTTTGAGACCGTTAAATTTGTAACGGGTGGATGGGTGCTCTAATCCCCAACGGGTTCACCCATTATTTTCCCTGGGGTATATAATTGTATGGATTAAACATCAAAAAAAATTATGAAATTTTTTTTCAAAAAAATAAAAAAATGTTTTCGCACGGCTTTCACATGGGGGTTTTCGCACCCGAAGATTGCCATTTATATATATACGTATGTATATATATACGTATGTATATATATACGTATGTATATATTGAAAGGTAAGTGTATTAAGAATAGAAAGGAAACCAGCCAGGCCAGACAAACACTATACAGACTTGGGAGAAGCTCTGAAAAGCAGTCACCAAGCACCAGAATAGGGAGATGGACCCAACAGTACAACACACACAGAAAGGAGGAAGAAAGCGAGCATAGGGGAAAAGGAGGTGGCAAGGTCAACACCCAAAAAACCTAGGCCTGAAGCCTCCAATCAACACCCAACCACGCCCCCAAACAGGGCAGACACCAAACAACCAGGCCAAAGAAACTCTCTAGCCAAGATCCATACTAACAACCACCAGTCAACGATGGGAACTCTGCATGATCCGGAGGCTCCGCCGGTAGGGCCGATGAGCGCAACGCTGGACAGACATCGGGACATTGGGGAGGAGGACACTGAGACGCTCCACCTCTGGAATCCATTTGTCCTGCTCGTCAGTACGGTTGAGGTCATTAACGACGGGCTCCTCATCAGAAACGACATCCAAATCTTCATCCAACGACAAGCCAACATCAGTGTCATCAGAGACGCCAGAAACTCCAACTGCCCCATTATCAAACTCCCCCTCTTCCAAGGCATTCTCTCCCTCTATCGAGGTAACTACAGGGACCCCACTAACAGCACCCACAACACCACTCTCCTCCGCCAACAAAGGAACACACAAGACGGCGATAGACTCAACATCGACTCCACTGTCATCTGCAGCAGAGCAGGACGGCTCGCCCATAATGGCAACTATCTCCACCTAAACATCCGAGTCGAGAAGTTCATCATCATCAGGAGCAAACTCAACGACACCAGCAAAGGCTGAAGCCAGGTAGGAAACAGTCTCCGCAGGAGGCACGAGAACCGAAGAGCCCGCAACAGCAGGGGTCTTCGTACATAGCGGTGACTACAACAGGGGAAAGGGTCATGGTACAGCAACTGCCGAGGGGAGAGGCCTGGTCGACGAGGCACACTGAGAGAAGTCATGCCCAAAGCAGCAGTAGTGGGAGCAACGAGGCAGCCTCTTTTCATATTCCACCGCGACGGAGAAAAGGGTACCGTCAAACAATTGCAGTGCAATAGCCTCAGGGAAATTGGACTTGGAATCAATCTCAACGAAGAAACGAGCAAAAGACATACGGTAAGCACTCGCCATGGCCTCATCAGAGAAAAGGGGCCGATTCACAGCGCTAGCTATCCTCCCAATGATAGCAGAAGACCATAGCTGGAGGGGAAGCAGGGGGAAGCGTATCCACATAGGGACAGCTGATAACAGATCTCGGGTGAGGCCAATGTCAGGGGCCCACCACCGAAGTACCACAAGACGTCCGCCGGAGCAGTCAGCCTCCACATCAAACTGGAAAGAAGAACCCGTTCTCGCGGGAGTGGATGTGGATCCCTCTTGATCTTCCATGCCCGCCCAACCCAAGATAGGATATGCCTGTAGAAGGGCCTATCCCCCACAACATAACTGACGAGAGTGTTGGCCCAACGACCGATAGCCTCAATAATTTCGTCCCGAGGGACGTCAACCATCAACCCCAATGGAGTATAGGAAGGGGGAAGAACGGGAGCTTGCAGATAGGGGGGACAACCCGACTAGAGGAGCAGCTGTCACGAAAAGAGGGTGTAGAGGAGTAAGAGGATCGCGTGACCAGAGGGGCGCTAGCCCTACGAGGACCAAGTCGATGGGGCAAAGCGCCAAGATTATGGCGGCCAAAAGGGTGCCCAACCAGTGACGCAGGGGGGACAGAGTCGGCAGCAACCCCAACGCTGTGCACAGACCCCCGGCCACCACCACTACCAGCGCAAGCAGGAGCCGAAATAGGCTTACCCTGGCGACGCGAAGCCACCAGAGTCCAACCACCGGGATCACCACCTGCCCCAGCCAAGACTATCTTATAATGCGGCAGAATGACTCCCATGGAGGAAGATGGCATAGCAGGACAGGAGCGAGGACAAGAAGAAGAAGCTGCCAAGGATACTGACCCAGACCCGCGGCCAGGCAAGTCCGATGACTCCAAAGGGGACTGGAGCAGGGGAAGACCCAGGAGATCAGATGCTTAAGTTGGCGACGAGAAACCCGAAGAAGTCGACTGACGACGGCAAGTAACCTATATCCGACAAGAAACAACGGACCGACCTGAGTAAAAAACAAGAACCAATCCCGATCCAAGATCAAGAATCGATCAAACAAAATCGATCCCGATCAGGCAGGTCTGACCGGCGGTGGAGACAAGCTCAGATCACTGCTGAATCGTAGGGGGATCAAGGCAGCTATGACATATATATATATATATATATATATATATATATATATATATATATATATATACTAGTCATAACCCGTGCCCGCGGGCACGGTTCATTTAACATTTCCCCCGCGAAATATTTGTTCCCCAAAAAATTATTTCCACAACCAAAAATTAAAATAACAACAAATTAGCGTAAAAATATTTAGCGACACGGGTGCCTGTGACGTGGAACATTAAATTCAGCGTAGTCGTCTTTGACATGAAACAACAAATTCGACGCGGGCACTTTTGGCGAGAAACAACAAATTCGACGTCGACACCTTCAGCGTGAAACAACAAATTAACGTAGAACTATAAATTCGGTGCGGACGCCTTCAGCATGGAACAACAAATTAGCGTAGGCGCGGGCGCCTTCGACCATAACACGTGCCCTCAGGCACGGTTGATTTAAGATATCACCTCAAAATATTTGTTCTCCCCAAAAATTATTCCCCCTCCAAAATTTAAACGAACACAAATTTAGCTTCGACGCGGGGACCGATTGATGACCAAGACTAATCGTAGTTAGCCCTAGGATTAAAAAATTGTATAACTCACTCGATTACTAATTACTAAATAAGCCGAGCTTGATTAGTGTTGGCAAACTTTTGGTTAGTTTAAACCCTACCAATCATAACAAATGTTAATAAATATAAAAAGAGACAGAATGTGGTTCTTGGGACTGAAGTTCAAAGACTTTCTATGAGCTTTGGATAATGTGATGATCATGCAATGTATGTACATACAGCTAGAGAGCATTATCTTGTAATTGAATGCTTTAATTTACTCTTAAAGTTGCTAAAGCTTGTCGTTAGGCACACAGTGTTATTTTTTCCAAGCAATTATTCTAACCCCCTTATCACAACGAACAGAGGTTAGTTTGGGATTAAAATTTTTTGAATTAAATCACAACTCATCACAAATTTCAAAATATTGATTTTTACGCTAATTTTTTGCTTGGTTTGATGGCATGATTTTAATCTTGATTATTTGCTTGGCAAATTTTTGCTTGGTTTATTGGCATTATTTTGCTGCCATGCATTAAATATGGAATTATGTGAATTTAGCTGGAGTACATAGCAAATCCAGAGTTTTGGTATCAAATATTTATATGGAGAATTTAGCTGGAGTACATAGCAATCCGTAGGTATGCTTTTTATGTATCTGGAGAAATATTATGTGCTATTGTTTCAATTTTTCCTAAACGACACTTTTTGATTGGTATCAAATCTGGAGTTCATATCAAATCCATAATTCTTTTTATGTATCAGAGTTTTGGTATACATAGTTCTTTTTATGTATCAATCTGCAGAATTCTTTTGGTATCATTTATGGAGTACATAACAATTTGCAACTTAGACGCTGGAGGTATGAATTTTTTATGCATACCCCAAACCACCATGTACACGTGCAGCTTACATAACAATCTACAGCTTACATAACAATCTGCAGCTGAAACTGCATATGAGTACAATATACTTTGCTTGGTTTCTAGAAATGCAACAATTGGTTATCAAACTCCATATACTTTTTTTGGAAATGCAACAATTGGTTATCAAACTGCAAGTACTTAATTGGTTTTTGGAATGCAACAATTGGTGTGTACAATATACTTTTTTGGGTATTAAAGTGCATCTACATGTATGCTTTTTTTATTTAGATGGAGAAATATTTTTGTGATATTGTCTCAATTTTGTTTAAACTACACTTTTTGCATCTGCATGTATGCTTAAGCTGCACTTTTTGCTTGGTATAAAATCTGGAAGTTGATATGCACTTGAGAAGCTGTCACCTGGAAGCAAATATCACCTAAGATGCGCTTGAGAAGATGTGCTTGAGAAGCTGTCACCTAGCCGCCTCAATTTTTTCTTGGTATAAAGTTTTCACATGGTATCAGCCGCAATCAGCTAGCATCAAATATCAGCCTCAAAGAATCCATGTTACAACACACAAAATCTAATGAAAAATCATTAAAAACTGCTAACAGTAATTATCAAAACCAAATTAGCCCCTCAGCATTAGGAGCTTATCTCATATATCAAATTCATATGGGGAAGAATCTTAGAATCTCATTAATATGGTCAATAGGACCCTACAATGAAGTTCAACCATTGAAAAAACAACCTTTATTTCAGAATTTGAAAACATCAATAGAGGTCTAACTTTCACTTCTGGTTTTCTTTTCCCTCAAAGAGGGAGTAACCATACGCCAACGAAATAGGCCCAAAAAATATAATGTTGATCACCTCTATAAGACCTTACTCTGTGCTCAAACATTAGGCAGTGTCATATGCAATTCATTATCTTGAGTCCAAACCCTTGCTTCTGATTATCAACCTGACAATGGTTAGAGATAATGTTAGAGGCAACTTCAAAAATAGAAAGCTAGATGAACTGATCAAAGAAGAAAAGGCTCAGGTAAATTCTGCAGCACGTTTTTGGGGAAATTGTCAGTAGTCCATAATGCATAAATTTGATATAAAGCAATGTACATAACTATTTACATTCTATATAAACATATCATAAAAGCAATACCTCGAAAACAAACATGTTTTCATTGTAATTGGCAGCATGCCCAGATGTTTCACATAATTTCATGTTGTACATATTTGGGATCAAGACCTATAAAACAAAGCAAATGAAGTTAGAACCTTAGATTTAAAATATCTGACGTATCACATCAATCAAAAAAGTTATATAACCTTTGTCTCTATATTGTCCACGGATGAATTCAATTAACTTACTATATACTTGTTCCATATGGTAAGAAGAAACAACTTCCAAGGATGCATGCTTAACCAAAACCAAGTTGCTAGCCAATCTTTAGGGTGCAAGTTCTAAAAAGAAAATTTATCGTATATTTACCTAAGGTAATGAATAAAGAACAATTCTTGATTCTGCCCCAATATCCTATGATCATACTCCTCCTGCTTCTCCTTGCTCCACTTCTACAAACATAACAAAAACACAAATCATTTCAAAAAATAAATTCAAACACAAAAAACAAAATTGTAGCAATAGCTAATATTATGTTGTAGCTAATTGTATAATAGATTTCTAAAGAGAGAAATATAGTGATGGTGCTTACCATTAGTCCTCATTATAATGTGGCCTGTAATCTATTTGTTGATGGAATATAAAGCTAATGAGGGTTTCGATGAAATCACAACAAAATTCCCAGCATAATTATCCAGTTGCATATGCTTGGGTTACATAAATAAAAGCCAGCATCACCATCAACCAAGTTGCTAGCTAATACTTTAGATTGCAAGTTGTAGAAAGAAAATTTATCCTAAATTTACCTGAGGTCATGAAAAAAGAACACTTCTTGACTCTGCTGCAATATAATGTGATCATATTCATTCTGTTTTCCCTTGCTCCACTTCTGCAAACATAACAAAACCCTAATCATTTCAAAAAATATATGCCATGTGAGTAGCAAAATAGAATATATTTAGCTAAGATAAGTGCCATGTGAGTAGCAAGAAACATGAAGTGGTTAGGAGTTCATAATTTTATTGCCATAATTATGTGCATATTTTTATAATTTACTAAATGATATGAACACAAAAGGAATTAAACTTTCAGGCCTTCTTCCTATCTGTTGTAATTAAGTTTTTTGAATTTAACAAATGTCAGATAAATTCATAACTGAGGATGAGAAGAAAAATGTTAGATAATCAAATCAACTGCAAATTTCTACTTCATAAAACAAACTCATAATTCAAGACAATTTCTTAGCAAAAAGCTAGCTTCACCAAATTATATAATTCAATTGAACAAAATGCCTTACATTAGGGGTCAAACCACATCTAACTGAACATAGATGAAGAATCAAGACTATTCAAGCTCATTAATGACAAAAAAATGGTGTAAAACAATGGGAGAACATACAAATCATTCCACATCCACAGCTAAAATTTAAACAGGAACTGACCTCAAACAATCAATTTTAACAAAAAAATATGTTGAATTGAACAAAATTAAAAGAGGAACTGGCCTAAAACATTAAATTTCTCCAAGCAAAAAGAGCTACATTTTTGGCAAACTACTTATATATCGGCTCTAAGATTCATCATTGGATGATTTTGGAACCAATAACAGTGAGAGGGGATACATTGCAAGTCATTTGATTTCTTGAATAAAACCAATAATAATGACAGATGATACATTGCAAGTCATGGTTCACATTTGTCGGCATTGACTACAAAGCACTGGAAAGCATACATGTATTCAGTTGCTACGCTTTTTCTTATTAAAAGGATAGATGATACAAAGTACATGCCCATAATCTCTGCCAAGAAAAGTACGACATATGTAAATGAACCACTACTTACTCTCAAAACAGCAAAGAACTGCAATTTCAATGTCTAATTCCTTCTAAGGATGTGAGTAAAACCATGGAAGTTGAGTAAGGAGAACATAATAATAAAATGCTACACTTTCAATGTCTAATTCCTTCGATTACAATTTGCGTATCAAAAAGTCAAATTTCTCTTTAAACTACTTCCATCACATAAAAGTAATATTATTCCAGCCCAATTAAGAAAAGTGATGGCAAAATTTCAAAGAGAAATTTGACTTTTAAAATAGAAATTTTGCCAGCTTAAGTAAATTCTCAGTGTTTAAATATTATTCCAGTCCAATTAAGAGCTCAATTTTACAGAGGAATTACAATAGAAATCAATTAAAACTTACGACCCAAATAAATGATGAATCACATTTTACCAATATAAAGAACATCAGTTTCATGTAGAAGCACTAATGATTGAAGCTATGCTTAATCATTGAGCATGGAAGATAAAGTAAAAAAAGCAGGGAAGATAGAGTAAATAGAGGCACATAATTACCTTCATAAGATTTGTTAGGAAGCCTCTGACAGATATGACAATCAGCATTCTGATTAACAGTAAGGATATGTACTGTCACAAAGAGGCATAAAACAAAAGCAAATACAATATTAGCCTGTCAGCCAAGCAAGTATGGAATATATAAAGTCGTGACAAATACATGAATGCATAAAAGATATCAAGGAATATATGTATACATATGTCTATTTGTGAGATATCCATTCATACGGTGTCTGCTTTTTAAGCCGACTCAATGCAGATGTTGTGGTACCTGCTGTTTAATGTCATCTATGTTTTTAATTAATGTGTTATTTATGTACAGAGTTCTCAAAGTTGCACATTATTTTGTGTTGTATTACTTTAGTGTATACATGATAGAATTAGTGTGCCATCATTGAATAAATTTTTTTATTGATAAATTGATGACATATCTTTTGAACTTGGCATTATAGGTAATAATTTTCATGAAGTATCATAAAACTATGATTATAAGCAAATATTTGAAACATCCGAATTCGATGCATATCCTCTCTTAAACTATGATTTTAGGGTTTTAGCTTGAACATGCATGGTATTTGTTCACAGTTTGTATTGGGATGGAAATGGTTGCTGCCCATATTTTTGGCTGCATAATTGTTTCACTGTTAAGACTGGAGCACAGGACAGAGAGGAGAATCAATTTTGCTGCCATTTTCATGCCTAGCAGGTATAATCATAGTGCCATCCTAAAGACATGAAAGAAAAAGGCACCAATGATGAAGCACATTTTAATTGATTTCTATTTTTAAAACCTCTGTAAAATGGATATATCTCACCAATAATAGTGTCTAGTACATTGACAATGAAGCTCTATGAAATATATGTCTACCTGAAACTGATACATCATACCGGTGTCAATTTGATCTGCTGGCTCATTTAATTTTAATTGATGCTGATTCTTAATTACAAAAAAAGCATATGAGTAGAAATCCAACAAACCTGCTTAAGGATATCCCTGCAAAAATAACAGCTCCTTGTGCGGCAGGTAGCTGGGGGGAGGAGGTAAGAGGGGGCTAAAGGGAGAGGGGGTTGTGGGCTGAGGGCAGGGCTCGGCTTATTTTTCTTTTCATATTCCATGCACTGTTTTTGGATTGGGGTGGGAGGAGGTAGGTGAGAGGATGGCCGACATGGGGGATGCCCAATAGCAAGGGGGTCTTGGGGTCGGATGATGTAGGAGGAGCTCGGCAGGGGGCTTGCATCCAAAGTGATAGAGAACATTTAAATTCAGTTATATTTGACATATACAATAATTAAATACAACACTATCTACTAATGAATCTTTGGCCAACAAAACTTTGCTTCATAAAATGTGCCGATACTCAGATATGTCCAGTGTTGGACTTCAACAAAAATCAACCTGGATCTTGTCAAAAGAAACAAAGAACCAACAAAAGTTGGTGCCTCCCACACCCAGACCAAGCTAATCAGATTGTATACCAACTATGATACACAGTGTTGGTCCAAACATCAAAAATGATAAAACAATTATAGGGAGTGACAAATGTATACCATGCCAGTTATTTTTATGGCCATAAATTTAACTATATTAAGAACTAAATTTTAATAATCTAAGTTCTGCAAGACTAAGGAATGAGAATCAAATATTTGTGCATCATTCCAACATTCTTTTAATTAAAAAGGAAAAAAATTAAACTGCAAGAATGCGACCCATATAAAGCTGTCGTACAATGAATAAAATGATGTATACTTGGAATGAATTCATTCACCCACATGGTCCATGGACCTATTGCTAGAATTTCCACCATCCGAACTTCACTGAACATGAATTTTGGGGTAATTTCTAAGCGGGGAAATTTTTTGGGGTATATAAATGAGAAAATCACACATATGTAACAGTTTTGGAACCTTTGGATGGATGGATGCAAGAATCCTCCAAATGTTATACACAGTTTTCAATTGAAGCTCTTCCTTTATTATGTGATCATGGTGGGGATTTGAATTATGTCAAGGCATGTGGTTTATTAAACAATCTTACCATTCTATCAGATACTGATATGAACTATGTGTTCATAATTATATTAGATAATGATATGAAATCACTTAATGTATTGCAGAAATGCTAATTTTGGGCTTTTTCATATTTCATTTGAATAGCTAAATAAGTTATCCTTTATAGTTGCAAACATTTAGGAGCAAAGCCATTACAGATGCTTAGATTACTTGTTTTTGGTTCATGTATTTAAATCTTCTGAAACATAAAAAAACTTTAGTAAGAGATTTTTTGTCTGTTATGGAAGGGCCTTCGGGTCACATTGCATTATGTTAAAATGTAGACATTGATCTTTGCTCCTATCATTTGACTATCTCTGTACTCTTGATTGGTAATAAACATATTTTGATTTATATGGAAATCGTTGAAAAATCCGATTTCTTCTTATAATCGGTCGTGTTTACAAGAACCTGGTTACTATGAAGATGGGAACTTTGGTATCAGGCTGGATAATGCTCTTATAGTCAAGGAGGTGAATACAAAATTCAATTTTGGTGACAAAGGATATTTAACATTTGAGCACATCACAAAGGTAAGTAAGCAGTTTGATGCTTTCTTTCTTTTTGGAAATGAGAACCATCAAATGTCATGTTGCATGGATTAGGCCACATTTACAATAATCCTACATAGCCAGATCATTTAATTTGCATGATTTTCTGTTTGACAAACATGAAGGCTTCTTCGTCTATGATTTGGGAACTTTCATTTTTATAGCATCAGACAGGATATTTCATTACACACCATTGAACTTCACAACTGACTATCTTATAAGAGAGTATGATGCTCCTAATACATCAAGTGGGTGTACCAGTGTTCTGTTGCAAAAAGAAAAATAACCTGCCACTTCTTGGTGGTCCTCATTTTGTTAAGATCAACTACTATTAATTAATGCTGGTATAAAACCATAATAACTGTCATCCCTAGACTAAAATTGATTTCTAAAATTACTGGGACCTTTTAGGTGCCAATATAAGTTGACACAGATGCATTCAAAATTTATGTGTATATCTTTTAAACATTTCTTGCATTTTTCCAATCTGATCAGAGTGCATTTTCACTCCTTTGATTCCTCATTGATAAGTGGCATATTTGTCATGCCTTCCCTCTTTGCAATCTTTTTTAACAATAAAATTAAAGGTCATGGATAAGCTCTCAAACTATAGGTCGAGATATCTCCCCTAAAGCTACCAAGCAGTCCAATATTTAGGTTTTGCCAGTCAAGTTTCTCCTTGTGCCCTCACAAAAATACCATTGTGTTCATTTTTCATTTCTGTAGTATTAAATCGATCAATTTCAAAACTCATACTCATCTTATTACACAATTTCATCCAATTATGCTGTTAAATTTTGATGATATTATGTGTTTTTTAGGAACATTACAGAAAAAGCTGATGGACATGAAGCTGATGACACCAGAAGAGATCGAATGGGTAGATTCATACCATGACACCTGCCGAGAAATCCTAGCACCATATCTAAATGATTCGGAGATGCAATGGTTGAAGAAAGCAACGGAACCCATTGTACTCAATAGTTGAACATGAAGACTGAATATGAGCATGAAGACTGCATGCTTATCGCATATGTTGGACTTAACAGTTGAACTTAAGCATGAAGAACAAACATGCGTTTGTCCAAAAATAGGATCCTTTATAGCATCAGGGCTGGCGCTCCGAATCTCATACCAAATCTATGGAAACAGCTGCGTGTCTCTGTACAGAACAAAAATAATATATTAATAATAATTAGCAACATAAACGTTGGACAATCTTTAACAAAGCGAAAGAGAAAGTAAATGATTATCAGACCAATATGCCAAACATACAAAAACCTGATGTTTCCCCATTTACATAATTATGACCTACAAATTTCATGACATAAAGTCACAAGCATGCCTTAAAATAAGATGTTGGCAGCTCGAGTAAAAGTCTGCTGCTCAGAACAGTTATATCAGCTCGACATCACAATTGTAAGTTAGATGAAGACCTAAACAACTAATTGCATCTGGTATGAATTATCAAGACATGGGTGTGGGGATTTGCTATTATTATTACCACCCACATGCCGAGCAATATCATCATTCAGAACCCAGTGTAACAATATTGGGGCATGGCATATGGACATGCTCAAATAGACCCTTATCTGGACAGAAAATAGGCAAGGCTTTCTCAATATTAAAAAATACTGAAGTTTGATAGAAGCAATGCTAAAGACAGTTTTATATAAACTGCAAGTGACAAAATTACATTTTCAGTTCATGCACCAGATCAATGAGATTTATCCCTCAAGTCCAAGACTCCAAACATCCCCAACCAAATATACACAGATACAAACTTCTTAGCTTATGGATAGAAAAACCTCAATTGACCAAAACTATTGAAAACGGATAGGTATGTTTTACTAATCTAGCCAATGAGTCTACTGCTCTAAATACTGCATTCCGGTCCTCAACTGAAAATGCCAACATATGAAATTCTGATAGTTAATGAATTTGCTACAACAATGATCATCAATTTCTGATGTTGTAAGCATTGAGGTAACTATTAACATCCTTGTATGAATAATAAAAATAATTAGATGATCAATATATTTTTTAAGTAAACCATATCGTCCAAATAAGGACTGCCCAGTTTCTTTATACTATCATTCTTCTAGGGCTATAACACTCTGGACAATAATTGGTAGTACAACCATTTACATCTCATAAATTTACATCATGTTATTCCAAATATTGCCAAACATAAACTTGTGATTGCATGATGTAGCATCATGTATCATATTTAGATTAGACATGCATTTCTTAAAAAATTAGATATGCATCATGCTACTGAATATGAACAAAATTGAACGTATAAAGATGTACATGCTTCTTCTTACAATTGTGTGTATTGAAAATCAATTTAATGTTAACCTTTGCATTACAACTAACACGTGGTGTGCACACAACAGGTTACGCTAGTAAACAAAACCGAACAATCCAACAATCTAGAAAATAGCACGAAGTTAATATCAAAAGTTCAGGTCAAAACTTAAGAGAAGATGTAAGTAAGAGAAAGTAATATCAAAACTCAGGATGAAAACTGAAATATATACCTTCAATTGAGTTGTCGATGCTTCAGATTCTTATTTCATCCCCTCATCCAAGCATGCGTCGGATTTGTTCCCTTCTAGCATGCACCTGATATTCTCATTGTCCTTGAAATTAGATTGGATTGAAACAGAGATTGCAAGGTCTACACTTTTAAAACCGGTTCATCTTTAAAAATAGGCTCCCTTCATTGAAAAAAAGAAAAGGCCTCACCGGATCATCCCTAAAGTGCATGCAAGGTACATGATAATTTTGCTCATCTGTATCTTTTTGAAGAGTGCGATATACCATCTCCTCGCTCTCAGAAACCTAAAGTTTTCACCTTTCACCAAAAACAGTGCTCAGTCCATCGAGAGAGGCATTGAGGGAGGGGGAACGTACATAATTTCTAAATTACCTTGAGAACGGTCACCTTCTTCCTGAGATTAGGGAGTGAGGAGAGCAAGTCCATGAGCAAGGAGCAGAGAGGCTTGCAATTGATGATAATATAGATGGGGCTTTTCTTCTAATTCTGGAGAACTCCGAGGGAAGGGGAGGGAGAGAGGGAGGGGGGAGCGGGATGGTGCTGTTGGTGACTTGCAAACAAAATTTCAATCCTTCGTTTTCCCCCCAAATTTTGAATTAACATTTGAGTTTTCAAATTTTTGAGCCTTCAAATTTTGAGTTTTCAAATAAAATTCCCCCCAAACATAAAATACTTGTCCTAGTCAGCATCTTGTGTTTGTCCTAGTCAGCAATTCTTTGTCCACGTAAGACAAACCCATGCCACGTAGGACAACATTCAAATTCTTCATGTTTTATAGAATAGATATATTGAAAGATTAAAGTATTCTATATATATGATAAAATATACAAAGATGAGTCAGGGCTAGATGCATTAGAATGGGGAGCGGACACAAGCGTCGTCACCCATTACTAACTTATCCAAACCCCAAACCCAAACCTTGGTCAAATACATGTGAGAACTAAGCAAACACAAAACCAACACTCAGCTCACGCAGCAACACATTTGCAAAGCTCCCAGTGCTGCGTGAAGCACAGCACAGCCAACCCTATAATTGCCGAGCAATGTAAAATAAAACCGGCCTAAATTGTGAATAACGGGCATTGCACTCTTATATTACCCAACACCACTGAATGAGTTAATCATCCGCAATCCATGATATCCGCAATATATATATATATTTGGAGAATATGCTTTATCTTTATTGAGACATATGTAAAAAATACAGGACGCTCACGGATGGAAGAAGGATGTGAGTAACCCGAGACATGAGCACAGGCGCCCATATCCCAGCTGATACATGACACCTTCCGCTATCCGTAGGGTCAAAAAGAACAAAAAATACAGGGATATCAGACTAATCAATCAAACCCCAATTAGAAGGGGGCGCCATATCAGAATCTCGATCCCAATCAGCTTGCCTCAAGGTAATTCTGACATCATCAGCGATATTTTCAAAGAGAAGAGTCTGAATCTGATTGTTTCCTTCGAAGATCCTTCTGTTCCTCTCTTGCCAAATGTGCCAAGTCATCACTGCCAAGACCGTTTTGGCTAATCTCCCCACAGTGTTCTTCCCATGAAAAAGTGAAAGTATCAGGTCTCCAATTCCAGTCAAGGTAGAGGGTAGAATATTTGTGACCCCCATTTTAAGGAAGCTCCTGTAAAGGAGGTAGTTAGTATAGGAGCATTCAAAAAATAGATGATCCATACTTTCATGAACATTATCAGAACATAAAACACAGTAGGGTGAAGTAGGCAGCTATGACCTTTATATATATATATATATATATATATATATATATATATATATATATATATATATATATATATATATATATATATATATATATATATATATATATATATATATATATATATATATATATATATATATATATATATATATATATTGGAGAATATGCTTTGCATCTTTATTGATATAACGGAAAAGTACAAGACACTCCCGGCTGGAAGAAGGATGTTAGTAGAGCAGGATAAGGGCACAGGCGCCATCACCCCACCAATACTAAGCACCTCCCGCTAACCGTAGGTCAAAATAGAAAACAAAATACATGTACAATCAGCCTAGTCTATCAGCCCCCAATTTGAAGGGGGGCTCCATCAGCATCCTGATCCCAATCCACATGTCGTAAAGCAATTCTGACGTCATCAGCAATGTTCTCAAATAACTGAGTATGAATCTGACTAGCGCCCTCAAAGATTCTCCTGTTCCTCTCTTTCCATATGTGCCAAGTCAAAGCAGCAAGTACCGTCCTGACCAGCCTCCCCATATTGCTCTTCTTATGAAATTGGGCCAGAATCAGATTGCCTATTCCAATAAGTGTAGTAGGCAAAGTGGAGGATACCCCAAGTTTAAGAAAGCTCCTGCAAAGAATGTATTTAGTATAGCTGCACTCAAAAAATATATGATCCCTATCTTCCTGAATACTATCAGAGCATAAAACACAAAAGGGTGAAGTAGGCACTCCCCATTTTACGAGCTTGTCACGGGTGAGAAGCTTCCCATGAAAAGCCCGTAGTAAAGTGATTGCCATCTTGGGAATATGCCCCTGGAACCAGACCACCTTGTAATAGGGAAAAAGAGGCCTAATAGACCGAGATCCATCCCATGCACTGCGAAGGGTAGGAGAATTGGAAACCCAGGACCAAGAGTCATTGCCCCTGGTCAAGACCACCCCGCTAAGGAGGTGGCAGACATGAATGAGAGAGCTGCTCTCCACCCATTTACCCTCAGTCCAGTAATCACTAATAGTATACTTCTCCTCTCCAGTTGGGACCTCAAAGGAGTCTCCAAGGGGACCACAAGGAAGCCAATTATCATACCAAAACAAAGTAGATTCCTCATCCCTGACCATGCGTTTAGTGAGCTTTTTTGTAATATCCCGACAACGGAGCATGAATTTCCAAGACCCAGATTGCATTGCACAAGCTTTAGCCACAAAGAACACAGTTCTTCCCAGATAATGATTCCTCATATAAGAGGCCCAAGCGCCCTGATGGGTCAGCATACGCCAAGTTAACTTGACCCCATAGGCCCTATTAAGATCAGAGAAGCGTTGAAGACCCACTCCTCCCTCCTGTTTAGGGACACAAAGGTCCTCCCAAGCCCAGACATTGGACGACCCCCAAATAAATTTCCGGCACATCACATTAAGAGTATTCAGAACAGACTTGGGAATGCAAAAGGCTTGCATCCAGAAAGCGACCATGCCATAGATAACAGATCTGACAAGCTCAATACGACCAGATATAGAGAGGAGAGAGGAGGTCCACCCTTGCAATCTACTTTTGCATCTATCAATCAACTTGGCATACATATATGCTTTAGGATATTTGGAAGAGAGGGGGAGCCCCAAATAAGTGGTAAGGGCCTGCACACGCCTAATACCCAAAATATCAGCAATCCTAGCAGGGTCCTTAGTACCCTTGCTAAAAATGCTCGCGCTTTTACTCCAATTAACCTCCAACCCAGTAAAATTTCTAAAAGTGCAAAGAAGATCCTTCAACCCTTCAAGAGATTTGGTATTGGCACGACAGAAGACCAATAGATCATCAGCAAACAAAAGATGCGTAACCGCCCCAACCCTTTTCATGGGCAGAATACTACGACTGGCAGTAGCTTTGGCCATAAGCAGGGAGAAAGCCTCCATAACAACCACAAAAAGATAGGGAGATAGAGGATCGCCTTGCCTGAGCCCTCTATTAGATTGAAACATACCAAACGGAGAGCCATTGACCATAACAGAGAAGGAAGGAGTAGAGATGCATTCACCAATCCCCCTAATAAACTTGTGTCTGAAGCCCATCTGATGCAACATAAAGAAAATGAATTCTCTATTAACGCTGTCGAAAGCTTTACGGAGATCTAATTTTAAACAAGCACGGCTCCCCATGGGGTAATTGAAGTCCCGAATGTGTTCATGAGCAAGCAAAGCACTATCAGCCAACAGCCGATCCTCAAGAAAGGCCGCTTGATTAGGGGATATGAGCTCAATAACAGCTTTCTTCAATCTGTTACATAGAATCTTGCTGATGATCTTATAGAGGACATTGCAACAGGAGATAGGCCTATAATCACCCAAATTCGTAGCATTAGAGCTTTTAGGGATAAGCGTCAAAAAGTGTGATTTATCTGCTTGAGAATCCTGCCAGAGCGAAAAAAGGACCCAACAGCCTTGGTGACATCCCCCCTACTACACCCCAGGAATTATGAAAAAAGAAACCGTTAAACCCATCAGGCCCGGGGGCCTTATCACCACCAATCTGAAAAACAGCACTCTTAATCTCATCATCAAGCACGGGCCGTTCAACCCAAGAGGCTGCTTTATTCGTAAGGATTCTCTTAGTAGTGAGACGAGGGAAGACTCTCCAATAGTCTTCCTGATTATAGAGCTTGGAGTAAAAAGTAGGGCCATCAATTTTAATCTTTCTAATACTATCATCCTGGGAACCATCAGCATAGACAAGATGTTCCAGACTGTTATGGCATTGGCGAGCCTTCATAGCGGTGTAGAAAAAGCGGGAATTACGATCCCCAAGGTGCAACCAATTTTGCCTGCTTTTCTGCCTTAGGTTGGATTCCTCAATATCAATAGCATCAGCTAATTGATTAATAAGAACCCGCTCACTGTTCTGCTTATCAATATTGAAAGCCAGTTCAGGGTCATTTTGCAGCTGGGAAAGTTTATCCCGGCATTTTCCAACCCCATTGGTATCCATGAACCCAGCGCCAAAATTTTTTTAACCCCTGCTTAAGATTTTTAAGTTTGGCAACCAACCTAATCATAGGGCACCCAACCACATCAGTATGCCAGTATCTGCTCAAAACATTTTGATAATCAGGGAGACGAGCCCAAGAGTTGAAGAACTTGAAAGGTTTAGGGTCGGATCCCTCTTTGGAATGAAGATGAATAATCATAGAAGCATGGTCACTGGACCCACTAGCAGTGAATTCATAGTAAGAAGCAGGGAGTTTATCCATCCAACTACAATTGCATAGCGTACGATCAAGAGAGGCACTAATGCGAGAATCTCCGATGCTCCTATTGGACCAACTCAACGGATTACCAACCGACTTGAGCTCAATAAGATTGCGAGCATCAATACAGCTATTAAATTCATCCACCATGCTACTGGCAATAGGCCTACCGCCAACTTTATCCGCAGACTATCTAACACAATTAAAGTCGCCACTTATCATCCAAGGGGCATTAATGTATTTAGAAGCATCAGAGATGATGGAGTCCCAAAGCCCCCTCCTCTCCTGAGCGCTATTGGAGGCATAGATGAGGGTAATTCTCACAATGAACCCCGCAGCATTAGAGCAAACTGTGGTGATGTGTTGAGCAAAAATGGAATCGACGACACAATGCCAAACCTCCGGATTATAAACAACAACAATACGCCCATTCTTGTGAAAACTACGATTATCCAACATGGACCAATTTTTCGGGAAGCACTTAGCAATTCTAAGGGCGTTCGCTTCAGTCACTTTCGTCTCCAATAAGCCAACAAGGAAGGGGTTGTGTTTACAGAGACGCGCCTTAAGATCATTCCTTCTCACAATGCTATTAAGCCCGCGCGTGTTCCAAACAAGCAAAACCATAATTAGTTTGAGGGAGGAGGCATCACAGTGCCTCCTTTGAGTCTATCACTCTTCCTAACAGCCTTAGGCCTGAGCCCTTTTTTCAAACTATCAATTTTCCTATCTTTGCTGTTTTTAGAGAGCAATTCTTGCTCAATATACCATGCCTCATTGACCATGGTCATATCTTCCAGTTCACTCTCTGAGGATAGATGAGGATCCGTAATCCCATCACTCGCAAGAGGCCCAAAGGGGTTAACACTTCTAAAAGCGGGGAGCGGAGGGATTTTAATGTGGCTGCGATCGGTGTGCAGTGGAGGAGTACGCGAGGGCAGAGAGCCCAATTGAGACCGGATGTGGTTGGGTTGTTAGCCCTTCCACAATCCAGCGATACTCCCCGATCCCCCCTTAGTACATTTCTCAACATTCACTGCAACATTACACTGCTCGCCTCCAGCAAGCATGCTCTGGCTAGCCACATCTAGCCCTATAGCACTCTCAACAACAGCTTGCTTCCTCACATTACATACAACAACAGTCCCCTCTCTTACATCAACCGGGATTCCTTCACAAACCAAATTAAGCTCCAGCCGTTCAATTCCCTGCTCATTCGCCATCACATCCGATTTCAGCCCTGCACCACGTCGTCCATTACCGTACCCAGTCGAAGCGGTCTCCTTACAAGCCAATCCTTCAATCAGCCTAGTCCTACCGGCACTACAACCGGTATTCTCTCGTTCGCCCGCCCCACACACAAGAGGCTTACATGGCGCTCCCCTTTTCTCACTTACATCCTCATTAGCGGCATCCTCACCCAGCAGCGCAGTGCCAGAGTACTCCTTACATTTCTCCGATGGCACACAGTTTGCCTTTACACCAATCCCCCCATCCGACATACAATTCACCGTAATACAAGTACCCACATCCGGAACCTTACAACAGAGCAGATCCTCATCACTCTTCAAGATGCCGGACCCCTCCCCAACCTCAATGTTAACCAGCGGAACATTCACCTCACCATTAATAACACAGGAAGCAGGGGAAGAAGAGGGACACTGCGAGTCCGTGTGACCAAAACTAATACAGAGACCGCACCTGGGTGGTTCACTTTCATAGACGACGTCGACATCAATGGTGTCCTTGTCCCCCAGCTGAACTGAAACAGAGCTCGGCAGCTTCACATCCGCCCGGACTTCAATCAAGCATATGGCGTACGAAAGTCGCTCCAGTCTCACCGTAGCACGATCAAGGCAGATCGGAGATCTGATGACACTAGCAATGGCACTTAGGATGCTCCGAGTCCAGAGATTCAACGGGAGGTTGGGGAATCTGATCCAGACCGGGACTGCCGTCAGTAGATCGCGAGAAAACCCCGCGTCTTCACTCCACCGCTGTAGGACGACGAATCTACCGTCGAAGAGCCATGGCCCCCTGAACAACACAGCATCACAATCCTCCGTAGCCTCGAACCTAAAGAAGAAATAGCCATTTTCTCTTGAATATATATTGACCTCACCCTTCAGCTTCCATAGCAGCATAGTCCATGCCTTGATCTGCCCGAAGTAGGGAGTATCCCCTAAGACGTAGCCAACAAGAGTGTTGTCCCATCCTGCAGCACCCTCCGCCATCATTGCCTCCGTGAGGACCGCCGCCACGACACCATCATCATTGATTGCCGGCGGAATGAAGGACATCTCCAAAGAGTCCGACAACTTGCGCCTGTTGGAGCAGATGTCAAGCCATGATCTCCTCTCCGCATTCGCACTGATCCTGAGCGGCACCTTAGGCCTCATCGCTCTTCTCTCAGTCATCTTCTTGGCATTACCTCTGCCATTCGAATTGACATCACGCCTGGCTCCCTGTATATGGCTCCCATTCATAGGGAATCTTGCTTTCCTGGCGACCTCCGTCCATCCGTCAGAAGCCGGATGATCCCAGGCGACAAAAGCCACCTGCAACAAAAGCCAACTTTCATGAGATCTCTCAAAGGGAGGATATTCCCAGGCGACTCAGGATGCAGGCGATTGGAGGACAGTCACGCGAAAGGGAAAAGGCAAGCTGTACTCAGTGGATGACAGAGGGATTCATGACGCTCAGCATCCTCCTCGCGGGGTCTATACAGTGAGAGGACGTAGCATGCAGGAGATGCGTCGTCCATCGATCAGAGAGAAGGCAAACATCAAAAACCTCATAGATGGACACCAGGTGTTTGATCGTATTCCCATTAGACCAAAATTTGAAATTAAGATCAATACTTCAGGGACAAAACCTACATGGTCTGATGTATGTGCTAACAGAAGAACTTATGAGGAGTCGTTAACTATGTGCTATGTTCCCCCTTTTATCAAAGAGGATGTGATCAAAGTTGGAAGAGTAATGGGCTCAATGTTGGAGAGGGGGGCTGAGCGTTGGAAGAACACCTTGGTTGGCTATGTTCTAGGTGATGTACTATACTATGGGCAACTAAGGGCTTGGGTAGACCGGATGTGGAAATTGAAGAAAGGGGTTCAAATTTTCAGTAAAGAGAATGGCTTCTTTTATTTCAGATTCGAAAGTGGCGAGGAATGTGAACGTATCCTTTACGGAGGGCCATGGTTATTTGATGGACGACTGACTGTCCTGCAAAGATGGAGTCCAAGTTTGAGACATGACAGGGACATGCTATCCACTGTTCCTGTCTGGGCTCAATTCCATGGACTACCTCTCAGCATGTGGACTTTAGAAATATTAAATATGGCAGTGTCAGTTGTTGGGATTCATTTGTGTTGAGTATTGGACTCCCCGGATTTGGTTTTGGATGATGAGCAAACATAAATATATCATGAACTAACAATTTGTGAGCGCAGTTATGGAGATCGTCGCCAAATTCACGAGAACATCCAAAGCGACGTCTCAAGACTTCTCAAAGCGCGTGATCGCATGCCTAAAACTTCGTTGAAGCTTTTGTGCCTTCTTTGAAGTCAAGAATGAAGATTGAAGCTTTGAAGACGGATCGCTAAGGTTTATTTTATAGTCTTTTAGCTTCGATTTATAGAATGTTAAGCCTTGAGTAATTCTTACATTTCTATCTTCATTACGCTCATATCGTAGCTCTAGGATCTTAGTACAAGTTCATTCTAACTTCCTCGAAGCGTCGCGCTTCGATTCGGACTTGTTTGTGCATGTTAGTTGGTACAAGAAGAAGTACTGACCGACTAGATGGTGATCTAGTCGGTCAGCAACTATTCTTGGACCGACTAGTTTGCTTCCTTAATTTCCTGTTCAGTACTGTTTACAGTTAGTCGGTCTACGTTGACTCACCGACCGACTAGTTTGTGAACTAGTCGGTCAGTGATGCTTCTTTGACCGACTAGTTGTGACTTACTGTTCATGCTAAATTTCTCCTGAGCTACTGTTTATCGTTAGTCGGTCTAAGAACGTTTGGTGACCGACTAGTTGACAATCTAGTCGGTCAACTTTTGTTCTTGGACCGACTAAGTCAATGTGTATTCAGACTATTTCACTTTGCCTCTTAGTCGGTCTACGTTCACTGACTGACCGACTAGTTGTGAAACTAGTCGGTCAGAAAGTCTTCTTGGACCGACTAGTTATCTAGGTCTGAAATCTCAATCTGTTCTCTGTTCACCTCTTAGTCGGTTCATGTTATTTCACCGACCGACTAGTTGATGAACTAGTCGGTCAGTGGTTGTTCTTTGACCGACTAGTCTGCTTCAGATTTAGATCCGTTGGAGTTTTGAAAGCGACGTTTCTCTCTCTCTTTTCTCTTGATCCTTTAAATACCTGAAGGGGTTATTTTATAGGATCCAAGGCTGCTATTTCAGAGCTCTATTGATTCAAAGAGAAGTTCTTTCAACTCTCATCTTCAAGCTCTCCCATTATCAAGAATCTCTCCCTCACTCTCATTCCTCTAGAGAGATTCATTGGTTGTGAGCCTTCCAAGCCAAGGGCTTGATTCTAGGTCATCCATCTCATCCCTAGGCTTCCATTGCTGGTCATCTTCTTGAAGCTAGGGTTTGGTGACTCTTCCTCCATCAAAATCCTCTTTGCCCTAATTTGGTAAGAAATCTCAAGGCATAGGTATTTTGTTGGTAAGCATTTCATTTCAGTTATATTTGAATTGTATACTCTCGGTTGTGAGAGGTTTTGCGTGATCCCGGGTTGTGGGAGTCACGGTCATCGATTGTAGGTCGATTGCGCTTGTGAGGTTTTTGCAAGTGTTCATATTGGAAATCTTGAGTTAGGGTTTCTAACTCAAGTATCCGGAAGGGATCCGGGTGGTTGGGACGTAGGATCACCGGGAACAAGTCGGGGAGACTTGGGTGGATCCGAACCCATTAAACCATTGTGTTTGCGTTTGCATTATTTCTTGATTGTAGTTATTCCGCATCGTTGTTTGTTAATTGCACGATAATTAGGAATAACTCTCCTTATTATTTAAAAGTACTATTCACCCCCCCTCTAGTACATGTGCAGTAGCTATACAGGGCGCAACAATTGGTATCAGAGCCAAGTTCAAAGCTACACATAGCCTAAGTTCAAAGCTATGACGAACAACGACTACAACGTCTTCAGGAACCGCGATGGAGCTTCTTCAGTTATGGAAGGACTATCCTCAGTCAGGCCTCCACACTTCAACGGTACCAACTATGGGTACTGGAAATGCCGGATGCAAATTTTCCTCCGGAGCGCTTCACTATGGAGAGCCACCATGACGGAGTATGTCGAGCCTTCCGAAGAAGATTTCACGAAGTGGACTCCCGCGGAGGTCACCGCGGAAGTAGCCAATGCCAAGGCAATGAATGCCTTGAATTGTGCGTTGGAGCCCGAGGACTTCAACAAGATATGCACATGTAAGAGTGCATATCAAATATGGAATCAACTCCTCATATTGCACGAAGGATCGAGTACGGTAAAAGATTCTAAACTCGTCGTTGCTAATAAAGAATTTGAGTTGTTTCATATGGAGCAGGGCGAAACCATGAAGGAATATTACGCTCGCTTCGTGGATATATCAAACGACTTGGAAGCTCTTGGGAAGGTCTATACCCAAAAGGAGAAAGTCGCGAAGATTATCGACGGTCTTCCATCGTGTTGGGAAAAGCGTACCTACGCCATCGAGGAAGGTAATGACATGAATAAATATACCGTCGTACAACTAATGGGTACCTTGTTGTCTTACGAGGCACGCAAGGATAGTAAGATCCGGATGAGGGAAAAGATGAAGGCGTACTTGAAGCAAGACGAGCCAAAGAAAAAGGGAATTGCATTCAAGGCCGCTCCATCTACCGATGATGAAGAATCGGAAGACGAATTGGACATGGAATCCATTGCCCGTATGGCAAGGAAGTTCGATCGATTCCTCCGAGAAGGTATATCTTTGAATAAATCTAAAGTTAGTTCGACTAATGCTTCTACTCCCGTGTGTTATAAATGCAACAAGCCAGGACACATCAAACCGGATTGTCCTCTATACAAACACAAGGAGAAAGGGAAAGCATCGAAGTACGACAAGTCGAGAAAGTACAAGAAAGGACTTGTTGGCACATTCACCGACTCCGAAGAGGATTCCTCAAGCGGAGAGTCGGATGATGGAAGAGTGGAGAAAGCAAAAATTTGCTTCATGGCTAATGATGCGGCAAAAAGTCAAAAGTCCTCCTTCGATGATAGCGAGGATGAAAGCGAGGATGGTAGTGAGGATGAAAGCGGAGAACCTACGATTGATGAAATGAGGTTAGCAAACCAAGAAATTTGGTCTAAATTTACTAAATTAGTAGATAGATATAATAAGACCAAAGATGAACTTGTTAGCCTCCAAACCTCTCCTAAGTCTACCATCACCAACAATGACACCATTGTTGAGACTCTCGCCAATGAGAAAGCAAGTTTGCTTACTCATAATGGCTTGTTGAGAAATGAGGTGAAGTCCCTCAAATCTCAACTTGAGCATGTTCTTGTTGAGGATTCGGATGAACATGTGATAGCGGATTTGACGTCTCAAAACTCAACTTTGAGTATTGAGAATAAGAATCTCAAATCACGTGTTTATGTACTCACATCGCAAGTATCCACTTTGGATGCTTCTTTGCATTCCCTCAAAGAGAAGTATGAGTGCACGTTAGGCCGTATCAATGATTTCAATAAAGGTAAGGGCCATTTGGATAATATCCTAAATGACTTACTTCCGGCCAAACACCACATTGGCTTGGGGTATAAGATGGGAGACTCATCCAAATCGCCTACCACCTTTGTTAGGCCGACATCCGATGCCTCGACGAGTGGGAGCAAACACCCCATTGGTAGTTCTCCTACCAATAGTGCTTCCACTTCGTACACACCCCCGATTGGAAAGAAACCCACTTTGGGTAGACCTCCAAAGAGGGGTCATGCATTTTTGTACTCTCATGCTATGCCACGTAGGAACACACATCCTACTCCACCGGTGCATGCTAATAATGATTTTTATGCTCCGCACCCACGAGCACGTGTGAACACTCATATGAGACACCCACATGCACGTAATCATGCTCATGCACATCCTAATGCTTATGTTCACACATCTAATCCTCATGTGAATGCCTTCTCTCATAATCATTCTCATGCTCATCATAATGTTATTGCTAGATCTCATGCTCCTAGGCCACATGCACCACATAGAAATCAAACTTTTGTGCATGCAACCACTCGGAAGAGGATTCCCAAAATGTACACTATTTGGGGTCCCAAGAACACTAGCGATGATGCTATGAATGTTTATGTGAAATCATATATTAATGATGTTATTTTGAATGATGATTATGTTGGGAAGTCAAGTTCCTCTTGGACTTGGTTTCCGAAGGGTTAGTTCCTTTAACCTTTCAATGCTTGGTACCATGAGCTTATGATCATGTTATGGGTACCAAGGCATTTGTTTATAAATTTTATTTTGATTACATTAACTCATGGGTTACAATTATTTTAATTTCATATTTCAAATTTGTTGTCTAACCCATTGGATCCAAAAGGGTTTTTGGATACCAAAATGAAGTTGTCTAGGTTCAATCCACCGTGGGATACCAACCCTACCAACTCCTCGATTTGCGAAGACTTTCATTCAAACGGAGTTGATGGTGCTTAGGTAATGCACCAATGTAGGGGGAGCTTAATGTTGTAAGTATAATATTACATTTGGTATCCATAAGGGTTGAATGCATGCTTGGTTAGAATATATTTCTTTACATTGGTATCATTTTGTTTCTCCTAGCATGATAGAATTGTGAATGCCATAAATGCTTTGAAATTCTTATCTATTTTGGCATGATATGTTTTTAAAAATTATAATGATAATTTTCGTATTACTTTTATCACATTGTCGCTTCTCATCGCACACTTCACTTAGTTTTGATGTACTTTTACTTTATGTTCATCTTCGATCGATATTGTATCATTTGATATCCTATGATGTGCACCACTCTTTTGATGGTTCATTCCTTTGTGCACATTTTATGTATGTCTCTGATATTGATTTCGTCGCTCGACGATTTATTTTGATTCAATAGCTTTAGTTGTATGAAAACATAGAATTGTTTTCCATGCACTAAAATAGCTATAAATGTTGATATTAGAGTATAAATTCATTTCATCAACAAGTGAATTTACATTTGATATTTTGATGATTTAAGTTTTCAATTTTCGACTATGGTCTCATTGACACGCTTTGATTTTATTCGAATTTTATTTTGGTGT
Organism: Scilla litardierei; assembly: GCA_030789695.1. Classification (NCBI taxonomy): domain Eukaryota; kingdom Viridiplantae; phylum Streptophyta; class Magnoliopsida; order Asparagales; family Asparagaceae; genus Scilla; species Scilla litardierei. The sequence continues at coordinate 93,736,468 of CM061139.1, read as the reverse complement.
CATATGAAACGTGGTCGTATTCTTAGACTCCCATGCTTAATGAATTATTTGGACATGATTTAGTGTCATTGGCTTCCTCCCGCTCTTTTTGGATTATGCCAAAGGGGGAGAGATATAATAATGGCATAATAATGGCATGTGCTAAATGATAATTTACCATGAATCTAATTTGATATGTTAGATTCAGGGGGAGTTAAGATATTAAAAATGGATTACAAGTCCTAAATCTCAAATATTGGATTAGCATTTTTACTTTCCTCGTCTGCTTGATGAATGTGCTTATTATTTCATATGGAACTAATGTGTCATCAATGCAGGGGGAGTAAGTATATTTCATTTAACACATTCTTATTGATTATTATTTATGTTGGTTTGTCATCACCAAAAAGGGGGAGAATGTTGAGTATTGGACTCCCCGGATTTGGTTTTGGATGATGAGCAAACATAAATATATCATGAACTAACAATTTGTGAGCGCAGTTATGGAGATCGTCGCCAAATTCACGAGAACATCCAAAGCGACGTCTCAAGACTTCTCAAAGCGCGTGATCGCATGCCTAAAACTTCGTTGAAGCTTTTGTGCCTTCTTTGAAGTCAAGAATGAAGATTGAAGCTTTGAAGACGGATCGCTAAGGTTTATTTTATCGTCTTTTAGCTTCGATTTATAGAATGTTAAGCCTTGAGTAATTCTTACATTTCTATCTTCATTACGCTCATATCGTAGCTCTAGGATCTTAGTACAAGTTCATTCTAACTTCCTCGAAGCGTCGCGCTTCGATTCGGACTTGTTTGTGCATGTTAGTTGGTACAAGAAGAAGTACTGACCGACTAGATGGTGATCTAGTCGGTCAGCAACTATTCTTGGACCGACTAGTTTGCTTCCTTAATTTCCTGTTCAGTACTGTTTACAGTTAGTCGGTCTACGTTGACTCACCGACCGACTAGTTTGTGAACTAGTCGGTCAGTGATGCTTCTTTGACCGACTAGTTGTGACTTACTGTTCACTCTAAATTTCTCCTGAGCTACTGTTTATCGTTAGTCGGTCTAAGAACGTTTGGTGACCGACTAGTTGACAATCTAGTCGGTCAACTTTTGTTCTTGGACCGACTAAGTCAATGTGTATTCAGACTATTTCACTTTGCCTCTTAGTCGGTCTACGTTCACTGACTGACCGACTAGTTGTGAAACTAGTCGGTCAGAATGTCTTCTTGGACCGACTAGTTATCTAGGTCTGAAATCTTCATCTGTTCACTGTTCACCTCTTAGTCGGTTCATGTTGTTTCACCGACCGACTAGTTGATGAACTAGTCGGTCAGTGGTTGTTCTTTGACCGACTAGTCTGCTTCAGATTTAGATCCGTTGGAGTTTTGAAAGCGACGTTTCTCTCTCTCCTTTTCTCTTGATCCTTTAAATACCTGAAGGGGTTATTTTATAGGATCCAAGGCTGCTATTTCAGAGCTCTATTGATTCAAAGAGAAGTTCTTTCAACTCTCATCTTCAAGCTCTCCCATTATCAAGAATCTCTCCCTCACTCTCATTCCTCTAGAGAGATTCATTGGTTGTGAGCCTTCCAAGCCAAGGGCTTGATTCTAGGTCATCCATCTCATCCCTAGGCTTCCATTGCTGGTCATCTTCTTGAAGCTAGGGTTTGGTGACTCTTCCTCCATCAAAATCCTCTTTGCCCTAATTTGGTAAGAAATCTCAAGGCATAGGTATTTTGTTGGTAAGCATTTCATTTCAGTTATATTTGAATTGTATACTCTCGGTTGTGAGAGGTTTTGCGTGATCCCGGGTTGTGGGAGTCACGGTCATCGATTGTAGGTCGATTGCGCTTGTGAGGTTTTTGCAAGTGTTCATATTGGAAATCTTGAGTTAGGGTTTCTAACTCAAGTATCCGGAAGGGATCCGGGTGGTTGGGACGTAGGATCACCGGGAACAAGTCGGGGAGACTTGGGTGGATCCGAACCCATTAAACCATTGTGTTTGCGTTTGCATTAATTCTTGATTGTAGTTATTCCGCAACGTTGTTTGTTAATTGCACGATAATTAGGAATAACTCTCTTTATTATTTAAAAGTACTATTCACCCCCCCCTCTAGTACATGTGCAGTAGCTTCCCAGGGCACTACAATTTGTGCCTTGACAGGGCTACGGCGAAGCTTGAACGGTTGGCGTATGCTAGGTGCCTAGTAGAGGTTGACGCAAAATCCCCTCTTCCAAAAACATTGTGTTTGCAAATGGATAATGGTACCATTATCAATATTGATATAAAGTATGACGGGGAACCACCTAGATATGGAAATTGCATTTGCTTTGGGCATGGCGAGTCTCAATGCCCAGACCAAATAAAGCTCACTTCAATCCAAAGTGTAGAGGATAAGCCGGGGCACAAGAATGTTGCAGCTGCAACTACTAGCTTACTAAGAGCAGTTCCCCCTGTGGCTGAAGTTACAAACATTACACATAAGGAGCAACATGTTGGGGATGTTCAAAGTGTTCAGCAACAATTACATGCAGGAGTCACTACAAGGGAGGAGCAAGCTACAATTATTGAGGAGGAGCAATCCGAACTAAGGTAGAATGATGCACCAATGACTGGACAAATGCACATGGGGACAAATTCTGCAATCAACCAACAACCAGACTATAATCATATGAAGAACACCCCGGTTGCAACCGATACTGGCCTGGCACCACTCAAGGAAGGGAATCATGCAGATGGAGAAAATTTAACAACAGACCAACATACAGCCACCTCAGCTAGGCCTATGGCCTCAATGATAGAAGATGCTATTGATTCGGAAATTAATCTTCTGCCAGGAAAGATAACTATTCCAAATCATGAATGGAAAGAGGAACTTGCTGAGGTCAGAGGGAGGGATGAACCTGTGACTAATGCTGGGATTGGTAGTAAGGAATATCCAAATATTGGGATGAAGGAGTCAGTGAATGGGGAAACTGGCAAGCATGCTCCTGCGAAGGCCACTTGCTCAAAGAACTCTGCTGTTCAGGGTGCTACTGAATGAGGAATACGAAAGAGCTCTCGCTTATAAGACTGAGCTAGTTACAAGCACACTCAATCTTCTAATTAATGAGCATCTTTATATGGAATACACGGGGGCTTGACAACCCAATTCGGAGAAGGGATTTACGTGACAAATTAAAGGAATTAAGACCATCTATGGTAATATTACTAGAGACTAAACTAAAAGTAGATACAGGAACTTGGGAAAAATATTTTCCTGCCGGCTGGAGTAAATTTTAAAATTCCGCACAACACACTGGGGGGGGGCGCATTATTATTGGCTTGGATGATCAAATCTGGTCTTCAACTCTGCTTTCAATCTCACATCAGCACATCAGTTTGAACTGTAAGAATGCAGCAGGGCTATCCGTTATTATTTCTGGCAACTATGCTTCAAACTCGAGTATAACCTAAAGGTAGCCATGGTGTATTTTAGAAAGAGTTGCAGCAAGTATAGGGGATAATGCCTGGCTTATAGGGGTGATTTCAATTGCGTAAGATATGCAAAGGAGATGTCCGGGGGCAGAAGCTGCAATGTAACAGGTTTGGATGAGTTCAACAATTGCATTACTACTTGCTCTCTGTAGGACATCAAATACATAGGAAAATCTCTAAGCTGGTGTAATAAAAGAATGGGTGCTAGGTGGATTGCTGCAAGGCTTGACCACTCTCTGTGTAATGCGGGTTGGCTCGCCTTATTACCCAATACCATTGTGGAATATCTTGACCCACGGACGAGTGATCATTCGCCAATGTTAATTAAAGTGCTGCCCAAGGATAAATCAGATCCGAAGCCCTTCAAATTTTTTAATGCTTGGGCTAGCATGCCTGGCTACAATGAAATTATTGAGAACAACTGGAATCAGTCAGTGGTGGGAGCTCCTATGCATCGCCTATTTATTAAGCTAAAGAATCTCAAAGGCAAGCTGCAGTTCTGGGCACACAATCAACATAATTCCTTCTCTATTGCATCTTGCCGCAGGGAACTCGAGGTAGTCCGAAACTCACTTGATTTACACACTAACTCTAAATCCCAGAATATTGAACAAGAATTTGCAAACAAGCTAGCCAACTTAATGGATATTGAGGAGTCAATGCTCAGGCAAAAAAGCTGACAAAATTGGCTAAGCTTGGGTGAAAAAAATTCTAAATTCTTCTACTCAGATGTATGGTCTAGGCAAATACTCAACACCATGAATCACCTCATTGATGATCAAGGAAATCAAAGCTCCTCGTATGAAGACCTCAGACAAAATGCTCTCCACTTTTATGAAGATCTGTACAATCAAAATGACTACTGGAATGTGTTCCCAAAGCTTAATCCTAAGAGGAAACTGACCATTGAAGCAGCTAGATGGTTGGAAAGGAGAATTACAAGGGAGGAGATTAAAGAAGCGGTGTTCCAAATATGGGTGGATAAATCCCCTGGCCTTGATGGATTTAATAGCTATTTCTATTAGCACAGCTGGAGTGTCATGGGTAAAGATGTTACAGATGTTGTCCTTTCTTTCTTTTCCTCGAGTACTCTAATGCACCCAGTAAATCACACCAACCTAACTTTGGTGCCCAAAAAAACAAATGCTTCTAGCCTCGAGACTATAGACCTATAGTCTGTTGCAACGTAATTTATAAAATTATCAGCAAGGTGATATGTAACAGGCTGAAATTAGTTATTCATGAACTGATCTCGGCCAATCAATCTGCCTTTCTGAAGGGTAGGCTCTTATCTGACAGTGCACTCTTAGCCCATGAACAGATTAGAGATTTTAGTAACCATATGGGTGCCAGGGCTTGTCTTAAGCTGGATTTGAGGAAGGCTTTTGATAGTGCTAACAGTGAATTTATTTATTATATTCTTCACCGCATGGGTTTCAGCAGGAAATTTGTAGAATGGATTAAGGAATGCATTGCTACCCCTACTTTTTCTGTTATGGTTAATGGCGCCCCAGTAGGTTATTTTGAAGGAAATCGAGGACTTCGGCAGGGTTATCCTCTTTAACCTTATTTATTTGTTATCACAATGGAAGCTTTCTCATTAATGGTAGAAAAGGCTATTGTTGCTCGAAGTATACACCCAATGCGTCGGTCAGGTGCCATCTCACATCTTCTATTCGCTGATGATTTATTGTTATTTTGTCGGGCGCACAAGCTAACTTTTATCGGTCTTAAAACTTTGCTGGAAAATTTCTCAAATCTAACTGGTCTGCATATTAATTGGGAGAAGAGTATATCCATCTTCAGCAAAGGGGCTAAAAATCCTTCTGGGCTATCTACACTGTTGGGCATCAAATTGGGCACCTCCATCAATACTTACTTGGGCCTACCACTCTCCACTAGATACCCCAAACCATCAATGTACAACAGACTAATTGACAAGTGCAAAAAGAGACTATTGGGATGGTCGTCCTCTTCATTATCCATTTCTTGGAGGATTGAGCTCGTTAGGACATTTTTTTACGGCATGGTTATTTTCTGGCTACAAGTCTATCGGATGCCTAAATCCGTCCTTCGATGTATAACTTCGGCATGCAGGAAGTTCATCTGGGGGTACTAAAACCTGGGCTTGGAAGGACTCATGCACCCCAAAAGAGGAGGGTGGAGTAGGCCTGAGGCTGCTTCCGGATATCAGCATGGCAGCAGGTATACGGCTCATATGGCGGATGTTATCTACTAAAGGGCTTTAGGAAAATTATATGAGGGATAACTATTGGGACATTGGGAATTTCTTTGCTGCTAAAGAGAGAGCAAGCCAATCAGGAACATGGAAATTCATGCTCAATTGCAGACAACATTCGAAGATATTAATTGAAAGACAAATAAACGACAGATGTACCAAATCATTTTGGTTTGACAATTGGGCAGACTGTGGCCCCTATGTGACCTGACTGAAGTTCCCCTAGGGGAAGAAATGAAAAAAGTGTCCGAATATAGATCACCTACAGGCTGGACGTTGGGCTCTTCTACACAAAACATACAGCACCTGCTGCCGAATATTAAAATGAATGGGGTACCTGACGTGTGGGTCTGGGCTCATAGTACCGAATTTACTGCCTGGCAAGGAGCACGCCATATAGGTACCATATTCCCATATGCTAAACTTATTTGTTATAAACACCACGTCCCCAAAATGCCGTTGACGCTCTTAAGATCATTACACGGGAAATTATTAACTCAAGACATGCTGATTAAATGGGTTGTGAGTACAAACCCACATTGTGTTTTATGTGGAGATGGGTTTGATGAAAGCATAAGTCACATATTCTTTGAATGCTGCTACACAAAATACATTCTATGCAGGAGTCTCTTAAAATTGGGTGTATCAGACCCCGTTGAGCCTTCTCTCGCTGGAGTTGGGAATTTCTTCCTTGCCCACTTTGCTAGAAAGGACACCATTAGCCTGCTTGCCAGAACAACCCTCTCCTCAATGGTTTGGCATATCTGGAGAGAGAGAAATAAAAGAATATTTGAAGCAACCATGAAACCGAAGACTACCCTATTTGAGGACATAGCAGCAGACATCATGATAATTCTACGAGATCATGAGCCTTCATCTGCAGAGGAGACTCGAGCCATGGATAATTGGGGTTTTATAGATAATGGTTGACTAGATACTGCTAGCATCCATTTGTATGCATTTTTGTTTTGCACTCATTTTATGTACATTTTTGGTTGAGGTGGTGGTGGGAGTTAGTAGGAAGTGACGGCGATTGTGCCCTCTCCTTCCTCTAACATCTACCACTTCCTTAGATATCGTTTGTATATGTGTTCAGTATGAAACTCAATAAAGACCAACAGTTGCGGATCAAGATAAATATGCTTTTTGCAAGAAGGCATTTTTGTACGCGTGAATGGGTCGTCGATCGATGTGCACAGAAGGAGAGCTTGTCCATCTAGAAAACGGCTAACTTTTCAAAAAAAATATACATACATACATACATACATACATATTTTTTTATACATACATACACACACACCCAGAGAGAGAGAGAGAGAGAGAGAGATATATATATATATATATATATATATATTGAAAGATTAGTGTATATCTCATTAGTTGGCCAAAATGTACCAAGCTAGAGGAAACTAGATTTGATAGAGGGAGGAGAGGTCACAAGCGCCGTCACTCACTACTATAAATCTTCTCTCCTCTTTCCCAAATGTAGAGCGTCCAAAACAAACAAAATAAAATAAAGTACAATAAAGTACAATGTTTTTCAGCCCATGTCTCTAAAGTTCCAGTTAGCCATAGCTTTAGCAGCCTCTGGATCATTGCAATCCTGGTCTCTCAAAGAGATTCAGGTATCAGATGCAATGTCGTCAAACAGGTGGTCTTGGCTTTCTTGATGTTTCCAAATATCCTCATGTTCCTCTCTCTCCAAATATGCCATACCATAGCAGCTAGAATTGTATTGGCAAGCAGATTAAGAACACTCTTTTTAGCGAAATGAGCAAGATAATAGTCCCCCACATCAGAAAGAGAAGTGGAGATGGTGGCATCGACAGCTAATTTGAGAAAGCTCCTGTGTAGAATATAGCTAGAGTAACTACATTCAAAGAATAAGTGACTGATGTTTTCATTCATCCCTTCATCACAAAGCACACAATGACTAGGTGTATCAAGACCTCATTTAATAAGTAGGTCTCTGGTTAGGAGTTTACTTGGAACGCTCACAGGAGGGTTAGCACCATTTTAGGAAGGTGATTCTTATGCCAAACTATCATATAATAGGGAAATAGGGTACCTCTTCTCCTAGTGCCTTCCCATGCATCTCGATAGTGAAAGGACGAACCTGGCACACAAACTCAAGTATCCAAACCTTGCCGAAGTGATGTTTGCTGCAGAATGGGATGGATGTGTAAAATTGCCGGATCCGTACACCATCCCGAGGGTCCCCAATAGTCACTAACTAGTTTGTTACCATCACCAGAGGAAATATCATATAGGTCATTCAGAGGCCCACACAGGAGCCAGTTGTCATGCCAGAAGAGTATGGAGTTGCCATTCTGTACCTTCCTTTTAATGAGTTTTTGAGAAATACTCCTACAGTGGAGCATAAACTTCCAAGTGCATGACTGAGTGGGTTTGCTTTTAGCTGCATAGAAAATATCAGAGTCTCTATAGCTGCTTCTCATATACTGTGCCCACAACCCTTTGATAGATAGTAACCTCCAAGTCAATCTGACTCCAGATGCCAGGTTGAGGTCATTAAGTAGTCTCAGCCCCACTCCTCCATCCTCCTTAGGGGAACAGACACTCTTCCAGACCCATATGTTAGAGGTTCCCCAAATAAATTTCCCGCATACTGAGGTGATGGTGCGAAGAACAGATTTTGGGATGCAGAATGCATGCATCCAAAATGAAATCATGTCATAAATAACGGTTCTTACCAATTCAATGCGGCCTGAGATAGATAAGAGTGTTGATGACCAGCCCATAAGCTGCTTCTTGCACGTGTCCACTAATCTGGTGTACACAGAGGCTTTAGGGTATTTAGATGAGAGGGGCAACCTATGGTACGTCGTTATGAAGATGAAAGCTTGATACCCATATTGTTAGCTAGCCTCGAGGGGTCTTTAGTACCCTTGCTAAAGATTGCAGTACTCTTTTTCCAATTTATCTGAAGCCTAGTCAGGTGAGAAAAATCCTATAGCTGGCATTTGAGACCATCCATTGAATGTTTGTTAGCACGGTACAAGACAAGTAGATCGTCTGCGAAAAGAAGATGGGATATAGAAACTGTGCGTGTCATAGGATGGATAACACGCCCTGCCGTAGCCTTGGCAACCAGCAGTGAGAAGGCTTCCATTACTGTAACAGAGAGGTAAGGGGAGAGAGGGTCCCCCTGCCTTAGTCCTCTATTACCATCAAAGAACCTAAAAGGTGAACTGTTTACCATTACCGAGAAGGAAGGGGTTGAGATGCATTCCCTAATCCAATTTATGAATATTCTGCCAAAGCCAAAACTGAAGCAAGATGAAGAAAATAAACTCCATATTCACGCTGTCAAATGCGTACCTCGGATCCAGTTTGATGCAAGCTCTTGCCCCCATGGGGTTGCTGAAATCTCGAATCTGTTCATGTGGAAGAAGAGCTCAATCTGATATGAGCTGTCCCTTAAGAAATGTTGCTGGTTTTGGGGAGATAAGTTCATGGATGACTTCTCTGAGCCTGTTGCATAAAGCCTTACTGATTACCTTATAGATCACATTGCAGCAAGCTATTGGTCTATATTCACCCAAGCCAGTAGCATTAGAATTCTTGGGTACCAAAGTGAGGAATGTGTGGTGTATATGGCGCAACATGAAGCTTGAGCGAAAGAACGACTGAACAGCTGCTATTATGTCACTTCCAATCGTTCCCCAATTTTGATGATAGAAAAAACCATTATATCCATCAGGTCATGGAGCTTTGTCAGAACCTATCTAAAAAACTGCTGCTTTAATCTCCTCAACTGGGACACGCCGTTGCATCCAGTCAGCTGTATCAGAAGTAAGCTTGCGTCTCGAAATTAGTTGAGGAAACACGTTCCAATAGTGGTCTTGATTGTATAAGCTTTCATAGAACTTTGGCGCATCGAATTTTAATTCATCAAATGCGCTGCTCTGCTTGCCATCCGCATCAACTAAATTCCCTAGGCTATTGTACCATTATCTGGTCTTAATCACCAGGTAGAAAAATTTTGTGTTCTTATCTGCGAGGCTAATCCAATCTTGTGGACTCTTCTGCCTGAGCATTTCCTCCTCCATTCCTAGAAAATCCGCCAGTTTGAGGGAAAGTTCGCGCTCCTTATACTGCAAGGCTGGGTCCAAATGGATTGCTACATTGCCTCTGAATTCTTCAAGCTACCGACAGCACATTGTAAATTAATCCTGAGCCACATGATCCTTGGCCCAATCTCTGCGCTCATTTTTCAATCACCGCAATTTCGTGCTAACACGTTGCATAGGGGAGCCGTGATCAAATTGTGGCAAGCTAGATTTGATGAGTTCTTTGCAACCTGAGCATCGCATCCAATGATTGAAGAATTTAAATGGATTGGGTTTGGAAGATACCTTAGAGTAGAGCTTGATCAAAATGGGGGAGTGGTCGCTCATGCGTGGATCCAGATATTCTACAAAGGACTCTGGAAGCTTGTTGAGCCAGTCTTAGTTACAAAGGACTCGATCCAATTGGGCTGCAATATGCCCAACTCCAACCCTATTGTTACACCAACTCAACTTCTGTCCACCACTTTTGAGATCGAAGAGTACGCGGTGATTCAGGCAGTCATTGAACTCATCGGTTACATCAGTATTTAGCCTGCACACACCTACTTTTTCCTTTGTGTAGCGTACACGGTTGAAGTCGCCCCCACCAGCCATGCTTCACCACTGATATTTGCTGCATCTGCTACCAGATTCAGCCACAAAATTTGCCGATCTGTGCTGAGGTTGGATGCATAGACAGCCGTGAAAACAAGAGGAAACCTGCCTGCATTAAGACATCGAATTGAGATATGTTGGGGACTAGAGGTCATCACCGTGCATTGCCATTCAGCGGGGTTAAACCCAATAAGAATATGCCCTCCTCTTTGTTATGGAAAATTGTTGATTGACTTACAGTTTTTTGGGAATAAAGTTGTTAGCTTGCTTGAACCTACTTTCAACTTTGGCTCCAACATGGCTACAATAGAATGCTTCAATGCCTTAAGCCTATCACGCAGATATCTACGCCTGATGTAATTATTGAGACCCCGTACATTCCATACGATGATTATCATTTATTAAGATGGGGGGTTGTCGATCTAAAGCCCCTTCCTTAAGTCTCGAGCTCTTCCTACTCCCGCCAGCAACAGAGCTGTGAGGGAAGTCTTTCTTCTGCAGATTAGATTTTATGCTATCAGCCTTCCTCGTCAACATTTCCTGATCTTCATCCTAGTCTGGATTAGCAATTGTAAGAATAATAGGCAATTTGTCTATTCCAGTATCCACTGAATCATCAAGTAGAAAGGGCCATGGCCTAGTTGTGGGAGCATTGTCATGACTCACCACGGTCGTAGTAGGAACCCGCTTGTCCCCCAGCTAAGATCCCTTACAACAATTATCTGTAGATTTCTCAACCTCAACCTCAACGGTCATAGCATGAGAACCCTCAACCTTAACGCTCGTAGCAATACCCGATACGGGCGTAGCATATCCCATCACCACGGTCATTGGGTGACAGAGGGACACGGTCGTAGGGTGATAGGGAGCGATGGTCGAAGGGTGACAGGGAGCCACGGTCGTAGGGAGGCAGGAAGCCACGATTGTAGGGAGGCCGGCCTCTCTGTCATCTACAAGACTAGGCCCATCCTTGGTGGTGATACCCTCACCATTCAAACTTCCTACAGTAGAGGTACCAACTTCATTACTCCCCTCTGTATGCTTGGGACTTCTTTCAAAAATAAACCCCTCAACTCCTCTGCGTATGTTCTTATTTGTGTTGACATCAACTTCCCCATCAACAAAGCCAGCCACAAAAACTGGGTTAGACCCCCACTCAATCTCAATATTACTCATACCAAAAGAAGAATGCACTGGTATCTTCCCTGAATTCTCAGTAAGCTTCGATGTATCACCCGCGATGTTTTGGATTGAATGAAGCTTCACTGATGCAGGGCATTGGTTATCAGAATGGCCAAAGCAGACGCAATGACTACATCTGGGGGCTGCCCTTCAATTTTCACTCATATTGACATTGTGGACCCATCATCAAGTTTCATAACTACAGAATGGGGAAGGGGGTGCTTCGCATCAACATCAACCAGGCATCTAGCATATGATATTCTTTCTAATATTGATGTCCATCTATCCAGGCACAATGGCGATCCGATAACTGATGCAATGATATTCAGAATTTCCAACGTCCACATGCCAAGCGGAAGACCGTGTAGTTGAACCCACACCGGCACAGAGGAGAGAATGTCTCTATCATGACGGAGGGTGGGACTCCATCATTGTAGAATAACAAATCGCCCATCAAATAGCCAAAGCCCTCCATGCAAAATCCTTTCACTTTCCTCTGCACATTCAAACTTGAAGTAAAAGATCTGTTATCAAGACTATAAAGTTGAATACCTTTCCTGTGTCTCCAGACACGATCCATCCAAGCCCGAAGCTGCCCATAGTATAGAACATCTCCTAGTACATATCCCACCAAAGTGTTCTTCCCTTGTTCCGCCCCACTGGCCAATAGAGAGTTAGCCACTCTTGCAATGGCCGAGCCATCTTCCTTGATAACAGGAGGGATGAAGGACATGGCTATGGACTCTTCATAAGTTCTCCTGTTAGCACACACATCCGACCAAGATTGCTTTGCCACATTGGTATCAATCTTGATCGCAAATTTGGCTCTCACAGGCAATTTGTCATGCACCTTTCGCTCGCCAACAGCTTGAGCATTTTCCTCGTAACTCCTGGGTTGTTGACATGCGATCTCCTTTGGCGATCAATGGCTTGATACCCTCCTCAGCCGTATCGATTCGACCCTCCATCCTGAGGTTGCCCGATGCCACCCAATCGCACCTTGCTCGTGTCACTTCATCTTAAGATTAGCTTCCAACCACCCCCAATGTCGGCTACATCAGATGTCGTAATGTCAACACCCAAGCCCAGATCTCCAGTTTCCTTGCTGCTCTCCCCAGATGGGCATGTGGTCTTCAATGGAATGTTGCCGGAGCCCCCACCGCCAGGGTCCCCCAAGTCACCAGATCTCATCTCGATATATATATATATATTTTTGAAAAGTAAAAACTATATTAAAAACCAAATATGTTACACAAAGCAGACTTAGGGACTACTAGAGAGAGGATATGGCACAAGCGACGTCACTCCCTACTAGTGGTACCTATGTCCAGCAAAATTTACAAGCCAAACCCTCAGAAGATACAATAATGTAGCTTTAACCATTATCCCGAAACTCCCAATTGGACATAGCATCAGCAGCATCAACATCAGATCTGTCCAATTCATGTAAGGCAATCCTGAGCTCAGTCGCAATATCCTCAAATAGTGAAGTCTTACATTTTCTAGCCTTTTCAAATATACGTCTGTTTCTTTCTCTCCATATATATATATATATATATATATATATATATATATATATATATATATATATATATATATATATATATATATATATATATATATCTATTCTATAAAACATGAAGAATTTGAATTGTATCCTACTAGGATAAGATGAGTAGGACATATATTTGATGACTAGGACAAAGTTTTGAGGATAAGGTTTTGAGAAACTTTTTTGGGGGAGGGGGAACTTTGTATTTTGAAAGGAAAATTCAAAAATTCCATCTGCCAACAAGTGATCCGGTTTCAAAATTCAAACCGCAATCAAAACTCAAAAAGCCAGCTGAAAACTCAAATTTCAAACCGCACTCAAACCTCAAAAATTCAAACCGCACTCCTTCCCCTTTTAAAAACTCAAACATCACACTTCGTATTTCTTCCCCAAAAATCATAGCCCGAGCTAAAATGGGAAGCAAGGGGGGGCCATTGGAATCTCAGGGCAAGTGCCAAAATACATGCTTCTCCTCTTGAGAGCTCCCTCTAATGGCTGCCAATTTTGCATTATCTGTAGACCGAGCTCCCTCTAATTGTGGCCAAGTTCGACGAGCTCTTCGACCCCAGCTGGGCAATCGACCACAGCGACGGCCAAGTTCGACTTCGAGATCCTAGGAAACAGCAGCGGGGAGTCGTACCTGGTGCAGGGAGCAGTGGATGGACCTGTGGTTCGATCCGATGGAGGACTTCCATGCATCCTATGGAACGAGAATCAGGGAGGAGAAGGGGGTGGCGTTTTCGAAGGGGCAGGCGATGGGGGTGAAGAACAGCGACGGAAAATTAGAATAAAATTTTGACGACTGGAAAAAGTCTGACTGTATATTATTGAGTTATGAGTAAACAGTCGTATCATTAGTTTGTGATTAGAACTATTAGTGACGTCTGGAAATATGAATGTTTACCTTTGAGAATACTTCGGTTTGAGATTTATGTTTTGATTTATGTTTGACAAGTCTGATTAGTTTTGATTTATGATGATTAGAATAAAATTAGAATAAAAGTAGAATAAAATATTTTTAGAATGGCTATATAGTTTTGATTTATGATGTTCACACTCTATTATTGAGTTTTGATATGTGAGGTTCACATTAGTTTTGATGTATGAAATATCATTAGTTTTTGATGTAGGATCATTCCCACGGCACTCAGCCACTTGAGGTAAACATTCATATTTCCAAAGTATATTGATTGATGAAGCAAATTAAGAGGTACCTATCTTTTGGTTTTGAATATTTTTATTGTTCTTCTGTTTTACAGTTACCACTTGCAATGTCAAGCTCATTCTCAGATGCTCAATATCTGCAATTCCCTGGATTTAGTCAATTTTTCAAAGAAACACCTGGCATTCCATGTTCTTATCAATATATGTCTAATATATAATATTGACATAGGAAGCCCGATGTTTAGACTAACTTCTGCCTTTGTTGAATGTGGATGCCTATAAAATTCCAGGAGAACAAACTCAATTTCTCTCAGCATATCAAATTAGAGCTGCTTCCATTGTTATGAAGCCACTAAGAACAGACAAGGTGCATCCTTGAAAAAATAAATTAGATATTCTCTGGTGAGTACATATAACTGTACTTAGCTTCTTCTTCCTTTAAACTACTTGAGGTGCAATATGTTTCGGTGAAAGCTTAACTCTTACATGTTTCATGCAGGCATCACAGCATCAATGGAGAACAAAGCTCATAAATCTGTTTCTGTTCCTGATTGCATTGATCCTAGAGCCCAAGGAGAAGCTAAGTAAATATCAATGGAGAACAAAGCTCATAAATCTGTTTCTGTTCCTGATTGCATTGATCCTAGAGACCCAAGAAGAAGCTAAGTAAATTCCTATACCATCGAGTTCATATCCGTAAATATTTTAGGTGCAGCATTGTATTTCTCTAAATAGACTCACAAATAATGACTGAGCTCTCATTCATTTTTTTCAAGGATCAGTTTCTGCTATCTGTGCCCCTATTCAAGGTACTGAGCGTTCTCATCCATTCTTTGTTTATGTTGACATGCCAATTTGCTTAATGGATTTGTTTTTTAAAATTAGGATGCTAATGGTTTTGACTGGACATTGAAGTGAACTTGGATTAATTTGTAACTTGCATAAACAAAGTATAGCCTGTATCATTTAATTTATTTTTAACCTGGCTATACAGTATGCACAAACAAAGTGCATAAACAAAGTGCATAAACAAAGTATAGGAAATTGAAAGGACTATTGATATTGTTCTTAAAATTTTCAAACAACGTGGCATATAGTTAACATATTTTGATGTTAAATTTTTATGTTTCACAATATAAACAATTCCTACTGTTTTGGTGCAGGAATGAGACATATCAACGATCTTAGGCCCGAAATGGCTAGGCTTTAACAAGGAATGAGCCATATGCAAAGAATGTTGGATGCATGCATGTATATGTAACTCGAGTTGCAACACCCAGTTATACACGAAGTTTGTGCAGCGTTGAATCGTTGTTCTGATATATATGGTATTAATTATGATCCATATGGCAGTAGAACTTTGAGTATTAGTTAAATCCTTTATTGCACAGAAGCTGTGATATAGAATCATATCGGTATCTGATATATGATTTGATACATAGATACTTTGGCAGTTGACAAATACTCTTCATGTTTAGTTTAACATATCCTCAAACTTATAATGTATACTCAGTCTCAGAGATGAGGAACTAAAAAATTATAACATGTGAATAATGGTTTGTATAAGGATTATCAGTCTGTTCATAACGAGGGAAAATTTGAAGCATGTAGTGGGAAAGGCTTGACTGAATCTAATGAGATTACCAATTGAGATATAAAGTCATTTTGGAACTTTGCTTCTGTCTTTATCTCCTGAGCTACATGTAGATCCAAATTTGAACAACTAATTGAATGCATGTAAAAGATACAAACAAGATGTATGAGTGAAACTATTACTACCAATACGTGTAAGTAAAAAATGAGTGCATGTTGTACATCGAAAACTGAAGAACAATTAACAATTATAACAGAATAGCATAAACTTTTCCAGATGATCAGAATTCCAAAATAAGAGACACTATTCTGTGTAAGTTCACCATTTCTTTCACATCAAAAAAGGAAAAAAAATCTTGAACTGCTCTTATATAGAAGATAGTTTGCTTTTGATAATTATATTTACTTAAACATAATGTTATACATGCAACTTGAGAAATTTCAAGATGCCATAATGAATGAGAGAGGGGAAAATGCTCAAAATGGAAGTTGCCGTGATGGAACCATGTTGTACTGGATACAAGAATGATCCAACCTGAATTAACACTGATCATTAAGTCGCAAGTGTAGGCCAACTAGCCACAAAATTTCAAAAATCCATCCAAAATTCCAACCGCTACTTTGTGATTCACAATATTCTTGAGCTCTCATTGCCGCAATCCCTCAGAACACATCATGGAATTGACTTCAAGAGTTCCTCCCAAAGTAGTCTAAAATATTTCCAAGCAAAAAAGAAAAGTTTGTTATTCTCTATTTAATATCTGTAAAGTGTTCAGACAAAAATTGGCTCCTTACTATGTAATTATTCACAATCTAATTAAATTTGTAAGTCTTATCAATATTAGCAATAAGGAGTAACGATCAGGAGAAAGAATTTTTTTTCGTCCACGGTTAAGCTCAACATATTACACTTCCTTTAAAAAATAATAATCCAACATATTGCATAGTTTATAAACCTGGAAGCAAAAAAAGAAAGAACATCTACTAATAGGAACAAGGGAGTTAGAGACAACGAATTCGTGACAATAACAGAGTGACAACACGATAGATCCTAATGAAGTGACGCACCTGTCCAGTTGCTTTGTAGATACATGTATATTGTCTGTGCAATTTCCTGATATAAATTTAAATTGATCGGGACACTATTGATATTATATAACTTGAACATCACATTATGATATCTGAATCATTGTGTTACTTTAAAAAATGTACAGAAATTTCCTGAAGACCAAGGGTCCGGCAGAAGAGGAGATGAATGGGAATCTCCTCTTTAGTTTATAATGTGGGAACTGGGACTAATTCCTAATCAGACAACATGCTCATCTCAATTCATCACAATCCTCAGATATAATAGGAGCCTAATGATCTTAGTATATATAGAAATCCGATCATTCATTTTTGAGATCAGTTCATCACAATCCTCAGATACAATAGGAGCCTAATGATATTAGTATATATAGAAATCTGATCATTCATTTTTTTGCTCATTTTTTTCTTCGGTTTAATTCAATTTTTTTCTTCGGTTTAACATGTCAAATATATATAGAAATCTCATTTTTTTCCTTCGGTTTAATTCATCCTTTGTTTTTTTTCAGTTGCGGCTCATTCATCCTCTGTTTTTTGCTCTGTTTAATTTTTTTCTCTTTTTTATACGAAGAAGAGGAGGAGGAAGAAGCTCACGGCTTTTTGAATCCATACAGCTCAGGGCTCTTTGAATCCATACGGCTCATTTTTTAATCCACACGGCTGACCCTTCTTTGATTATGTGCTCACGGCTCTGTGATTTTGTGCTCACCCTTTATGATTATGTTTTCACGTATCTTTGTAGTATATCCATTGATTAAATAACAATTTAAACCGAAGCTTTTGTTGCACCCGAGCTTTCGTTATTTCTTTACCCTTTCGCAGCTGCGGTGGTGGCATCTCTGGTTGTGAGGGGATGATGGACAAAGAGAGCTTTGGTTTTGGGTTCACCTGGGTACTTGCTTAGGTACTTGCTGTTCATTGCTTTGAACAAATATCTATTTTTGTTATTGTTGCCTGAAAGTTAGTAATCGAATTTATGATTTGTTGGGTATTCAAAGTGTAGCATCATTCAATTGGTTTATCGTGTAACTTGATACACTCCTTACATTTTAGTGTTACTTATATAAATGCCTAACTCATTATTTATAGCTGATGTATATAATCGAAGAGATGTAAGCCGTGTGGATTCAAAAAAAGTTTGGGTGCCCCCTTAGAGTTTTTTTGTGAATCCACAAAAAAATTTTTTTAATCCTGACGCCTGCGAAATTGTTTTATGCTTATTTGTTGTTTCACGTCGAAATTATTGTTCTACGTCGAATTTGTTGTCCAGTGCAGAAGGCGCCTGTGCCAAATTTGTTGTTCTGTGTCGAAGGCAGCTGCGCCGAATTTGTTGTTATGTATCGAAAGCGCCTATGCCGAAGGCACCTGTACCGCTAAATATTTTTACGCTAATTTGTTCTTTTAAATTTTGGTTGTGGAAATAATTTTTTGGGGAACAAAGATTTTATGATGGATAGTCTTAAATGAACCGTGCCCGTGGGCACGGGTTATGACTAGTATATATATATATATATATATATATATATATATATATATATATATATATATATATATATATATATATATATATATATATATATATATTGCTATGATGGTTACCATCGTCTATGCTTCTAACTCCTATCAGGAGCACAGAGACCTTTGGAGAGACATCGTGCACAATGCCAGCAATTATAAAAATATCCCATGGATCATTGGGGGAGACTTCAATTGTGTCAGATACGCTATGGACAACGTGGGGGGTAGAGTGATTGATGGCCTTATGGTTGATGAATTTAATGACTGCATTAATTCTAGCGCCCTCATGGAACTTAAAACGGTTGCTAATACTTTGAGTTAGACCAATCATAGTATTGGTCAAAAGCGTATTACTGCCACTCTGGACCGGTCTTTCTGCAATAGCACTTGGATGGATGTTCTCACGTCTTCTTACTGTGAATATATCACTGGTGGTACTAGTGATCACTCCATTCTTATTATACACACTCATCAAATTGGGGGTGCTGATCCCAAACCATTCAAATTTTTTAATGACTAACCCTGATTATCTCAACATGCTTATGGAGCAGTGGTGCATCAGGGTTAATGGTTGCCCTATGATACGCCTGGTTGCTAAACTCAAAAATTTGAAAATGGGGCTTAAGAGCTTTGGTGCGACTTATAGAGATGCCAATGATGTGGTTAAAATTCGTGCTGAGCTTGCCATTATTCAAAATAATCCTAACCTGGGTTTATGTGCTGAACTGCAAAAGAAAGAGTATATTCTTATAAAACATTTGGCTGAGGCTATTGATATTGAAGAGTCTAATCTTAAATAGAAAAGTAGGCAAGATTGGCTGCATCTCGGGGATCGTAATTCTCGGTTCTTCTATACTGCTATGAGGGCTAGGCAAAGCCATAACAATCTTGGGCACCTTATTTCCAGTGATGGCTCGCGCAATAGTTCTATTGATCTCCTTAAAGTTGAGGCTCTCGAGTTTTACTCTGGCTTATATAATCAGAATGATTACTGGAGGGTCTTCCCTTATCTCATTACTAAAAGAGTGCTTACTGATGATGTAGCTAAATGGGTTGAAAAATAGGTGATTACTGAGGAGGTTAAAAAAGCTGTTTTTCAGATTGGGGCTGATAAGGCCACTGATCCTGACCGGTTTAATGGCTTCTTCTATCAAAATTCATGGGACATCATAGGCAAGGATGTTACCATTGCGGTCCTTAATTTTTTCAAATCAGGGAAGATTTACCGACAGATCAATCACACCTGTCTTACACTCATACCCAAAAGTGCCAATGCTTCTGGGCTTGGAGATTACAGACCGATATCTTGTTGCAATGTGCTTTACAAGATTATAAGCAAAATTCTATGCAACTGATTGAGTAGAGCAGTTATTGAGCTTATTTCCCCTAATCAAGCTACCTTCCTTCAGGACCGTTTGCTTGCTGATTGTGCTTTGCTTGCTCATGAGCATATAAGGAGTTTTAATAATCCTATGGGTGCCTGGGCTTGTCTTAAATTGGACTTACGCAAACCTTTTGACAGTGTTAACAAAGAATTCGTCTATTATATGCTGCATAGGATGGGGTTCAAGCACAAATTCATCAGTTGGATCTGTGAATGTATCTCTACTCCATCTTTCTCTGTCATGATTAATGGCTCCCCTTATGGTATGTTCCAGTCTAATATGGGGATGAGGCAGGGAGACCCCCTTTCCCTTTATCTCTTCGTGATCGTTATGGAAGCCTTTTCCTTGCTCATGGCTAAGGCTAATGCCACACGTAACATTATGCCTATGAATAGAGTTGGAGCGGTAACACATCTTCTCTTTGCAGACGACTTATTGGTTTTTTGTAGAGGCAACGTCAAATCCTTTGAGGGTCTTAGAGATCTCCTCTCTACATTCAAATCCTTCACCGGTCTTGAGGTCAACTGGAATAAAAGTGCTGGTATTTTTAGCAAAGGCACCAGAGGGCCTGTCAGTCTAGCTGATATCTTGGGTATTCGCCATGTGCAATCTCTATCCACGTATTTGGGGCTCCCTCTTTCCTCTACGTACCCCAACGCCGTAATGTATGGTCGCCTGATTGATAGATGCAAAAGTAGGCTTCAGGGGTGGTCTTCATCTTTATTATCCATTGCTGGGCGTATTGAACTTGTCAAATCGGTCATCTATGACATAATGGGGTTTTGGATGCAGGCCTTTCGTATTCCTAAATCTGTTCTCCGCTCTCTTACTTCCATGTGCAGAAAGTTTATCTGGGGGAATAACCACCTCTGGGCTTGGAATGATATGTGCGCTCCCAAACAAGAAGGGGGTGTGGGAATTAGAGGTTTCAATGAACTTAACAACGCACATGGTGTTAAACTGACCTGGCGCATGCTTACGCATGGTGGTATCTGGGCTTCTTACATGAGGAATCAATATATGAGTAAAACGGGTTTATTTCTGGCTAAGGCTCATCCTATGCAATCTGGAACCTGGAAATTCATTCTTCATTGTCGGGAGTTTACTAAAAAGCTCACCAAATGCAACGTCAGAGATGGTACTACTACACTATTTTGGTATGACAATTGGCTTCCATGTGGTCCCCTTGGCGACTCTTATGAGGTGCCTAATGGGGAGGAGAGGTACACGGTCAGCGATTACTGGACTGAGGGTAACTGGGTGGAGAGTAATTCTCTTATATCTGTCTGCCACATCATCAGTACGGTGGTCTTGTCCACGTGCAATGACTCTTGGTCCTGGGTTTCCAAATCTCCATCTCTTCGTAGTGCTTGGGATGGCTCTCGGGTTATTAAACATCTCTTTCCTTATTACAAGATGGTCTGGTTTCAGGGGCATATCCCCAAGATGGCTATCACTTTACTGCGAGCTTTTCACGGGAAACTTCTAACCCGTGACAAGCTCGTGAAATGGGGAGTGCCTACTTCACCCTTCTGTGTCTTATGCTCTGATAATATTCATGAAGATAGGGATCATATATTTTTTGAATGCAGTTATACTAAATACATTCTTTGCAGGAGTTTTCTTAAACTTGGGGCCACCTCTACTTTGCCAACAACACTGGCAGGAATAGGCGACTTGATTCTTGCCCAATTCCATAGGAAGAACAATATAGGGAGGCTGGTTAGGACGGTTCTAGCTGCTATGACTGGGCACATTTGGAAGGAGAGAAACAGGAGAATTTTTGAAGGTGCTAGTCAAATGCAGACTCAGCTATTTGAGAACATTGCTGATGATATCAGAATTGCTTTGCGGCATGTGGATTGGGATCAGGATGCTGCTAGTGCTCCCACCTCAAATTGGGGGCTAGTAGACTAGGCTGATATGTACATGTATTTATGCTTTCTCTTTTGGCTCTACGGATAGCGGAAGGTGTTAAGTATTGGTGGGGGTGATGGTGCATGTGCACTTACCCAGCTTTACAAACATCCTTCTTCCATCCGTGAGAGTCTTGTACTTTTTCGTGAGATTCAATAAAGATGCAAAGCATATTCTCCTATATATATATATATATATATATATATATATATTGCTGACCTGACCCGTATGATGGGGTAGTCCACTGTAGTAGAGGTTGATGATTGATTAGATCTTATTTTACGCCTAATTTGTTGTTCTGCGCCAAAGGCGCGCGCCCTGAATTTGTTGTTTTACGCCGAATTTGTTGTTTCTCGCCGAAGGCGCCTGCTAAATTTTTTATGCAAATTTGTTGTTTCACCCCTAAGGCGCCCGCATCGAATTTGTTGTTTTGCGCCGAATTTGTTGTTCCGTGCCGAATGAGCCTGTGGCGCTAAATATGTTTACTCTAATTTGTTGTTCCATGCCAAAGGCGCCCGTGCTAAATTTGTTGTTCCGTGCCAAAGGCGTCCGCTAAATTTTTTTACACTAATTTGTTGTTCTGCGCGGAAGGCGTCCGCGCCGAATTTGTTGTTCTGCGCCAAAGGCGCTCGCGGCGAATTTGTTGTTCCGCATCGAAGGCGTCCGTGACATCAAATATTTTTACCCTAATTTGTTGTTCTTTTAAATTTTGGTAGTGGAAATAATTTTTTGGGAAACAGATTTTGCGGGAGAAAATCTTAAATGAACCGTGCCTGCGGGCACATGTTATGCCTTGTGTGTGTATATTTATATTATATATACATATATTAAAAAATGAAAAAAAACTAAACAATGATGAATAGAAAAATGAATGAATACAAAAAAGAGAAGTATATAATAAATGCACCGTTCTCCCTATTTCATCAAGTAGCCAGATCTCCATGCCTCAAGAAGCACTAGGATTCGCACCGAAAGATGAAGTTTGGGGGAGTGCATATGAATAATTGGTTTTAGGCGAATCGAGAGAAGAGGCCCGAGGGGCCCTTTTTGGCCTAATGCCATAGACTTGTCTGGGTCGGTAGTCATTGGTCGAAATCTCACTATATGAATTGCATAATCCCTATATAAGAATAAGTGTTCATTTTTATATCAAACATGTTGAATATTGGTTTCCCCAATGTGATTTTGATGATTAACAAACATTATCAATTGTGACTAATCCTCATGTTTGTAGTTAATGAAAGCATCGTCAATATAGACAAAGTCATATCAAATGAAGATGATAAATTGGATCATTAATGCAAGGACATCAATCAATGAAGCATGGAAATCAAGGAGTGAATGCAAGGAAATCAAAGCATTGGACTCAATAAACTCAAATGGAAGTCTTCAAGGAATTCAATAGGAAGTGAAAAGGATAAAACATGTATATCTTTCTTTCTTTACTTCTTAGTTGAATTGGCATGTTAAGGATTGAATAGACATGATAGAATATCACGCATAACATCACAACTCTCTAGATCATATATCATTGAGTAGGGTTAGAACTTGCATAAACTTTAAAATAGAGTTTTTCAGCCTACTCAGATGTCAGGTAGTTGATCTCCAGACGCGAGGTGCTCATGCACATTCAGTTCTCCAAAACCCTACCCAGTACAGACGCCTGAAGTTCTCATTCCAGACGTCTGCACATTGTGTCAGGCACCTGAATGAAGAACTCCAGACATCTAATTAATTCTAGCTGAGCTTCTAGTATCTCAGCCTTTGCTAACTAACAAAAATCAGACGTCTGATGTTATGTCCCCAGACATCTACACTTTGTATCAGACACCTAAATGATATACATCAGATGTCTGGTTAATTACGAACCATATTTCCAGTTCTTAAACTCTGCAGTCAAGTCTTGATTTAAGGCATCTGAATATATGTTTTAGCCATCTATATAGTTGACCAGACGTCTGGATGATGAACTTCAAACGGCTGGGTATTCGAAACAATATATCCAAGAGACTCTGTCTCTCTCTGTCTGAATGATCAGACCTCTGTCGCCTTAGAGCCAGACGAATGTACAGTGGACCAGATGTCTGGAAAGTCTTATTCAGACATCTACCAAGTGTCCGTTAGACTGTATTTATGACCCAGTAAGAACGTAACATCAGCCACCTAGTCGTTCTACTTCAGGCGATTGGTGACTAGGATTTCTGCATGTTAATAGCTGTTTCCAGCATTTAATACTTGGGATTTTTAACAGATTTTGGATAGAATTTGGTAGCTATTTAAAGGGCTTTGATGTCTTGACTTGAGAAGTTAGCTAAACTATTAAGACTTCATTCAATACACTCTCAAGTGAATTCAAGTCGTCAATTCTTCATTAGAGCATTAAAGAGCATCCAAAGCCAATCAAGCTCACGCTCTAAGTTTCAACTTGTCTCCAAAGCTTTCAAGATCAAGCTTCTATCATTCATTGCTAATCTTCTTGAGACAAAGTAGTAAGTGCTCATACTCTCATCATTTAGAGCACATCACATACATCTCATTGCCTCATTCTAAATAGTATTATTCAAGGCATAGGTGTTGGAAATTGTTTCTGTTGGGATATTGAGACCCACCCCAGTGGATTTTGATGATGTGCATAAATGATACATGGACTAACAATCTTATTTCAGGTGTATATATATTTGTTTGTTGATTGAAGTCATTATGATGCAAATCAGAAAACCTAAAGCCACAATCAAGAACTCTACAACTTAAAGCATATAATGATCTTAGATCATTAATCAAATGAAGAATTAAGAACAAGAGAAGTTAGCCTAAGATCTAGAATGAAGATGAAGAGCTAAAGCTATAGTTGTGTGAGTAATGCATATAAATGTAAAGCCATAGTATGTTACACACTCTCTCTCTCTCTCTTTCAAAATTCAGTGAAAAATGTTTTTAAATATGTTACTTAATATATTTCTCAAATATAATTTTTAGAAATTATTTTTGAAGCATTTTAAGTATATATACTAAGATATCCCAAAATAGCTGACTGTTTTGGACTGATAGCCTACTATTTCCTACAGGAATTTTCTCAAATCTCTCTGTCAAAATAATAGTTGGTTATTTGATAAAATAGCAGATTATTTGTAGTTGATAGTTGACTATCTGGGAAGATAGCCGACTATATGGGTCAACTCAGGCCAGATTTGGAAATCTGCTTTGATTTTTACTAGCCGTTAGCCAGCCGTTAGTGTTGACGCTTGGAGATGATTTCCAGCTGTTTTGAGCAGATTTTAAGCTTCTATTTGCCTATAAATAGATGGGGATTTCAAAAGTTTAAGACACATTATTCTAATTGAAATATTCTCTCTTTTGCTCAAAAACTCTCAAGCTCTATTTTCTGTGATCTAAATTCAAAAGCTAC
Organism: Scilla litardierei; assembly: GCA_030789695.1. Taxonomy (NCBI): domain Eukaryota; kingdom Viridiplantae; phylum Streptophyta; class Magnoliopsida; order Asparagales; family Asparagaceae; genus Scilla; species Scilla litardierei. Next base: position 93,711,279 of record CM061139.1, on the reverse strand, counting down.
TGTTTTTAAGTTGTGTTCTAATCTTTTCTAAATATATTTTTCAGCAATTTTATTTATCCTTTTTCTGTACATGTTTGTTTTGATCTCCAAGTTTTAACGCTTTCTTTTTAGATCCAAAATACAAGTCTTTTAATTTTGATCTTTGTACAATTTTTAAAGTTCATATCTTTTTTATCAAAGATTAAAATACATGACTATTGATCTCTAAAGCCCAAGAGCTATATTTTAGAGAATCGATTTTCAAGACAAAGTTTTCTTTTGATAAATCGTGTTTTAACCGATATCATATATTTGATCAAAACCTTTGATTTTCTTTAGCCACGTTTCACTCACATATACTATTGCTTATAGGAAAATCGTGTACTTCTTTTTATATTTGTTGTAAGTCTTTGAAGAAGACTTGTGTTGTAATTTCCCATGATTATCAGGGAACTCGTGTGAGTGGAAATCCTAGTTGAGCATAACTAGGTGCTGGAAATTCCTAGCAAGTGAGGCAAGGTGATTGTACGAAGTCATTTTCGTTTGTGTTGAGGCAAGGTTTGCTCTCGTGAAGAGCTAGTGGATTGGTTGTTGGAGTAGGATACATTGACAAGCGGGACTTGCGTATCCGAAACAGCTGTGTGTTTGCGGTAAGATTTTGTCTCTTGATCACTCCATATTTTACACCTTTTTTCTGCATGTTTGCATGTAGTTTTGATCGCTCATATCGTGTTTTTCACTATTATTCGACAATATTGCGATGCTTTTCACTATTTCTTGTTTTTGTCGTATTTCAGGAAATATGGAGTGATCTGGAGCAAATTTAAGATCAAAAGATTTGAACGCGCTTAGGAGTGTCACCCACGACTCATTCGAGGACTTATCAGTGATAGAGGATGAGCGGAAGAAGAAGGAAATCAATAGGAGCGACGAGGAGGTGAAAAGAAGGAAGAATGAGCTTAACAGCACACCACTCCGCTGAGTAGACTACTCACTCGACCGAGCAAGAAGCCCCACTCGGCCGAACAGAACAGATACGCACATGATGATTTTCAGCGTATACTCGGCCGAACGAAGGAAGCCCACTCGGCTGAGTGAGAAAGTTCACTCGCCCGAGTGGTACAGGGAATTTCATCCAGAGAAAGGCCAAGTTACTGGAATTTTCAGAGATCCTGAGGCGGCCCACTCGGCCGAGTATGAATGCTCACTCGGCCGAATGAAGAAGCCCACTCGGTCGAGCCACCCCCCGAAGACAGACCCTGAAACCCCCGAAGTTACTATTTTTATACAGGGTTTGTTACAAGGGTCACTCGGCCGAGTGACCCTCTCCGCCTGCTGTTAGGGTTGCGGTTTCTGCGCTGCGCTGGGGCAGTTTGGTAACGATTTTTTGGACGATTTTAGAGGGTATTTAAACCCAGTTTTTGCCCTAGTTTAGGGAGACTTTTGAACATTAATTTTAGACTTTCTTTTGGGATTTTGACAGCTACTCTTTTGCGAATTCTCAGCTGGAGATCTTTGGCATCTACATTGGTTTGTCTATTCCTATTAAAAACTCGATTTTTATGCATTATTTCTGTTTTGCAATGAATTTTTCCGCGTTTATTATTGATTTTTATGAGATTTGCATGGTGTCTAGTGAGTAGTGCCGTCGTCCTAGGGCATGGGAATGAACCCTATGGACCCTATTTCTGAATTGTGATGAATTTGTAGATTTGTTGCTAGAATTGATTAGGGTTAGGTTGTGATTGATTAATTACGGGTAGCTAGGAATTCATATCGATTGAGATTTGCAAGAGATTGGATCCCAATTGATAGGAAGGCCTAGATATTCGATTTTGATTGACAATTGGATTTCTCTAGACTTGGTTTGCAAGAGATTGGACCAAAGCTAGAATTTTTGATTGTGAATCTATACCAATATTTGTTTGCAAGAGATTGGACGAATAAGACATATCATAACCAAGGTCGTAGCTCGAGTTTGCACGAGAGTGAGCTCAAGATACGATTGAACAATGATGTCAATCTTCACGCTAGCGGCTTAGGCTAGGGTTTGCACGAGAGTGGGCCCTACCCTAGGTTTGCTATAGACCGGCAATAGCGCAAGAGCGTGAGCTTGGTTTTACATTAAGTTGCGACTAGTTCACCTATATTCAAGTTTAGCAACAATGAAATTTATGAATCACAAGGATGAGAGACGGTCCGTAGTGGGGATTTCCTATCCCTAGACGCTTTTTATTATATTGATATTTTTGTGATACTTGAACGATTGTGACTATTATACCCAACTATTCTTGTCCTGTTGATAGCTAGGTGATTTGAGTAAGACACGGTCATTTGTCCTCCCTGAGTTCGATACCCGCTCACCGCTACACCGTGCACTTGCGGTAAAACTACAAGTCGTTTTTCGTGTATACATCCGGACGCGATCAAGTTTTTGGCGCCGTTGCCGGGGAGGCGACAGTGTTTTATTTTCTTTACTTAGTTATTTCTTTTTGTATTATTATTTTTATCTTTTTACTCCTCTATCGTGCTAACAATTCCATCGAAGCTCTATTTTTCTGTGCATGTACACGAGATCTACGGCGAATCCAGAGGATATAATATTTGATCCAGAGATCGAACGTACCGAAAGGAGGATTAGAGCCGAGAAAAGACTCAACATAGAGGACGGTTGTATGAACCGACCGGAGACACCAGAAGAATTAGTAGCACGTATGGCGAGGATTATATCTATCAGAGGTAGGCTTCTGCCTAAGACTTCTTCCACCACTTCTTCCATCGCTATGCCGGAGTTGGCGGCGGATAAGAATTTTGAGCTCAAGACGGGATTAGTGGTCTTAATGCAACAAGACCCATTCCATGGGAACTCCCATGAGAATCCACATTATCACCTTCAGTTATTCTTTCCAAGTGCGCCACGTTTCAAATGCCGGGTGTTTCCGTAGATGTTATCCGATTGCGACTCTTCCCCTTTACCCTCAGAGACAAAGCTCTATATTGGTTGAGGACGCAAGTGGAAGGGATATTCACTACTTGGGATGAGTTGGCTAGTGCTTTTGTTGATAAATTCTACCCGCCATCTAAGACTGTGAAGATAAGGAGTGCACTCATGTCCTTCAAGCAAGGACCGCATGAGACTCTATACGAGGCATGGGAGCGCTTTAAAGATCTCCAGCATCAGTGCCCCCATCACAGCATCGAAGCATAGGAGCTAGTACACAGATTTTATAATGGACTCCAACCGGGCACAAAGCAAATTATAGATGCAACCGCCAACGGAGCCATTTTGTCCAAGACACCGGATGAAGCTACGGCCTATTAGAGGAGATGGCCTCTAATAATCAACAATGGGGCGACGAGCGAGGGCAATCTTCTACCTCCTTGAAGCCAACGAGCATATATAAGGCCAAGGCCGTAGCGGAGCTTTCCAATAAGTTTGACTCTCTTCACAAGGTCGTGGAGAGATTGGAGAAGTATATCACCGAGCCACATGGAGCTCCCACCACATCTACGCCGGGAGGGAATATGAGCGATTGGCAAGACCAATCTCAAGCTATGTTTGTTAGAGGAGAGCACGGAGAGGGTGCTATAGAGCAAATCCAATATGTAACGGGGAACACCGGTTATTGGGCCAACCCGGCCACGAGGAATCATCTGGGCTTCTCGTATGCTAATAATGAGCTCTAAACCCACCACCGCCGTAACAACCTTAAGCTAGGCATCCCCCTCCATAACCTCAATACAAACCGAGGGGGCCGCCACAACAAAACTACCCACCTAGGCAACAAGCGGGACCATATAGGCCACCGGGTTATAACCAATGTTGGAGAGCTCCGAACCCGCAACAAGCACAACCGAGATCGGGATCATGAAGCTAGGGTGGAGAAATTCATGGTGGAGCAAAGAAAAATAAATTCTAGGTTGACGGCGCAACAAGACTCGCTTAATACCGTCGTTGCGCAACTTGGAAAGCAACTTGCGTTGCTTAACAAAAACACTCAACAATTGCAAGCTCAACCGGAGCCCAATCCACAGAGCAATACCGGCCACATCAATGCGGTGGTAGAGGTTACTACTAGGGGCAGGGAGGATGCCACTCCCACCATGGTCCAAACCAAGGAGCCCGTGGTAGAGATTTTGGACGACAAAGAGCCGGCTATTGAAGATGAGAGCACAAAAGAGCTGCAAGAAGGTGGAAATTCTGAAATGAAGAATCCTAATGAGGAGCACACCTACATTCCACCGGTGCCTTGAGTACTTGAGTACTTGAGGGGAGTAAGCCTCAACATACCTTTCTTGGATGCTATCATAGAGATCTTGTCATATGCCAAGTTCTTGAAGGACTTAATATCGGGAAAGAAAAGGAAGGAGAAAATAATGCTTGTCGAGCAAGGAACTTGGTTCACCCGGAGAGAAAAGGAGCCTACTAAATTCAAGGATCCCAGAAGCTTTCGCATACCATGCACACTTGGAGGAGTCCCACTACAAAAGGCGTTGGTAGACTTGGGAGCAAGTGTAAGCCTAATGCCCCTTAGCATGTTTCAGAAATTAAATACGGGGACCGACTTGAAGCCAACGGACATGAGAATACAACTTGCTGATGGTCGAGTTACTAGGCCGTAGGGATTGCGGAGGACATACCGATCCAAGTACCGGGAGGAATATGCTTGCCGTGCGACTTCGTCATTATGGACATCAAGGAGAAGGGCGACACTTCACTTATACTCGGACGCCCCTTCTTAGCCACCGCCGGCGTGATAGTCGACATGAGAGAAGGTACTTTATCTTTGAATGTTGGAAACATCGAGGTTGAGTTCCATATTCCTAAAGCTATGAAGCATATGCCCTATCAAGAGGAGTTGGACTATGTGGACCTCCTTGATGAGGTAATCGATGAAGCCATTCCACATTCTATTGGCGCTCTCCAAGATGACGGCCTTGAAGAAGGCCAAACTTCTAGCATTGGAGAAAAGTTGGAGGACCCTCCGGATAGCTCTATGGCCGATGACAAAGAAGACGACACTGATGTCGCGAGGATTAGGGATCTATGCAAGCTCTCCACGGCCAACAACTCAAGGAAAGCTCCTCCGGATAGAAGATCGGTGTCACCGATGAAGAAGAAGATTGGTGCTAGCTCAAGCTTGGGGGACTGACGTGCCCCCGGTTTGCGAACCGCAAATGGCCGGGGGACCCGCGTGAGGGTTTAGATATTTGTAACCGCAAGCGCACGGTGTTGTAGTGTGGCTTGGGGGTCGAACACAGGGAGGCTAGGATGTGCTTGTGTCAAGGAGGACCGAAATCACCCCCGTGGGTGAGCTAGCCCAGATCGGTTGATGGTTTGTCATGGTAAAGGAATGCAAGGTATGAACAATATGAAAATAAAACCCGGGACTTTGGTTTCCACTCCAACGAGCGACTCTCGCCGATACGGCCTACGGGTAGGATGGCGATCGGAATTAGACTCTAATGGTGAGACGTTGCCTCTGAAAGTGGTACCGGCATTCCATGTGCCCGATATTCCGGTCGGTGCCCAGGATGATACACCGGACTTCCCGGGTTCGATCAGTGGGCACTCCCGTGTCCATTAACACTGATCGATTCCGGGAGCACTAAGGTCGTAACGATAACTCCCAACGTCTCATATTGCCGCACCCGCGCGCTAGGATTCGACGTCTACGCTAAGGGCGTGAGTTATGGCTAGGGAGTCAACCGCCAAGTTTATTCCCCCTTGGCCCAACGGTCAAAGGTGGTCTTTTTCCCGCCGATGACAATAAAACACCCCGCGTAACCGTTAGATTCCTAATCCCTAACGATTTCCTAACCCTATGGACGCATCAGGAAGAGCCCCCGAAGGGGTTTCCGCCAAAATCCCAGATTTGGGAACTACTCACCAATATTCATTAAAAAGCTATCTAAATGAAAATAGACCGTTGAAATCATAATCAGACGATAGGAATGCAAAGGTAGTAGAGCAATAAAGATAATGCTAAAGTTTTACAAAGATCCAAAAACTTACAAAACCAGGAAAATTACAGCCGTCACAAAATGAAGAAAACAGTAAAAAATAACCAACTCCCGAATCTGGGAAACCTAGGGTTCTATTTATAGAAAACGACATCACCCGATCGGTTGACAAGTCAACCGGTCGGGTGAGCCGCTTCACAAAATCATAGCGCAATGCGGGGGTTTCACCCGGTCAGTATGAACCGGTCGGTTGGATCTTGGTGAGGTCGGTTGGATCTTGGTGCCGACCGGTTGGAGCTTCGAGTCTTGGCTGTTGAAATTCAGCTACATGTGAACCGATCGGGTGAAGGTCACCCGATCGGTTGGAAATCAGCTTCGAATTTCCAGAGACTTTGAGCTTTCGACCCGGTCACTGAACCGACCGGGTGACTTCTCGGGGGCTCCAAGCTGCGTCCGGGTGGTGCATGTGTGCATCACCCGATCGGTTGGAGATGACCAACCGACCGGGAGAGGGGCTGAAAGATGTAATCTTCGTCGTTTGACCCCCTGGATCACGCGTGATTCCTCCCGTTGCTCCGGGGACACATGATATCATCGTTTTGCGTCCCAAATGCTAGTAAACTCCTGCAAAACACGGAAAATACGGAAAAGTGAAAGAAAACAAGAAAATACGAGAAAACACGAGAAAACAAATAAAAGACGGCGGTAAATACAGAAAAACATGGAAGAAAATGCGCGTAAATATATGAAATATAAACGCACGTCAAAATCCCACAAGCTGAACTCTTCCTCGTCCTCGAGGAAGACGAGTGAGAGTAGGAGCTCGAAGGGGAAAAATAGAGAGAAAGAGAGAAAAAGAAAACTCTATATCCTAGATCGTCCGTCAGAGCCAACAAAATCAAAAACGACACACCAAGCAAGCAAACACCAAATCACATCACTAAACCTAGGAATACGAGCCCAAATAAGTGTCGTGGGCCCACGCGGTTAAGCGCGAGTGAGTGTGGTCGTGCGCTAGCAGTCGGTGTCACTACCTACGATGTGCGATAAAGCTCGATATATGCAAACCCAGGAAATGACCCAAATACCAATTCGAATTGAATAAGGCGGTAAATATATGGTTCAAGCATGCATGAGAATAGAGAGGGAATCGAAACATATCATGCGTCAGGGACTCCACAACTAGGGTTAAGGAAATCACCACACTAAAGCCTAGATAATAGCTAAAAAGTTCCTAAGCCAAGTGTTTTCGAAAACGATGGGGGTTGAGATGATGTGGAGTAGAACACTCGGTGCAAATTCTCGCCTTCCTTTTATTCTCGGCAAGTAGGAAAATATTCACACGGGAAATTTTTGGGTTTTGGGTATTTGTATTTTTTTTTTTTGAATTTTGGGCTATACAAAATTTTTCTTTTCTTTTCTTTTTGGGTTTTTCTTTTCTTTTCTCTTTTTTTTGGATTTTTGGATATTGGGATATATACATGTGTACTCTCCCAAGTGGGAGAACGATACACGACGAGGGGATTTGCACCAAGTAAAACAAAAAAGAAGTCGGAATCTAAACACTTGGGCAAAGGAAACTATTCTCGCTAAATAGAGCATAGGCTAAATGGGTTATCCTAGTCCTTAATTGTGGAATCCCGACACATGCGAAATGAAGTACACGATATATATATATAGCATGCAGAACAGGGAAAATAAATACCGCATATTCAAATCGAAGCATGATAATCTAGGTGTCATTCCTGGACAAGTATATAAAGTAAATCACAAAGCAGAAGCACACCACACAGCTAGGCACGACACACGACTCACAAAAAGCTAAGAGGACCCACGATGCGTGAAATGCAAGAGAACTCGAAATCCTAGGGTTAGTGAATGTGATTATCGATGCTATGCTAGGTGTGTGTGATTTTGTGGCAATTCATCATAGGGTTCATCTCTAGGAGAAAGAGATAAAAGAAGAAAAGAAAAAAATAAAAACACGATGAAAACGGCACAAAAACGAAAAAGAAAGACTCAAATGGCGCACACAGTGCGACTCCCCCAAGCTGAAGCTTGCATTGCCCTCAATGCAATAAGAGTGAGTACGAGAGGGCAATGAAGATGGGGGGGAATACGCACCGACACAAAAAGAAATGAAAAACGAGGAAAACACAGAGATGAAACTGAAAATAAAGAAAAATAAAGATCAAACCACATGACACGAAAATAGAAATAAAACCACACGACACGACACGACACGAACAAAATACACGACATGACACGACAAAAAGTAAAAAAACAAGCACACACACCAAAAGAAAATAAAACGTCACAACACACCCAAAATAGACTTCCCCCAAGCTAGACATGACAGTGCTAGCAAAAAAATATGAACGTGAAATGCAGAAATATGCGAGGGGGAGTCAATCAGATTCGCTGGTACTAGAATGGTAGGGGGAGGGAGAGGAGGGTGGGGAATAGCGAATGAAAGAATCCTCAGAGGAAGAGGAGGGCGTGCCTACAAGGGAAGGAGGGGCGACAGACTGGAGCACGTGTGGATCGATGTGCACCGGGGGGCTGTGGTGGAGAAAGATCGTACCAGGTGGGCTGACAGTTGGGTGCCAATCGGGAGGATCCAAGGGTGGTAGATGCACTAATGGAGAATACCAAGGATCGGGGTAAAAATCCCAAGGCAGATGAGATAGGGGGTAGGGTAGCCGCAAAGGGGCTAAAGGTGGCAGGATCGCGAAAGGTGCGCAAACGGGGCCATAAAGATAAACTGCACGGTCTTCACCGAAGGGAGTGAGCATATTGATATCGATCAAGTAATCGCGATCAATACGGCTACGTCCAGGAAAAATAGGGAGGTCGGGTGGCACTCTCAAAACACAGCTGACAATAAGAGTGATCATCCCACCACAACAGATGGATCCAGAATTGGCGCGGCTAACAGTAAAAATTTCGTGGATGATCCAATGAGCGGCGTTTATGGGCATAGGGATGTGCCCAAGGATCCTGTCATCGGACATGGCATAGAGAAAGAAAAGCTCATCCCTAGATATAGTGGACACATCCACGCGGGTGAAAACATTGTTGGCGAGGATGCAATGAGCGAGGCGGTAACACGGGTGAATAATGTAGGAGGCAAGAGCCTCAGGTGGAAAGGCGGTGTACCGGGTAAATCGTTGCCAAACACCATCAGCCTGAAATTGAGAGTAGACGTCAGTTCGATCGTGGGTGGAATGTTCAGTATTAAGATCGGGGTGACGGAGATTGAGGATATTGTTCAACTCGATGAAACCCAAAGAAAAATCGCAGTTGAAAGCGCGGAAGGAGAAACCCCCATCAAACACCTCGAGGGAACTGAGGAATTCAAGCGTGAGATTTCTGTGTGTGTGATCATGGATGTACGAAAGGGTATGGCACCCGATACAGTTGAAAATTCTGCCGACGCCATTCGAAAGCCCTAGAGCTTCGAGTGTGGGGCGATCGGCGAAGAGTGTAGGTCTCATCGGGCGATGAAGTAGTGCTCGCAAACGGTCAGACTGTTCTTCCGTAGAAGGGTTTATGCCAAGGAAAGAGGGGGAAAAGGGGCCGTAGAGCGGATCACGACGTGAAGATGAGGCAATCTCTTTCCCTTTCTTAGACATGGTGACTATGTGGGTGGCGAAAAGGAAAGTGGGAGCGTGCCTAAGATGAAAATAAAGCAGGTGAAGCAGGTACAACACCAATTCAGGATATTACAGATAAAGTAAGAGATGTGTAGAGTGGAAAGGTGTTACCCATCTATGTAGCAAGATCAAGCTCCCGGGGGACTCGCGCAGTAGGAGGAGGTAATTCGGGAAGCCGCCGCTCGCTGATCCGACAAGAAACAGGTTTTTGAAAATTTTGGGGGCTAGGGTTATGGTTTGGATGTTTAGATGATGGAATGTTGATGATAGCAAGGTGGCGAGGGTGGGGAAGTATGGGATTGAGTGGGGAGGAGGGTTTAGGAGCAGTATGTTGGATGGAGGAGGTAGATTCGACTGTTTGAGGGTGAGTAACTGCGTGAAGGTGATTTTCGGGGGTCGGGTGGCGGTCATCGAGCGGTTGTGGTATTTTTAGGGGCGAAACTGAACCGATCGGGTGAGTACCGGGTGGACGAATTTTGAAAGTTTCCTGTCGGCCAACAGCTATAGGTGAACCGATCAGGTGAATAGTCACCTGATCGGTTGACCGCTTCCCAAATCTTTCCCGAGAACATGTGATATTTCACCCGGCCCCTCACCCGATCACGATATTACTCAACCGATCGGTTGATGCGATTTCCAAATTTCCCGAAAGTTCAGCACTACCCACACGGTCAGCGACACGGTCACTGCTAATGCCACCCGGTCGGTTCGTTAGGAAACTGACTCTGCTATTTAGCTGATACGTCCAAACCGATCGGGTGAGTTCTCACCCGATCGGTTGGGGTCTTGTTTCCTGCAGAAAATGAACACATGGCATCAGTCCTCAACGGAAATTTTTGCGGCTGGATTTATTTATCAGAAATAGACAAAATAAAGTTAGAAATAATTCCGAAGATTGGAGATAGATATTTTAAGAGCATGGGTTGCCTCCCATGAAGCGATTTTGTTTAACGTCGTTTGCTCGACGCCTCTAGCGGTGGTCAATTAGGATTCGGAGGGTTAGAGGAAGAGTTGTCACTCGTTGGGGGCCCGACCGGGGAGACTTCTGGTTCTCCAACCGCATAGTGCTTCAGACACTGTCCGTTGACTTTAAACGGCTCATCCCTTCCCATTATCTCAATAGCCCCATGCGGGAAAACCTTGGTGACGCGGAACGGTCCCGACCACCTTGACTTGAGTTTTCCAGGAAAGAGCTTCAGCTTTGAGTTGAATAGGAGAACTAAGTCCCCTTCCCTGAAATTCCCTCTTCAAGACTCGCTTATCATGCCACCGCTTCAGCTTCTTCTTGTAGATCTTGGTGTTCTCATAGGCATTGAGCCGGATTTCGTCGAGCTCGTTGAGTTGTAATTGCCGGTGCCCCCCTACCTCCTTGGCATCAAAGTTCAGATTCTTAATTGCCCAAAATGCTCTATGCTCCAATTCCACCGGAAGATGGCAGGCTTTCCCATAGACAAGCCGGTAGGGAGTCGTGCCGATCGGAGTTTTAAATGCCGTCCTGTAGGCCCAAAGTGCGTCAGGAAGCTTTGATGACCAGTCCTTTCTAGAATTGGCTACCGTCTTTCCTAATATGCTTTTAATCTCCCGGTTAGAGACTTCTGCCTGACCGCTGGTCTGCGGGTGGTAGGCACGCCCCACCCGGTGTTGTACCCCGTATCTTTTTAAGAGGGCCTCGAATTTCTTTTCTATAAAGTGGCTCCCCCCGTCACTGATCAGGACACGACGTACACCGAATCGCGGGAAGATGTTGCTTTTGAAGAACTTGGCCACCACTCTGGAATCATTGGTTGGACTGGCCATTGCTTCAACCCATTTCGACACGTAGTCTACAGCCACCAAGATATACTGGTTCCCTGAGGAGGAAGGGAACGGTCCCATGAAGTCCACTCCCCATACATCGAAGATTTCTACCTCCAGGATGTAGTATTGAGGCATCTCATTCCTTTTGGAGATATTCCCCGCTCTTTGGCATTTATCGCAGGCTTGGACATAAGCATGTGTGTCCTTGAAGAGTGTAGGCCAGTAGAATCCGCTTTGGAGAATTTTTGCGGTGGTCTTGTAGGTGCTCGTGTGCCCTCCACATTGCTGCCCGTGGCAGTGGGAAATGATGGAGGTCGCCTCAGTTTCACGAATGCATCTTCGTATCACCCCATCATTGCAGGTTTTGTATAGGTGGGGGTCATCCCAATAAAATCTGCGGACCTCATGGAAAAATTTCTTCTTCTGCTGAAAGCTCACATTGTGGGGGACGATGGCACAAGCTAGATAATTTGCGATGTCAGTGTACCAGGGGGTCCAGGAGGAAGAGACAGAGAAAAGATGCTCGTCAGGGAGTGAATCGTCGATCGGCGTAGCATTTAAATCGAGGGTAGGCATCCTGGACAGGTGATCAGCAACAACATTCTCCGCCCCCTTCTTGTCTCTGATTTCCAGGTCGAATTCCTGGAGTAGGAGAATCCATCTAATGAGCCGCGGCTTAGCTTCTTTCTTGCTCAATAGGTATTTAAGGGCCGCGTGATCTGTGTGCACGATCACCTTGGCACCAACGAGATATTGTCGGAACTTATCCATGGCGTAGATGACCGCTAGCAATTCCTTTTCCGTGGTAGTATAATTTCTTTGGGTGGCATCAAGGGTTTTGCTCGTATAATATATGACATGAAGATTTTTATCCTTCCTCTGCCCCAAGACGGCACCAACCGCATAATCACTAGCGTCACACATTAGCTCAAAGGGTAGATTCCAGTCCGGTGGCTGTATTATGGGCGCGGAAATCAAAGCTATCTTCAAAGTGCGGAAGGCCTCCATACACTCCTCGCTGAAGACGAAAGGCACGTCCTTCACGAGGAGTTGGGTCAGCGGCCTGGAAATCTTCGAGAAGTCTTTTATGAAGCGGCGATAAAATCCCGCATGTCCTAGGAAAGCACGGACTCCACGAAGATTGAGCGGTGGTGGAAGATTTTCAATCACCTCAACTTTAGCCTTATCAACCTCGATTCCCCTCGAAGAGATGACGTGTCCCAACACAACTCCTTCTTGGACCATGAAGTGGCACTTCTCCCAGTTTAGGACTAATCCCTTTTCTTGACATCTCTCCAAGACTTTAGTTAGATTACTGAGGCACGAGTCAAACTTAGTTCCATAGACGGAGAAATCGTCCATGAAAACCTCCATGATGTCCTGGGAGTAGTCGGAGAAGATAGCGGACATGAGTCTTTGGAATGTAGCAGGGGCGTTACAAAGTCCGAACGGCATTCTTCTATAGGCTTATGTCCTGAATGGGCAAGTGAAAGTTGTCTTCTCCTGGTCATCGTTATGAATAGGGATCTGAAGAAATCCTGAATACCCGTCCATGAAACAGAAATAATTATGCTTCGCCAGTCTCTCGACCATCTGGTTAATAAAGGGGAGAGGGTAATGATCCTTCCTCATTGCTTTTTTCAGCTTTCTATAGTCAATGCACATCATGTACCCCGTGACGGTCATCGTTGGTATTAGCTCGTCCTTCTCATTGCGAACCACCGTCATTCCTCCTTTCTTGGGTACGACGTGCACCGGGCTAACCCAGCGACTATCGGAGATAGGGTATATAATACTGGCATGTAGAAGCCTAACAATCTCCCTTTTTACAACCTCCATCATTATGGGATTAAGCCTCCGCTGCGGATCAATCGAGGAGGCTTGCTCATCTTCAAGCAGAATTCTGTGTGAGCAAAGGCCTAAGCTAACCCCATTTAAATCCTCAATTGCATATCCGAAAACTCCTTTAAACCTTTTTAAAACACCAAGAAGTTTGGTCATTTGGTCTTCGGGCAGTGAAGAGTTGACTATGACCGGAAGGGTCGAGCCAGCCCCCAAATATTCATATTTTAGCCCCGACGGTAATTCTTTCATCTCAACTTCATGAGGCCCCGACGCATACTTCTCAAGCTGAGCATCCTCAAGGGAAAGGAGTTCTTCGTGGATTTCTCGGAAGCCAGCATCCGGAACCTCATCCTCGGCCGCGGTTCCGCATGGCAAGGTTTTGCAAGGTATAGTGGGAACGATCAAGGAAGGCACCTGGTCTCTTTCAAGCTCATAATAATTCTCCGGGAAGAAGGCTTCTAAGTGAAAACAGGTTTCAATTGTCGATGGTTCCCCACAATTGTTTCTAGCTTCCTCATTGTCCAAAGATCGGGACGCTCAATAGAAGTCTGCAAGGAATAGATTGGTTCCTGTCCAGCGTAGCCTACAAACTCAGCCGGATGGTTCTCCTGACAAAACTCCGCGGACAACTCTTCTTCACTAAATTCGGGACCAGGATTGTCGATATACGCCACTTCACCATGAGGAAAGAGAGTTGTCGTGGCAAGGTGCTCCTGCGTATCTCGACATCTCCTCTGATTTTCCACGGCGGCAGACATGAGGGATAGTATATTCGAAGTATTCAGGGATTCCGCTAAGCTCCGCGCCAAACAGCGGATATGGTGAGAGTGATCCCAGATGTCTCCTGAAACTGCATGCAACATCCTCGTCGTGGGGCCAGGATCCTATACGAAAGGAGAGAGAGAGAACTGCACAAGTGGCAAACACGTCAAAAGCACGGGTTGCATAAACGGGAACCGAAAGTAGCGATGGAAGCACGACAATTCAGTCAATTAGCACTATACAATTACTATCTACAGTATGTCCAAGTGAAATTGAAAAGTGTAGAGTGCGAAAATTATCGTGAGGTAGGGACAAGAGCTAGACACTAGGGTTCAAGAGATCCTAAAATAACAAGCACGTTGCCTCCCCGGCAACGGCGCCATAAACTTGACGTGCCCCCGGTTTGCGAACCGCAAATGGCCGGGGGACCCGCGTGAGGGTTTAGATATTTGTAACCGCAAGCACACGGTGTTGTAGTGTGGCTTGGGGGTCGAACACAGGGAGGCTAGGATGTGCTTGTGTCAAGGAGGACCGAAATCACCCCGTGGGCGAGCTAGCCCAGATCGGTTGATGGTTTGTCACGGTAAAGGAATGCAAGGTATGAACAATATGAAAATAAACTCGGGACTTTGGTTTCCACTCCAACGAGCGACTCTCGCCGATACAGCCTATGGGTAGGATGGCGATCGGAATTAGAGTCTAATGGTGAGACGTTGCCTCTGAAAGTGGTACCGGCATCCCATGGGCCCGATATTCCGGTCGGTGCCCAGTATGATACACCTGACTTCCCGGGTTCGATCAGTGGGCACTCATGTGTCTATTAACACTGATCGATTCTGGGAGCACTAAGCTCGCAACGATAACTCCCAACGTCTCATCCTGCCGCTCCCGCGCGCTAGGATTCGGCGTCTACGCTAAGGGCGTGAGCTATGGCTAGGGAGTCAACCGCCAAGTTTATTCCCCCTTGGCCCAACGGTCAAAGGCGGTCTTTTTCCCGCCGATGACAATAAAACACCCAGCGTAACCGTTAGATTCCTAATCACTAACGATTTCCTAAACCTATGGACGCATTAGGAAGAGCCCCCGAAGGGGTTTTCGCCAAAATCCCAGATTTGGGAACTACTCACCAATATTCATTAAAAAGCTATCTAAATGAAAATAGACCGTTGAAATCATAATCAAACGATAGGAATGCAAAGGTAGTAGAGCAATAAAGATAATACTAAAGTTTTACAAAGAACCGAAAACTTACAAAAACAGGAAAATTACAGCCGTCATAAAATGAAGAAAACAGTAAAAAATAACCAACTCCCGAATCTGGGAAACCTAGGGTTCTATTTATAGAAAACGACATCACCCGATCGGTTGACAAGTCAACCGGTCGGGTGAGCCAATTCACAAAATCACAGCGCAATGCGGGGGTTTCACCCGGTCAGTATGAACCGGTCGGTTGGATCTTGGTGCGGTCGTTTGGATCTTGGTGCCGACCGGTTGGATCTTGGTGCGGGCCGGGTGAGGAGACCGGTTGGAGCTTCGAGTCTTGGCTGTTGAAATTCAGCTACAGGTGAACCGATCGGGTGAAGGTCACCCGATCGGTTGGAAATCAGCTTCAAATTTCCAGAGACTTTGAGCTTTCGACCTGGTCACTGAACCGACCGGGTGACTTCTCGGGGGCTCCAAGCTGCGTCCGGGTGGTGCATGCGTGCATCACCCGATCGGTTGGAGATGACCAACCGACCGGGTGAGGGGTTGAAAGATGTAATCTTCGTCGTTTGACCCCCTGGATCACATGTGACTCCTCCCGTTGCTCCGGGGACACATGATATCATTGTTTTGCGTCCCAAATGCCAGTAAACTCCTGCAAAACACAGAAAATACGGAAAAGTTAAAGAAAACAAGAAAATACGAGAAAACGCGAGAAAACAAATAAAAGACGGCGGTAAATACGGAAAAACATGGAAGAAAACGCGCGTAAATATATGAAATATAAACGCACGTCAGGGACTTATCCCCCAACTCTACACATGATAAGGGGATGCCGAGGAAAGCCCACGAGCATCAACAACCAAATCCAAGTGGCCTTCCCGGCAAATTTGACGGGCGCATCTCGCATGCGCCCAATATCACGCACTAAACGAAGATCATAAGGGGTCGAGCTCATGACCTTAAACGAGCGCTTGTCGGGAGGGAACCCGACGGCTTTATATCATTCTTAGTTGATTTTTATTTTTATTTTATATTTTTCTTAGTGTTTAGAGTCTTGCGTCTATAAAAAAAGTGGCAACGGGCTCTATTTTTAATGACAGGAGATGGAGAACGAGAGATCATTTATACGGAGGATGACTAAGGCAAGGGAGAGCGCTCCAGGAATGCACTCAGGCCCCAGGAGAAGGTAGAGACTGACGAGAGGAAGGAAAACAGAGTATAGAGCGAAAACAGAGAGCCGTTGCAGAAAATAGGATGCCACTCGGCCGAGTGATATATGTCACTCGGCCGAGCAAAGACTCCACTCGACCGACTGGAGTACAGATCAGGGAAGTTCCTACAGACCAACTCTCTGTTTTTTTCTGCGATTTACAGTATAATTTACCACTCGGACGAGTGACTTGTCACTCGGCCGAGTGAATCAGATACCCTCCACGTTCAAAAATTGTTGAGTGGCTATGCCACTCGGTCGAGTGGGAAAAGATACTCGGCCGAGCCGTAACTTGTGGGAGATATTTTCGATCAATTTTTACATGGTCCACTCAACCAAGTGAACTCTTCACTCGGTCGAGTCGCAACTATCATATATAAGCGCTGCGGGCGCAGCGCGAAATTCAAAACGCAAAATCCCCAATTTTTCTCGCGCTCGCCCGCTGCCGCTTCGACTCCCGCCCGAATCGCCACTTCCCTCGCCCGATCCCTCGCTGCCGCCAGTCGACGACCTCCACCGGTCGCCGACACCGCCTCGCCTTAGGCCACGCACTCAGAAGCCCGCTTCCACGCAGAAGAAGTCAGGTGATCCTCGCTCCTCTTTCACTAAGGCAGACTCCCCGTCACCTAGCCCACCCCCACCTACACAGCCGCCTCCTGTCGCTCCCATTCCACCACTTACACCGCCCGCCCCCGCGTTCGATGCGATGGGGATCACGTTCCGAGATGACACCTAGTGCGCCAGATTCGAGCGTATCTCCCATCGCTCGATCGTACCATCTAGGTTCATGCACCTAGCTGATCTTGACCGCCTAGGGGTACTCGAGGGACTGCTCACGTTGTACGACAACGTGGGATGGTGCGACTTTCTGTCTGTGTCGGCGGACACCTACATCCGCCCGATGTTAGAGGTCCTTAGTTCCATTTCCCAGACCCCTGGAGGATGCTCATTTTGACTGATGGATCGAGAGTGTGAGATCACTCTTGACATGCTTAGAGCATTCTTCCAGTGGCCCGATGTACCAGTCGCAGACCGCGCCTACGCTCCCACGCACATCCCACCCCCGTCGTTCGACACGCACGCCTTTTGGACATGGATCACGGGATCACCACTCGCCTTTGACCCTAGTAGGGCCAAGGCATCTGCGATTCTCGACCCCTGCCTCAGTATTGCACATCGCCTTATGGCGACTACTTTTCTTGCGAGGTACGAGCCCGGCACGTTGTCGACGCCAGAGCTCTACATGCTCTATGCGATGACATGGCCTATGGTCTTCGATAGGGGTAGTGACGTCATGGTCCCCGCCGTCGAGATTGATATTACCAGTTGGTACATCGACCGCATAGTTATTTCTGTCGACGCTCGGACGCCTATTTGCTGTGACGGTCTGATTACCCTCTTGGCCCTTATGACCGACGTCGACCTACCTGCTGACTTTCTTCGACCACTGGGATCCACTTCACTTTCGATAGACATTATGGCCCAGATGAGGATGCTGCGTCCTCATGGTCGTCAGTACTGGTTGTGGCTCCACGGTCCTTTCGCTGCGGATTACATGGTTCTCCCGAGCCCTGCTCGGACACATATAGGAACTGCGGGCGGAGAGTGGATTCCAGCGATGGATCTCCTTATCCCCGCCGCATAGGTGTTAGAGCCTGAGGGTGCTCAGCAGGAGCCCCTCATTCCACCCCAGGACCTCGTGATCCCTCAACCTGCACTTGCTTCGTCTGCACCTCCCGACACCTCTGTCCCCACTTCTGTTAGTGTCGGGAGCACTTCAGCTGAGTCCACCCACACCACCACCACCACTGTGGCCATTTCGGTGGATCCCATTTCTGCAGCTAGCCCCGAGCGTCCCCCCACCATAGTTGAGTGCGGCGAGCCTTCTTTTGCTTCCGCGGTAGAGACCCTTTCCTCATTGTTGTCCTCGACACCTGGGGAGGCATTTTTTGCACCTTGTCGTTGACCTCACTGTCTCCACCGCCTCTGTATACTCCGAGAGCGTCGTGACGTCTGTCCCTACTTCTATGTCACTGACCTCTCTGCCTGCCTCGTCGTCTGTTTTCACTTCCGCTTCAGCTTCCGCTCCTACCTCGTCTACTCTTCCTGCGTCCCAGCCTCACATAGAGACTGGACATCACTTAGCAAGCACAGCACCCCAACACCACCCCATAGCTGCACCTATCCTTTACGGTGGCCGTGTGAGACAACCCCATTCTTCACATGTTCGACCCTCTGCTCCACCTCCCCCCGACACCCTAGTTCAGAGCATCCGTGCTCTTGAGGGGGCAGTTAGTGGACTTAGAGGGTATTTTATGGCTCTCTCTGCCACCGTCAGTGCAGTCTAGACCCGCGTCGCTATACTTCCTAGTATTCAGGCTTACCTAAATCAAATTCTTGCGTGTCTGCCTCTGCCACCCACACCCACCCAGCAGCCACCACGCCCGCCACCACCTCCGCCACAGGACGGTGCTGGTCCACCACCGCCCCCCTAGGCACATACTGGATGCCTTCCACCTTTTTGTTGATGTTGTTTTGCTGTTGTTTTAAGCCATGCTGATTTTGCGCCCCTCCTCTACACACCTTTTGGTCACATTTTGGCCTGATCTGTCTATATCCTTTTATGAGAGAGGGAGTACTTTTTGGGGACACACTCATATCTGCACTATTTTGATCTCTGCATGCATCACCCGCATTCTCATATCATTTTCTTTTATTATTTTTTTTATTTTCCATCATGCATGCATCCTCACCCTCCCCATCCATATTTTGTCTCTCGGTGTGCCACACTTCGTACATTGAGGACACTGTGCACTCTAGCTTGGGGGAGTGAGTTCTACGTACTTTTTATTTTTTGTCGCCTTTTATTTTCTTTTTTCCCCCACATTTCTTCGTTTTTGCACTTGCTTTCACCCACTTTTTCTTTTTTATCATGCATCATGTTTTTTTATTTTCTGAGTGTGCTGCATTGTATAGTAGTTTTTCATTTTCTTTTATCCTTGTTTCTTTCATCTTTTTGCTAGAGATGATTTTTCTGTGATGATGAAAACGTGGTGTTAGCTTATCTCTATATGCATACTATCTTGTCATGCCATAGTTTTTATTTCAGATATCATATGCTATGTCTTGCTTTGCATCTGAAATAGTAACACACACTTTCATGTATGAATATGGATAAAATTCTTTTATTAGTTGAGTCTGATAATTTATATGTATAATTTTCGTAAAAAACACACCAAGCTTCACGCATTGACTGCTTATATCTGGAGTACTGCTTTCCTTTCTTATATCACTTCTTATTGCATGAAAATTGTACGCTTCACTTTCGGGTTGAATGAATGTATGTTAGGTTGACATAACTGGATTAGTTTACTTTCTGAGATTAAACTGAGTAGATTACATTACTCTGCTGAAAGTTGTCGTGCACGTCTTATAGAGTGAACCGAGTGTTACATATATTTCCTTCTCCACATATCTTGAGCATTATTTCTATACTTATATTCATTGGTGAATCTCCCTTCAGTGGATCCTATATTGACATTTCCCCCGCTATTAAAGTCTATGCTCCAATACCCCCAAAATCAAAAAGAAAAAAATACATGTAAATCCTTCTATTCTTATGATTTGGGATCTCAGATGTATATATGCTATGAAAAAAAGGGGAATGTATTTATTGATTTATCTAATTCCATCACGCTTATAGATAAGCTTGGGGGAGAGGATCCAATGATGTGTGAGAGAGTGACTACTTGACTGTGCATGACAACCTAAGCTAGGTAATTTTCTATACTCGATGAGATTACTAGAAGTTTTTACGAAATGCAGGAATTGAAACTTAGCATGCATTTCATGAAAACCATATCTTTCTATTCTTATTGCTTCTCATTGTGTGATACATCTTATACTCCAAATAGAAAGCATTCAATTGAAAAGTGTGTGGTTTATGACTATGTATACCGCTTTAGATGCTTCAGACGATGTTACTTCTAGAATGATTCCATATTTCATACTATTTTGCTATTCTTTGGTATCTATTTTGAATGCATCCATATGATTATGAAATCGAGATAAAAATCTTTGGCATGTGTTTTATATTCACTGAGTGCTATATGAGTAAGCAAAACCCACATCCTGAGAAAATAATCTAGCACTTCTCTCTTTTTGTTTTCTTTCCTATTTCCTTTTTCCTTTTTCCCTTTTCTTTATTTTGGTCCATCAAGTTCGCCTTTTACTCATCTTCCTCGAGGACGAGTAAGAGGTAAGCTTGAGGGATTTTGATCACTCCATATTTTACACCTTTTTTTGCATGTTTGCATGTAGTTTTGATCGCTCATATCATGTTTTTCATGATTATTCGCCAATATTGCGATGCTTTTCACAATTTCTTGCTTTTGTCGTATTTCAAGAAATATGGAGCGATCTGGAGCAAATTTGATATCAGAGGATTTGTACGCGCTTAGGAGTGTCACCCACGGCTCATTCGAGGACTTATCAGCGATAGAGGATGAGCGGAAGAAGAAGGAAATCAATAGGAGCGAAGAGGAGGCGAAAAGAAGGAAGAATGAGCTCAACAGCACACCACTCAGCCGAGTAGACTACTCACTCGGCCGAGCAAGAAGCCCCACTCGGCCGAACAGAACGGATGCGCACACGATGATTTTCAGCGTATACTCGATCGAACGAAGGAAGCCCACTCGGCCGAGTGAGAAAGTTCACTCGCCCAACTGGTACAGGGAATTTCGTCCAGAGAAAGGCCAAGTTACTGGAATTTTCAGAGATATTGAGGAGGCCCACTCGGCCGAGTATGAATGCTTACTCGGCCGAATGAAGAAGTCCACTCGGCCGAGCCACCCCCCGAAGACAGACCCTGAAACCCCCGAAGTTACTATTTTATACAGGGTTTGTCACTCGGCCGAGTGACCCTCTCCACCTGCTGTTAGGGTTGCGATTTCTGGGCTGCGCAGGGGCAGTTTGGTCACGATTTTTTGGATGATTTTAGAGGGTATTTAAACCCAGTTTTTGCCCTAGTTTAGGGAGACTTTTGAACATTAACTTTAGACTTTCTTTTGGATTTTGACGGCTACTCTTTTGCGAATTCTCAGCTGGAGATCTTTGGCATCTACATTGGTTTGTCTATTCCTATTAAAAACTCGATTTTTATGCATTACTTCTCTTTTGCAATGAATTGTGCCGCGTTTATTATTGATTTTTCTGAGATTTGCATGGTGTCTAGTAAGTAGTGTCGTCGTCCTAGGCAGGGGAATGAACCCTATGGACCCTATTTCTGAATTATGATGAATTTGTAGATTTGTTGCTAGAATTGATTAGGGTTAGGTTGTGATTGATTAATTGCGGGTAGCTAGGAACTCATATCGATTGGGATTTGCAAGAGATTGGATCCCAATTGATAGGAAGGCCTAGATATTCGATTTAGATTGACAATTGGATTTCTCTAGACTTGGTTTGCAAGAGATTGGACCAAAGCTAGGATTTTTAATTGTGAATCTATACCAATATTCGTTTGCAAGAGATTGGACGAATAAGACCTATCATAACCTAGGTCGTAGCTCGAGTTTGCACGAGAGTGGGCTCGAGATACGATTGAACAATGATGTCGATCTTCACACTAGCGGCTTAGGCTAGGGTTTGCACGAGAGTGGGCCCTATCCTATGTTTGCTATAGACCGACAATAGCGCGAGAGCGTGAGCTTGGTTCCAGATTAAGTTGCGACTAGTTCACCTATATTCAAGTTTAGCAACAATGAAATTTATGAATCAAAAGGATGAGAGACGGTCCGTAGTGGGAATTTCCTATCCCTAGACGCTTTTTATTATATTGATATTTTCGTGATACTTGAACGATTGTGACTATTATACCCAACTATTCTTGCCCTCTTGATAGCTAGGTGATTTGAGTAAGACACGGTCATTTGTCCTCCCTGAGTTCGATACCTGCTTGCCGCTACACCGTGCGCTTGCGGTAAAACTACAAGTCGTTTTTCGGGTATACATCCAGACGTGACCATCTCTCTAGCTCTATTATTATTGTTGCTTGAATCTTTTACTTTCTGCTGTAACTCTCATACTTATATTCAAGCTTATCATATTGTTGACTAAGTTCAAATTCGAGGCAACTCAATTTGAAACTTAGGTAACATGTAGAAGGATTGTTGTGTAACGAAAAAGTTTATATTATTTAACAACCCTATTTAACCACTTCTAGTGTTGTTTGCCATTTACAGGATCCAACACTTGATATCAGATCGAGGCTAACGGCGATGGCATCAATAGACATGATTAGATCTAGTCATTCCATTAGCACACCTCCTTGCTTCGATGGAACAAACTTTCGGATATGGAAGAGGAAGATTGAAGTATTCATCAAAGCAACCGATCTTGAATGGGGTGCATTTCTACAAGAACCATAGAAGCTCCTACCACCGCACTAGCCACTTGGACCACTGATCAAAAGGAGATTCAAGATAATAAACATGTTGTACTCATGTTTTTCTGATAGTGTGTTTAATGATATTGCAGAGGCCAACACCGCACAACAAATTATGAAAATTTTGGAAGAAAAATATGGAGAATTCAATAGTAAAGAACAATTCATGGAGATATGAGCAATCAAAGAGAGAAACAAAGAGAACCTTCGTAATGAAATGTGTTTTATGGCGGATTAACATGACAACATTGAGGTTAGTGACTATACAAAAAATTGAACAGAAAAATAAATCCATACTTTTCATTTTATTAATACAATGATACATAAAAATAAATCCATACTTTTCATTTTATTAATCCATTTTATTAATACAATGATATTAACACAAAGAATTGAACAGAAAAATAAGTCCATACTTTTCATTTTATTAATACAATGATACATCTTTTACATATGCCATCTCTGTACAAGGGTACAAATGTAAAACCCAAAAGAAACAACCAAAACCCCACAAAAGGTTCAAGTACTCCACTCTATACAAAAGTACAACTCACTCCCAAACTACCCCTAGAAGTACAACTGGACCAAACTACACTCTGAGGCTCCATCTCTAAGTAGATCCTGAGTCTATCTCTGCCTGACAATCTTGCTTCTAGACCTGGAAAAGTAAATAGGACACGTGTAAGGATCCTGTCTAT
Organism: Scilla litardierei; assembly: GCA_030789695.1. Taxonomy (NCBI): domain Eukaryota; kingdom Viridiplantae; phylum Streptophyta; class Magnoliopsida; order Asparagales; family Asparagaceae; genus Scilla; species Scilla litardierei. The sequence continues at coordinate 93,687,717 of CM061139.1, read as the reverse complement.
GGGGAAAACACTAGATGGGGTTTAATAGTGTTTATGCAATTTAAAAAGATAGTCACACCAATTTAAATGCAATCCAACAAAATAGTGCGGAATATAAATTAAACCCAAAATGAAACACACGCAAACACAGAGATGTTTCAAGGGTTCGGATTACCCAAGTCACTTCCTAACTTTTTCCCGATAATACTACGTCCCTTCCACCCGGATACCTCCGGATACTCAAGTTAGAACCCTAACTTGAGGTTTCCTTAAAACCCACTTGTAGCAACCCAACAAGTGAAATCGAAGTACAATCGATTGACCTTGACTCCCACAACTTGGGAGCAAGCAAACCGCTCTCACAACCCGGGAGCAAAATCAAATAACGAAAGTTATGAAATTATGAAAGCAACACTTACAATCACCTATGCCTTGAAGTAGAACTTGAAGGAGTGGTGTGTTGTGTGTTGAAGACTCTCTTGGAAGAGAGGAGAAAGCCCTTTCTCTTGACTGCACCAAATGCATAGAAGATAACTCTTTGGTTCTAGGTTGGAGAGCAAGAGATCAAAAATAGGAATTCTTAGGGCTTTGGATTTGAGAGCTTTTAAACTTTAGAATGAACACTTGAGAGATTTTGCAATAGCCTTGGTAACTTGGTAACCTTTCAATGGAACAATAAAAGTCCCTTATATAGGTTTCTCAAATCCACAAAACAGTTTAGGTAAAAACCCTTTAGGAATCCATGAGAAAATTCTCAACGGCTCGTGACAGTCGTCTGTTGAAGAAAACTCATTCGACTGTTGCACAGTCAACAAGGGTAGGTGAGAAATCATAATGGTAACTTACCATATTGACAGTCGACTGATGAAGCATAGACAGTCGACTGTTGAACCAACAGGTAACTGTAAATCCTTATACAGGCGACTGGCCGAAAGATGGGTAAGTTGATAAAATCTAGAAATCTTGTAAGATAACATGACAGACGACTGATGAGAATAAAACAGTCGACTGTTAATCAGAACAGGCGACTGTAAATCATTATCCAGACGACTGTCAACTACCCTGAGACTTTCCAGAGAGCTGAGTCAATGAAATGGCTCACAGAAAGACGACTGTTGCAGCATAGACAATCGACGGATCCAAGGGACAGTCGACTGTATAATCAACATTAGTCGACTGGCCGTAAAAGTCAGATCAACAAAGTTTGGGCAGAAGATAGACATGCGACTGATTTACAAAACACAGTCGACTGTCACTTGGACAGGCGACTGTAAATCGTTCATGAGTCACCTGTGTGAATTAAGACAGAGAAGCCCAAACTAGATTGTAAAAGTTTGTGCATAACTGGAGACTGTAAAAAAAGGCAGTCGACTGTTTTTGAGACAGGCGACTGTAAAGTGTTCAGCAGTCGACTGTTATAAACAATCCAAGCACAATCACTAAAGAAATGAATTGGAGTCTAAGGACGAATGATCTAATGATGTCCTAAGACTTAATTGAAGATGTGTGTGAGTGCTCCATCAATGTTCTACTTCTAAGGTACATACTAGAAGAGATAAAAGAAATTTACATTGACGAATTCTCTCTTCTATCCATCGTATGAGCTTGAAGTCTTCATGGAGCTTCAATCATCATCTACGATCATCCAATCCATGTCATTTGCCTTCAATGATCTTTGAGAGTCATCCATTACAAGTAGATCTTCATATAATGCTTAGGCAATGGATTAACTGCAAAATAGGGGATTAGTCACAAGTATTTATGTTTGCTCATCATTAACACCAAGTTGGGAGAGGTCCAATACTCAACATTCTCCCCCTTTTTGATGATGACAAACAAACATAAACAAAAAGATAAATAATTGTACGTAATGAAAAACTTACTCCCCCTACATAGATGCCAATCAAGTTAGTCAACAAATATTTGGGCATCTATATATCAATTGAAGCAAATGAATAAGATACGAGGGAATTCAATTCATGAAATCTAGGAAATAAAAATCACTATTCATTGTAATCTTACTCCCCCTGAATCTAAGGCAATTTCAATCTTAGATTCAAAGTTTTAGCACATACTTAGACATTCATTATGAATCTTGTATGTTTATTTCGCTCCCCCTGTGGCATTATCCAAAAAGGTGGAAGTAAATAACAACAACAATAATCGTGCTAAATACGAACTAACAACAATCAAGGAGTATAATGATATATGGAATCAAAAACTCATAAAAGCACATCACATACTTATGTGAATAGAGGAATTAAAGTCCAATATCAACATTTTAGATATACGAAACAAAAATAGTTTCAAAAATGCATCACATCAGAGATAGCATGAATAATCCAATATCAAGACCAAATTGTCTCAAAGTCACATCAGGAGAGAATAAATCAATCATGGAGACAATATGACAAACATCACACTGGTAAGATAATCAATTATACACGGTGTAACACATAAGATTAAACAGCAACATCTTATATATATATATATATATATATCAAAAGATGAGTACATGGCATATGTACATCAACATGTCCAACAAAAATACATACATCTTGATCCAAAAAAATACATCATGATATACATCAGATATCATCATACAAAATATCCAACCATACAAGCAAACTCCATCAAACACCACTCAAAAACAAAAACTAAATCTATGAGTGAGTGTCGACAGGTGCTACAGAGGAAGAAGGAGGCGCTGTGATAACAGGGGTATCCTCTGGAGGAGGGTCAGCAGCAGTAACAGCAGGAGCATCATCAGCATCATCAGCATCATCCTGAGTAGAGGCTCCACCAGGATGCACAATGACATCAGTGACGATGGGCTGAGGAGGCTCATGAGACGAAGGAGGAACAAAACATCTCAGATGCTCAGGGAAGGGTATTCCCTGATGCTGGAATGAAACATAAGCTAACTCATAAAGACCAGACACCATCTCAAGGAGGGTGTCAAAAGCTGGAGGAACAGATGTAGATGGCTGGTCAGCTGGTGGAACAGTGGAGGAGGACGGGGCTGAAGCAGATTTCCTCTTCTTTGATGCAAACTGCAGAGCCGAAGAGGACTTCAACTCTGTAGAAGCATCAAGGAGAGGAGCAAAAGGCATGTGCTTGTAACGAGACAAATCGACGCCAAAATGTCGAAAGACAAGAGTCAAAAGACCACCAAATGGAATGTGAGCGGAGGAATAAGTAAACTCGACCTTGTCCATCCGATCAAGGAGGACACCGGCCCAGTTCACGGACATCCCAGAGAAAATCGCATACATACACCTCAGAATATCCTGGGAAGGCTGGTCAGATGATCCATACTTCGGCAGGATGTTGGACTTCACCACTAGGTGAACTGCCCAACCTCTAGCCGAAAACATAGACGACCTAATACCAGAATCCAGGGCTAAGGGTATCACACGAAACATATCCCAAAGGACAGACTGGTCAAGCTCGTCAATATCAGAAATGGAAATGTCTGAAGGAAGAGATCCAGTAGAAGGAATCCTAAGTATGGTCCCTAAGAGTGTGGGATTAATACGAATGGGGGTTCCCTGAACAACGGTGTCAATGACTCCGGTGGAAGAATACTCACCGTGAACGCGGTTAGCATAGAACAGCTTAACCAAAAAAGGATAAGCTCTGGGAGATTCGCTCTGAGAGAAGCAAAAAAGATCGGCCAAGTGGGCAGCAGAAAGAATATCTAAAAGTCTCTCAGCAGTAAAGGCGGGAAAAATGATGTACCGCTCTCTAAGAAGTTTGATCCCTAATAGAGAGTGGAATTTTGCCAAGAAAAGATCATCTCGACAAATGGGAACAAGGGGATCAGTATGGGGCACCACATGAGACTCTTCTACAGAACTTGACACAAAGTGCGAAGGAGGAAGCTCAGCAGCAGGCTCATTGATGGGAACACCAATGGGCTTGCGCTGACGCTTGATCAGGGGCTCAGCGTCTGAAGAAGAAGACCCTGAGGGAGAGTATCCCTGCGAAGAAGAAAACGAGGGAGAATCGGCTTGTTTGGTACGGGCTTTGTAGGGCTTCTTGTTCTTGGCAACAGTAGGTTTCTTAGGAGCCCTAGGTTGCTTAGGAGCTAAGATCTTCCCTTTTTCCCTTGGCTTTGGGAGCCATGGAGTCAATCGATCGAAAGGGAAGAAAATTGATAGTCGATGAAATCAAACGACGATAATCGAACGAGAGCGAGCGAGCGAGACTCAGACCTAGTCGAAAAGTCACGAAAGCACAACGACGAAGCAAACAACAATCGGCAAGGAGGAGGAGATCGACGGCGATGGCAGAGGAAATGAGCGGGAAGACGAGTCGATTCAATCGGAGGAGAGAGACGAGGTGGGTAGAAATGAACCATCGATGTAAGAAAGGGCGAAATAATCGGGGCCGTTAGATCAAAGAATCGACGGTTCAGATCGAAGCAGTGAACTGACACAGCAGTAGACAGTCGACTGATGAACAAAAGTCAGTCGACTGGATGAAGTGATAGGAAATAAGCTTAGGAAGACAGACAGTCGACTATTGAGTAACATACAGTCTCCTGTCCATGAGACAGGTGATTGTACAATACACATCAGTCGACTGACTGAGAATCAATAAAACTTCATCAAAAAGACAGAGAGTAATGGAAAAATTTCGACAGAAATGACGGCGCCTGATGACCAAAATGCAGTCGCTTGTTGAAACAACAATCGACTGGATAATTGTCATCAGTCGTCTGTGTGAAAGATAGAGATTTCTGACTGAGAAGATAGAGTAGGGCAGTCGACTATCGAAGGAAAGACAGTCGTCTGTCCTGGTCCAAAAATACACAGTGAGATAGAAATCCACAGAATATAAACACTCACCCTAGGACCTATACTCTAATCACAAACTCATCATAAAAACAATGTAATACGATAAATCAATTGAAACACAAATCTCTAAGATCAATCTCAAAGAAATCATGAAATCACATAAATCTCAATTGCCTTTCTTAAAACACATATATATAATAAATCAAATGAAGATAGGCAATATGATGAAATGAGCTCAAAAAGTGTTATAACATATATGTTGAGCTTTTAAATTTCAGATTCACCCATAATTCCTAATTCTCCACGCAACCTCACAAATGAATCTTCTTTAAGAGGTTTAGTGAAGATGTCGACAATTTGTTTTTGGGTTTCAATGTACTCTAAGATGATGTCCTTCTTAGCTACATGATAATTAATAAAATGGTGTCTCACATCTATGTGTTTGGTACGGGAGTGATGTACCGGGTTCTTGGAAAGACATATAGCAGTTTGGTTATCAACCATGATAGGGCAAGTATCACAATTGACACCATAGTCACTAAGAGTATGTCTCATCCAAAGAACTTGTGCACATGCAAGACCCGCGGCAATATATTCCGCTTCAATCATGGACAATGATACCGAATTCTGTTTCTTGGAAAACTAAGAAACAAGGGAATTTCCTAGGAAATGGCAAGTGCCACTAGTACTTTTCCTGTCGGACTTACATCCGACAAAGTCGGCATCACTATATGAGATTAACTCATATGTGCTAGATTTAGGGTAAAGTAACCCATAATCTAGAGACTGATTGAGATAACGAAATATTCGTTTAACCGCAATCAAGTGTGACTCCTTAGGTCTAGCTTGATATCTAGCACACAAGCATACAGAAAACATGATATCGGGCCTACTAGCGGTTAAGTAAAGTAAGCTACCGATCATACCTCGATATAGACTAACGTCTATATCTTTTCTGCTCTCATCCTTGTGTAGATGGGTAGTAGTAACTCATGGGAGTCCTTTTGCTTGAAGACGATTCCATCCCGAATCGCTTAATAAGCTCCCCTGTGTACTTTGTCTGATGTATGAAGGTTCCATTCTCCATTTGTCGAATTTGCAGTCCAAGGAAATAAGTGAGCTCTCCCATGTGGTTCATCTCGAATTCATCCTTCATAGACTTAGAAAATTCTTGACAAAGATTAAAGTTAGTAGAACCAAAAATTATATCGTCTACATAAACTTGAATCAAGAGAATGTCATTTTCATAATCTTTAATGAAGAGTGTAGAATCAACTTCTCCTATTTTAAACCCTAAATTCAAAAGAAAGGTTTTGAGTCGATCATACCAAGCTCTAGGAGCTTGTCTCAACCCATACAATGCTTTCTTAAGTTTGAAAACATGATTTGGAAATTTTTCATGAATAAAACCAGGAGGTTGAGAAACATAAACTTCTTCATTGACAATCCCATTTAAAATACACTTTTAACTTCCATTTGAAATAGTTTAAAATTCTTATGGGATGCAAAAGATAAAAGTAATCTAATAGCTTCTAATCTAGCTACAAGGACAAAAGATTCTTCGAAATCAATACCTTCCTCTTGCCGGTAGCCTTGAGCTACTAACCTTGCTTTGTTCCTTGTGATTACCTCGTTCTCATCGGTCTTGTTCTTGAAGATCCATTTGGTTCCAATGACTTGGTGACCACTTGGAAGAGGAACGAGTTCCCAAACTTCATTTCTCTCGAATTGCATTAGTTCTTCTTCCATTGCCACTATCCAAGAACTGTCCTCACAAGCTTCTTGGATGTTCTTTGGCTCAATGGTAAAAACAAATGCGCAATCAGAGAATTCTTCAATTCTTGACCTCGTTCAAACACCCACACTAATATCTCCGATAATTTGGTTATGGGGATGGTTGCGAACGGTCGGATAAGCTTTGGGTATTCCTGCATCACTTGGAACATCTTCAACAATTTCGTTAGTAGTGTTAGTCTCAATAATCGAATCATTAATCTTAACATTACTAAGAGAATCACAAATAACATCTACACTATCATCATCAACATGAGAAAAATCAAAATCTTCATTAAATGAAACGTGTAGTGATTCCTCAATCGTTGAAGAAGTTTTGTTGTATATCCGGTAGGCTTTGCTACGTGTGTAATATCCAACAAAAAATTCCGTCATCGGATCTTGGCTCAAATTTATCTAGATTACCGAAAGTGTTCTTGATAAAACATTTTGAACCAAAAACATGAAAATATTTTACTTGAGGCTTTTTGTCATAAAACAACTCAAAATAAGTTTTATTCGTTCGGGGTCTCACTAGGATCATATTTAGCACATAACATGTCATGTGCACTGCCTCTGCCCAAAATTGAAGTCCAAGATGACTATCATGGAGCATAGTGCGTGCACACTCAATAAGAGTCCTATTCTTTCTCTCTACAACACCATTTTGTGGTGGTGCCCGATGGAAGGAAAAATTATGAGTTATCCCGGTATCATCACAAAACTTAGTAAAAGATTCATTCTCAAATTCTCCTCCATAATCACTACGGATAGTGATAATGGTGGATCCTAAGAGATTCTGAATCTCTTTGCAAATGTGGTAAACTCTTCATAAGCTTCATTCTTATTAGTTAAGAATGAAACCCAAGTAAATCTAGAAAAGTTGTCAACGACAACTAATCCATAATGAGCATTACCTAAAGAAGCGGTTCTAGTTGGCCCAAACAAATCTAGATGAAGAAGTTCTAGGGGCCTCTTAGAAGTAATCCCTTCTTTAAGCTTAAAGGTTGATTTACTAAGTTTACCTCTTTGACACGAATCACAAAAGTTTTTCTTATTAAAAGCAATTTTAGGAAAACCTTTGACTAGATCATGCTTAGCTAACTTATATAAGTGCTTGAAGTGAACATGACCAAAACGGTGATACCATAGTAGTTGTTCACTTGTATTAGCAACTAAGCAATGTTCTATTGTTTTAGACAAGCTCAAATAATAAATATTTTTACGCCTAATACCGGAAAATAAAACATTCGAATCACAATCAATAATTGTACACAATCCTTCTCCAAAGTTAACCATGTAACCTTTGTCACAAAGTTGACGTATGGAAATGAGATTGTGACACAAACCACTAACAAGAAATACATTAGTAATTAAGGGTTTTGAAGGGTTACCGACAATAGCTACTCCAATGATGGTTCCCTTTTGATTACCTCCAAAAGTGACAGTTGCACCATCCTTGATGCTAATCACTTCAGAGAGCAATGAGGGATCTCCCGTCATGTGTTTGGAGCAACCACTATCGAGAATCCATCCTTTCCCTTTAGAGCTAGTTTGACCTTTATTGCTCTTCTTCTTTCTCTTGGGTACCTACATAATATACCATAAGCTCATGGTGCCTAATGTTTATTGGGTCCAAGGGGATTAGCCCTTTGGAAGCCAAGTCCAAGTGGACTTCCGCCTCCCAACATAATTCCTATTCTTAATAACATCATGAAAATAGGAATCAACATAAGCATTCCTATCATTTAGGCTAGTGTTCTTAGGACCTCAAATGGTGTAAGTTTTGGGAGTCCTTTTCCTAGTTTCATGCATACTTGTTAGATTTCTATGTGGTGCATGCTTCTTAGGAACATGGGTTCTAGCATAGAAATGTGGTGGCAGATATGCATATGACATACGAGAATGATATGTATGCTTGGGAACATGCATGTTGTATGAAACATATGGGACAGGCATGACATGTGGAGGTTGTGCATACATGTAAGAATGATGTGTATGTGCTTATGGGTGTATAGGAGCACGTACATGAGTATTTCTCATGTACGTGTCCATGGGTATGGAGCATAAAAGTGTCATGATTATCCACTTGTGAAGTAGGAGGTTTCCTACGTGGATGAATGTTAGTGTATATGTAAGCATGACTTCTCTTTTGGATTCCACCCTTAGTGGGTTTCTTGCCAAAAGGAAGAGAAGGTGAAGTGGTGTCTTTCTTGGTAGGTTTGCTACCTATATTGTCTTTGACACCACTTGTGGATGCACCGAAGGATGGTCTCACAAAGTCCATAGTGACACCACTATAGGTGGTGCGATCATTGGATAAATTTGCTTTTACAAAACCAAGACCAACACGATGTGTGGCCGGAAATTGGTTTGCAAGCAAATCGTCCAATTGTCCTTTTCCCTTATTTAATCTCACAATACGGAAGGACATGAGCTCATATTTCTCCTTAAGAGAAGAAATATTGGTATCCAAGGTGGACACCCGTGCTTTGAGCTCGTGCACTTGGGTTTTAAGAGAATCATTCTCTAAACCGAATTGTGTGTGTCATGTAACTAGATCACTATTACCCTTAGGATGTGCTTGATCTAGTTGAGATTTGAGGTTATTCACCTCATCTCTCAAAGTGACATTTTGAGAAGCTAAGTTTGCTTTCTCAAGAGTTAAAGTATCAACAATGGTGTCATTGTTGATAATGCATGGAATGGATGACTTGCTAACATTTGATTTCTTTAAGCTAGTATATCTAAGCATTAAAGATTGATATTTAGAAAATAATTCTTCATTAGCAATACGAAGTTCATCCATTGTTACCTCGGTATCATCCGTGTCGGAATCACTCTCATCGGAGAGTGGATCTTCTCGTGCCATGAAACACATGTGAGCACTCTCACCCTTCTCATCATCGGAATCACTTGATGATTCTTCACTTGAGTCATCGAATGTACCTACGAGTCCTTTCTTCTTGTCTCTCTTATTCTTGTCGGACTTGTGGTACTTCGGAGCTTTCCACTTCTCTTTGTTCCTTAGCATTGGGCAATCCCTCTTGATGTGCCCTGGCTTATTACACTTAAAGCAAAGAGAGAAAGCAGCATTAGTAGACTCAAATCGTTTGTTAGATGGAAATTTACCTTTGCGAAAGAAGCGTTGGAACTTCTTCGCCATTTGGGCCATTTCACCCAAATCAATCTCATCTTCCGAATCTTCCCTATCGGATGATGATGAATTGGCGTTGAATGCCAAAGCCTTCTTCTTGGCCTCCGAAGGATTCATCATAGCTCGAATCTTTAATCGGTTCTCCCGTCTTACTTCATAAGAAATGAGAGTCCCGATAAGATTCACAACTGTGTAATTCTTCACATCATTGACCTCCTCGATGGCGACCGCTCTTCTTTCCCGCTTGGAGGTCATTCCCATGATGATCTTCCTTACCTTTTTAGGTTCGGTGTATGTTTGGCCAAGGGCTTCCAATTCATTGGTGACGTCGGTAAAATTTCCATACATCGATGCAATGCTCTCATTTTCCTGCATATGAAACAAATCGAAGTTTTGCACGGCAACATATAACTTTGAAAGTTTTACCTTGTTCGTTCCCTCATGGGTAACGATGAGATGGTTCCAAATTTGATATGCACTCTTACATGTGCATATCTTGTTGAAATCATTCGGGTCCAAAGCACAATGAAGAGCATTCATTGCTTTTACGTTGTTGACTTCGGCGGATTTCTCGGAAGACGTCAATTTTTCGAAATCCTCTTCGGTGGGCTCGACGTACTCCTTGTGTAGGGTTCTCCAAAGTGAAGCACTCCTACGGAACGTCTCCATCCTACACTTTCAATAGCCAAAGTTAGTGTCATTGAAACGTGGAGGACGTACCGTTGATTGACCTTCGAAAAGCGTGGACGCTCCATCACGATCGTGATTGTTGTACGAAGTCGGCAGAGGAATGTTGTTGTTGTTGGATGCCATATCTATAACATTGCGCTCTGATACCAATTGTAAGGATCCTGTCTATGGGAAAAACACTGAAGGGGGGTTGAATAGTGTTTATGTAATTTAAAAAGATAGTTACACCAAATTTAAATGCAATCCAACAAAATAGTGCGGAATAGAAATTAAACCCAAAATGAAACACAGGCAAACGAAGAGATGTTTCAAGGGTTCAGATTATCCAAGTCACTTCCCGACTTGTTCCTGGTAATCATACGTCCTTTTCACCCGGATACCTTCGGATACTCAAGTTAGAACCCTAACTTGAGGTTTCCTTAAAACCCACTTGTAGCAACCCCTACAAGTGAAATCGAAGTACAATCGATTGACCTTGACTCCCACAACTTGGGAGCAGCAAACCGCTCTCACAACCCGAGAGCAAAATCAAATAACGAAAGTTATGAAATTATGAAAGCAACACTTACAATCACCTATGCCTTGAAGTAGAACTTCAAGGAGTGGTGTGTTGTGTGTTGAAGACTCTCTTGGAAGAGAGGAGAAAGCCCTTTCTCTTGACTGCACCAAATGCCTAGAAGATAACTCTTTGGTTTTAGGTTGGAGAGCAAGAGATCAAAAATAGGAATTCTTAGGGCTTTGGATTTGAGAGCTTTTAAACTTTAGAATGAACGCTTTGAGAGATTTTGCAATAGCCTTGGTAACTTGGTAACCTTTCAATGGAACAGTAAAAGTCCCTTATATAGGTTTCTCAAATCCACAAAACAGTTTAGGCAAAAACCCTTTAGGAATCCGTGAGAAATTCTCAACGGATAGAATCTGCGCTCATTACAGTCGACTGTTGAAGAAAACTCAGTCGACTGTTGCACAGTCAGCAAGGGTAGGTGAGAAATCATAACGGTAACTTACCATGTGGACAGTCGACCGATGAAGCATAGACAGTCGACTGTTGAACCAACAGGCAACTGTAAATCCTTCTACAGGCGACTGGCCGAAAGATGGGTAAGTTGATAAAATATAGAAATCTTGTAAGATAACAGGACAGATGACTGATGAGAATAAAACATTCGACTGTTAATCAGAGTAGGCGACTGTAAATCCTTATACAGACGACTATCAAATACCCTGAGACTTTCCAGAGAGCTGAGTCAATGAAATGGCTCACAGACAGACGACTGGTGCAGCGTAGACAGTCGACTGATCCAAGGGACAGTCGACTGTATAATCAAAATTAGTCGACTGGCCGTAAAAGTCAGATCAACAAAGTTTGGGCAGAAGATAGACAGGCGACTGATTTACAAAACACATTCGACTGTCACTTGGACAGGCGACTGTAAATCGTTCATGAGTCGCCTGTGCGAATTAAGACATAGAAGCCCAAAACTAGATTGTAAAAGTTTGTGCATAACTGGCGACAGTAGAACAAAAGACAATCGACTGTTTTTGAGACAGTCGACTGTAAAGTGTTCAACAGTCGACTGTTATAAACAATCCAAGCACAATCACTAAAGAAATGAATTGGAGTCTAAGGACGAATGATCTAATGATGTCCTAAGACTGAATTGAAGATGTGTGTGAGATCTCCATCAATGTTCTACTTCTAAGCTACATACTAGAAGAGATAAAAGAAATTTACATTGACGAATTCTCTCTTCTATCCATCGTATGAGCTTGAAGTCTTCATGGAGCTTCAATCATCATCTACGATCATCTAATCCATGTCATTTACCTTCAATGATCTTTGAGAGTCATCCATTGCAAGTAGATCTTCATATAATGCTTAGGAAATGGATTAACTGCAAAATAGGGGATTAGTCATAAGTATTTATGTTTGCTCATCATTAACACCAAGTAGGGAGAAGTCCAATACTCAACAACACGTCAATGTGTGACCCAGTAGGATTCCTAACTAAGCTAGGTAGGACCCAGTTTAGAACCAGACTACCTATCTAAGAAGGGTAGTCTAACAAGTAAGGGTCACAGTGCATAAAAAGTATTCACGACATTACATGTAGGTATTAAAGTGAAACTTGGAAAATGTGCATAAGTAACCATATTATGATATGCAAGTGCAGAAAGTAAACATAAGAACCTGTTGACATGGGGTAATAGCATTAAAGTAAATAGATCAACAAGTTTTGGAGGGGGGTTTTGTGTAAGAGTGTGGCTATGTGTCATTAGGAGGAGAGTTTTAATGAGAATGTGCCAACTCACCCTATGACTCATCCTATTAGCCATTACACCCTCTTCTTCTCTATCTCATTCTCTTCCCCTTCCCCCAAAATCTGAAACCAAACCAGCCCCAAAAAATTCTGCCGAAATTCTCATGGAAATGGAGGAGAAAAAGGGAAGAAACAGAAGAAACAGAAGAGGAAAAGAGATGAATGAAAACCTAACTCAACCCCTTCTTATTCCCTTTCATTTTCCCCCTTTCCTTCAATTTTCCATGGCCAAAAGCTTCCCCAAACTGCAATTCCAGATCTGGGCCGAAAAATCCATGGCTCTATTTCCCTATTATTTTCCATCCCAAACACCTCATTTCATTCTCCTTTAGAGTCTTGATGAGTAGCTAGTAGTTGTGTGGGAGTTTGGAGCTAGAATGAGGCGATTCCATGAGCTAGATGGTGACTTTTGGAGGTGTGAAGATTGGAAAACGGGTTTCATAGAGAAGATGGGAACTTGGGTCTTCTCGTGGAGAATTCTTGGATATGCATCTATTTGGGTGGGATTCCCAACTTCTCATAGCCTATTATTTTCATGGCACTTTAGTCTATAGTTAGAATCCTTTTTCATGTCTATGCCATCATATGAATTGTTATACTATGATGTTATCATTTTCATGCCTTTATCATAATATGCCATGTTGTTCTTGTTGTTAATTTGGGATTCCATTCTTAAATTATTGTAGTTCACTTTCATGCTATAGTTCTAATTACTATGCTATAAAGATATTATCCTTGTGTTAAATCACCCAAATTGTTATGTTATAAAATTGTCATTGTTATACCCTTGTGATACTATGCCATGTTAATTATCACCCTTGAGTTAATTCATAAAGTTCATGCCATGCTCTTGCTTGTTGCCATTTTGCACTTGTAGTTCTATGTGAAAGAATGCCCCATTTGTAGTAGTTCATATGTTGCTATATCCATGCACCTTGTATGCTTCAATTATTTAAGAGAAAGTCATTTTCCATATTGCTATATTTCGGCCATGGGCCTAGTAACGAATTTGTGAAATTGTTGTGGAAAGAAAGAAACTATGCAATTGTTATGAAAAGAAAAAAAGCAAGGAGAAAGAGGAATGTTGTGTAATGTTGTGTGTTGGGATTTTGCTTAATTCTAATGTAACTTGGTGTGGAATTTCAATATCATACATATGTTGGTGAAAAGGGAAGGCATGTCATAGATTTGTAGGGGTATATGAGATGGAAAAGGGGTGCACAAGGAGATGCATGGCGCTATATGAATGAAATGGAAAGTAAATGAAAAAGACCCTATAAAGCCATGCCATGATAGCCCCATGACCCATGTGTGTAGGGTATTATTCTTCCATAATCTTGCTTAATACAACTTGTAATAATATAATCCAAAGTATGATCTCATTAAAGTGATAATTGTTAAATTGTTGTTATCGTCTCTCTTTAATTATGCAAGTCATCGTGCCTTTATGTTTCCCACTCCATAATTGTAACTTGCCTTATATTCAATGTCCTTATGTCTCTTTTATGTTCTTTGCCATAATGTGGTATCATGTTACTCCTATGTCATACATACTTCTTTCATGTTTCAATTATATTATGTCATTTGCCATGCCATGTAGCATTTGCATACCGTGTTAATAATATGCCTTGAGATTGCGATATCCTACTTGGACACGCTTTGACGTGCCTCTCCCGTGGTTTTTCAGGTGATGGTAGTCTTGCAGGTGCAGCTGGGAGTTGGAGGTTGCAGTTACTTGTGGGTGTAGTTTTGAGGGTTGTATTAGCGAGTTATTGTTGTAATTTGAGAGTGGGTTAAATATTTGTACTCATATTTGTAATTGATATTCGTTATATATATGAATGTGGTGTTCCTTGTTAAATTTTGTCTTATATGTTATTCTTTGGTGTTGTATGATTGGAGCAGTACATGTACTTCCCAGCACATGCGCAGTGGCCCGCTGGCTTTATTCGTATTTCTCTTCATAACACTCACCACTCTGAGATCACCTGGGACGGATTCGTACTTCCTGGGTATCCTGGGATGAAGAATTCGATATTAAAGAAGCATATGTACAACTTCACACTAAATTTGAAAAATTAAGGAAGAAAAATAAGAAATTGGAAACAATTATAAATCTTTAAAAGTGTATTATGATACCATTATGCATGCGCATGAATGCTTAAAAATTGAACACAGTATCTTGATTCACAACAACGATGGGTATAATACATTAATGCATGACTTTAAATCTCTTAATGTTAGATACAATACCTTGTTGCATGATCATGAAATTTTGAATAAAAAGCATGTATTATATGTTTCTCTTGTAAACGAGCGTGTAAATATACTTAAGAATGATTTATATACTAGCAAACATAAAAACAAGGAGTTAAAGCTTAAAGCTAAGACTTCTCATACACCAAAGCTTGTTACTCCACCACACAATGCAAGTGTACCTAAAATTGTCAAAATCAATTATGCTTTTTTGTATGGTAGAAATTCTAGGCACACTACTTATATTGCACTCAATAAACCTCATGATATATCTCACAATACGGCACACAAAAATGTTGTACACAATACACATCAAAGATCACATTTTGCACACAAGCCTCATAATGTATACAATGCTAAAAATAATATGATATGGGTGCCTAAACACTTAGGCTTGCATGATAAAAATATTTATATTCGAAATTTATTAAGGTGCATGTATGGATTTTATAGTTATTTCGGGGTGTTTTTTCACCACAGATTGGTAGTCTGGAGGTCCGGATGCCGTCGCTATCACGTGAGACGGAGATGACCTTTGGGGTCGATCGACGGCGCGTCCACTAAAGCAGGAAGGCGTGGACCCGTGCTTTGGTGCGTTGGGAGTAGCCTCGATAGGACGATAACCTCTGGGATCAGTCGGACGAACGGGCTCTGACATGAGGGCGTTCGGATCCGAGCGATGGGATGCCGAAGGGAAACTTCGGCGGTGGTGACGTCTCCTTCGATCTGTAAGATGAAAGAGCTCGTCAGGGGGGGTCAGACCTTGGTTCCAACCAATTTTCCTCCGATGCTAAAGTCAGATCTAGTCCGAAGGATGAAAGGCGGGATCGAGCTTTGTTCACGGAGAGACCAAGCACCGATCCTCGAGCCGAGATATGGAGGAGAAATATACAAGGTGGAAGAAGGTGTGGAGAAGTTGTATTGTCATACATCCGTTGTGGATCTTGGAGATCATCCCCCTTGAGATGATGCCTCTCCCCTCTTCATATAAGTGAGTCATCCCCCCGGTGTAATGGGCCATGATTGTCGTTACTGATGGGGACATGCTGGGGGGAATGTTGACCCCAATAATTGCCATGTTTTATGATGGGATGAATGTCATGAAGGTGGAGTGATGGCCATGAAGGTGGAGTGATGGCATTGAGTGGTTGCCATAATTGGCGAGTGCTCCCTTGGTTTGGAGAGTGATTTCCTCCACTACGGATAGTGGACGGTTTTTAGGGCCTTCGTCTCGGATGGAGGATCGTGACCTGTCCGTAAGGTTCTTGGGCTGGAGCCCAATGCCGTAATGGGTTGGTTGACTGGTCGTGGTAGAATTGACTTCTCTGGGCCCGGGATAAATGGTTGTATCAATTGCCCCTATCTTTCGAGCTCTACCGTTGTTGAGGCTGAGGTCAGGAGATATAGTATAAGGGGGTGAAGTGGCTCCTTTTGTAAAGTTGGTCCGACTTGTGAAGTCGGCTAAGGACAACAGTTAGTTAGTCTGAGATTCGTTCGGTGGCTAAGGAGTGACCCCTCGATTTACGGACGATGAATGAGTGGGTCGGTCAGATGGGGGAGTGGCCCTCAACCTTACGACCGATCTATTTGTTCGGTGGCAAGAGGATTGCCTCTCGACTTACGACCGACGAAGGAGTGGGTCAGCCAGCTGGGGGAGTTGCCCCAGCCTTACGGTCGATCTATTCATTCAGTGGAAAGGGCAGTTGCCCCTTAACTTACGGTCGATGAAGGAGTGGGTCGGCCAGCAGGGGGAGTTGCCCCCAGCCTTACGACCGATCTGTTCGTTCGGTTGCGAGGGGAGTTGCCCCTCGACTTACGGCCGACGAATGAGTGGGTCTGCCAGCTGGGGGAGTTTCCCCTAGCCTTACGGCCGATCTATTCGTTTGGTTGCGAGGGCGACTTACGACCGACGAAGGAGTGGTTCGGCCAGCTGGGGGAGTTGCCCCCGGCCTTATGGCCGATCTGTTCGTTCAGTTGCAAGGAAAATTGCCCCCTCGACTTACAACCGACGAAGGAGTGGGTCGATCAGCTAAGGGAGTTGCCCCTGGCCTTACGACCGATCTGTTTGTTCGGTGGCAAGGGGAGTTGCCCCTTGGCTTACGGCCAATGCAGGAGTGGGTCGGCCAGCTGGGGGTGTTGCCACCGGCCTAACGATCGATCTATTCGTTCGGCTGCAAGGGGAGTTGCCCCTCGACTTATGTCCGATGAAGGAGTGGGTCAGCCAGCTGGAGGAGATGCCCCCAGCCTTACAGTAGATCTGCTCGTTCGGTTGCGAGGGGAGTTGCCCCTCGACTTACGGCCGACGAAGGAGTGGGTCGGCTAGCTGGGGGAGTTACCCCCAGCCTTACGATCGATCTATTCGTTCAATTACGAGTGGAGTTTCCCCTCGACTTATGACCGACGAAGAAGTGGGTCAGCCAGCTGGGAGAGTTTCCCCCTCCATGGCTCGAGTTTTCCCCAGAAAGTAGGAAACCTGAGTCATTGGAAGTTTCATTATACTGGCACTAGTCAGTCGGTTGGGTTGGCCTAGTCTCGGCCGTCCCCGTCTGGTCTGCCTCCTCCTGGATGGGTCAGCACCATCTGGTCGGCCTCAACTGGTCGGCCTCCTCCTGGGTCAGCCTCGTCTGGATCACGCTCTAGCCCCTAGCTTCGGTTCCAACTTTTGTCGGTTCGACGGCCCCACTCACTCCTCATAAGCTCGGTTAGTGAGGCTTTGGCAAGGCTCCTTGCAAGATTGTTGGGCGAGGCTTTGTGCTACTACCTCAGTTTCTGCATCACCGCCTCAACTTGGTCATGTCCAAGCCGTTGGATTATCTTCGAATGGCAGAGGCGGTATGAACACGTGGCACCATGATTTCAAGTGAAAGGCATGCATTTCTGGCCTTCGGAGGCCAAGCGGGAGGTATTATCCCTTGGTCTCGACGAGGGTATCGTCGCCCTTCCTGGGCCCCGTCGGAATGAACAAGCGTGGAGTTGGGCAATAGTTATTAAGAGCTTGAGGAGGTATGCTGACCTTCGTGGTGAATCCATGCTTAAGGATGAGCTCTGGGAACTAGGCCGAGCTTTGGGGGAATGTCGCCGATCTCACAGGCCGGGTGCGAGGAGGTATGATGGGCGACGAATTCTGTGCTTATGCAAGATCTGGACCCAAAACGATGGCGTTAAGGCGGGGCTTGCGAGGCCATCGGTGACGGCAGAATAGGTGACTAGATGGTTGAGGATGCCATGAATCTTCCGGGCTGATGCTTATATTGCTGTTAGGCTTGTTTCTACGTCGGCAACTTTCTTGAGCCCAAAATTGACCCAATCAACTAATGATGAAAGTCTCCGATCATCAAGTCACCGCCCGAGCAGCGGCCCACCACCAATGTCTACAAGAGCTCCTCTAAAAATGGCCCATCACCAAGCCACCATCTTTCTCCCCTCTGTTGGAATTTAACAGAAACTAGAAATTAAACAAATACAATTACATTTTGAGGGAGAAAGAGATAATGAGAGAGGATCTTAGGCTTTTGGAGTCATTCAAGAGCGGTGTTTTGCTTGTTCTCGACAAAATGTCTGATATTTAGGCAACTGAGGCCGATCATTTTACAGCGGGGTCGTTGTTCGGACGGAGCTCGGCTCGCTCGGTACGAAGGCTCGGATGATCAGGTGAACGGAAGGGTCTCGAACTCGGAGATCGGAGCTCGGCTCGCTCGGCACGAAGGCTCGGATGATCAGACGGGCCCCAAGCCTAGAGATCGGAGCTCGGCTTGCTTGGTGATGGGTCGACAAACTCAAATGCTTGGTAGATCTGGGTCGTTCCAGTAGGAGGGAGCCCTTGCTCGGATCTACTTGACCTGGGAGGCGGCCGGCGGTGGTGCCCCGGCAGGGAGGAAGACCCGCGGCGAACCTGCACATGGTGGAAAATCTTAACAGATCGACAAACGACTGGGCCTCGAACCAAGGGACGAACTCTCCATGGCTGGGCACCAAGCCGGGGGCCGGATCCCCTTCTTCGATCAATGATCTGAATCCCAGCTGATCGATCGACGGTGATAGGCAGAGCTCGATTCCCGATCAGCAGTGGTTTTCTCAACAGAGACGTTTACTGCACGGAGATGGTAATCGGGATCAAATTGCTGAAATGGAGACCATGTGGATCAAATTGCCGATGCTGGCCACATGCATTGGGACCCAGGTGGACGAGTCGTTCGCCGACGCTGTGATGGTCGACAATCATCAAGGACAGCCACGTCAACTCTTGATCCAAGATCTACCTCTCTCCCAAGCTCTGGTACCTGTGTGTCATCATTATTGAAGCCAACGACACATTGACGGTGTCAAAAGAACAGGATCTCCGTCAAAGCGTCGTTAGGGTTCCAAATGCTAAAGATCTGAACAACATCTGGCCGTAACGGTGCCTCGTCACGGAGCGAGGACCTCATCTTTGTTGCAGCGGAGCTCTTTGGAGATGAGAAGCTGATCCTCTCGATGGAGATCTGCCGCGATAAGGAGATAGTGGTGATCGGATCTACTAAGATCAAACTCTCATCCATCGAGTAAGGTTATCTCCCGGTGGCTTGACCTCTCCCTAAGTAACGAGATTAAAGAAAAAGGGAGAGGGGGGATCGGCCGCACGTGACTAGGAGGGAGACCGCACGGAAGGTTATGCCTCGACGACTGTTACCACATGGAGGACGAGCCTACACAATCTGCCTGCAATTTCTGGCCATCGGCGAGGCAACCAAGGCGACCGCTGAACGGTGCCATTGAGCTCGAGGTCATCGGTTGCAAGATTCTTTTGCCATGAACATCGTCTTCACCCAGGAAGATGTGATCTTTGCCTCAGGGGAGATAGATCGGGATGTGTCTGCCACTAGGTGGAATGGATCGCCCAAGTGGAGATCTTTAGTGCCTTTTGTGACTGGAGATCTTTAAAACAAGATTGTCTTTCTGATGCTGGCGTCCTGGAGAAATTGATGCCTTAGGGACCAGGCAAAACAAATAAACTACTCGATTTGCCTTTCCTTTGAATTGTTCCTGGAGTTCGGTCGCTTCGCTTCTTCGACTTGTGAAAGGGAGCTCGAATTGACATATCCGAGGGGGTGATACGGAATCAACCTTCGGGGCATGAAGTCTTTCCCCTTCATGAGTCGGCCTTTCCGGCCTTTAACTAGAGGAACGAATCATGGTCGACGTGGCTGATGACATGGATGTTGACTCGTTCCCACAGACGGCGCCAGATGTTTTGGGGTGTTTTCTCACCACAGATTGGTAGTCTGGTGGTACGGATGCCATCGCTATCACGTGAGACGGAGATGACCTTTGGGGTCGATCGGTGGCGTGTTCACTCGAGTGGGAAGGCACGGACCCGTGATTTGGTGCATCGGGGGTAGCCTCGGTGGGACAACAACCTCCGGGATCGGTCGGACAAACGGGCTCTGACACGAGGGAGTTCAGATCCGAGAGATTGGACGCCGAAGGGAAACTTCGACAGTGGTGACGTCTCCTTCGATCTGCAAGATGAAATAGCTCGTTAGGGGGGTCGGACCTTGGTTTCGACCAATTCCCCTCCGATGCCAAAGTCAGATCTAGTCTGAAGGATGCTAGGAGGGATCGAGCTTAGTTCACGGAGAGACCAAGCACTGATCCTCGAGTCGAGCTATAGAGGAGAAATATGTAAGGTGGAAGAAGGTGTGGAGAAGTTATATTGTCATACCTCCATTGTGGATCTCGAAGATCAGACACCCTTGTGATGATGCCTCTTCCCTCTTCATATAGGCGAGTCATCCCCCCGGTGTAATGGGCCATGATTGACTTCATTGATGGGGACATGCTAAGTTGGGAATGTTTGACCCCAATAATTACCACGTTTTATGATGGGATGAATGTCATGAAGGTGGAGTGATGGCCATGAAGGTGGAGTGATGGCCATGAAGGTGGAGTGATGGCATTGAGTGGTTACCATAATTGGCATGTGCTCCCTTGGTTTGGGGAGCGATTTCCTCCACTACGGATAGTGGGCGGTCTTTTGGGCCTTCGTCTCGGGTGGAGGAGCGCGAACCGCCCGTGAGGTCCTTGGGCTAGAGCCCAAGGCCGTAGTGGGTTGGTTGACTGGTCGTGGTTGACTTGACTTCTCTGGGCCCGGGATAAATGGTTGTATCAATAGTGTTCATGGAAAATCAAATCCAAATAGGTTTTGGGTTCCAAATCGCTGATCATGTTTGTTAAAATTATTTTTGGTATCCATGAATATAATGATTATATTTTTGTTAACTAAGAATAATAGTAGATAATTATAACTAACATTTCGGACACAATCTCTTGTGGGTACCAATATATTTGAGATATTTCTTTTAAGGAACAATTTAAGAAACTTTGGATCATGGATAGCAGATGCTCAGCACGTGTGACTTGGAACGCAAAACTGCTATGCTCGTTGAAAATGGTAGACATAGGAACAGTGACCTTCGGAGACAACAAAAAAGGAAAAATAATTGGAATTGGCAATGTTGGTAACCCTTCAAAACATATTATTGAAAATGTTAGCTTAGTTAAAGGACTAAAACATAACTTAATAAGCATCATTCAATTATGTGATAAAGGTTATAAAGTTCTTTTCACTCATGAAGCATGTTTAGTTTATGATAATACTATAAAAAATGTGCTAATGCAAGGAAATTGGTTAGAGAATATTTATACTTTTTCTTGCAAAAATGATGATTCAAAAGTATGTTTAATTGTTTCATGTAACGACACATTATTGTGGCATAGACGTTTCGGTCATGTCAATATCAAAAACATGAATAAGATATCGATGAAAGAGTTGGTAGAAGGACTCCCAAAAATAAACTTTAAATTAGATAAAATTTGTGAGTCATACCAACATGGTAAATTACATAAGAGTACCTTTAAGAGCATAGGAGCCCTTAGCTCAAAAAGACCACTTGAATTGTTACATATTGATTTATTTTGTCATCCTATGACTTCTTCTCTTTATGGTAGCAAATACGTTTTTGTCATTGACTACACAAGATTTACTTGGGTTTGATTTTTGCCAAATAAAAATGATGCTTTTCGTGAATTCAAAATATTTTTCAAAAAGATTTAAATATTACATTCTTCGAAAATTATTTCTATAAGAAGTGATCGCATCGGAGAATTCGAAAATGAATATTTTCAAAATTTTGTGAAAAACGTGACATTTAACATACTTTTGCTTTTCCTAGAGCTGCTCCACAAAATGGAGTAGTTGAAAGGAAAAATAGAACACTCCAAGAGTGTGCACGAATAATGTTGGCTGAAAGAAACCTTCCAAACTACTTTTGGGCAGAAGCCGTAGCAACCGCATGCTATATTCAAAATAGAGTATTAATTATAAATCCTTTTCAAAAGACACCTTATGAACTACTGTACTTACGAGTTCAGAACATATCCTATTTTAAAGCTTTTGGTTGTAAATGCTATATTTTGAACACAAATGATGACTTAGATAAATTTGACTCCAAAGCAAATGCAGGAATTTTTATCGATTATTACTCTAGAAGCAAAGCATATCGCATATACAACAAGAAAATCCCTTGTGTTGTTGAAACATTACATGTTACTTTTGATAAAACTATTACAAATGCTTCTAACTCTAGTTTAAATGATGATATTAATGATGATGTAGTTATTCTTTCAAGTGATATGAATAATATTGTTCCATTATCAAAATCATTCACTGAAGTGAAACATCACCCACGCACCCAAGTCATTGGAAACATTGATGAAGGTGTTAAAACTAGATCATAAATACAATATATGTCTCATGTTGCTTTTGTATCTACCGTTGAGCCGAAAAGGTAGATGAGGCTTTTGCAGATGATGCATGGATTGAATCTATGCAAGATGAACTGCTTCAATTCGAAAGAAATCAGGTATGGGAATTATTCCCGAGACCAGACTATCGTCCAGTCATTGGCACAAAATGGGTATACAGAAACAAGCTAGACGAGGACGGAAATGTGGTAAGAAACAAAGCTAGATTAGTAGCGCATGTATATTCACAAGAAGAAGGTATTGACTTCGATGAAAATTTTGCATCTGTTGCTAGATTAGAGTCTATTAGAATGATACTTGCTTTTGCAACATTTAAAAATTTTAAATTATACCAAATGGATGTAAAAAGCGCCTTCTTAAATGGCTATATTAAGGAGGAAGTTTATGTTGAACAACCTCCAGGTTCTGAACATGATAAAAAATCGAACCATGTTTATAAATTAAATAAAGCTTTATATAGCCCGAAACAAGCTCGAAGAGCTTGGTATGAGAGATTAAGGAAGTTCTTAATCGACTCTGGTTACAATGTAGGAAAAATAGATACAACAATATTTGTGAAGAAAATTCTTGATGACATCATACTTATTCAAATTTATGTAGATGCTATTATTTTTGGATCCACTTACGAAGATCTATGTCAAGAGGTTGCCAAGTTAATGCAGGATAAGTTTGAGATGAGCCACATAGGCGAGCTCGCGTATTTCTTAGGACTACAAATCAAGCAATCAAATGAAGGAACATTTTGTAGTGGGATGTGCCCTCGGATCATTTGTATTTGATGCAAATGATAATTTAAGCCTAGATAGGTACAATAGGACGCCAAATGCCCAAGTTACGCCCAAAACAGCTCAATGGATCAGACGGGATCAGACCAGTCTGACCCAGCCAGACTGGGTCTGGCCTGGGTGCTTGGCCAGGCCCAGTGAAGCCAGGGTGCCAGGCCCGCCTGGGCCTGGGTCCCCGGCCCAGGCCCATGCCCGGGCGCCCAGGCACCTGGGCACCTGGCCTAGGCGCCCAGGCTGGGCGCCAGGCCTGGCACCTGGGTGCCCAGGCCCAGGCCTGGGCTGTGCCCAGGTAGCCAGTCTTGAGCAGTAGGGCCAACAAGCTGGGCCCTACATTGGGTGCAGAACCCTAGGGTGCATTTTGCAGTTTTGACGGCTGATTTTGGACGAAAATCAAGCCTTGGGCTGAACTTTGGGCGATCAATTGGAGGGTCAAACGGACTTCGATTGACTTGTCATTTTTCCTATGCGTTCACCGTTGAATGCCCTTCAAATTTATAGGTTGTATCAATCATGAAACTCAACGGTGAGGGAGTTAAAATTCACGGAAGTTTGGCCTTTGTGAAAGGCAAACTAAAATGAATTTACTAACTCTAAACTTTAGTCCCACATCGGTTGTGGAGAAAAGGGGAGAGTCAGCCGTCTATATAAATAGGGGCCTCCCCCCTTCCTCCAAACTTATTCCAAGCTCAAGATCTGAGCGTCTCCCAAAAACGTTGGAGCACGTTCGGATCAAAGCTTAAATTAATTC
Source organism: Scilla litardierei (assembly GCA_030789695.1). Classification (NCBI taxonomy): domain Eukaryota; kingdom Viridiplantae; phylum Streptophyta; class Magnoliopsida; order Asparagales; family Asparagaceae; genus Scilla; species Scilla litardierei. The sequence continues at coordinate 93,663,403 of CM061139.1, read as the reverse complement.
ATCTTCTTCCTATATTTTTGCCTTACTCTTGAAGGGCTCTAGCAAAGCCACGAAGGGGTTTGGATTCGGATCTGAAATCTTGGCGAAGGCTTTCACTCGCGTGAAACTTTCTTCGACGCGTGGTTGTCTCGACGACACAAGGATTTCTCGCCTCAGGATGCAGAGCGGTTCGAGGAGCGGTTCAAGGAGCAGCTCGACGTGGGACGGGGATCGGCTCGGAAGACGTTGCGATACATCTTGCCTGCCCCAGGGTTGAGATTCCAGGTATGTTTTTAGAAGCTTTCGTTTTAATTATTCACAGTAGTTTAGATCCCTCTTGGGGTGGTCAGATCCACCCCGAGTTGGCAGAGATCCTGGCTAAGGTCTGGTTCCTTAGGGCTGCATGTTAATTAGATTAACATATTATTTTCCGCTGCATTTTTTTGCTTCCGTGTTCTGTCCGACTTAGGACGGGCACGGATTTTAGCCCCGAGGGTCTGCCAAAATCCTACACATTTATTCATCAAACCAAATATACAAAAGATCTACTCAAAAGGTTCGGGATGGAAAAGGCATCGGGAAAGAATACTCTCATGGCAATGTCACTTCTTTGGACAAAGATGAAGCTGGTAAGAGTGTAGATCAGAAAACGTATCGAGGTATGATTGGTTCTGTAGTATATCTCACTGCTAGTAGACATGCCATAATGTTTAGTGTATGTGCTTGTGCAAGATTTCAATGTGATCCAAAGGAATCACATCTCAAAGCAGTAAAATACATAATTAGATATCGTAAAACCACGTCTGACTTTGGATTATTTTATCCTAGAGATAATACATTTGATTTAATTTCGTTTAGTGACTCTGACTATGCTGGTTGCAAAGCCACTAGAAAAAGCACAAGTGGAACATGTCATTTCCTTGGACATTCCCTTGTCTTGTAATTTAGCAAAAAGCAAAGCTCGGCCTCACTATCAACCACTGAGGCAGAGTATATGGCTGCCTGACTAGCAACTGCACAAATTCTCTGGATGAAACAAGTCTTAGTAGATTACGGTAGTAAGTCATCTATGTGTGTAATTTATTATGATAACAAGAGCGCTATTAATTTATCCAAGAACTCTGTTCGTCATCCTAGGACAAAGCATATAGACATCAGACACAGATTCAAAAATGATCATTGTGTTAAAAAAATGTTGAACTTAAATGAGTATCTACTGAACATCAAGTTGTAGATATTCTCATGAAGCCCTTGAAGATGGAATAATTTTCAAAACTTCGTCGATATTTAGGAATTATAAGTGAAAAGGAATTACAACTATGTTAAATTTTTTGATATTGTGACATCACACATATGTCACTCACTATTCTATTTCACACGTAGTTGATGTGACAAAGGGGGAGAAGAGACATAGCTCACATTGTCTATAAAATATGCCTATAAAATATGTACTTGAGTTGAAAATAATATGGAAATCAAGCATATGTAAAACTTATTACTAACTAGCCTTGATGCATAGGGAGTAACCTCTCCATAGTGATCATGCTCCTGCATCTCTGCAGGGGAGCGTAAGTAATCTTATCATTTCATATTATTATTAAATTTTATATATCATTTGTTGTTGTCATCAAAAAGGGGGAGAGTGTTGGAATATTGAGACCCACCCCAGTGGATTTTGATGATATACACAAATGCTATATGGACTAACAATCTTATTTCAATTGTATATAGATTTGTTTGTTGATTGGAGCCATTGTGATGCAAATCAGAGAACCTAAACCCACGATCAAGAACTCTACAACTTGAAGCATATGATGATCTTAGATCGTGAATTAAATGAAGAATTGAGAACAAGAAAACTTAGCTTAATATCAAGCATGAAGATGAAGAGGTAAAGCTATGGTTGTGTGAGTAATTGCATAGAAATGTAAAGCCATAGTATATTACACACACACTTTCAAAATTCAGTGAAATTTTTTTTAAATTATTATTAAATATATTTCTCAAATATAAGTTTTAAAAATTATTTTGGAAGCATTTTTAATTATATATTAAGGTATCCCAAAATAGCCAACTATTTTGGACTGATAGCCGACTATTTCTTACAGAGATTTTCTCATATCTCTCTGTCAAAATAATAGTCGACTATTTGATAAAATTATCGACTATCTAGAACTGATAACCGACTATCTGGGAAGATAACTGACTATCGGGGTCAACTCAGGCCAGATTTGGAAATCTGCCATAATTTTTGCTAGCCGTTAGAGTTGACTCTTGGAGCTGATTTCTAGCTGTTTTGAGCAGATTTTAAGCTTCTATTTGCCTATAAATAGATGGGGATTTCAGAAGTTTTAAGACAAATTATTCTAATTGCAATATTCTCTCTTTTTCTCAAAAACTCTCAATCTCTATTTTTTGTGATCTAAATTCAGAAGGCTACTATTTTTAAGTTGTGTTCTAATCATTTCTAAATAAATTTTTCAGCAATCTTATTTAGCCTTTTTCTATATTTGTTTATTTTGATCTCCAAGCTTCAACACTTTCTTTTGAGATTCAAAATACAAGTCTTTTTATTTTGATTTTTGTACAAGTTTTAAAGTTCATATCTTTTTTATCAAAGATTAAAATACCTGACTATTGATCTCTAAAGCCCAAGAGCTATATTTTAAAGAATCGATTTTCAAGACAAAGTTTTCTTTTGATCAAATCGTGTTTTAATCGATATCATATATTTGATCAAAACCTTTGATTTTCGTTAGCCACATTTCACTAACATAAACTCAACTAGGATTTTTGGGTTCAAAAAAAACCCAAAATTCACTCACCCTCTCCCTCCCTACTCCAGGCCGAACTCTTCCCCTCCTCCCTTTCATCCCTTTGCTTCGTCCTTCCTCCTCCCATCACCACCCCAAACACCACCCCAAACACCACCAAGAACCCCTTATTCCTCCTCATCCTAAACTCCAAAAATTCTCCCCCAAAAATACCTCAAAAATTCAAATTTTACAGGCTAGATAGGAGGTTGAAGAAGGAGATTAGGAGGCCCAATAATTCATCAAGGACTAAGAAGGGCCAAATAAATTTGGAGGACTTTGTAAAGTAGGAACTCCTACCATTTTTAGTAGAATTTAGTTTTAGAAATAAGTTTTTAAAATAAGTTAGCAAATCATGTAAATTTTTGTTGAAACTATGTTTTGAAATTCATGATAGGATCTATGCATTAGCAATTTCAATTATTGCTTCATGTTGATTACTTCAATTGGTAGCATGTTGTCCCTTATGCATCAAAATTAATATGTTAGTTCTCATTATGATTTAATGCTCAAAAATTAATAATATTGTGCCATGTTGAAAAATTGATAGTATGAGTTATAAGTAATCTTGTTAATGAGCACTAGATTGTAGGTTGTTTATGTTTTGGGAAGTTAGTATTCATGCTAGTTTTAATAAGTGGTAGGTTGCATGTTATATAGTCTTAATTGTGTAAAGTATGTTAATAGTAATTAATCTTTTTTGTAGAATTAGAAGTATATTAGCATCTTGAAAATGTTGTAATCTTATTATTATGTTAGTATAGTTATGTCAATTAATGACACCCAACTATGTTAGAAACTAGTTTAGCTAAAAATTTAAGGTGCTGGAATTTTTCTTAACACAGGACAGAGACTTAGAAAATTCGTAGAAAATAGTAGAAAAAATCAGAAAAATACAATCTAGGACACTACGGAAAACTGCCGAAAATTATCTACAACTTTGAAGAATGGACCTGAAGCTAAATCTGACTATAGATAGGTCTGCAGTAGCATTCTTTCTGTTGTGATAGTTTAGACAGATTCATGTGTTCATTTTGCTTGGAATTTGTTATGTTGTACTTTGTTTTAAGTTGAATTTGATCGTGTTAATTGCACCCTCAAAAATTATGCTCATGAGATATGTCTTTATGAGGATGTTTCATCTGTTATGATTCATATAGAAAAATGATGATGATGAGTGAAGTTTAGTACGCAAGCATAAACGATTAACACATAGGAATAATAATCAACACAAGATGACACAAACATTGGTAACGCAGTTCGGTGCGCACACCTACATCTGCGGGGCCTTGCCTAGAAATTCAAATTACTCCACTAAATAATGATAGTTACAATCACCAATACTATTTGATATTAGTGGAAACAAACTCCCCCTCAATACAAACCGCAAGGGTTAATCTCAATCAACCCCGTGGAGTAATTTATGCAAGCTCCCCTTGTGAGCAAGATCCCCTTGCAATACTGACCTAGATCAACTCCCTTGATCCCCTACCTTGATAGTAGTCAGCCTCCTCCTCCCGGAGCTTGGTGTAGCTTTCACAAAAGCTGATCTGCAAAAATTGTGACAACGCCGCCAATCCTTCTACAACTTAACTTCGCTCACCCCTCGAAGTAGTTAAGTCGTTAATACTGATACAGCAGGTAAAATCACTGAAGATTGGCAGAAACACCCAGTGCAGCTAGGCTAGGAAAAGCGGTTAGTAAATATCTCAGCCGTTAAACAGAACTGAAACCAAAGAAGCAAATTAACCATCCTTCAACAGCATCAACTAATAGACCCTTGAAATCAATCCAACCGCTTTCACTGTAGACGAACATCTGTTTCAGATCAACAATTACGATAACATCATATCTCCAATAACCGTAATTCAATCGCGACAACGTCTTATCTCCAATAACCACAATTCAATCAGATATACAAGATAATTGCAGTACCTGGGTCTCAAATGTTGAACAATAAGTTCAACATTTCATAAGACACAATGTTCAACATTGCATACACAACTAATTGTGCCACAAATGACAAACTACCAAACTTAACGATCTCCCCCTTTGGCTTTTAGTGGCACAATTAATCAAGAAAAAATAGCTGACACAATATGTAAAGATCATCAGGCTGAGGAGGCAAAGAAATTAGAAGACATACCAGTAGTCATTTAGACGTTCATCAGAGGACACCATCGTACTTCAACAAGAAGAAACTTACTCCCCCAAAATACCACAGACCGTACAATATTGTATCACCAACAGCATATTATAGTTATCCAGTAATTGTTCACCAACAAACCACACAATTATCTCCCCCTTTGGGACACTAAAAATCAAAGATCATACCTTGTCAGAAGAAACTTTAGCCTTGAGCAGAACAATCCTTTCCTGAAGAAATATCTTATGAGCTTCAAGTAGAACCCTCTGACCATGAAGCAAAGCCAGCAGATCATCTACAGATTTGACCCCTCTCTCAAACACCATAATGTCATCCAGTAAGTCTTGCATAGAGACATTTGAAGACGAAGTCCTTTTGACAGCAGATTTTGAGGCAGACTGTGGAGAAGTAGACGATGAAGGCACAGATGAGACGAAAGCCGAAGGAACAGCAGATATATCATCAATCTTGCTTACTATTGACTTGGAGGTAAAACTGATCTTGGCACACATCACTGGCAGTTCAGAGGAGTCAGGGACAATCCCTTGAGAGAAAACCACCATGGAAATGAGAGATGCATGAGGAGGTGAAGTATTAGGTGCAGAAGACTCTGAAAGAGAAAGGATGGAATCAAAGATGATTCGACCCAAATTGAATGAATTCTTTGTCCCGATCGACATGTTGTAGGTTGGTAGCCAATTACGAGTGGCAATGCGATAGAGTAAAAAAAACTTTGCAGTCAATGCCGAGGAAGGGAAGGAAAAAGTCTTTGGCCAACACTTATACTGCCCACCAGTGACTGTCTGAATAAATGAGTCATAGTCATCACCAACAGATACACCATAGGAATGAAGATTCTGATTGCATGGCCACTTCAGAAGTTTGTTGATGACAGATGTGGAGAAGGGAATAACCTTGCCTCTGATAAAAGTCCTGAAACCCCATTTCGATGCAGAATCCACAGAAGACTTGTGAAGATTACAATCGAATTCTCGGACCAAGCCAGGATAAAAGGTCTTAAAGCAGCCTGCTGCTTGAAAGAGATCACTGTCATTAAGAAATGATAAGAAGAGAGTCTTTCCAAAAGACGAGACAGCAATAGATTTTTTACCAAAGATAGGCCGCTTTGAATAGACATGCCATCTATTCTGGCAGGACTTATCAAAGAATTTCTTGGACAATGCCCTAGAAGCAGGCACATCAGAAGGAGAGAAAGATCCTGAAACACCAGACCCCTTGAGTTTCTTAGAATGAGAGGAAATGCAAGACCTAGATGAGGCAGTGCGCTTGAGAGACTCAGATCTAGTTTTTCGAGGGTGAGACACAAAAGGAACCATACTAGGAGCATCAGACATCATGGGTTCCTCCTCTTGAGCATTAGCTGAAGATCTGACATTAGATCCAATATTGGATGAGGGTCCAACATTTTCACATGGAGAAGTGATCACCCCAGCAGCAAGAACACTCTCCTCTACATGATCAGAAGATATCAATACTGGAATAGCATCATCAACAACTTTTGATGCTCATGCTCCTAATTCCATGTCAACCCCATCCTCCTCTCTTTTTGAACCCAGATTTACATTTCCATCATCAATTGAGTGAGAAGCATTATGAACAACATCCTGTGAATCAATCTCCCCAGCTACAGCTTGTGAAATAGTCTGCTCAACATCATCCGTATCAGAAATACACATGTCACCTTGACCATCATCATTGTGAGCAAAAACAGGAGCATAATTAGAAGGTCCTTCGCCAACATTCGGACCATCAGCACACACATTATCATGATTAGACACAACATCCTCATCAATATCTCTACTAGGGACCTCTCCAGTCATAGAAGACTCTGAGCCAGAGCTATCCAAATCTATATTCCCAGAGATCTTTACAGATGATTCAGAAGGATTCCAAGTCTTTAGAACAACCAAGTCATCAAAAGGAACTCTCACGCTAATCAATTTACCATCCACATCTTTAAGTTTGACAGAACCAAAACAAGCTTCAGATAAATTCATCCAAGAAACATTCAATTTACGTCCTGTTCGATGAAGATACCAGAACCAGTCTTCCACAGTTTTCAAATGAGGTACCCGTTCAGCATTTTCAGATTGAGACATTTGAGGCTTAATTGGAGAGCAAGGAATGACACGAATTGGGGAAAACCCCACCATAGCCGAATTCGAGATAAAACATGGTTGCATGTTATCAGCAGACAATGGAGATGAAGAAAAAGAGGAAATACCAACAGATGGAGCCCTCGGAGCGCGAGAGACCGTCCCTTTCCGTTTGATGCGAGAAGATGAAGACGGAGAATGAACCTTCGGAGATAATGTAGCTTGTCTGGAGGAGCACCGCGGGTTTGGAGAGAGTTTCTCATTTCGAGCTCGACCCATTCTGTTAGAATTCCTTTTTTGAAAGAACAAGAATCAAGAACCCTAACTTCCACTGAGCAGCCCCCCTTCTTTTTAAAACATTCAAGAGAAAAGAAAAGCGCTAAGGGAACCAAAAAGGAGAAATAAATGAGGAAATAAAAGAATATACCAGACAAGATCAATAAAGGACACCAGAACCCCTTACTTAGTTGCAACATAATGTACAACATTATGTACAACATTACGTGCAACATTAGATACGACACAGCCCAAGAGCTTGTCGTAATTCTTCAAATCTGTTGGAGTCCAAGGGCTTTGTAAAAATGTCAGCTAATTGACTGGTAGTATCTATATATTCCATGACGAGAACCTTCTTTTCAACCAGCTCTCTGATGAAATGGTGTCGAATGTCGATATGTTTGGTTCTGGAATGTTGAATAGGATTCTTGGAAATGTTTATGGCGCTCTAGTTGTCACACAGAATGGTCAAAACATCTTGATCAACACCGTAGTCAGTCAGCATTTGTTTCATCCACAGGAGTTGAGTACAACAGCTTCCAGCTGCAATATATTCAGCCTCAGCAGTTGACAAGGAAATAGAATTCTACTTTTTACTATACCAGGAGACTAAGTTGTTTCCAACATAAAAACATCCACCCGTGGTACTCTTTCTATCATCAGCATTACCTGCCCAATCAGCATCACTATACCCTGATAGAAGAGTATTGGTGTCTTTAGAATACCAAATACCATAGTCAGCAGTCCCGCTTATATACCTGATTATGCGTTTCACAGCCGTGATGTGAGAGTCCTTAGGACAGGCTTGATAACGGGCACACACCCCTACACTGAAGCTGATGTCAGGTCTACTCGCTGTCAAGTACAGTAGACTTCCTATCATGCTCCTGTACAGCGTGACCTCTACTTGTTTCCCACCATCATCCTTTGAGTCCCACCATCATCCTTTGAGAGCTTCTCAGTAGTAGCCATAGGGGTGCGAACTTGCCGAGCTTTCTGAAGGACGAACCTCTTAACTAGGTCCTTAGCATACTTACTCTGTGATATAAACAGTCCATCGCTAGATTGTTTAACTTGAAGACCAAGAAACATATTTAACTCACCAACCATATTCATTTCAAACTCTTTTTGCATAAGGTCGATAAATTCATGTACCAGTTGCTGTGAAGTAGAGCCAAATACTATGTCATCTACATAAATCTGTGCAACAATGACCGCAGATCTGGTTTTATGGACAAACAGCGTTTTATCTGCTCCCCTCGCTTATAACCCTTTTGAAGAAGGTATCTGGTCAGTCTCTCATACCAAGCTCTTGGAGCGTGCTTAAGCCCATAGAGAGCTTTCTTTAATCGATAGACATGATTAGGCAAGAACGGGTCTTCAAATCCCTTTGGCTGTTCAACATACACCTCCTCGTTTAAAATCCCATTCAGAAAAGCACTCTTCATGTACATCTGATGTAGCTTGAAATTGAAGCTACATGCCACAGCGAGAAGTAATCTAATAGATTCCAGATGGGCTACCGGAACGAAAGTCTCGTCAAAATCAATCCCCTCGATCTGAGTGTATCACTGAGCTACCAAACGAGCTTTTTTACATGTGACATTCCCTTTCTCATCCGTTTTATTCTTGAATATCCACTAAGTTCCAATGACATTCGTCCCTTTTGGTCTCTCTACAAGGCTCCAGACGTCATTACGCTGAAATTGATTCAGCTCCTCTTGCATAGCCAGCACCCAGAAGTCGTCGAGTAAAGCTTCCTTAACATTCTTAGGTTCAACACTAGATAGAAAACAAACATATCCAACAAGATCACGATAATTAACTTGACTAGTACCTCTTGTTCGAAGACCATCTTCAACATTCCCAATGACAAGCTCAGGAGGGTGATTTTGTATAACTTTCGTAATCCCTCTTGAGGAATGTACTTCATTTCCATCTGACTGATAATCCTCAATGGATGCTGTTCCTTTAGGAGCACCATTCTGACAAGTATTCATGTGTGTTGAATCAAATGTCGTAACATTTTGTTCAACACTTTCGTCCTCTTCATTACTCTCTCCCTGAGAAATGGACCCTCCATTTATGACAGCTTCACCCTGCTTGAAGTCATATACAACAACATTGATAGACTCCATCAGAACATCAGTGCGATGATTTAGCACCCTGAAGGCACGACTGGTAGTAGAGTATCCAAGAAATGTCCCTTTATCACTCTTAGCGTCGAACTTTCCTTTAGAAGTTCGATCCTGCAAAATGTAACACTTGCTTCCAAATACATGAAAGTAAGAAACATTGGGTTTTTTACCTTTCCAGATCTCGTAAGGGGCTTTCTCCGTTCTGGGTCTCAGATACACTCTATTTATGGTGTAGCATGCAGTATTAATCGCCTCTGCCCAACATTTAGTGCTGACTTTCCTGGCATTCAACATCACCCATGCCATTTCCTGTAGAGTGCGATTCTTTCTCTCAACAATTCAATTCTGTTGAGGAGTCTTAGGCGCTGAAAACTCATGTGTTATTCCCTTTGCTTCACAGAAATCAGCAAACAAGTGATTCTCAAACTCCTTACCATGGTCACTGTGAATTCTGATAATCTTTCCAATAGTGATTCCTTTCTCAGTCTGAAGGCGGGTGCATAGCTTCTTGAAGGCATTAAATGCATCTGACTTTTCTTTGAGAAAATCAACCCGAGTAAAATGAGAGAAGTCATCAACACAAACATAAATGTATTTCTTACCTCCCATGCTGACTTCTGTTGTGGGCCCGATCAGGTCCATGTGCAGTAGCTCCATGTTCTTAGAGGTGGTGATGGTCTGAAGTTGTTTATCACTAACCTTCTTCTGTTTTCCCAGCTGACAGGGACCACATACACTGTCTATTTTCTTGGCTAAGACAGGTATCCCTCGAACAGCTCCAACTCTGGAAATCTCCATCAGAGTCTTGTAGTTGACGTGCCCTACCTTTTGATGCCACTGTTCGGAGACATCAACACTAGCACTGAGACAACTGTTAGCTTCCTGAAGTAAATAGCAGTTGTCGACAGATCTTTTCCCAGTTAGAATGTTAGTCCCAGCTTCATTGAGGACTACACACTCATTCTTAGTGAACTGGACGAACAATCCTTAGTCACACAATTGACTTATACTAATCCTTAGTCATACCGTCACCAAAGGTGACATGTCCTTTATTGCCCGTAGTGTATTCTGAGAGCAGACTTCGATTTCCTGTCATGTGTCGAGAACACCCGCTGTCGAAATACCACATATTTTCCGAGAAGGTAACCATAGAGGTGTAGGCAACTAAACTATGTACTTCTGACTTCCTTACCCATTTTTTCATGAGTCTTTTCTCCATATGTCCAGTGTCCCTTCCTTCACGTTGATGTCTCATACGACTAAAACAACTATTTTCAGTATGACCTTTGCATTTACAGTAATTACACACAGAGTGCCGGGGTGTAGCACTCCTTTTGTGTTCATCCTTCTGATCACCTTGCTTGAAAGCACTCCTTTTGTGTTGATTCTTTTGGCCACCTTGTTTGAAATGCCTATTCTTGTTCTGACCTTCGATTAAGCGTTCATGTCCTTTCTTGGGTAACTGAAGGTAGCCTCCTATATTGAAACCTATGCATGTACGATCTCCATATACTTTCCCCATGCTCAGTATGTCATCAAGCTTCGTCCTTCCAGAGTTCCATTTGTTGAGAGTGCTCTCTGCCTTCTCAGATCTAAGAAGGGTTCTCCTGAGTTGACTTTCTATATTTCTGAAATTTTGCTCGGTCTCTAATAGTTGAGCAATAGCCTCTTCCTTTTCTCTTTTCAGTCTAACATTTTCCTTCTTCAAGGATTTATTGATTTCACAAATCTCCATCCAATTTGTGAACATTGTTTGATACGCAGACCGAATATCAACTTTGTCAACTTCCTCATCATCAACCACATCTGAAGTAGATTCACTGTCAGATGTTGTATTGAATGTTGTAACATTCTTCTTGACATTTCCACATTTATTCTCCAACATGGTGTGAGTAGTTGCAACACTTGGTCCAACATTACTAGGGATGTACCCATTATGCTAATCCTTCAGAATGGTTATAAATGCAACATAATTGCTGATGACATCCTCATCTCCAGCACTCCCTTCGGACTCTTCATCACTCCACGAACTAGCCAGAGATTTTCCTTTTTGTTTCTTGAGAGTGTTTGCACATTCAGCTTGTATATGTCCAAAACCCTCACATTCCCTGCACTGTATTCCCTTTCCCTTACTCTTGGATTCATACTTCTGTATAGGTCGGTTGTTACCTCTGTAATGCCCTACCAGCTACTGCACAAGTACTAGAGGGGGGGTGAATAGTACTTTAAAATAATAAGGAGTATAATTCCAAATTAAATTGCAAACAACTACCAAATCAATTTGCGGAAGCTTAAATTGAATGACAACACAAAATTAACAATGCTAACAAACGATGTTAATGATGGGAATCTAGTCCCACCCCAAGTGGTTTGTTTTGTTGATGATCACACCAAATGTTGTTAAATTACTAATCATACTACTTAAGTGTGTAGATTGTGCAATAAGCTAATTGAAGCTCGAAACATACTCCGAGAAGAAGAACTTCAACCACACATAGAAGATGAAGATGAATTTAGCTCGCAACTCCAAAGCTCAAAGAATGTGATCAAGCTAAAGCTAAAGAGGAGCTCAAATTCAAGCGAAGCATATGCAACTAGCTCAAGCTCATTCATGGCTTCAAGTTCATCATAGAGTCTAGTGTGTGAGTTGTTTTTCATTTTCTTAGGATTATGTCAAAGCCAAGAAGAATTTGCACACACACAAAATGATTTTCTAAAATGTTTTTAAAACTCATTTTAAACTTATTTGAGAGCATTCTTTTCATAGAAGCTACGTTTCAATTTGTAGTCAACTACAAACACCCAGTAGTTCACTACACTGATTTCTGTCTTCTACCAGAAAAGATAGTCTGGTAGTCGACTACCTAAGTTAGGGAGTCGACTACCAGTAGTAGCAGATTTTCTCTGAGACACTCTGGGATTCGACTACCAAAGTTAGGGAGTCGACTACCTGCTGTGCGACCAGAATTCCTTGATTCACTCTCTCATTTATTCATTGCTTGATTTTTGGGCTAAAGTCAAACTTGATTTGAATTATTTTGAATTCTCCTTTAGCTCTATAAATAGAGACCCTATGAGAACATTTTCCACACCAATTTACTCTTGAGCGAAATACTTATTCTCTCAAAAGATCTCATCGTTCTCATCGCTCTCAAAGTTCTTCATAGCCAAATCGGTTTTTCTATTTCTGATCTTATTTCTTATATTATTTATAATTCTTTTTAAGATCATTATTATTATTTGGCTATTGCAAATTGGTTTTCAAAATCCTTCTCTTTGATTTTTTATATTCTCAAAGGATTTTTGAAACATCTAGATTCTAGATCACATCGAATAATTTCATATTCTTTGTGTGATCTAAGAACGCATCTAGATTCTAGATCACATTGAATAAATTCATATTCTTTGTATGATCTACGAACGAGTTAAATTCTTTTAGCCACGTTAAGCACTATTGCAAATTTAATCTTGGCTATAGAATTATTGGGTGTAAAAACCAATCTCCACTAATTCATTGTGGTGTATTGGATTTGATTTTACTTGTAGTCCCTTGGTGATAAGGGTGGTTGTAAATCCTTGTTGTAGGCAAGGTGTTTCTGAAAAGTCCTCGGATTGTGAGGCAAGGTAAAGTCCTCGGGTTGTGAGGCAAGGGTAAAATCCTAGACAAGTCTAGGTGGTTGGAAATCCTAGTGAGGCTAGGTATTTGTATTGCTAAGGCAATAGTGAAAATCTCGTACCGGATTGGTCGGGGACTGGACGTACCCAGGGTTGTGGGGAACCAGGATAAAAATCCTTGTGTTTGCGTTTGATTCTCTCTGTGATTGTTTATCTCTACTTTGTTTATCTTGATTCATTGAGTATTACATTTGTAACTCATTCATAACATATTGCAAGATTAATTTCTGTATCTGCTTCTCTCTTATACTTCTGTGCAATCTTATATATCTTCATTAAGTATTTATTTAACTGAGCTGTGCTTAATTTCCCTCTGGGAGTCGACTACTGTTCTTAGGGAGTCGACTACCAGAAGAGTTTTATCTCTGACTTGTTTTGAAGATTAATTAAGTTGATTAAGAACCAAGCGTAGATCACTCTACTTGGTTTCTTAGGCAACATTAGAAGGTTTTGTTTTGTGTTGATTGATTAAAGAACGAAAAAATTTTATCTTTATACAACACTATTCAACCCCCCCTTCTAGTGTTGTTTGCCATCCACAGGATCCAACAGTTAATGGGTTCAGATCCACCCAAGTCTCTCCGAATTGTTCCCGGTGATCCTACGTCCCAACCACCCGGACCCCCTCCGGATACTTGAGTTAGAAACCCTAACTCAAGATTTCCACTATGAATATCTTGTGAAAAACCTTCACAAGATCAAATCATACATGCAATAGCAAACGTGAATCCCACAACCCGGGATCACAACCTTCTCTCACAACCGAGAGAATCACAAAGCAATATTAAAGAGTTTAATATGAAATAAACAATCTTACCACAAAATCCTATACCTTGAGTTTTTCTTACCCAAATGGTGAAATGAAGGATTTGAGGAAGATGAAGTCACCAAGACCTAGCACCAAGGAAATGACCAGCAATCGGTGCCTAGGGATGATTTGGAGACTTGGATCAAGCAATAGCTTGAAGAGCTCACCAAGAACAAGCTTCTCTCTAGATGGATTCTAGATCTAGAAATGAGAGAGAATGGGTTTCTTGTGAGGAAGAGAGCTTTAGATTTGAGTGAGAATGGCTATCTCTTTTGATCTTAAAGAATCTCTGAATGGAAGCTCTAACCTAGATAGAATTGACCTAGGTTCGTATTTATAGGGTCCCATAAAAACAAGTTAGGTCATTCTCCAACGGATAGAAATCTGTGAGAATTAGTCGGTCAAAGAACAATCACTGACCGACTAGTTCATCAACTAGTCGGTCAGTCAAATAGCATGGACCGACTAAGTGAAGATCTGAGAAGAGATAGAATTTCAGACCTAGAAATCTAGTCGGTCCAAGAAGACTTTCTGACCGACTAGTTTCACAACTAGTCGGTCAGTCAATGAACGTAGACCGACTAAGAGGCAAAATGAAATAGTCTGAACACAAGTTGACTTAGTCGGTCCAAGAACAAAAGTTGACCGACTAGATTGTCAACTTGTCGGTCACCAAACGTTCTTAGACCGACTAACGATAAACAGTATCTTAGGAGAATTTTAGCAAGAACAGTAAGTCACAACTAGTCGGTCAAAGAAGCATCACTGACCGACTAGTTCACAAACTAGTCGGTCGGTGAGTCAACGTAGACCGACTAACTGTAAACAGTAAAGTCCAAGAAATTAAGGAATCAAACTAGTCGGTCCAAGAAGAGTTGCCGACCGACTAGATCACCATCTAGTCGGTCAGTACTTGTTCTTGTACCAACTAACATGCACAATAAAGTCTGAATCGAAGCGCGATGCTTCGAGGAAGTTAGAATGAACTTGTGCAAGGATCCTAGAGCTACGAAATGAGCGTAATGAAGATAGAAATGTAAGATATACTCAAGGCTTAACATTCTATATATCGAAGCTAAAAGACTATAAATAAAACCTTAATAAACGGTCTTCGAGAGCTTCGATTGATTCTTCATAACTTCCAAAACGGCGCAAGAGCTTCAACGAAGCTTTAGGCATGAATACGAGTTTTGGGAAGTGTTGAGATGTCGCTTTGAATGTTCTCGTGAAATTGGCGACGATCTCCAAAACTGCGCTCACAAATTGTTAGTTCATGGATTATTTATGTTTGCTCATCATCAAAACCAAATCCGGGGAGTCCAATATTCAACATTCTCCCCCTTTTTGGTGATGACAAACCAACATAAATAATAATCAAAAATAATGATTCAAATGTAAAATACTTACTCCCCCTGCATTGATGACACGTTAATTTCAAAATGAATATATATGAATTGCATCAAGCAGACGAGTAAGATAAATAAAGAGAATCGATTTTTGAAATATCGGATTTTGAAAATCCTTATATATATCTTAACTCCCCCTGAATCTAACATATCAAACTAGATTCTAGGAAATTAAGTTAAATTTTCATTTGCGCTATTTATTATCATTATCTCTCCCCCTTTGACATTATCCCAAAAATGGGGGGCATACAACGACAACAAATAGGAAATGGAAAATCCAACATCGGGAGTCGTAGACAATGACGATGGACCAAATTGACACCAAGGGAAAAATGTGGAAATCAAATCAAGGTGTGCCAAAATGTCCATTATCAAAAAAAATAATCAAAATCATCAAAAATACCAAATAATTATTCATTTCTTGAATAAAGAAACATACTCTTCAATATTCAATATTCTTGGTTAAATTTGTGCATGGAAAACAATTCTATACAATTATAGAATTTAAATCTATTTAACCAAGTTTTCATGCGTCGAGCGACGAATTCACACATCACATGTATTGAACGAATATTAAATGTGCACGATGAATTAAGACAAAGAGAACGATGATGTATATATATAAATGATAACATCATGAGTACATCCAGCAAAAATATCGATACATCAAATGTAACATACCCATCAAAAAGAAATACATCATCATCATCCACATCAAAATAAATACAACATCATCATCCACATCAAAATATAACAACATCATCGACATCATCCAAAATACATCAAAATATCATAACCCTCATACTCTATCCTAACCCAAAATACTCTCACTAAGATATATCATCCAAAGCGTAGTGGAGAGTCCTCGGAACAACGATCACGAGAAAGTGGCTGGATCTGCAGTGTCCGTGGGTCCAGTCGACGGAGTGGACTCAGGCTCTGCAGGGAGTAGAGGTGTCTCAACAGACGGGATCGTCGGGGCAGGAGTCGAGACGTCAACGACGGGCTCGACGGCAGATGTGTCAACAGGAATATCAGCAGGCTCGGCAACAGGGTCAGCAGCAGGCTCAGAAGTCTGAAGAGCTGAAGCAGACGTCTCTGGGGCACCGGAAGTGGTGCCATCTCCAGGAGCTAAAGTGGTAGCAGCAGCAGCAGGAGCAGTGGCCTCATCGCCACGGGCTAAGGAAGTGACAAGCTCGTCAAGTTCCTCATCGTCCATCTCCTCGGCCTCAGAAACTGAAGGAGGAAGATCAATCCCCATCATACGAGCCATACGACAGACTACCTCCTCAGTACGAGCCAAACGGGAGTCGTGCTGACGAAGTAGGCGTACGAAATCGTCTAAAGTGGCAGGAGGAGCGAGGGCTGCAGCAGCTGACGGAGTAGACTGGGAAGCAGATGCGGTAGACCTCTGCACGTGACAAAGCACCGCTAGAGATTTCTTCACGGCCGTCGCGTTTAGAGGAGTACCCAAGGGACGCTCATCGTCAGGAGGGAGAGGCACTCGGAAATGACGAAACACAAGGGTCAACAGACAAGGGTATGGAATATGCGCAGATTTATTGGTCTTGCGTATACACTCGAAAGAGTCCATCTTATCGAGTATCACGCGAGCCCAATTAATCTCGCACCCCAAGAAAAGAGCGTAGATCAATTTCAAGAACGGCTGGGATGGAAGTGAAGATGATCCATACTTAGGGAGTAGGCAAGATTTCAAGATCAGGTTAAGGACCCACGCATTCGGCTTGAAAGATTTCGATGGAACACCAATGAATGCGGAGGGGATAACCTGGAAGATATCTGAAAGAACTGACTGATCCAAGGAAGAAATATCATCGACGGAAATGTCCGAAGGAAGGAGACCACACGACGAACAGCCAAGAATCTCCCCCAAGATTTCTGCCGTGAGAACTATAGGAGTTCCCAAGACAGTAGTCTCAATAGAGTGACTGACATCGTACTGGCCTCGAACGCGATTGGCATAGAACAATTTCACAAGGCGAGGATATGGTTTGGGATTGGCCTTGGGGTCGAATCGGAGATAATCAAGGAGACCACTATAGGAGAGTAGGTCAGCTAAGCCAAGGAAATCAGAAAACTGGACGTAGTGCTCCAATAACATCGGGCAGTGTTCAATACGGTTGTAGGCCACGAGACACAGAGGGTCATCGCGACACAACGATATGTCAACACCCCCCGCTGGCATTGGGCCCTTTCCCTTTGGCTGGCGAGTCCTAGGACGAAGTGGAGGAGTGGGTTCCTTAGTGCTAGGCTCATCCTCAGGGATAAATTCAGTGTCGGAATCGGGAGGAGTAGAGGGTGAGTGGAGTATGGCCTTCTTGGTCTTAGATTTACGGGGTTTTACGGTCGCCGTCCTCTGCTTCTTCAGAGGAGGCGAAGACGGAGAAGCTTGGGCTGATTTGGCACGACGTTTAGGCTTAGGGGGATTCCTAGGGTCGGAAGGCCCTACGGTCATAGGAGAAGCCCCAGAAGAGGCGATAGGAATTCTCGTCTTTGCCATAGCACGACGAGCACAAGCAACTGAAACTACGAGCGACACAAACCCTAGAGATCAACAGAAATCGGAAATACCAACCCTAGATTTCACAAGCCCTAGGTTAAAATTGAAACCTTAGGAGCTAGAAGTGATATAAAACAAACCCTAGGGAAGGAATCGACCTAGGAGGAGGAGGGAGATACCTAGGAGGAGGAGGCGACGGCGGCGGACGGCGGCGATGGCCGGAGATCAGGCCGGAGTCGACGGGAAGTTGAAGGGTCTCGAGGGGGGTTTGGGTTTATCGGGCTGGAGGAGAGAGATGGATACCGACTAAAATGAGTTTTTGTCGGACGAAATGAGATTAAGTCGGTTTGGAAATCGAAAATACGCATTTGCCCTAACCCACTTAGTCGGTCACAGTTCAAGTACTGACCGACTAGATTACGATCTAGTCGGTCGGTCAATGAGCTTGAACCGACTAAGTCGAAACAGAGGCAAACAGTGAATTTTAGGGCAAGATTTAGTCGGTTGCAGTATACTCACTGACCGACTAGTTTTTAATCTAGTCGGTCGGTAAGTGTACTGTGACCGACTAAAGAAGGAAAATGATAAGATTAAGATTGAAGCTTGATCTAGTCGGTCTGAGTTCAATTGCTGACCGACTAGATGAGCATCTAGTCGGTTGACAAGTGAACTGAAACCGACTAGAAGAGTCCAAAAATTGATAATTGATTTCTCTTCACAAACCACTTGGATGAAACATCTTAACACTCTCATTAGTCATCTAAATTACCCCATAAAACGTCGAAATCTTAAATACGACATTGAAATACGAATTCGATCATAAATTCAAACAAATCACATAAAATTCCCAAAAATTCAATAAATCTAGCATGAATGAAATATCGCAAAATATAATAGCATGCAAGATAATTGAGTTTAAATATGAATCCTATATCTCGGATTCACCCATAATCCCCAATTCTCGATGCAACCGCACAAAGGAGTCCTCCTTTAGGGGTTTCGTGAAAATATCGGCGATTTGCTTTTGGGTTTCAACGTACACTAAAATGATGTCCTTTTTAACAACATGATCATCTAAGAAATGGTGTCGGACATCTATGTGTTTTGATCGGGAATGATGCACCGGATTCTTTGAAAGACAGATAGCACTTTGGTTATCCACCATGATAGGGCTAGTATCACAGTGAATACCAAAATCCTTCAAAGTGTGTCTCATCGAAAGAACCTGGGCACAAGCGGCACCGGCGGCAATATATTCCGCCTCGGTGGTTGAAAGTGATACGGAATTTTGCTTCTTGGAAAACCAAGAGACAAGAGAATTTCCTAGAAAATGGCAAGTGCCACTAGTACTTTTCCTGTCAGATTTGCATCCCGCATAATCGGCATCACTGTATGAGACTAACTCATACGTGCTAGATTTCAGATAAAGTAATCCAAAATCTAAAGTGTAACTTAGATAACGGAAAATACGCTTTACCGCTACTAAGTGAGACTCCTTAGGTTGAGACTGATAACGAGCATATACGCATACGGCAAACATAATATCGGGCCTACTTGCGGTAAGATAAAGTAAACTACCTATCATACCTCGATATAGACGAATGTCTACATCCTTACCGCCCGTATCCTTGTCAAGATGCGTAGTCGTGCTCATTGGAGTCTTTTTCCCGGAAGCACTTTCCATTCCAAATCGCTTAAGCAACTCCACCGTATACTTCGTTTGGTGGATGAAGATTGCATCGTTCAATTGGCGAATTTGGAGTCCTAAGAAATATTTGAGTTCGCCCATGTGGCTCATCTCAAATTGGTCCTTCATAACATTAGAAAACTCTTCGCAAAGAGTGAAGTTAGTAGCACCGAAAATGATATCATCAACATAAATTTGAACTAATAAAATATCATTATTCGCATGCTTAACAAAAAGTGTAGAATCAGCTTCGCCCATTTTAAAATTCAAATCCAAAAGAAAATTCTTTAGGCGATCATACCAAGCTCGAGGAGCTTGTCTCAAACCATAAAGAGCTTTCTTTAGTTTAAAAACATGATTTGGAAATTTTTCATTTATGAAGCCCGGAGGTTGAGAAACGTAAACTTCCTCAACGACATCTCCGTTTAAAAATGCACTTTTAACATCCATTTGAAATAACTTAAAATTTTTATGGCATGCATAAGACAATAAAAGTCTAATTGATTCTAATCTAGCTACCGGAGCGAAGGATTCTTCGAAATCGATACCTTCCTCTTGGCGATAGCCTTGAGCTACTAACCGAGCTTTGTTCCGGACGACGACTTGATTTTCGTCGGTTTTGTTCTTGAAGATCCACTTTGTCCCTATGACGGTGTGGTTCTTCGATGGCAAAGGAACAAGCTCACATACCTCATTCCTCTCGAATTGAATGAGTTCCTCCTCCATGGCAAGGATCCAAGCACTATCTTCGCACGCTTCAACGATATTCTTTGGCTCTATCGATGAGGCAAAAGCACAATTGGCGAAGTGGTGGACTTGAGATCTCGTCTTGACACTATCATTAATATTGCCAATAACTTGCTCATGGGGATGGTCGCGAACGGTATGAAGCCGCTTGGGAATACCTTGATCACTAGGCACATTCTCAACAACTTCATTAGTCGGGTTAGTCTCAATAGAATCAATTGAATCAATAGACTTAGAATTCTCAAACGAATCACATAAAACATCCATAGAATCATTATCATTTGAAATTCTAGAATTAGTAAAATTCTCATTAAAAGAGACATGAAGTGATTCCTCGATCGTAGAGGATCTTTTGTTGTATATCCGGTAGGCTTTGCTACGTGAGGAATACCCAACAAATATCCCCTCATCCGATCTCGGATCAAACTTGTCCAAATTATCATATGTGTTTTTAATGAAACATTTTGCGCCGAAAACACGAAAATGTTTAACTTGAGGCAATCTACCAAACAACAATTCATAGCAAGTTTGTTTGGTGCCGGGCCTCAAAAGTATTCTATTAAACACATAACAAGCGGTGTGTACCGCTTCCGCCCAAAATTGATAACCAAGTTGACTATCTTCGAGCATAGTGCGAGCACACTCCACAAGCGTTCTATTCTTCCTCTCAACAACACCATTTTGAGGAGGTGCGTGAGGGAAAGAAAACGTGTGAGTAATTCCAAGATCATCACAAAAATTTGAGAAAGACTCATTCTCAAATTCACCCCCATGATCACTACGAATAGTGACAATGGTGGTTCCGATGAGATTTTGTACTTTCTTCACAAATATTGTGAAGTTTTCAAAAGCTTCATTTTTATTACTTAAGAAAAATACCCATGTAAATCTTGGATAATCATTAACGATGACTAGTCCATATCTTGCATTTCCTAAGGAAGCAACTCTAGTTGGCCCAAATAAATCTAGATGTAATAGCTCTAGTGGCCGTTTCGTAGAAATGCTTTTCTTAGGTTTAAATGAAGATTTAGGAAGCTTGCCACGTTGACAAGAATCACAAAAACTTTTCTTTTCAAAAACGAGCTTCGGAAAACCTTTAATGGAATTTAATTTCGAAAGTTTATAAAGTGTTCCAAAGTTCATATGTCCAAAGCGTCGATGCCATAAGTGTTGTTCACTTGTGTTGGCAACGAGACATTGTTCATATGACTTAGGAAGATCCAAAATATAAATATCTTTATGGCGTGTGCCGGAAAATAATAATTTATTATTATCATTTGAAATATGACACAATCCTTTCGCAAAGCTAACTTTGTAACCTTTGTCACAAAGTTGGCTTATTGAAATAAGATTATGATTTAAACCATTAACTAGATAGACATCACTAATTAAGGGTTTAGAAGGGTTACCCACTTTACCAACACCAACGATGGTTCCGCTCTCGTTGCCTCCAAATACGACGCGATTTCCATTTGCAATGGGAACCACTCCGGAGAGCAATTGAGCGTCACCCGTCATGTGTTTTGAACACCCGCTATCGAGTATCCAATTCCCTTTGGAGCTAAATTTAAACTTGTTGCTCCTCTTCTTTTTCTTTTCCTTGAGTACCTAAAGATAGAAACTTTCATATCATGGTACCCAAGGTCATTGGGTCCTCAAAAGTTAGACCTTTGGAAGCCAAGTCCAATTGGACTTTGACTTCCCCACATAATTTCTACTATGCACAACATCCGAAAAATAAGCATTCATATATACTTGTTTTTCATCCATGCTTGTGTCCTTTGGGCTCCAAATAGTGAAAATTTTGGGAGCCATCATCCTATTGGGTGCATGCATGCGTTGTTGGTTTCTACGTGATGCATGACGTGGATAGGCATAAGGAACATGATGGAATGGTGTGCGACGAGAATTATTCATATGATGTTGTGGGTGAACATATGCATGTGTGGGAACACGTGCGTGAGGGTGTCTCGCATGGTGTGCACGTGCCCGTGAACGTGTAGCATAGAAATCATCATATGTGTGAGATGGTGGAGTAGGACGTGTGTTCCTACGTGGCATGTTATTGGTGTACATATAAGCATGCCCCTTCTTTGGAGGTCCACCCAAAGTGGGTTTCTTTCCAAAAGAGGGTGTGGACGAGGTGGAAGCACCATTGGTAGATGAACTACCAATAGAGTGTTTGCTACCACTCGTAGAGTCACCGGTAGTTGGCCTAACAAAAGTAGTTGCCGCTTTGGATGGACATCCCATCGTATACCCCAAACCAATGTGGTGATTGGCCGGAAGTAAGTCACTTAGGATTTTATCCAAATGGTCCTTACCCTTATTGAATCTATTGATTCGGCCTAATGTGTTCTCATATTTCTCTTTGAGAGAACGCATAGAAGTATCTAATGTGGATACTTGCGATGTGAGCACATAAACACGAGATTTAAGATTCTCGTTCTCAACACTCAAAGTAGAGTTTTAAGAAGTTAAATCCGCTATCCTATGTTCTTCCGGATCATCAATGCTAACATGTTCAAGTTTAGATTTGAGATTAACAATCTCATTTCTTAACTCTTCAACAACGGTGTCGTTGTTGGTGATGATAGTCTTAGGCGAGGTTTGAATGCTAGCTAGGTCATCTTTTACTTTAGTATATCAGTTTACTAATTTTGTGTATTTAGACCATAAATGAGAGTTAGCATCCCTAAGATCATCCATAGTTACCTCATCGCCTTCGTCGTCGCTATCATCGGAGGAGGAAGATCCTTGATCATGCTCCTCTCTTGCCATGAAGCACATGTGCGCTTGCTCCACTTTCTCATCATCCGACTCTCCGCTTGAGGAATCCTCGGAGTCGGTGAATGTTGCTCCGACAAGTCCCTTTTTGTACCCCTTTTTGTACTTCTTTGACTTGTCGAACTTCGGCGCCTTCCACTTCTCCTTTTGCTTGTTTTGAGGACAATCCGCTTTGATGTGTCCCGGCTTATTGCATTTAAAGCACAAAGGTGGAGAGGCGTTAGTAGAAGTAAACTTAGATTTTTGTTTGAAGTTACCCTTTCGGAAGAAGCGATTGAACTTCTTTGCCATGAGTGCAATGGATTCCATGTCCATTTCTTCTTCCGAGTCCTCATCATCGGTAGAGGTGGATGAAGCCGCCTTGAATGCAATCGCCTTTTTCTTAGGCGCATCTAGGTTCAAATAGGACTTCATCTTTTCTTGTAACTTCACCTTGCTATCTTTGCGTACCTCGTATGACATCAAAGTACCCATTAGTTGAACTACGGTATATTTGTTCATGTCATTACCTTCCTCGATGGCGAAGGTACGTTTTTCCCAAGAAGAGGGAAGTCCTTCAATAAGCTTTGAGCACTTCTCCTTTTGAGTGTAGGACTTGCCAAGGGCCTCTAACTCGTTTATTATGTCAACGAAGCGAGCGTAATATTCTTTCATCTTCTCGCCCTGTTGCATATGAAACATTTTGTAATCTTTGTTTACGACTACGAGTTTAGAGTCTCTTACCCTACTCGTCCCTTCATGAAGAATGAGGAGGGAGTTCCAAATTTGATATGCACTCTTACATGTGCATATCTTATTGAAATCCTCGGGCTCCAATGCGCATTGCAAGGCGTTCATTGCCTTGGCATTGCTTACCTCCGCGGTGACCTCCGCGGTAGTCCATTTCTCAAAGTCTTCTTCTTTGGGTTCGATGTATTCCTTCATTGTAGTCCTCCATAAGGATGCACTCCGGAGGAAGGTTTCCATCCGGCATTTCCAATACCCATAGTTGGTACCGTTGAAGAATGGAGGCCTCGTAGAGGAATGTCCTTCCATCACCGAAGATGCTCCTTCACGGTTCCTGAAGGTGTCATAGTTGGAAGGTGGAGGCACGGTCTTATTGTCGTTGGCAGACATAGCTAAGTATCTGGCTCTGATACCAAATGTAATGCCCTACCAGCTACTGCACAAGTACTAGAGGGTGGGTGAATAGTACTTTAAAATAATAAGGAGTATAATTCCAAATTAAATTGCAAACAACTACCAAATCAATTTGCGGAAGCTTAAATTGAATGACAACACAAAATTAACAATGCTAACAAACGATGTTAATGGGTTCGGATCCACCCAAGTCTCCCCGACTTGTTCCCGGTGATCCTACGTCCCAACCACCCGGATCCCCTCCGGATACTTGAGTTAGAAACCCTAACTCAAGATTTCCACTATGAATATCTTGTGAAAAACCTTCACAAGATCAAATCATACATGCAATAGCAAACGTGAATCCCACAACCCGGGATCACAACCTTCTCTCACAACCGAGAGAATCACAAAGCAATATTAAAGAGTTTAATATGAAATAAACAATCTTACCACAAAATCCTATACCTTGAGTTTTTCTTACCCAAATGGTGAAATGAAGGATTTGAGGAAGATGAAGTCACCAAGACCTAGCACCAAGGAAATGACCAGCAATCGGTGCCTAGGGATGATTTGGAGACTTGGATCAAGCAATAGCTTGAAGAGCTCACCAAGAACAAGCTTCTCTCTAGATGGATTCTAGATCTAGAAATGAGAGAGAATGGGTTTCTTGTGAGGAAGAGAGCTTTAGATTTGAGTGAGAATGGCTATCTCTTTTGATCTCAAAGAATCTCTGAATGGAAGCTCTAACCTAGATAGAATTGACCTAGGTTCGTATTTATAGGGTCCCATAAAAACAAGTTAGGTCATTCTCCAACGGATAGAAATCTGTGAGAATTAGTCGGTCAAAGAACAATCACTGACCGACTAGTTCATCAACTAGTCGGTCAGTCAAACAGCATGGACCGACTAAGTGAAGATCTGAGAAGAGATAGAATTTCAGACCTAGAAATCTAGTCGGTCCAAGAAGACTTTCTGACCGACTAGTTTCACAACTAGTCGGTCAGTCAATGAACGTAGACCGACTAAGAGGCAAAATGAAATAGTCTGAACACAAGTTGACTTAGTCGGTCCAAGAACAAAAGTTGACCGACTAGATTGTCAACTTGTCGGTCACCAAACGTTCTTAGACCGACTAACGATAAACAGTAGCTTAGGAGAATTTTAGCAAGAACAGTAAGTCACAACTAGTCGGTCAAAGAAGCATCACTGACCGACTAGTTCACAAACTAGTCGGTCGGTGAGTCAACGTAGACCGACTAACTGTAAACAGTAAAGTCCAAGAAATTAAGGAATCAAACTAGTCGGTCCAAGAAGAGTTGCCGACCGACTAGATCACCATCTAGTCGGTCAGTACTTGTTCTTGTACCAACTAACATGCACAATAAAGTCCGAATCGAAGCGCGATGCTTCGAGGAAGTTAGAATGAACTTGTGCAAGGATCCTAGAGCTACGAAATGAGCGTAATGAAGATAGAAACGTAAGATATACTCAAGGCTTAACATTCTATATATCGAAGCTAAAAGACTATAAATAAAACCTTAATAAACTGTCTTCGAGAGCTTCGATTGATTCTTCATAACTTCCAAAACGGCGCAAGAGCTTCAACGAAGCTTTAGGCATGAATACGAGTTTTGGGAAGTGTTGAGATGTCGCTTTGAATGTTCTCGTGAAATTGGCGACGATCTCCAAAACTGCGCTCACAAATTGTTAGTTCATGGATTATTTATGTTTGCTCATCATCAAAACCAAATCCGGGGAGTCCAATATTCAACAACCTCTTCCTACAGGGAGAAAACTAGGACGTGCTTCCTTATTGACATTTCTTAAAGTCTGTCCCCTACTGCCTATCTTCCTCGTCATTTTGCTAAAGTTTTTAGTTAACAAAGCAATGTCATCTTCAAGCTCAGTGTCATTTCCTGTTCGTGAAACTTCGGTAGTTTCCACCTTTAAAGCCACTCCTTTATCCCTTTTATTTTGCTTCAAATTCATCTCATAGGTCTGGAGAGACCCCATCAGTTCATCCAACCTCATATTTGATGTGTTCCTTACCTCTTCAATAGCAGCGATTTTAGCCGAAAATTTATCAGGTAAGGACCTCAGAGTTTTCTCCACTAATTTCTTTTGGGAGTATTTCTTTCCCAATTGGAAGGCCTGATTAGCTATATCACGTAATCTTCCATTGAATTTAGCCACTGATTCATCATCATTCATTCTAAGATTTTCAAATTGAGAAGCGAGAATTTGAAGTTTAGACGCTCTTACAGTGCTTGTCCCTTCATGAATATTTTGAAGGATGTCCATGCCTCCTTTGCAAGCTCGCATGTAGAAATTAATTTGAACTGCTCTTCATCTACAGCAGTAAAAATTGCATTCACAGCCTTCGAATTTCCCAGAGCAGCACGTTCTTCTTAGGGACTCCAGTCTTTGGCAGGCTTGAGGTATTCATTTCCCTTTTTTTCATCTTCAGTAGGAGGAGTCCAGCCTTCTACAGTAGCCACCCAAGCCTTCTCATCAAGAGACTTGATAAATGCATGCATCTGGGACTTCCAGTACGTATAGTTAGTACCAGTAAGTAGCGGAGGCCGAGTCACAGAAGCTCCTTCCTTCGTGTTCATGGTTGACGTACTAAAACAGTAGAATCACACCCACTTTGACAAACAAAGAATGCGGATGACCTGTTCTGATACCAATTGAAGTTTAGTACGCAAGCATAAACGATTAACACATAGGAATAATAATCAACACAAGATGACACAAGGACATTGGTAACGCAGTTCGGTGCACACATGTCACGCCCCGCTTCCCAAGCACGTGGAGGCGAAGCGTGAGAAGGTCCGCTCAGACTTGAAGCTACAAAGCTGCAAGTCCGATAAGCGTCAATCAAAATTAAAACTGCAGGTCCTTGCAACGCGAAACGAAACAAAGATAATAATAACGAAAGAGACAAAAGAAACATCTCAGAATATCCATAGCAATAAATCTCAACATCACAGAAAAAGCCACCAGGCTAAAAGAAAAGAGTCTAAAAGAGGCCGAGCATGGCCAACAAAAGTACAAAGTACAACAACAAAGTAATGGTGCAAGCACCGACGTCTAACAGCAACCTAAAGCAAAAGCAACGCCAACAGTCTCTAAAACTGGTCTCCGGTGTCCACGAACTCCTCGACGAACGTAGGCTCAGTGTCAGCAACTACCTCGTCCGCTACAACTATCTCTGGCTCAGGGTCTAACATGTGACACCCAAAGAGAAAGGGGCACATGTCAGCAAGTCTGGAAGACTTGTGCAAGTGAAACTGAAAGTACAAGTAAAAGCAACCTAAAAGTTCTAGCATGATGCAATGACATGGCAGTTAAGTAATGAGTGCAACAGGTAAAGTAAAGCGAAGTAAAGTACGAGCATGGCATGACATTCACAAGACAAGTACAAGACAAGAAAAGTAAGCACCTCGTGCACAGAGATTCCGTCTTTTGGCTAGAGGGCGGATCAGGCCACTCCTAAGCTCAAGTAACCGTTTATCCCTACCCCTCCACGTGTATCGGGCATTGGTTTTCAGCCAACACATGAGGCCCGCTTCTGGTCCACGAGCCAGGAAGTGTTTAAACAAGTATGGCGTAGGGGTGCACCTAGCCGGTCCAGGGAACCCGGGCATTGGCTTTTGACCAACACATGAGGCCTGTTTCCCCCAGAAGTAGTATTCAAGGAGTACAAGTAATGTAGCGTGTGCTACGATGCAACAATCAATGCATGGATGACATGGCATGGCAAGTAGTAAAGCGTACAAGTAAGAAAAGTAAACGTGACAGTTTAGCATGCATGAATGACAAGTTTAAGGGTTGGATCTAGCTTCGTTGTCAAGCTAGATCATTTAGGTGACGGATCTAGTTTCGTTGTCAAACTAGATCAAGTAGGCGTCTAGCCATCTATCATTTCACTGACTAGTCTCTTTTACGCTAGGAACAAGAAAGTGGCCTAAAAACAGGGCCCTACACAAGAGTTGGCAAGTTTCACTTGCCTGCAAGTTCGACGTCTGAGCACACCGTCCAATGAGTCCAAAAATCACAATTATCTACGTGCAAAGTCCACCGGCCTAAAGTCCATATTATTAATCTTGATTAGTGAATTTAAAACATTTAAAATACTTTAAAAATACTGATTTTTAGTCTTGATTAGCATGCAATTGGGTTGGGGGTCCTAAGGGTGCAAAACGTTACCTCAACACGACGCGAAAGCTACACCGGCGTCGGGTAGCGACGCCGGGGGTTGGAATAAGAGAACGCGCTCCAAGTCCTGATTCTAATATAGTTTCCTCGCTGGAGAGTTCAGAGCATCAATCGGAGCGACGGTTCCAGATTCCAAAGCTCGCATGTGCGACGACGGCCTATGACGTGCGACGATGTCGTACGCGACGAATCCTCGAAGAGCAAGCACCTAGGTGGGGCCCACAGTAGTCCTAGGGGCCTTTGGGGGTCCCACAATAACTCTGGAGAACTTGGGGGGCCCACGGTGGCAAGCGATGCGACGGATGCGGGGTTGCGACGAGTGGCTCTCGGTCGTACACAGCCGATGCGGGAGATTCCATCGGTCGGGCACTAGGGAACGGCCTGTGCAGCAGCGGGGGTCGGTCGCGAGCCTTGGTGCGGAGAGGTCGGTCGGTCGGTGCGGGGGACAGCACCGGTCATGCGCTGCGGATGCGGGGGAGCGGGCGCTGCAACGTTGCAAGCGTTGCAACGTTGCGGAGGCGGGCGATCCGCTCGGTCAAGCGCTAGCGGATGCGGGCGACAAGGCGGGCGCTGAGCGGGGGCTTGCAGCGGTGCGGGAATGCGAGCGGAGCGGGGAAGCCTCTCGGTCTGACCGAGAGGAATCCTCGGTCGGAGCGGGGAGCGGGGTGGCGACAGCAGCGGGGTGCAGAGCGGCTGTGGTGCGGGCGGTGGCCTCGGTCAGACTGAGGGAACGGAGCGGAAATCTTCGGTCGTGCACAGGCGACGGCTGCAACGTTGCGACGATTCGTCGCAACGTCAAATTTGAGGTTTGGAAGATGCTAGGGCTAATTTCTTGCGAAAATAGGTCTTCTTAAGGGTTGTTTATATAGTGTAGATGGGTTGACTTGGTCTAGGGCTAAATCTAATAGGATTAGAAGTTTAAAAATATTTAAAATTTAAATCTCAACTTCTCCAACTCACCCAAGGGTTTGACTTGGTCCAAATGAGCTGGAAATTGGCTCAAAAATTCTTTAAAACGTTTAAAACTTAAATAAATTTTATTTGGCCGAAAATAATATAAAAATTAGTTATTAAAAATATTATAAAACTTGTTAAAAATATAAAAGTGGTCAAATAAACTCCAAAAATTATAAAATAAATATCGGGGTGATCGTGATGACGAATGTGAGCTAACTAAGAAGACGGATCTCAAATTCGACGTTGGACGACGAAACTAAAAATAGAAACGTCTCCCGTCAAAAGTGAAAATCGCCACGTCTCATCGAATAAGTGTAAATTGTGGGAGAACGACTCGAGAAACGTCGTTTCAAAATAGTGCCACTATTTAATATTCTCAGAGACGTTCACAACGGCATATCACACAAAAGTGTTCGCAACGAACAAAGTCTAAAACAAACACGTGCACGGCCAAAAGCACGTGCACGAAAAACGTACAACGAAAAGTGGTCGTTACAACACACCTACATCGACGGGCCTCGACCAGAAATTCAAATTACTCCACTAAATAATGATAGTTACAATCACCAATACTATTTGATATTATGGGAAACAAACTCCCCCTCAGTACAAACCGCAAGGGTTGATCTCAATCAACCCCGTGGAGTAATTTGCGCAAGCTCTCCTTGCGAGCAAGATCCCCTTGCAACATTGACCTAGATCAACTCCCTTGATCCCCTACCTTGGTAGTAGTCAGCCTCCTCCCGGAGCTTGGTGTAGCTTTCACAAAAGCTGATCTGAAAAAATTGTGACAACGCCGCCAATCCTTCTGCAACTTAACTTCGCTCACCCCTCGAAGTAGTTAAGTCGTTAATACTGATACAGCAGGTAGAATCACTGAAGATTGGCAGAAACACCCAGCGCAGCTAGGCTAGGAAAAGCGGTTAGTAAATATCTCAGCCGTCAAACAGAACTGAAACCAAAGAAGCAAATTAACCATCCTTCAACAGCATCAACTAATAGACCCTTGAAATCAATCCAACCGCTTTCACTGTAGACGAACATCTATGTCAGATCAACAATTACGATAACATCATATCTCCAATAACCGTAATTCAATCATGACGACGTCTTATCTCCAATAACCGCAATTCAATCAGATATACAAGATAACTACAGTACCTGGGTCTTAAATGTTGAACAATAAGTTCAACATTTCATAAGACACAATGTTCAACATTGCATACACAACTCATTGTGCCATAAATGACAAACTACCAAACTTAATAATGAGAAATTGTGTAAGTACGAAATGAAAGCGGTAGTAGAGACCGCTAGTTGATTCGTTGTCAAATAAAGAAATGTTTTAACAAAAGGAAAAAAAATTGAGAGTGAGCAGAGAGTCTGACATCGGAGGACTCGGTATATTCTTGAAATGGGTGAGACTCTAGATGTGGGTTTGGGGGAACACATGTAAATTTTAGGTGTTAAGGAGCGGACGGTAGTAGCATATCTCACCCGATGTGTCGCCTCCGGAAGGGAGTTTGAGATGGCTAGAGAGGCTGCTAGTGTGCTCGTGTCGCACCATGTCGGTAAATGAGGGTTTTCTCTGTTTGTCCCAAGAAAAACCAAGATGATCACACATATGTCACTCACTATTCTATTTCACACGTGGTATATTTTTTGATGTGACAAAGGGGGATAAGAGACATAGCTCACAATGTCTATAAAATATGCCTATAAAATATATACTTGAGTTGAAAATAATATGGAAATCATGCAGATGTAAAACTTATGAGTAACCTCTCCATAATGATCATGCTCATGCATCTCTGCATGGGAGCGTAAGTAATCTCATCATTTCATATTATTTTTAAATTTTATATATCATTTGTTGTCATCATCAAAAAGGGGGAGAGTGTTGGAATATTGAGACCCATCCGAGTGGATTTTGATGATATGCATAAATGATATATGCACTAACAATCTTATTTCAAGTGTATATCGATTTTTTTGTTGATTAGAGCATTGTGATGCAAATCGAAGAACCTAGACACACGATCAAGAACTCTACAACTTGAAGCATATGATGATCTTAGATCGTGAATTAAATGAAGAATTGAGAACAAGAAAACTTAGCTCAATATCAAGCATGAAGATGAAGAGCTAAAGCTATGGTTGTGTGAGTAATTGCATAGAAATGTAAAGCCATAGTATATTACACACACTCTTTCAAAATTCAGTGAAAAATGTTTTTAAATTATTTTTAAATATATTTCTCAAATATAAGTTTTAAAAATTATTTTGGAAGCATTTTTAGGTATATATTAAGTTATCCCAAAATAGCCAACTATTTTGGACTGATAGCCGACAATTTCCTACAGAGATTTTCGCAAATCTCTCTGTCAAAATAATAGTCGACTAGTTGATAAAATTACTGACTATCTGGAGCTAATAACCGACTATCTGGGAAGATAACTGACATCTGGGTCAACTCAGGCCAGATTTGGAAATCTGCCATAATTTTTGCTAGCCGTTAGAGTTGACTCTTAGAGCTGATTTCAAACTGTATTGAGCAGATTTTAAGCTTCTATTTGCCTATAAATAGTGGGGGATTTCAGAAGTTTTAAGACACATTATTCTAATTGCAATATTCTCTCTTTTGCTCAAAAACTCTCAAGCTCTATTTTCTGTGATCTAAATTCAAAAGGCTACTATTTTTAAGTTGTGTTCTAATCTTTTCTAAATATATTTTTCAGCAATCTTATTTAGCCTTTTCTATACTTGTATATTTTGATCTCCAAGCTTTAACGCTTTCTTTTGAGATTCAAAATTCAAGTCTTTTTATTTTGATTTTTGTACAAGTTTTAAAGTTCATATCTTTTTTATCAAAGATTAAAATACTTGACTATTGATCGCTAAAGCCCAAGAGCTATATTTTAGAGAATCGATTTTCAAGACAAAGTTTTCTTTTGATCAAATCATGTTTTAATCGATATCATATATTTGATCAAAACCTTTGATTTTCGTTAGCCACGTTTCACTAACATATACTATTGACTATAGGAAAATCTTGTACTTCTTTTTATATTTGTTGTAAGTCTTTGAAGAAGACGTGCGTTGTAATTTCCCGTGATTATAAGGGAAACTCGTTTGAGTGAAAATCCTAGTTGAGTATAACTAGGTGCTGGAAATTCCTAGCAAGTGAGGCTAGGTGATTGTACGAAGTCCTCTTCATTTGTGTTGAGGCAAGGTTTGCTCTCGTGAAGAGCTAGTGGATTGGTTGCTGGAGTAGGATACAGTGGGCAAGTGGGACTTGCATATCTGAACCAGGGTAAAACCGATGTGTGTTTGCGTTGTGATTTTCTATCTCTAACTATATTATTATTGTTCCTTGAATATTTTACTTTCCGCTGTAACTCTCATGCTTATATTCAAGCTTATCATATTTTTGATTAAGTTCAAATTCGAGGCAACTCAATTTGAAACTTAGACAACACGTAGAAGGATTGTTGTGTAACAAAAAAGTTTATTTTATTTAACAACTCTATTCAACCCCCCTTCTAGTGTTGTTTGCCATCCACAGAATCCAACAACTTCATATTTCGATTTTAATTTTCGCTTGATACCTGAGAAGTTCCTCTCGGTTGTGAGAGTATTCCATTCCCTGGTTGTGGGAAGTGGAAGGAAGTGTATTGGTTTTTCACTTGTCGGGTTTTGGCAAGTGCGTATTAGTGAATCACTAATCACTAGCTGGTTTGCTAGTGGGTTGCTGGAGTAGGATTCAGAGGAGTCAGGGAGACTCGGTGAATCCGAACTAGTATATATCCTTTGTTTGCGCTTGGTTTTCTGTGATTGTAGCTCTCCGTTTCTATTTCCGCGCTAAGGTTGCATAAGGGATAGTTAATTTGGCGTAATTTCCTTATTATTGTTATAAAGCACTATTCACCCCCAAGTGTTTTCTCTCTATAGTTTCAGATCCTACGATTGGTATCAGAGTAAAGTTTTTCAAACTATGGCAACCACAAGAAATAACAACAATCGTGATGGTGCTTCGTCTATCGTCAAAGGCCAATCCACAGTCCGACCTCTACACTTCAACGGGTCAAACTATGGATATTGGAAGTCCAAAATGATCATCTTCATAAATAGTGCTTCTCTTTGGTGTACGGTTGATTAGGAGTAGGTTGAGCCAATTGAGGAGGACTACTCAAAATGGACACAGGCTCAAGTGCTCGCAGAATCAAACAATGCAAAAGCGATGAAATCGCTTATATATGCAGTGAATGGAACCAAATTCAGAAGGTGTCAATTACACAAGCGCACACCAAATTTCGAAACATCTCCAAATTACCCATAAAGGGACAACCCAGGTAAAGTTGTCAAAGATTCATGTTTTTGTACAATGTTTTGAGATGTTTCAAATGTAGGAAACAGAAAACATCTCTAGCATGTATGCAAGGTTCACGAATATCGTGAATGACCTTGAAGCTCTTAGGAAAGAGTACACCCAAGTAGAAAAGGTAAGGAAACTCATTACGACTGTCACTCTGGAATGTAAAAAGAAGACAATGGCCATTGATCAAGGTAATAACATGGAAACATACACGGTTGAGGCCTTCATAAGAAACCTCATGGCTTATGAGTTTAGGAAGGCGGATAGAGATGAAAGAAATGCGCTAAGAGCTATACCCGAACCAAATAAGAAATTCATTGCTTTCAAAGCAATCTTGAAGAATGAAGACTCCGATGAAGATATTGACATGGAATCCTTAGCTCTTATGGCAAGGAAGTTCCAACAGTTTTACCGAAGAGGTAACTTCAAACCAAGAAACAAATTTGTTTCTACTAACGATTCTTCTTTATGTTTTAATTGTAATAAGCTAGGGCACATCAAGATGGATTGCCCCTTACTTAAGAATAAGGAGAAATAGAAAGCTCCCAAATACAAAAAGGGAGATGTGTACAAAGGGAACAAAAAGAAGAATGGACTAGTTGGAACATGGGATGATACTAGAGATGATACGAGTAGTGAAGACTCGGATGAGGACAAGGGAGAGGTTGCACACACGTGTTTCATGGCTAAAGGAAGCTCTCTAAAGGACTCATATAGTGATAATGATAGTGACACCGATAAGGTAACTATGGATGAACTCAACTTAGCAAATGAACAATTATTTGATAAGTATAAAAAATTGTTTAATTCATTTATGATTGCTAAGGACAAACTTGCTAGCATAGCTACCTCATCTATGAATTGTGATATGAAAGTTAACTCTTTTACTCATAATGCAATTCTTAAAGATAAAACTACTTTAGCTTCTTGAATGTTTAAAGAATGAGGTTATTTCCCTCAAGCCACAAGTGGACAAAGTCTAACTTAGTGACTGTGAAGATATTGAGATTGAAACACTTCGATCTCAAACCACAATTTAGGAAATGAGAATATAGCTCTTAAAT
Organism: Scilla litardierei; assembly: GCA_030789695.1. Classification (NCBI taxonomy): domain Eukaryota; kingdom Viridiplantae; phylum Streptophyta; class Magnoliopsida; order Asparagales; family Asparagaceae; genus Scilla; species Scilla litardierei. The sequence continues at coordinate 93,628,564 of CM061139.1, read as the reverse complement.
CCCAAGTGCAAGAGCTAAATTCACAAGTATCCACTTTGGATACCAATATCTATTCTCTTACAAAGAGATATGAGCTCATGACCTCCAATGTTGATAGGTTCAACAAGGGAAATGACAAATTGAACACAATTTTGGAAAACCAACTTCCCGCAAATTACCGTGGTAGACTTGGATATTCAAAAGATAATTCTTCCACCTATCGAACATCATATAGTGGAGCAACTATAGATTTTGTGAGGCCATCCTTTATGCATCCCCTAATGGGGCATCAAACCCCTTATGTAGTTTGACTATCAAGACTAGCACCACTCCGGTTACAGCCTCCTTTGGAAAGAAACCGACCAAGGGTGGACAACCAAGGAAGGGATATGCATATATGTACACACACACCCAACTACGTAGGAGATCACCTTCATATCACGCTCCCACGTATGACGAGTTTTAGGCACCACACCCTCGTGACCACACAAACACTCATGCATATGGTTATGCACAACCACCGCATGTTCATGATTATACACATGTTCATTAACATGTTTACCATGTTTCACATTCATGTGCACCTAATGCATATATGCCGAATGTGAAAAATCACATGAATGTTCACAAGACATGCACACACCGTGCAAGATCACTTGATGTGAATCATGCACACACTCACATGTATTACCCACATGCATCAAAATATGGGTATACACCAACACAAGCACACCCTAATGCATATATGCATCTGCATGCTTCCATTATAAACGTATCTTCTATACATGCACCTATAAGACATAGGACTTCCAAGAGTCATTTGATTTAGGGTCCTAAAAATTCTAGCAAGTATGATAAAGGAATGTATATGCAATCATACTTTAGGGATGTTATATATTATGAGAACTATGTTGGAAAGCCAAAGTCCACTTGGACTTGCTTTCCAAAGGGCGGCTAATCCCCTTGGACCTAACATGCTTGGGTACCATATGCTTATAGTGAATTCTATAGGTACCAAAGAAGAGGAAAAGAGCAAAAGGGAAAAAGATTGCTCTAAGTGCAAAAAGAAGGATTGGATAATCAATAGCTGGTGTTCCAAACTTATGATGGGAGACTGAAGTTTTCTCTCCGAAATTATCTGTATCAAGAATGGCGGAATGGTCATATTTGGAAGTAATGAGAATGGTTCCATCATATGAATTGGAAAAGTTGGTAACCCCTCTAAACCTCTCATAGAAAATGTTTATCTTGTAGATGGTTTAAAATCTTATTTCTATAAGTCAACTTTGTGACAAGGGTTACAAAGTTAGTTTTGGTAATGGATTGTGTAGTATTTTCAATAATGCTAATGATAATGCTTTGTTTAGTGGCACACGCCAAAAGGAAATTTATATCTTGGATATGCCACACTCACAAGACCAATGCTTGGTTTAACAAATTTTTTGGCATCAACGCTTTGGTCATGCACTTCAAGCACCTTCATAAGTTATCCAAGCATAACCTAGTTAGAGGATTTCCAAAGCTTTCTTTTAATAAGAAAAGCTTTTGTGATTCATGCCAACGAGGCAAGATTCATAAATCGTTATTTAAGATTAAGAATGTAACATCTACTTCTAGGCCTCTAGAGCTTTTACATCTACATTTATTTGGGCATACTAAAGTTGCATCCTTAGGAAATGCATGTTATGGACTTGTAGTTGTAGATGACTTCTCTATATATACTTGGGTAATGTTTTTGAATAGTAAAAATGAAGCTCTTGAACGATTCATTATTTTGTCTGAGAAAGTTCAAAAGATTCAAGGCACATCCATTATCACCATCTGTAGTGATTATGGAGGTGAATTTGATAATGAGCTATTCTCTAATTTTTGTGATGAGGACATGATAACGCACATGTTTTCCTTCCCACATGCTCAACCACAAAATAGTATTGTAGAAAGAAAAAATAGAACACTCGGTGAGCGTGCACTCACTTTGCTTAGTGATAGCCACATTGGTTCACAATTTTGGGCGGAAGCCGTTCATACCGCGTGCTATATACTAAATAGGATTCTTGTGAGACCTCGTACGAATAAAACTTGTTATGAATTATTTTATAACAAAATTTCTCAAGTACGTTATTTCCATGTTTTTGGTTCAACTGCTTTATCAAGAACACACACAGAAATTTGGATAAGTTTGATTCACATTCTGATGACAGAATATTTATTGGATATTCTGATCGTAGCAAGGCCTACCAGTATTTAATAAAAGAACCTTAACGGTTGAAGAATCACTTCATGTTTCTTTTTATGAGGATTTTGATAATCCATTATCTCACCTTGATAAGAATATTGAATTTTTATGTGATTCCTTAAATAATGTTAAATTAGATGATTCTCTTACAACTAACCCTATTAATGATGTAGTTGAAGTTGTTTCAAATGATCTAGGATTATCCAAGGCATTTGATATGGTTCCAAACCATCCACATGATCAAGTGAAATGTAATATTGAAGATGGAGTCCGTACAAGGTCAAGGGTAGAGCGATTCTCACATTCTGCCTTTGTTTCAATAATTGAAAAAAGAAACATTGAAGCGGCATGTGAAGATAGCTCATGGATCATGGCTACAGAAGAGGAACTCAATCAATTTGAAAGGAACGATGTTTGGGAATTAGTTCATACTCTTGTTGATCACAATGTCATTGGAACAAAGTGGATATTCAAAAACAAGACGAATGAGAATGAAGTCATCATCTGGAACAAGATAAGATTAGTAGCATAAGGTTACCGGCAAGAAGAAGGTATTGATTTTGAAGAATCCTTTGCCTCGGTAGCTAGATTAGAATTTATTAGACTATTGTTATCATTTGCATCATTCAAGAAGTTTAAACTCTTTCAGATGGATGTGAAAAGTGCATTTTTTAATGAACATGTAGTTTAGGAAGTTTATGTTTCACAACCACCCGGTTTCATTGATGGAAAATCACCAAATCATGTGTTTAGACTCAAGAAAGCTCTTTATGGGTTGAGACAGCCTCCTAGAGCATGGTATAATCGACTAAAGAATTTTCTTATTGCTTTGGGTTTCAAAATGGGTGATGTTAACTCAACACTTTTCATTAAGTATTTTGTAATATACTGTTTCCATAATGCGAGTATAATGTACGTATTTTTTTGATGTATTTGTACATATAAAATTTTTGGGTATTTTCATGAATTTTCCATTATTTTCTTCTAACTAAATTATTTTTAAAATAATTTTAGAACATCATTGAATTATATAAATGAAGTATTTGGATGAAATACTATGTATTAGGATGGTATGGAGTATTAATTCATGTAGTATCATTTATTTAGAAATTAAATTCCGAATTAACCATGTCATGCCACCACCTCCTTGCTAGGTGTCTCATTTAGAGAATGATTTTCACCTAACCCTTTACGAGGTGGCATTAGGAAAATGATCCCCACCTAACTCCAAGCTAGGTGGCATGTGGAGAAGAAATTTAGGGATGATTCATCCATTGAATGTGATTTAAAAGGGGAAAATTCTGAGAAAAGAAAAAAGAAAAAGAGAAATGTTTTGCATGTTTTCATCCTCTTCCCTCTCTCTTTCCTCCTCCCTTGGCTCCTCCCTTCCACCACCCTTTCCACCATCCTTTCCACCACCATTCCACCACCTCAACCTCCTCTCCTTCCACCTCCAAAAACAAAACAAATAGGAGATCCTCATTACAACCATAAACCACAAAGATCATCATTTCTTCAGTAATCTTTGAAGAGGAATTGAAGGATAAGGAGCTGGAGACGATAAAGCGCAAAGTTCTTCAAAGAGAAGTGACGTCCCCCGCGTTTGCGCGTCAGATGTGTGCAATATATGATTGGGGGCGTGAGATTTAAATATTTATAACCGCAAGCGCACGGTGTTGTAGTGTGGCTTGGGGGTCGAACTCAGGGAGGTGTGGTTGTGCTTGTGTCAAGAAGGGCCAAATTCACCCCATGGGCGAGCTAGCCCGAATCGATAAATGGGTTGTCACGAAAAATAGAATGCGATGGATAAACGATATAAAGGGAAACCCGGGACTTTGGTTTCCGCCCTACCGTGCGATTCTCGCCAATACGGCCTACGGGTAGGAAAACCATCGGAATTAGGGTCTAATGGTGAGACGTTGCCTCTAAGAGTGGTACCAGTGTCCCATGGTCCCGATATTCTGGTCGGTGCTCAGGATGATATGCCGGACTTCCCGGGTTCGGTCAGTGGGCATTCCCATGTCCATTAACACTGACAGACTCCGGGAGCACTAAGCTCGCAACGATAACTCCCAATGTCTCATCCTGCTGCTCCTGCGCGCTAGGATTCGACGTCTACGCTAAGGGCGTGAGCTATGGCTAGGGTGTCAACCGCCAAGTTTATTCCCCCTTGGCCCAACGGTCAAAGGCGGTCTTTTTCCTGCCGATGACAATAAAACACCCCGCTTAACCGGTAGATTCCTAGTCCCTATCGATTTCTTAGTCCTATGGACGCATCGGGGAGAACCCACGAAGGGGTTTCCACCAAAATCCCCGATTTGGGAACTACTCACACATATTTACTAAAAAGCAATCTAAATCAAAATCGACTGTTAGAAACATGATCAGGCGATTGAAAAGTAGTAAGAGCAATGCAAATAACACTATATTAAATTTTAACAAAGATCAGACAACTTACTAATATCTGAAAAATTACAGCCGTCAAGAGAGAGAAAAAACAGAAAAAAATAACAACTCCCGTTTCTGGAAAACCTAGGGGTCATATACATAGAAAACGATATCGCCCGATCGGTTAAAAAGTCAACCGATCGGGTGATCTGCTTCGTTCTTGGCAGCTCAGCATGGGACTTCACCCGGTCATACGGCACGGTCGGTTGAGGTTTGAAGCTGACCGGTTGGATCTTCGCGCCGTCGGATGAACCGGTCGGTTGAGCTCTCCGTGTCTTAGCTTCGGAGAATTGGCTATAGATGAACCGATCGGGTGAACGTCACCCGATCGGTTGGCATTCAGCATCAAATTCCAGAGAGTTGGGACATGTGAACCGGTCTCTGAACCGACCGGTTGACTTTCTGACCGCTCCAGCTTATGTCCGGGTGGTGCACGCGTGCATCACCCGATCGGTTGGCTGTGTCCAACCGATCGGGTGGAGGGCTGAAAGATGCGATCTTCGTCGTTTGACCCCCTAGATCACGCGTAACTCCTCCCGTTGCTCCGGGAACTCATGATATCGTTGTTTTATGTCCCCTACGCCGGTAAACTCCTGTAAACATACAGAAACACGGAAAAGTGAAAGAAAACAAAAAAACACGAGATAATGAATACAAGACGACGAAAAATAGCGGGAAAACACAGAAGAAAACGTGCGTGAATATATGAAATATAAACGCACGTCAAAATCCCCAAAGCTAAACCCTTCCTCGTCCTCGAGGAAGACGAGTGAGAGTAGGAGCTCGGAGGGAGAAAATAGAGAGAAAGAGAGAAAGAAGAGAACTCTAAATCTTAAATCGCCCGTCAGGGCCAACAAAACCAAAAACGACACACCAAACAGACAAACGCCAAATCACATCACTAAACCAAGGAATACGAGTCCAGACAAGTGTCGTGGGCCCACGCGGTGAAGCGCAAGGGAGTGTGGTTGTGTGCTAGCAGTCGGTGTCACTATCTACATCATGCAGTAAGCTCCTGATCGGTCCATATTTTACACCTTTTTTCTGCATATTTGCATGCCATTTCGATTGCTCATATTGCGATTTTCACGATTATTCGATGATATTGTGTTACTTTTCACTATTTCTTGTTTTTGTCGGATTTCAGAAAATATGAGCAATTGGGAGAAAAAATGAGCTTAAAGGACTTGCACACGTAATGGAGCATCGCTCATGGACTTATTGAGGACCTATCAGCGATAGAAGACGAGTGGAAGAAGAAAGAACGTCGTAGGAGCGACGAGGAAGCGAAATGATGAAGATTGGGCATTTTCAGCATGCCACTCGGCCGAGTGAAGGAGTCACTCAGCCGAGCAAAGAAGCCCGCTCAGTCAGCCAGATCGGACACGCAATTACTTGAAGACTAGCGTGCACTCGGCCGAGTGACGACATTCCACTCGTCCGAGTATGGAGACACCACTCGCCCGAGTGTCACACGAACGACGACATCCAAAAGACCGGACTTACTGTAATCCGTCAGTCAACTACGAGCTCCGACTCGTCTGAGTACCAAAAGCCCCTCGGCCGAGTGACATTTGCCGCTCGGCCGAGTGATGCCGAGGATACGCAGCGCCCAGATTTTCAGACAGCCTCCCACTCTTTTGAAATCGGCTATATTCTAGCAATCAAAGTATTTTTCTCATATTTTTTATAGATAGTAGACTTCATGGTGATTCCAACGCCACCAAGAACGTGCAAATCGGAGGTCGGATGAAATCTGGGGAATTGCTGCAAGTTGATGCTGCAGTGCTGGAATTTCCACTCGGCCGGGTCACATGTTCCACTCGGCCGAGTGCGGCCTGGGCCCAGATTTTAAGTTGCGGTTTGGGCTGTTTTTGGGCACGAATTTGAGGGGTTTTCTAGGGTTATTTGCTAGGGTTTTGGGATACTATATAAGGGTTTTGTAGCCACCATTAGAGAGTTCCCACATGTTTTCTTAGGGATTATTTTAGAGGTTAGGCCATGCCCTAGGCCCCCTCTTGGATCTAAAAGCTTGTATTTGGATTGAAGATCTTCATCAAAGCTAAGTATTTTTATTCTTATTATTTGAATCTTTGATTTGCTATCTTTTCACATGCAAGCAATGGTTTTTATTGATTCCTATATCGTTGTTGCTATGCTTGAGTAGATTTGATGTTCTAGGGCTCATGGGGATGAACCCTACGGATCTAATTTCATATTTGTGATGAATAAATTTCTAAATTGCTAGAATTACTAGGAGGTTAGGTTGTGATTGATTTATTACGGATAGTTAGGAATTTCCATCGATTGGGGTTTGCAAGAGATTGGATTCTAATCGATGGGAATGCCTAGATATTCGATTTAGGTTTATAATCGAGATTCTCTAGACTTGGTTTGCAAGAGATTGGACCAAAGCTAGGATTTTTATTATAAATCTATACCCATATTCGTTTGCAAGAGATTGGACGAATACGAACTATCACAACCTAGATCGTAACTCGAGTTTGCACGAGAGTGGGCTCGAGGCGCGATTGAACGATGATGTCGATCCTAATGCTAGCGGCTTAGGCTAGGGTTTGCAAGAGATTGGGCCCTATCCTAGGTTGCTATAGACCGGAAATAGCGCGAGAGCGTGAGCTTGGTTCTCTATTCAGTTACGACTAGTTCACCTCAATTCAAGTCTAGTAATATTGAGATTCACTATTTACAAGGATGAATGACGATCCGTAGCGGAAATTCCCTAGCCCTAGACACTTTTATTATATTGTATTCGAATCAATATTTGACCGACTTCTTTATCACCGACACCAACATCCACCACCATTTTCCTTATATCATTCCATAACCATCTCCACCAATAATACATTCGTAGTCAAGCCAACCTAGGATAGATTGGAGCCAACACCACCTCCTCGTGTTCGATACCCGCTCGCCACTTGACCGTGCGCTTGCGGTAAAACTACAATCGTTCTCTGGGTGCATATCCGGAGGCGATCAAGTTTTTGGCACCGTTGCCGGGGATTTATCTCCGTGCATTTGCGCCATACTAGGTTGTGCTCTTGGGTTACATTTTGGAGCGATCAGCTCCATATACACGAATCCAAGAAATGACCCAAATATCGATTCGATTTGAATTAAGTGGTGAATATATAGCTCAAGCATGCATGAGAATAGAGCAAGAATCGAAACATATTATGCGTCAGGGACTAAACAACTAGGGTTAAGGAAATCACCACACTATTGCCTAGATAATAGCTAAAAAGTTTCTAATCCAAGTGTTTTTGAAAACGATGGGGGTTGATATGATGTGGAGTAGAACACTCGGTGCAAACTCTCGCCTTCCCTTTATTCTCGGTAGATAGGAAAAATATTCACACTGGAAATTTTTGGGTTTTTGGGTATTTGTAATTTTTTTGGATTTTTGGCTATACATATTTTTTTCTTTTTTTCTTTCTTCCCTTTTTTTTCTTTCTTTCCTTTTTTGGGTTTTTCTTTTCTCTCTTTTTTTTGGATTTTTGGATATTGGGATATATACATGTGTACTCTCCCAAGTGGGAGAACGGTACATGACGTGGGGATTTGCACCAAGTAAAACAAAAAAGAATTCGGAATCTAAACACTTGGGCAAAGGAGACTATTCTCGCTAATCAGAGCATAGGCTAAAATGGGTTATCCTAGTCCTAGTTTGTGGAATCCCGACACATGCGAATTGAAGCATACGATATAAACATATACATGCATATAGAAGCAGACAGTAGAAGCAAATACCGCATATTCAAATCGAAGCATGATAATCTAGGGGTCATTCCTGGACATGTATATAAAACGCAATCACAAAGTAGAAGCACACCCAACTCTAGTCACGACGCACGACTCACATAAAAGCTAAGTGGACCCACGATGCATGAAATGCAAGAGGACTCGACTTCCTAAGGCTAGTGAATGTGATTTCGAAGCCGTGCTAGGTGTGCATGTGATTTTCGTGGCAATTCATCATAGGGTTCATCTCTATGAGAAAGAGATAGAAAGGAGAAGAAAAAGAAAAAAGAAAAACACGGAGAAAAACGACTCAAATAACGAAGAAAAAGAGACAAATTACGCACGAAGTGTGACTCCCCCAAGCTGAAACTTGCATTGCCCTCAATGCAATAGAATTAAATACGGGATGGCAATGAATATGGGAGGGAATACGCACAGACACAAAAAGACACGAAAGACGAGAAAATCACACAAACGAAACTGAAAATAGGAATAAAAATAAAAATCACACCACACGACACATAAACAGAAAATAAAATAAATAAATAAAAGGAAAATCACATGACACAACAAATAAACAAACACACAAAGAACAACAACACACGACAGCACACAGAAAAATTTGACTTCCCCCAAGCTAGACGTGACAGTGCTAGCGATAAGATGTGATCATGAAAATGCAGAGATATGCAAGGGGGAGGTCAATACAAGAAAAGAATGGAAAAAAAAATAAAAAAAGGGACCTGATGCATAAATGGGTCCTCCCCTTAGCTGAGGTAAAGCAGGGCCCCGCAAAGACAGATGGGCACTAAAAATAGGGGGAGGCAAAACTGGATGGGAATGTATCAAGCAGAGGCACCACCCTCTGGGGGTGGTGATGGGGCCCTGTGCGGAGGACCAGAAGTGGCGGGGGGTGGGATGTCAAGCTCAAAAACATCGGGTGAGTCAGTGCGAATGTGACGAATGAGGCTTTGAAGGACGGGTAGGTCACGCTCGACTGACTGCTGAGTTGCCTGACCACCAACTCCTGCTAGGAGGAGCATGGACATGAACCGGTCAGCTTGGTCGTCGTCATGGAATGACACTTGGTATTCGGTATCGCCAATGTAAACGGGGTCAGAGGTGCGTGGGGTGGTGGATGAATTGGTGGTGGTGGTGGTGGGTTGGGTGGGGGATTGTGTTCGACGAGCGCGACGGGTGGGTCTAGGGTTGGACATGCTGGCATTGGTGGGTTTAGCATGGCGAGGAGGCATTGTGTAGGAGTCGTATGTGAGTGTGAGTGTATGCAAGATACGATGAATACACACTAACACGGCAATCGAGCAAAATGAAATTCTAGGGCAAAATATAGAATTGAGCTAAGGAGCGAAATTACCCAATCGAGATGAAGATCTTCACTCGTAGATGTCCCGATGCAACGCAATTGGAACAAGTATGAAGCCATGACGACTCCTTTCAGCAAATTTCGAAATTGTGGGGGAATTGGTGAAAATTAGGGCTTGATGCGGGTGAAATCGAAGAGGAAGGGGGAGAGATCGATGGGAAGATGGAAAAGGAGAGGGGAGAGATCGATAAGAGAGAAAGAACGAGGTCGGGCGAGGGAGAGAATTCGAAACGACGATGGGAATTCCAAATCGGGCGAGGGGGGAATGAACGGGTGGAGGGCGGCTATATATAGGATTTTAAGTCGAACCGATCGGGTGAGTTATCACCCGATCGGTTGACTTATGGGTCGAGTATTTCAGCTGAAGAGACGCTACAGGCGAACCGATTGGTTGATAACTCAACCGATCGATTGGCCGCTCCACAAATTTTTCCGAGAGTTTGGTGTTGTTCACCCGGTCAGTCAACCGATCATGCTTCTCATCACCCGATCGGTTGACAAAATCTGAAAATTTCCCGAGACTTCAGCCCCAGTTCACCCGGTCTGCCAACCGGTCTCACATATCTTCACCCGATCGGTTCGTTGAGTGACTGATACGGCCATCAGCTGATACATCACAACTGATCGGTTGAGTTATCAACCGATCGGTTGGGGCCTTGTTTTCTGCAAAAGTCCGCAAATGGCCTAAGTCCCTCAACGGAAGTTCTTGTGGCTAGATTTATTTATTAAAATAGATAAAATAAAGTTAAAAATAGTCCTAAAAATTGGAAACAAAGGTTTAGATCATGTGTTGCCTCCCATGAAGCGCTTTTGTTTAACGTCGTTAGCTCGACGGCCGTAGATGATGTTCAAGCTGGGCGATACGGGTGATGCCCAAAGTCTGGCATCACTTCAGCTTCAAAGCTGGTAGCTTTTGGTGTAGTCGGTGACGACAAGAAGACTCTCTCAACGAATCGCCCTTTGTTGACGGGGTCCGGGGGCTTCTCCCTCATATTGGGGTCCACCGCCACTCGTTTAAGGATCCGGATCTCATTTTCGGTTAGCCCCATGGCCTCGTTGCCTTTTCTCCTCGTAGGAGGAGCTTTTAGAAATCCGGGAGGGATCACATGTTGGGCGACCGCCTCATCAGCAACTTCTTCTTTTGGTGAGCCAACTTGCTCTCCAAGGTCTCCCAAGCTATCGGGGGGATTTCTTGAAAGAATCTCCCAGGAGCTTGCTTCCACAACTCTCTCTTCTTCGTTCTCCAGCATACTGATACTAGGATCATCCGGGGGATTTGGGTGCTTCATTGACAACCCTAAGTCAAACTCGACTTTTTCGTTGCCTACATTAAGGGAAAGCTTTCCCTTCTTCACGTCTATTAGCACACCGGCGGTTGCCATAAAGGGTCGTCCAAGGATAATAGGGGTGTGCTTATCTTCCGGCATGTCCATCACCATAAAATCCACCGGCACTTGCACTCCACTCACATCAACAGGTAGGTCGTCTACTACCCCCACCAGGTATTTAACCGATCGGTCTGCAAGCTGTAGGGTCATTCCGGTGTGCTCCAAGTCTCCCATCCCTATTCTCCTGTATAGCGATAGGGGCATTAAACTGACCCTCTCTCCTAAATCGACGAGCGCCCTCTGGATTCGCACTTCCCCAATCGAACAAGGGATGGAGAAACTTCCCGGGTCTTTAAGCTTGGGCGGATTTACGCACTGAATGAGGGCTCTGCACTCCGCTGTTAGTACGACCTTCTCCTTTCTGGATCCTCTTGTCACCAAATCCTTTAGAAATTTGGCGTAGGAGGGAATCGTCCCGGTCGCTTCGAGGAAGGGGATTTGCAAGCTTAGATCCTTGACCATGGCAAAGAATTTGCCATACTTCTTGTCTATCTTGGCTTGGGCAAGCCGTTGTGGAAAAGGCACAACGGGCTTGAATACTCTGAGGTTCCCTTCCTCATCCTTTTTCTTCTCCTCTTCATGGACTACCTCCGGAGTAGTTTTCTTTGACGACGAAGCACCGGCGTCATTCAATTTTTCAATTGGTCGCTCTACGACCAAGGTGCTTCCGGTTCCTTGGCGGGCACTCTTGTGGGGATTTGTGTTCCGCTCTTCAAGATGATAACGGACACGTTCGCATGCTCGTGCGTGAGTGCCAAGGTCTGATTCACCCCCCTCGGGTTCGCTTCCGGCTGTGGCGGCAATTGATTCTGTGATCTTTGAAGGTTTGCCACTTGTAACCCCAGTTGGGTTACCTAGTCCGTGAGAGCCCAGTGTCCCATTTCCAGCTTCAAATTTATATTATCATGGTTGGTGATATATTGAGTCAAAAGGGACTCAACCGGAGAGATGGCTCTCTGCTGGCCAAATTGCTGCTGCTGCTGAATGGGCTGCTGATTCCTTGGAGCATATTGCTGATATTGTTGTGGAGGCTGCTGCTACTGAAACTGTTGCTGCTGAAACTGCTGCTGCTGAGGCCTAGCCGGCTGATATATTAGCTGTTGTTGTTGCTGAGGAAGCGGATGTTGATACGGCGCCCGGTAACTAAGGTTGGGGTGGTTCCGGTTATTTGGAGAGTAGGCCGGATTGGAGCTAGTCCATGGTGGATACGGCGCATTTTCAGTAGGATTGTAGAATAGTCTGCTCGCTTGGTCCAACGGTGGTGAGATGTCGCCACCCTCTAAGTCTCCCACGACTTCAGCCTCCACCGCTGCAATATGTTGTGTACCGGCGCCACCGGCTCCTACCATCAATGCGGAGATCTGGGTCGACAGCAAGTCAAACTTGCTGGATAATTTGTCGATGTCCTCGACCCTGTGGATACCCCTAGATCTAGGTGTGGCTCTCTCGTCACACCACTGCTCATTGTTAGATGCCATATTTTCTAGAATGTTCTCGGCATCTTCCTCACTTCTGGACATGAAGGACCCTCCAGCCGCAGCGTCCATCGATGATTTCAAATCATCCCTCAATCCGTTGTAGAACAGATTAATTATCTGCCACTTGGGAAGCTCGTGAGGAGGGCATCTTCGCTGCATCTCTTTAAATCTTGTCCAAGCTTCATGCAGGGACTCGTGGCTGGCTTGGGAGAAGGAGGAGATCTCCCTCCTCAGCTTCATGGTCTTCCCGGAGGAAAGAACTTTGTCAGAAAAGCGCTTGAAAGCTTCTCCCAAGTGTTGAACGTATTTGGGTCCTTCCCCCTAAGCTACAGCTTGGCCTTATCTCGCAAAGAGAAGGGGAATAGCTTCAGATGGATCACCTCAGTCGTGACACCATTTATCCAGAAGGTGTCACATTTCTCCAAGAAGGAGTCCAAATGTTCGATGGGGCTCTCCATGGGTGCACCCGAAAATTAATCCTGCTGGATCCACGTCACCAAAGACGGCTTAAGCTCGAAGCTTTGCACCGTAATAGCAGGAGGACGGATGGCAGAGGTGGACTCGATGGATGGCATCGAGTACTCCAGCAGGGACTTGTGAGGTGGGGTGTTCTCCCCCATGGTTTCAGGCTCTTCTCTTCTTCGCTTCTCTGCGGCTAAACACATTAGGCTGGCGTTTATCTCCGGATCAACGGGAATCAAGTCGTCGAGACTTCTTGAACTCCTGCGCATGAAAAGCAACAAACACCCGTGAAGCAAAAAGTGGGAAAGAAACAGATAAAATAGAAAATAAAAATAAGAAAATAAAAAGGAAAAAGAAGAATGCGAAAATTATCGTGAGATAGAGATGAGAGCTAGACTCAAGGGTTCATGAGATCCTAAAATAACAAGCACGTTGCCTCCCCGGCAACGGCGCCATAAAGATTGACGTCCCCCGCGTTTGCGCGTCAGATGTGCGCAATATATGATTGGGGGCATGAGATTTAAATATTTATAACCGCAAGCGCACGGTGTTGTAGTGTGGCTTGGGGGTCGAACTCAGGGAGGCGTGGTTGTGCTTGTGTCAAGAAGGACCAAATTCACCCCATGGGCGAGCTAGCCCGAATCGATAAATGGGTTGTCACAAAAAATAGAATGCGAGGGATAAACGATATAAAGGGAAACCTGGGACTTCGGTTTCCTCCCTATCGTGTGATTCTCACCAACACGGCCTACGGGTAGGAAAACCATCGGAATTAGGGTCTAATGGTGAGACGTTGCATCTAAGAGTGGTACCAGCGTCCCATGGGCCCGATTTTCTGGTCGGTGCCCAGGATGATACGCCGGACTTCCTGGGTTCGGTCAGTGGGCATTCCCATGTCCATTAACACTGACCGACTTCGGGAGCACTAAGCTCGCAACGATAACTCCCAACATCTCATCATGCCGCTCCCGCGTGCTAGGATTCGACATCTACGCTAAGGGCATGAGCTATGGCTAGGGAGTCAACCGCCAAGTTTATTCACCATTGGCCCAACGGTCAAAGGCGGTCTTTTTCCTGTCGATGACAATAAAACACCCCCCGTAACCGGTAGATTCCTAGTCCCTGTCGATTTCCTAGTCCTATGGATGCATCGGGGAGAACCCACGAAGGGGTTTCCACCAAAATCCCCGATTTGGGAACTACTCACACATATTTACTAAAAAGCAATCTAAATCAAAATCGACCGTTAGAAACATGATCAGGCGATTGAAAAGTAGCAAGAGCAATGCAAATAACACTATATTAAAGTTTAACAAAGATCAGACAACTTACTAATATCTGAAAAATTACAGCCATCAAGAGAGAGAAAAAACAGCAAAAAATAACAACTCCCGTTTCTGGAAAACCTAGGGGTCCTATATATAGAAAATGATATCACCCGATCGGTTGAAAAGTCAACCGATCGGGTGATCTGCTTCGTTCTTCGGCAGCTCAGCATGGGACTTCACCCGGTCATACGGAACGGTCGGTTGAGGGTTAAAGCTGACCGGTTGGATCTTCGCACCGTCGGGTGAACCGGTCGGTTGAGCTCTCCGTGTCTTGGCTTCGGAGAATTGTCTACAGATGAACCGATCGGGTGAAGGTCACCCGATCGGTTGGCATTCAGCATCAAATTCCAGAGAGTTGGGATGTGTGAACTGGCCTCTGAACCGACCGGTTGACTTTCTGACCGCTCCAGCTTGTGTCCGGGTGGTGCACTCGTGCATCACCCGATCGGTTGGCTGTGTCCAACCGATTGGGTGGAGGGCTGAAAGATGCGATCTTCGTCGTTTGACCCCCTGGATCATGCGTGACTCCTCCCGTTGCTCCAGGGACTCATGATAGCATCGTTTTATGTCCCCTACGCCGGCAAACTCCTTCAAACATACAGAAACACGGAAAAGTGAAAAAAAACAAGAAAACACGAGAAAACGAATACAAGACGGCAGAAAATAGCGGGAAAACACAGAAGAAAACGTGCATGAATATATGAAATATAAATGCACGTCAAGAAGAAGGGCCAAAGTATTAAAAGAAGGACCTTGAAGGTAGGGTTCTAATAATTCTAGTTAGATGGTAATCTTAGAATGGTGTATGAAGAGGAATTTAATTCTTGATAAGTTATTCTATGGAAATTTGAATGTTGGTTTTGTTATTATTCTTAGGATTAAATGTTAATGTTAGAATTGTCCAAATAAACTTTGTAGTAAGCAAAATTAGATTGTAACATCATGCTTAAATTGTTAGTGCTAATATTCATGTACAAAGGGTTCATGCTCAATTTTGTGTTAAGGGGTACCATGTTTAATATATTATGAATGTTGAACCCATGCTTAGATGTGAACATTATACATGTTTAAGCTAGGTGGCTAGTATTATTGTTCATACTAATCAATTATGCTCAAGTATATGTTAAGTTAGTATACTTATATTATCCCTATGTTTAAACTCATGTTCTTAAATTAAGACAAGTATGCTAACATGCTAATGCCTTGCATTTCTAAAGCCATGTTAAATAGTAATGTTAGTAAAGTAGAGTTAGTATAGTAATGTTAGTATAGAAATGTTAGTATAGTAGTGTTTATGCCATGCTATGCTAAATGTCAATGCCATGCTATGCTAAATGTCCATGCCATGCTAGTATAGTGATGTTTATGCCATGCTAGTATAGTAATGTTACTATAGCATTGTTAGTATGTTCACCATGATTTAAATATAACATATTCTTGTTATGACATGCCCCACTTATGTCAATTATACCATGAATCATGTTATTGTGTAAGGTGGGAATTCATGCTATGCATTTCTTGCTTTATGTCCATATGCTAGTTGTTAGTAAGTTCCATGTTAGTAAAAATATGCACTTGTCTATATGTCCATTTTCTTTATGTGTCCACGTCAATGAAGGACCTAACTCAAATATTAAAAAACCCATATGCCATGTTCTAGTATTGACATACTAATTGTTAGTAATGTCATGCCATTTGTTAGCGTTGTCATGCCATATTTTAGAGTTTCATGTTAATTGTTGGTGTTGTTATGTTAATCATAAATCCATGCTACTCGTCAATGTTGTCATGATAATTGCTAGTGCAATGTTAATTTTCATGCATTAATCATGCTCTGGAATTTATATATTACATATGTAAGTTTCCTCCTGCTATATGTTCATGAAAAGATAGTTCCATGTAGTGTGCCATGTGCAATACTAATGGCTGAAACTTGTGTCTCATCATTGTTAGCTCCTTTTATGTTGAATGGATGAAATGTTATAACAAAATTTGGAAATGAAATGATGAATAAATTATTTAATGGAATGTTGATGTGATGATCGTTGTTTAATCACGACATCAGTGAATGTAATGACCCCAATTTCCATGTACGCGTATTTATACGTATTTTGGCGTAAATGCGTACGTATAATTGTTAGGTGTATGCTCGTATTTTTTTTATTTGGTGTAGTAATTAATTTTAAAAGATTTTAAACTCATCATTTGAATTTAGTAAATAGGAGTATTTGGATGAATACTTGTATTCAGTGTGTATAGGGTACTTCGTCATGTATTTTTATTTTCTAAAAATACAAAAATCTAAATTTTTTTACCATGACATCACACTAAGTGAGGTGTCATTTTATTAGCTTAAGGGATAACACATGGCTTTGATCTTTACTTGATGAAGGGTGGAGAGGATTTTAGGGAGAACAATTTTCAAGGCAAGAAAAACAAAAACCAAAAACCCAAAATTCACTCACCCTCTCCCTCCCTACACCTGGCCGAACTCTCCCCCTCCTCCCTTTCATCCCTTTGCTTCCTCCTTCCTCCTCTATCACCACCCCCAAACACCACTCAATCCACCACGAAGAACCCCTTGTTCCTCCTCATCCTAAACTCCAAAAATTCTCCCCAAAAATACCTCAAAAATCCAAATTTTGTAGGCTAGACAGGAGGTTGAAGAAGGAGATTAGGAGGCCCAAGAATTCATCAAGGACTACGAAGGGCCAAATAAATTTGGAGGACTTTGTAAGGTAGGAACTCCTACCATTTTTAGTAGAATTTAGTTTTAGAAATATGGTTTTAAAATAAGTTAGCAAATCATGTAAATTTTTGTTGAAACTATGTTTTGAAATTCATGATAGGATCTATGCCTTAGCAATTTCAATTTTTGCTTCATGTTGATTACTTCAATTGGTAGCATGTTGTTCCTTATGCATCAAAATTAATATGTTTAGTTCTCATTATGTAACGACTGGTTTTTGTATGATTGGATTATCAGTGTGTTTTGCTTGTGATGGTGGGTTCTCTCCTTGTGTGGTTTCCATTTCCATAGTTCTCGCTTTCATTCATCTCGTTGAGATTTCCTAGCTTTCGTTTCATTCCTTTTGATGTGATCTTCTAGCTTCTTCCTTAGAATCATTGAACTCGGAGTAAGTCACTCGTGACGAGCTTCATATCGATCATATCTTAGAGTATAAATCAATCCTAGAAGCCATGGAAATCTTCCCGAAGCTTTGCGCTTCGAATCGACACTTTTCGTGCACGTTAGTTGGTTCAAGAAGGAGAACCAACCGACTAGATCTCAATCTAGTCGGTCGGCAATCCTTAATTGACCGACTAGTGGGCTTTGATTATAATTCAGGAGTTACTGTTTATCTTTAGTCGGTCTGAGAACATCTTTCGACCGACTAGATGCTAAACTAGTCGGTCAGGAATCCTTCACAGACCGACTAACTCTCATTTCCATGATCTCTCTCAGAATTCAGCCTTTAGTCGGTCTATGAACACTCACCGACCGACTAGTTCTCAAAATAGTCGGTTGACAAGCCTTCACAGACCGACTAACTCATAGTCCAGTTTTCCTGAGCGAGTTACTGTTTGCTCTTAGTCGGTCTGCGTTGATCAACCGACCGACTAGTTCCCAAACTAGTCGGTCAGCCATCCTTCTTTGACCGACTAATCAGCCCAGGAAACCCTAGTTTTGCCCTAGCCGCCACACTTTTCTATAAATACGCCCCAAACGTTTTCTTCTTCTTCCTCATCATCCCAAACCCTAATTTCTCCCCCATTGAGCCCCCTTCTTCCCCAAACCATTGATCCTTCATCCCAAGCTCATCCATCATCATCCAAACCCTCATTTCACATATCCTACCTCTCCTCAACCTCAAAGCCTCATCCAAACCCATTTCTCCAAGATTTTCCCCATTTCCATATCTGAGCGTGGGAGCTCTGGACGTTATGAAAATGAGATTGGACTTTGAGATTGTTATACCAGCACGTATTTCAAGCAAGTGAAACTTGCTACCCTTGTTGTTTAGGCCGTGCTTAGGCCATTACCTTGTTTTAGCGTAAAAGAGACTAGACAGTGAAATGATAGCTGTCTGGACGCCTTTGATCTAGCTTGACAACGAAGCTAGATCCGTCACCCTCATCATGCTTGTATGTCACGTTTAAATTCAATTAACGGTACGCAATTATCTGTTCATATCATCCCTGCATCTTTGCCTGTCATGTTTAATTCCTATTAACGGTACGCAAATATCTGTTCATGGCATTGCATATTGATTATTCATCGTGATTGCGTAGCACCCGCTACAATACTTGTACTTCCTGGCTCGTGACCAGAAGCGAGCATAATGAGTTGCTAACACCAACGCTCGATATTGAATCATGAACTAGGAAAACAAGCTCCCGTGCGGGGCAACCCTGGCTCATTTACTAGGCTCATGTACAGGGACCCTGGCTTGTTTACGTGTGGGATGGGGTAAGAGTTAAGCGGTCATTCAACTGGTAGTCTGCCCGATCAGCAACTGCAGTTGTAAGGCGTAAACTATGGGTTCTGGGGTAGTGTTAAGCGGCCAATCAGCGTGAATGCCAAACCGTTCAGATGTAAGGCGTAAACATCTACAAACAACTTGAAACATGACTAGTGAAATGATTGAGATTGTTAGTAGCTTGGCTACTCTTGACTTGTCCCGATAATTGTTCTCTTGTACTTATTGTTTCACCATGTCTTGCTTGTGCACTCATGTTATAACTGCCATGTCATGCATACTATAACGGTTAGGTTGTTAGTTTGCCTTACTTTCAGTTTCCTTGCCCAAGTCTCTTGTAGACTTGCTGACATGTGCCCCTTTTCTCTTTTGGGTGTCACATGTTAGATTGTGAGCCAGAGTTGGTCGTCGAGGATGAACAGGTTGCAGGTGTTGAGTTCGAGGACATAGGAGACCAGTCCTAGAGCTCCTTCTAGCTGTGGTTGTTTTCTGATTAGTCGTTGTTAGGCTGTCGGTGCGTAGCACCTCTCTTTCTTGTTGATGTTAAGTATCATGTTTGCCATGCTCTAGGCCTCCTCTTTTCGGTCTCTTGTACTTTCCTTTTGATTTCTCTGTTAGCCTGGTGGCTTTTCTGTGATGTTGAAACTTATTTTATGGATATTCTGAGATGTCTCTTTTGTCTCATTTCATTATTATTATCTTTGTTTCATTCGCGTTGCAAGGACCTGCAGATTTAAATTTGATATCTTATACGCTTATCAGACTGCAGCTTCACAGCTCCACGTCTGAGCGGACCTCCTCACGTCTCGCCTTCCATTTTAGGGAAGCGGGGCATGACACATTATGATTTAATGCTCAAAAATTAATAATATTGTGCCATGTTGAAAAATTGATAGTATGAGTTATAAGTAATCTTGTTAATGAGCACTAGATTGTAGGTTGTTTATGTTTTGGAAAGTTAGTATTCATGCAGTTTCATTAAGTGGTAGGTTGCATATTATATAGTCTTAATTGTGTAAAGTATGTTAATAGTAATTAATCTTTTTTGTAGAATTAGAAGTATATTAGCATCTTGAAAATGTTGTAATCTTATTATTATGTTAGTATAGTTATGTCAATTAATGACACCCAACTATGTTAAAAACTAGTTTATGTTGTGAGTTGAGGGAGGCCTTTGGCCTCCCTCCCCTCATAACTCTCCATTACTCCCCACTAAGTTAGTGGGGAGGCCCTTGGACTACCAACTCAACATGAGAGTTTTATAAATATAGTACCATGGCTATTTGTCATGGTTAATCCTCTTCAATCCTCTTCTAACACGTTATCAGCACGTACGCTCGTCTATTTTGAGCTATTCTTCTCGTCTCCCCTCAAAAATCCAACCCCTACGTGCGAAGGAATCTATAGTTGCGGCGACGTTTTGCGTGGATTTCTCTTTGGAGCGTATTGGGAGCGGCACTATCTACGGATCTTAATTTTAACGATCTTCCCTAGATCTTTGATCTAGAGGTAATTTCATTTCGATCCCGTAGATACATACAACAATTGTTATCTATGATTTTACATAGCTTTCCTTAATGCTTGTATAAATCTGGTAGATTATAACAATCTTCAAAAAAACAACCCAAAAACCCTTTGTATTAATCTGCACCATCTTGCATACATGCGGGATGCGGCCATGAGGAAATAGCCAAAGATCATTAAGGAATTACTCAGAACAAGAATTGGAGTCACCAGAGGATCTACTTGTGCTGGACAGCAGACAGAACAGATCAAATTTCTGATGCAAAACTGTCAAAAAATTGAAGCATCTGAGTGTCACAAAGAAAAACAGTTTTGTGCATAACGGAAATATCAAACATATTATTAAATTGAATATTGCCATGTATATGGAATGCTTTTGGACAATTAATACTAGTATAATTGTATGATTATAATGCTGCACAGAATTCAAATAAATAAGAAAGCCATTTTGACAAAGCTCTTCATAACTAAGGACTATCTCCGTTTTATTTAAAAAGAAGGATGTTCACAATACCAGAGCAGATTTAGGAGGTTAAAATAAACTTGGGGGGTATCTTCATTATAAGGAATAAAATTTGATATTAATATAGTGCTGACTAGTATTCGTACTGCTCCCCTAATCTTACAAATACCAGATAGTAATAATCGTTTACCCCGACGGGGTGGGCATGTCCCGCGCCGGCCACTGTTGCGCATCCCTAAGGGGACTCTATTTGGATTTTGGGTTTTGGGGACTCGTCATATCCCCTAACAAATATAATAAAAATTTGAATTAGGGCTAAGATTAATATTCCCTAAAATTAATATTTTGATTATTTCTGTAGTTGGGCTGTTTATTGGGCCTGAAGCCCATATTATACATGATAATAAGTTTTATTGGCCTGCAGTCCCATTTAGCTTAATTATTATGTTGGTTTTCCCAATTTGGCCAGAAGCCCAGTAAATCCAATTGCAATTTTTAATGTGTCCATTATAATTTTGATACTGGGCCTGAAGCCCAAATATTAACAATATTTTAATTGGACTTATTGGGCCTGAAGCCAAGTTAATTCAATTACAGTAATTAGTTTGTTAATTTTTGGCATATGGGCCTGTAGCCCAAATGTTCATAATTTATTAAAATGATTAATATTTATGGGCCTGCAGCCACATTCAAACTATCAATTTATTTTAATTCATTGTGATGGGCATGTAGCCCAATTTTTCACATTGCTAAAGTTATAACATTCTTGCATGGAATATTAGGATTTTTTTCAAAATATAATTATCTTAAGGATCCTGCGACCGCTCTGCCGTTAGTCAACTAACCTAACGGTGTATGACGTCTCCTCGTGGTCCGAGAGATTATTATATTTTATAGTCTA
The DNA here is from genome assembly GCA_030789695.1 of Scilla litardierei. Classification (NCBI taxonomy): domain Eukaryota; kingdom Viridiplantae; phylum Streptophyta; class Magnoliopsida; order Asparagales; family Asparagaceae; genus Scilla; species Scilla litardierei. The sequence continues at coordinate 93,606,733 of CM061139.1, read as the reverse complement.
TTTTTCCAAATTATATCTGCCTGTGTTATATACATGCGTGGTTGTTTCTTTTGTGCCTGTAGCATTTATAAACTGCGTGGATGTTTATATAAGCTAAAATGTGATTTTTGGGATCGGCCAATTTGATACCCCTTATTTTCCTTGCAATTTTATTTTCTTTTTGAGAGAATTTGTAAGTGAGGATCACATGTATTTATGCCAAAGACCGGTGTCCCGACATATGAAGACGGAGGAGAAAATTGGAATATATATTGACCCATTCTGGGTTTCCAAATTGTATTTTTCTTTTCTTTATGAACTGTATATTCGGACTTTGGACTTTGAATTTCTTTGGGTACCTGGCCGATCACCACATTTTACTTATTTTAATTTAATTGCATGAATTTAAATTTTAATTAATTCATGCTTGTTTTAAATTGCGTAGATAAATGGCAAAATTGGCAAGCATCGATTTCGATGTCCTTGATGCTGCAGGGAAAAATTACCTGAGTTGGCGAGTGGACCTGAAGTTCCACTTGCGATCAATGGCCCTCCTTGGCTCAATTTTGGCTCCTTCAACGGCCCCAGTAGCGGCCGATGCTTCTGCTACATCTAGCAGCAGCACTCCTACCACTGTCTCTGATGTAGATAAGGCGAAAGCCATTATCTACATTAGGAAACATATAGATCGGACCTTAAAGGCCGAATACCTAGCGGTAGAGGACCCAATGGAGCTGTGGACAGTGTTTGAGGCACGGTATAAACATCAAATTGATGTAATATTACCGCGTGCCAGTTATGAGTGGGAAAACCTCAGACTTCAGGACTATAAGTCCGTCACTGAGTATAATTCTGCACTTCATAATATCACCTCACGCCTGACGTTGTGCGGTGAAGAAGTGACAGAGCAACGCATGTTGGAAAAGACATTTACCTCGTTTCACGAGAAAGATGCAATCCTCATGCAACAGTATCGTGAACATAACTTCACGAAATTCTCTGATCTGATCTCTTGCCTCCTTAGGGCAGAGCAAAATCGATATTTACTGCTCGCTACTCATAATCTACGTCCAGTTGGCATTGCCCCTATCCCTGAAGCCCACCACGTTTCTCCCCAGAAGTGGAAAACCAAGAAGAAGGCTAAAAATAACAAAGGGAAATCTGTGATGAAGAATGGACGAGTAGCTGCACCACCGTCCAACAACAATAATAAAGGAAAGACAAACTTCACATGGAAGCGAAAGAACACTGACCAAGTGTCACTTTCAAAGAAGAACTGGGAGGATAAATACCATAGATGTGGCATGACTGGACATTGGTCCAGAAACTGACGCACTCCTCGCCACCTCCAGGAACTATATCAGGCGAGCTAAAAGTCTCTCCCTGAAACAAACTTGGTGGCTGTTTAGCCACCAACGATGTTCACTGCAACAGACTTCGAGAACGACGACCTGCTTGATTAAGCTTCATCTTTTATCTATGCATTTAAAATTCCATGTAGCTTCGTCTTTAATTTGCTTAAGTACGAACTTTTATTTTGAATGTCTTTTTACATTTACTTAAATAAAATTTCGTTTTGCTTATATAGATGAGGTATGGAATATTGTGGACAGTGCCACGTTGCACTGGTGTAGCATTTATATTGCTTCCACATAAAACGAGACTATAAGATGCAATCTTCTCCCCTTAAACATATAGGAATTTTCCAAGTTTCAAGAAATTTCGTTTAAACGAACATAACTTGAAAACTGTGGATAATAACTATTGAATATCAATATGTAACTCGTCAAGAGTATGGCCAGAGGACCATCTACTTACGATTTCATTGGGCCCCAGTCGGGCCCCTATCATTACAGATATTCATCCTATAGAAAGCCAACTTGACTGAGCACCAGCAGTGCCATTTATTGCCAGAATTTTCAACTCTGTCAAAATGGACTTTGTCATCCTGGATCAGCGATGATGGACGCATCATCAAATGAATCCATTGGAGAACCTGAAGATTCTTCAAAAGATTGACGTTCCTTGTCCCCCTTGTCGTAAGGGCAAACTTATAGAGAGACCTTCCCTCCTGAAAGTGGGATGAGAGTCTCCTGGCTTCATTGAGAGACTACATGGTGACCTTTGCGGGCCTATTCACCCTGCAAGTGGCCCATTTTTGGTACGTTATTGTACTAGTATATGCATCTACTAGATGGTCTTATGTGCCTTTATATTCACTCGCAACATAGCTTTCTCAAAGCTTATAATGTGGGTGAATTCACTACATATATCATTCAAGACTTCCACCAAGCAATTGGCATTGATATCGAACATCCTGTAGCATGTTCATACTCATAATGGACTATCAGAGTCTCTGTTGAAGAGACTCCAATGGATTTCACATCCATTGTAAAATCGCAGTTCCCTGTTGATGTTTAGGGACCATCACACTGCATTCAGCATTGCTTATCACGATACGGCCCGCTTATTGTCATATCTTATTGCTGATGCTACTTGCTTATGGTTTACCACCAAGTCTTGATAAATATGAATTTGATGAGCAAAATCTCATTGAAATAGGCACGCAGTCTAAAGAAGCCTGAAGCTTCTGAGACCATATCATGGGACACATAAGTCCTCATCTCGTTATGATCCACATACTTTTTCTGTGTGACGTTGAGATCCAGAAGATCCTTCACATTCAGACTAAAGTACATCAATTGACGGATAAATTTGCGGACAACCAGAAGATTGTTCGTTCACACGTCCCTGCTGCCAACACGCCAGCTAGGATTGACATTCCCAAAGATGGATGCAATCCACCGGCAGCAGAATTGGCTGTACCTCATTTGAAAAGAGGACGCCTGCCAGGTTCAAAATAAAAATTTCCTCATAATAGGAAGATTCCTGGATATATCAAAATGATCCAACCACAGGATGTTGAGCTCAGACCAGCAACCTCTCCCCTTCTAATTTCCCCTGCAGAGGAAACAACAGGAGAAACATCATTATATTATGTACGTACTGGAGAGGTACTGGACATATATAGCACAGTCGTCGACGACGGTTTTTCTTTCGCTATTGCCATTCACGTCGCTAAATACGACTATGACGTCTACCCACTTTTCTATAGCGTAAACGCATAGAATGGCCAAAGTGGGACGAGGCAATAAGAGTAGAGTTGGACTCACTATTGAAAAGCAAAGTCTTTGGACCAGTAGTCCATACACCTGAATGTGTAAAAACCTGTGGAATATAATTCGAATTTCATAAATAAATTGAAATGAAGGAAATGTGATCATTTTCCTACTAAGCCTACACTTCTCTGCAAAAGCCAATACACGCAGCTCATGGACGTTGTGACTGCATATATATACGGAAATATAGATATAGAGATCTATATAAAACTTCCAGAAGGGTATACTCTACGCCCAGAGATGAAAGAGAAACGTAGAAACGTCTTCTCCATAAAGGCTACAAAAATCATTAGTTGATCTTAAGCAATATTCTGCCCTTGTATCTTTTTTGAAAGATCATTGACAGGTTTTGTTATATTTGCCTTACATATGGTCGACTTAAAGCTAATAGGATCTCCAGCAGAGACCATTGAGATTTCAGATGGCTTTAAAGCATACCTTGGAAATGAAAAACCTAGGTATAACGATCATCCTGACGATGACATTAATCATCCTGAAGATGACAATAATCATCCTGAAGATGAACTATCATCCTGAAGATGACATTAATCATCCTGGAGATGAACCATCATCCTGAAGATGACATTAATCATCCTGAAGATGAACTATCATCCTGGAGATGAACTTTCATCCTGAAGATGACATTAATCATCCTGAAGATGAACTATTATTAATCATGCCAAAGATGTCGCGGCTTACATATTAAACACCTTCGTGGTGGAACCCTTTCATATTCTTCATACACCTGGAGTTTATGAAGAATGATGTCCTTTTGCAACCTATTAAAAATGGATGCTTATTTATGACACCTTCCAGTAGCTGGAAGAGGGGGAGGACATCCTAGATCCCGAAGAGCCTAGCTCTAGTGTATTATCTGGCCAACTGCATGTATCTTTGATAGAACGTCTCCAGTAAAGTTGTTAACCAGATACAGTGTTTTCCTGGAGAGCAACACTAGACCAAGGATAGGCTGCTTCTGCGCAACTTCCAAGGGTCAAAGAATATATATTGCATATGCAGGTTTAAAGATCATCTTGATGATTGAAACACAATAGGCGGCCACCTCCTAAATATATACACATCATCATCCACTGTCTACATCTTCTGAGAAGCTCATCATCCACGAAGCAAGTATTGAAAACGCTCAGCCAGGTCTAGCAGTACCTTGCAGACACACTGAAGACTGATTCAAAGAATACTTTAGTTGAGTCATCTACCAACTTCGAAGAGCATTACACTCCAGAGCGACTCTGCCTTCCAATAGCCGCTAGATGAGTGAAACTTGTATATATGAGTGATAATTGTATTTTCTTTCAGAACATGATGGATGTATAGACGAATAGGAGATGATTGTATAGATACATAGGAGATCTGCAAGCCTGAAGCTTGTACAGATCAGGGGGAGTCCCTCGATAGTTGTACCCTTTTCCCTTAAGCTGCTGGTTTTTCCCACTGGGTTTTCCACAGCTAAGGTTTTAACGAGGCAACCACAGTTGCTCTGGATCCAGAAGTATCCACCCCATTGGCATACTGAATCCTGAAGTATTCATATGCTTAACCCAAGGTAATGGAGAGATGAGGGGGAGTGTTGTGAGTTGAGGGAGGCATTTGGTCTCCCTCCCCTCATCACTCTCCATTACTCCCCACTAAGTTAGTGGGGAGGCCCTTGGACTACCAACTCAACATGAGAGTTTTATAAATATAGTACCATGGCTATTTGCCATGGTTAATCCTCTTCAATCCTCTTCTAACAGTTTAGCTAAAAATTTAAGGTGCTGGAATTTTTCTTAACACATGACAGAGACTTAGAAAAATCGTAGAAAATAGTAGAAAAATCAGAAAAATACAATTTAGGACACTACGGAAAACTGCAGAAAATTATCTACAACTTTGAAGAGGGACCTGAAGCTAAATCTGACTGTAGATAGGTATGCAGTAGCATTCATTCTGTTGTGACAGTTTAGACAGATTCATGTGTTCATTTTGCTTGGAATTTGTTATGTTGTACTTTTTTACGTTGAATTTGATCGTGTTAATTGTACCCTCAAAAATTATGCTCATGAGATATGTCTTTATGAGGATGTTTCATATGTTATGATTCATGTAGAAAAAAGATGATGATGAGAAATTGTGTAAGTACGAAATGAAAGCGGTAGTAGAGACCGCTAGTTGATTCGTTGTCAAATAAAGAAATGTTTTAACAAAAGAAAAAAACTGAGAGTGGGCAGAGAGTCTGACATTGGAGAACTGGGTCCATTCTTGAAATGGGTGAGACTCTAGATGTGGGTTTGGGGGAACACGGGTAAATTTTAGGTGTTAAGGAGCAGACGGTAGTAGCATATCTCGCCCGATGTGTCGCCCCCGAAAGGGATGTTTGAGAGGGCTAGAGAGGCCGCTGGTGTGCTCGTGTCGCACCATGTCGGTAAATGATGGTTTTCTCCGTTTGTCCCAAGAAAAACTGGGATGAGTCTCGCTCCGATACCTTGCCCCGTTCGGGTACAGAGTTATTAGAGGCCCCTGCAGTGCTCATGTTGCTGGAGTGGTACCACTTTTTCACCCACCCTGGGTGAAGTCCGCTTCCTTAGCGTCCTATGGTTTACCCCGGTTCCAAATCAGAAACAATATTTAATTTTAATTAATTTAATCAGTAATTGTATTTCAGTTCTGGTTTCTGTTGTTTACTTTCAGCACTAACGTTCTGTCTTTAACTTCTGCATATTCCTGATATTGATGTGACACCTGTTGTTAGTTGACTAGTTAGAGAGACCAGTTCTAAAACTGGGTCCTACTAGAGGGTTAGGAGTTTCTACTAGGTCACGCGTTGACTTGTCCCAACTTGTGGTTTTAGGTGCAGGACCCGAGCAGTCTGTGAGGGTTTTGGAGTCAGAGGCAGGTGCCAGTGCAGCAGGGGTTGAGCTTACGGGCGAATTTGTCACGTTATACTTCCTGGGGTTAGACTAGTGGATGCGTTGTATCGGGTGTGTACCTTTTTTACTTTTTGGGTCGGGGGTTTCTTCTTTTGTTGTACCCAATTTTGTACCCCATGTAGAGCTGATGTATGTATATGGACTAGTATGATGGAATGTAATGTTCTGTGTTGTTGTATTTTCTTTTCAGTACTGCGATTTATTTTCGGTTGGAGCACTTTTCTTTTTCTCTGTGTATTATTCCAGTGTGTTGCAGTGGCCTGCTCATTATTTAATATTAAACTATAAAAAATGCCTAGTAGTATTTGGATAAGAGGGTTGAAGCCTGAGTCTGAATACTACGACGGCCTTGTCAGCTACGCCTTCTGTACTTGGGAGAGCGGGGCGTGATAGTGAAAATGATGAGAAATGATATGATGTGAATTCGGTAGACAAGACCATGGTAATGAATGTAATAAATGATGAATTTTTCCATAAATTGATAGTGAAGAAGAGTGATAAATATCTGGAGCACTCGATCCATTCTAAAATGGGTGAGACTCCAGATACGGTTCGGGGAAAACACGTGTAAAGAGTAGGTCTTAAGGAGCGGACACATCTGAGGCTCCCACTTGCACTCCTGAGCGAGGGAGTTGGCTAAGTGTGGAAATAGCTTGATTCTCACGTGTACTCCTGCAAGGAGGAGGTGGCTAGAGTTAGAGAGGCCGGTGGTGTACTCGTGATGCACTGTTCGGTAATTGTTGGTTTTCTTCGTTTGTCCCGATAAAAACCGAGAATTATCTCACTCTCGTAAAGGGGAGTTATGAGAGGTCCCTCTAGTACTTGTGTCGCTGGTTAAGGTACCACTTTTCACCCACCCTGGGTGAAGTCCAACTCCTTAGGGTCCTATAATTTACTAGGGTTTCCGAATCATACTTATAACTGAAAAGTCCTTGTGAATAATGTTCAAAAGAAAGTTCCTCAATTTATTATTTGTGGATTGTTCATTTATTGTACGTCTGTTTCCTTTATGAGTAACAGTTTTGCAGTATGTACCTTTATGCTCAGTACATGCTTAGGATGTTCTGCTTATTATTTATGCATTTATTATGTTGCCATGGTTATTACCATTAGTCATACCCTTGGTTAGGTAATACAGTTCTGAGACTGGCCCTTTACCTAGTAACTGGCCATCTACCTAGTATTATTAGAATTCCTACTGGGCCACGCATTGACGTACCCTATTTAATTTTTCAGGTTTAGGAGAAGCACATCCAGAGCAGATTTGACTCAGGAATTTACCTAGGGTTCGAGGTAGAATTGGAGCCGCAGAGGATGTCTTGTACAGTTGGTCTTATAGAGGTAGTCTAGGGAGTGAGTTATATCAGGAATGAATTTTGTTTGTCTTTTGTGTTATTTTTGGATTTCTCCATTGTTCCCTTTATACCCCGAAACAGATGATGTATTATGTACTCCTTGTAATAATGTAATAAAATGAATGATTTTTGCTCTTTCTGTAGTGTGTTTCTCTATGTTGTTATTGTGTTGGGTTTGGAGCATCGTCAGTACTTCCTAGCACGTGCGCAGTGGCCTGCAGAATTTTCTGTTCTGTGCAGTACTTCTCTTTCATTTTCTTTCTCTTTCTTCTTCACACCCGTAGCTTCGAGAATACCTAATACAGATTCGTACTTATCGGGTATCCTGGAGAGGGGGGTGACAGGTGGTGGCCCATGCATGTCCCCGCAGTGCGGCGTGCGTAAGGATAGTGCGGGTAATGCTCCATAAGGGTAATTATGTCCTAAGATGGGTAGCTGATCATCCTTTGGATAAAGCCATGGTATTAGGAAACCCAAGGTACAGAGCTTCCTAAGGGTAAGCATGGGTAGTCGTTTGTTTGTATACATATATGTGTGTGTGGTTATGTGTTTACATAGATATATAAGTATTGTATGTATATTGGCATGTGTCCCCGTAGGTATTTATCTATAGCTATATCTATATGTAAGCTACATTATAGATACTTGTATGACTACTTGTGTGTATCCTTATAATTCATAGTGTAAGTGTTCGTATATGATGAACTATGAGGTGTATGTATAGAAATGTTGTTTATATCGGGATTGAGGAGTAGATAGTATAAGATGTGTAAATCTATGTGTAAAGCATGCTATCTGTGTAATAAAGTACTGTGTGTCGTATATAAATATGTGCTAATATATAGCTTGTCTACATTTGAGTGCATATGGATGACTATATGATTGTTGTAGAGTTGTAAGTGTAGATACTGAATTATATTTAAGGAATTTGAGGAGATATATTTGTATATGATATCTAATGGATGTTTTTATATATGAAGTATCTGTGAGTATAAATAAATTCATGATATATATGTTGGTATATGGATGTTTCCGTGTACGTCTAGGTAGAGGTATACTTGGATGAATAAGAGTGTACGATAGTATACATAAGAATAATTATATGTGTATGCATACTATAAATGTGATTGTACGAATTGATTAAGTAAGATACGTATATATAGGTATAGCTACATTTGGATAAAGATCATAAGTAGTGTGTGAAATATATTGGCTTACTAAAGTTATGTATAGATATACAAAAGTAGGTATGTCAAGTTATGCAATGTTGGTGTGTGTATATAGGTGTATATGTGTGTGTGTGTGTGTGTGTGTGTGTGTGTGTCGTGTGAAGATATGTGTATGATATGAAGATAGGGATGTATGTGTAACGTATGAATAAGATTTATATATATGGATATGTCCTGTGTATACATGTGTGTGTGCACATTGGTAAAAGGGATCTAGGGTGCCTCCTTAGATTCAATCCATGAGGTGTATATATATTGCAAGGGATAGACGGGGGCTTAAAAAGTATTAGAATATCTTGAAATTTGGTATGTTGATCAAATTTCAACCCATGAAACAAATTTCAAAAAGAATTGTGGGACATGGGAGAAATGGGCCTCCTTAGATCCCTTTTACCCCATACATACATACATACATACATCCATCCATCCATACACACACACACACACACACACATGAAAAGTTAGTGCGTCTCTTTATTAAAATATCAAATTGTACAAAGAATACAAGAGTAGCTAATCAAAAGTAGGTAATGTCAGAGAAGGAGAGGGCACAAGCGCCGTCACCCTCTACAGACACACCTATCTTCTCTACAAATCTGTACGTAACATGCAAGAAGTAAACTATCATGCATCTCTAAATTCCCACCTTCCCATAGCTAGCATGGTGTCAGGTGTCGTGTGGTCCTGATTCCTGATGTGTGTGTGTGTGTGTGTGTGTGTGTGTGTGTGTGTGTGTGTGTGTGTGTGTGTGTGTGTATTTGACGAGTAATAGTGTAACTTTATTAAAGACAAAACAATACAATTACATCCACAAGGGAAACTAGGTAGAGGTTAGTAAGAGAGGGGATAGGGCACAAGCGCCGTCACCCACTACAAACTAGCAACAACCCAGACACACCCTTTGGTCTGGTATTTACATCAAAAAATACATTTGTCACGCCCCGCTCTCCCAAGCACGGGAGGCGTAGCTGACGAAGCCGCCGTAGTATTCAGACTCAGGCTCGAGCCCTCTTATCTAAATACTACTAGGCATTTTTTTGTGGTTAACTTAATTAAATAGCAGGCCACTACAACAACACTAGAATAGTACACAGAGAAAAGTAAAGTGCTCCAAACAGAAATAAAACTCGCAATACTGAAAGAAAAGTACAACAACACAAAACATTACATGACATATATACAGAGTTCATATACATACATCATCTGATCAAAGGGGTACAAAAGTGGGGTACAGCAAAAGAAGAAACCCCCAATCCAAAACGTGAAAAGGGTCCACACCCGATACAACGCACCCACTAGTCTAACCTCGGGAAGTCCAATTGTACAAAGTCGCCCGTAGCCTCTAACTCAGCAGTACTGGCACCAGTTTCTGACTCCGAAACCCTCACAGTCTGCTCAGTTCCCGCAACTGAAAACCATAGGATAGGACACGTCAACACGTGACCCAGTAGAAACTCCTAACTCTTTAGTAGAGCCCAATTTTAGAACTGGTCTCCCTAACTAGTCAACTGTATAGGTGTCACGTCAACCACAGAAATAATGCAAAAATTAAGGAACAGAACATAAGTACTGGAAATAAATAAAGTAAACAGAACTGAAGTACAATTACTGATTAAATTAATTAAAATTAAACATTGTTTCTGATTTGGAACCCGGGTAAACCATAGGACGCTAAGGAAGCGGACTTCACCCAGGGTAGGTGAAAAAGTGGTACAACTCCAGTAACACGAGCACTGGAGGGGCCTCTCGTAACTCCGTACCCGAACAGGGCAAGGTACCCGAAGCGAGACTCATCTCGGTTTTTCTTGGGACAAACAGAGAAAACCATCATTTAGCGACATGGTGCGACACGAGCACACCAGCAGCCTCTCTAACCCTCTCAAACTCCCCCTTCCAGGAGTGACACATAGGGTGAGATACGAAATTACTGTCCGCTCCTTAACCCCTAAAATTTCCCAGTGTCCCCCCAAACCCACATCTGGAGTCTCACCCATTTCAAAATGGATTGAGCGCTCCCGATGTCAAACTCTCTGCTCACTCTCAGTTTTTAGAATTTTTCATCATTGTATCTCATCGTTGTTTCCGACAACGATTCGTTAGCGATCTCAACTACTGCTTTTACTTCATCATTACACTTATCTCTTATCATCATCATCATATAGAACACAACATATAATATCATGATAACTGAAATTAAATAAAAACATAAAATAGCAAAGTATGGCATGATAGTATTGTAAAACTTGATCTGTCTAAACAGTTACAGAAAAAAGAACAGTCAGTTTGACCAAACTACAATCAGTTTTAGCCTCTACTCTCTTCACGAAAGTTGTAGATCTATAGGTTCTACACAAGCACACCAAATTTCAGAGAAAAATTCCAAGTATATGAATTATAGTGATTTTTCTCATAACAGACACAATTTCAGTTTGCAGGATCAGAAACTGAGGCATTTTCAAGTTCAAATTTCTACCAGTTAAAGGCAGAGTTAGAAATTTTGCAAAGTTACAAGTTGAAGAGCTTGAAGCCAGCTTTCCAACGGCACTGAGATCATAATATTTTATTTAGGGTGCATGATTTTTTTCTCATTTTACTGAAAGGTGTCCAGACTGTCTAAAAACATAGCAGTTTCAAAAACTGAGTTTTTACCCTATTTTTCAGTTCGAATATGCAAAACTTATAAACATGCAAGTTATTAAGGGATTCAATTTGTACAACATATATTTTTTTTCATGCATTTCCATGTAGCCAATTAGGTGCAGCAAGCTACCAAAGTCTCAGCCAGTTCTGAGCAAATTTCAGCATGTTGTTCATCTAGCTAATTACATATTTAAAATCTAATTTACAGAATTAGAGATAACCTAATTAAGACCCTAGTTCCAAAATTAAGTCCTACTAAAGGATTAGAAATTTCTACCTCTAAAAAGTCCTCCAAAAATTTTCTCTTGCCCTTCTTAATCCTTGATGAACTTGAGCTCTTAGTCTCTTTCTTTCAAGCTCCTAATTAGCCTCCAAAGGTTGGATTTTTGAAGATATTTTTGGACGAATTTGAAGCTAGAATGGTGAGGAACAAGGGGTGTTCTTGGTGGTGGAGTGGGAGGAGGAAGGAGGATGAAACAACGGAAGAAAGGGGAGGGAAAAATTCGGCTGGTTTGGGGGAAAATGAGGGAGAGAGTGAGAGAGGGAGAGATTTTCTTGGCCTAGATTTTTGGTCTCCCTAAAATCCTCTCATCCCTTCATCTAGTCAAGATGAAGCCAAGTGTATTCTCTCTTAAGCTAACAAGATGACTCATTAGCATATGAGTTGTCATGGTTAAATTTTTTTTGTAATTTGTATTTTGTAAAAATAAAAATACATGTTGAAATACCATATACACCGTAAATACAAGTATTTCATCCTAATACTCTTATTTACTAAAATCAATGATGAGTTTAAAATCTTTTAAAAAAATAATTCCTACACCAAATAATTAAAAGAAAAAATACGAGCATACTCCCAAAAATTACATGTACGCACCTATGCCAAAATACGTATCAATACACGTACATTAAAATTGGGGTCATTACAACATTGAATCAAACATTCTCGAATCCCCAATTTGCAAATGGAATAGCCGCAGATGGAATATCTCGATCTATATCACGTAAAGCAATGAGAACATCAGAAGAAATAGCCCCAAATAGCGGTTTTACCCACTTCATTCCCTTCAAAGATCCTACTGTTCCGTTGCTTCCAAATATGCAACACCATGGATGCAAGAGCTATTTTAACAAGAATTCCCACGTAATCCTTTTTGTTAAAAATAGAGAGGAAGAGATCCCCTACCCCAGCACCTACCCCAGCAAGAGAGGTTGGCACAGGGCCTGAGATGTTCAGCTTTAGAAGGCTCCTGCAAAGAATATAATGAATGTAGATGCATTCAAAGAAAAGGTTATTAATGCTCTCAATAGATCCATCATCACATAAGACGCAGCTCTGATTTATGGCGATGCCCCACTTGTGAAGAATGTCCCTGGTTAAGAGTTTACCATGGAAAGTTCGTAGAAGGGTGAGAGACCATTTAGGGATATGCCTGCTATACCAAACGCATTGTAATAAGTGAAGGGAGTACCTCTGATGCGGGAACTGTCTCACGCGTCTCTAAAGGTGCACGTAGCTCCATGAATCCATTCCCACATGTCAGATCCTGGAGTAATGCGGAACGACTGAATCATAGGGAGAAGATGCTGCATATGTGGGTCATCATTCCAACCATCGAATGACCAATAATGGCTAACCAAACGCTTTTCAGCTCCAGGGGGACGACATGATGAAGGGCTAGCTAGCCACATGGCAACTAGTTATCATACCAGAAAGAAGTAGTAGTACCATCTCTAACAACACGTTTAATAAGCCTCTGAGAAGTGCAGCGATTGTGGAGCATGAATTTCCAAGTGCCAGAATCTAAAGGCTTTGATTTGGCATTGTATACACCATCAGGCAAAGCAATGTAACATCGCCTCATATACTACGCCCAAGGCCTATTAGAAGATAAAAGTCTCCAAGTGAGCCGAACTCCTGAAGCCACATTTAGATCAGAAAGTAATCTCAGACCTGCTCCCACATCTTCCTTAGGTTTACATAAATCTCTCCACGCCCAGGTGTAATGGTTCCCCCAGATGAACCTCCTACAAGCAGAGGTGATAGTGTGCAAGACTGAAGGGGGAAGCCAGAAAGCATACATCCAGAAAGCCACCATGCCATAAATAACCGTGTGCACCAACTCTATCCTCCCAGCAATAGATAGAAGAGAAGAGGACCACCCCTGAAGTCTCTTCTTGTAGACGCCCTAGGATAATTAGAAGATAATGGCAGACCAAGGTAGACAGAGAGAGATGTTACCTTTTTAACTCCATGGGTGGATGCAAGTGAGCAGGGGTCTCGGGTTCCTTAACTGAAAATGTCTGAGCTTTTATCCCAATTCACCTGAAGCCCAGTAAGAAGGCTGAATGTGTTCAGTAAATCACTGAGACCCACAAATGAGCGCTGATTAGCGCGACAAAAAACTAGCAGATCATCTGCAAAAAGTAGGTGCAAGATAGTTCCCGATCTTCTCATAGGTTGAATGGAGCCAGAAGCCTCGGCTCTTGCCATAAGCAGGGTAAAGGTTTCCATGATAAGAACAAAGAGATACGGAGATAGCGGGTCACCTTGCCTCAACCCTCTATTTGATGTAAAAAAACCCTGCAGTAGATCCTTCCACCAAAACAGAAAAAGATGGCGTAGATATGCATTCAGAAATCTAATTAATAAATTTAATGCGAAACCCCATTTGACGAAGAATGAATAGAACGAACTCCATGTTAACACTATCAAAAGCTTTGCGCAGATCTAACTTAAGACATGCACGGGATCCCATGTGGTTACTGAAGTCAAGAATCTGCTCATGCGCCAGGAGAGAACAGTCAGCTAGGAGACGGCCTTTAAGAAAAGCAGCCTAATTATCTGAAATCAACTCGCTAATAACCTGCTTCAGTCTATTGCTAAGAATTTTGCTGATTATCTTATAAATTACGTTGCAGCAGGAAATGGGCCTATAATCACCCAATTCAGAGGCTTTGGAATTCTTGGGAACTAAAATTAGGAAGGTATGATTAACTTGCTGAAGCATATTTTCGGATCTAAAAAAGGAAGATACCGACATACTTACATCCTTACCAATAATATCCCAATCTTGCTGATAAAAATAGGTATTAAACCCATCTGGCCCAGGAGCCTTATCTTTACCAATCTGAAAAACAGCCTCCTTAATTTCAGAAACTGTAACATTCCTTTCAATCCAACCAGCAGCATAATTAGAAAGCTTGTGTTTCGGGATAACATTAGGGAATATGGTCCAATAGTGATCCTGAGTTTAGATCTTCTTATAAAATATGGTTGCATATTCCCTTAACTGGTCAATGTTTAGATTTCTGGAACCATCAGCATTTACTAGATGACTAAGGATATTGTAACTGTTTCTTGCCTTCATTGCGTCATAGAAAAATTTTGAGTTGCTATCACCCAGGTGGAGCCAGTCATGTCTACTCTTCTGCCCTAAATCAGATTCCTCAATGTCAAGCGAGCAGGCAAGATTAAGGGCAGCGGCAATCTCTTGTTTCTACAAATCAGTGCTATAAGCAATCTCATTGCTGTCCTGAATAGATTTATGCTTCTTCCTGCAATTTTCGGAAATAACACTATCCCTGCATGCTCCCGTGAAGGATTTAAGTTCCCCTTTAAGCAATTTTAATTTATCAACAAGAGACTTCATAGGCTGCAGACCCAGCTTCCGCAAATAAGGAGTAACCTCATCCAGGTTACGCTCAGCCCATGTTTTTTGAACCAAATCCAGGTATCCAGCATACAAACACCAAGCATTGTAAAATTTGAAAGGTTTGGGGTAAGATTGTAACTCGGGGTGGAGATATACTGTCATAGGGGAATGGTCGCTAGTCCCTGAGTGTGAATACTCGAAGAAGGAATTAGGTAGAAGACGAATCCACTCGAGGTTGCATAGAGACCGGTCCAACCTAGTTGAAATGCGCCCCAGGCCAATATGCCTATTGCACCAACTATAACGATGCCCAATACTTTTAACGCCCATTGGATGACAGCTACAGAGACAGTTTTTAAAATCATCAACAGCTTTAGAGTCCAAAGCCTGGCCACCCACCTTCTCATTTGAATACCTCACAACATTAAAATCACCCCCCATAAGCCATGGCAAATGACTGAGTTTAGAAGCATCATAGATTAGGTCTTTCCAGAGGGGATAGCGATGTGAAGGAAAGTTATTAGTATAAACAACGGACAATTCCATTACTAACCCAGCATTATTGGTGAGAATCAAGGACATGTGATGAACCGATGATGAAATGAGGCTGAAACTCCAAATTTTGTCGTCCACAAACAGAACAATACGCCCACCAACTTGATGTCTCCTGCTGTCAAGAGATTTCCAGGTTTTTGGGAAGCATTTTGCTATCCTCACCGCATACTGCTCTTCCACTTTAGTTTCAAGCAAACACACAACTGAAGGCCGTAACTTCCAAACTCTCTGCTTTTGATCACCACGCCTCGTAGAATTATTGAGGCCCCTTGTGTTCCAGATGAACATAGACATTAACACAGAGGGGGAGCTCTGCTACTGCCAGCTATCCGTGAGCTCCTACAGTTAGCAGAAGGGGAACATTGTTTCCCCTGATGGTTCTTCACCTTACTAGCAGGTGCCAAAGTCTTCAGATGCGATAGGTCCTCACTCCATGCTGGATTTGGGAGTGTAATCTCATCTGGCTTTTCTGTGTCATCAGTATCTAGTAAGAGGGATGGTTCAGCACTGCCCTTGTCAAGTGCAATTCTAATGCCAGAATGTTTCGAAACAGGGTTATTGCCAACCCCAAAACTGTCGCCCATAGGATCAACACTACCATCCTTCAGAGCAGCTCCATGTTCTTTAACAGTATTGCTGCAGTCCCCCTTTGTACCGCCAATATTGTTGAACAAAATGGGATTTCCTCTTATTTCCCCTAACGCTGCATTCATACAAGACGAAGAGGGGACATCAGTATTTACCAAAATCCCAACCTCGGTAGCAAGCAGGTTCACTCTCATACTAAGGACGTATGAGTCGGCATTCTTATCCTCCACAAGGGTACCCATTGTTTCAACCTCAATCTCCTCTATGATTTCACCTTCTTCAGTAAACTCAGATTCAATATCCTCAACACAATTAAGGCCCACACTCCCCATAACATCTGCAGTGCCGTTAGCATCAGACAACACTGAATCTTTGCATGTAGAATCCATAACCCCAATTTGGATTGAAGAGAGCTTAGTATTAGCCTCCTTGATTGAAAACTGAACGTCAATGTGCCCGAAACTGGAGCAAGAGTTGCATCTTGGGGGTTCTCCCTCGTACTTAACATCCATCGAGAGAGAAGTGCCATCCTCCATTTTTACCAACACAGTTCTAGACAAGGGCCTCTTAGCATCAACCTCAACTAGACAACTGGCATATATAATTCGATCCAAGTTTGCAATAGCACGGTCAAGACATAATGGCATCCCGACGACACTAGCAACTCTATTCAAGATATCCAATGTCCACATAGAGAGAGGTAAATTGTGAAGTTGGATCCATACTGGGACGGCAGTTAGGAAATCACGTTTGTGATGTACCGTTGGGCTCCAATATTGTAGAACAACAAGACGGCCATCGAAAATCCATGGACCACCATGTAGAATTACTTCACAATCTTCCCCTTTTTCAAAGCAAAAATAAAAGAAGCCATTTTCTTTGCTAAAGATTTGTAGCCCTCCCTTTAGTTTCCTAAGACGTTCTGTCCAAGACTTAATCTGTCCATAGTAAGGAATGTCCCCCAGCACTTATCCCACCAGCGAATTCCTCTACCTAGCTGCGCCAGCCTCCAATAAAGAATTCGGAACCCTTGTCGCTACTAAACCATCCTCATCAACCTCAGGTGGAATGAGATTCATCACAAGTGGGTCAGTATATTTGCATCGAGAGGAGCATATGTTGACCCACGATCTCTTGCCTGCTACAGGAGTAATATAAATTTGTGCATCAGGTCGCACAGGCTTTTTTACAAACACTTGCTGAGCAGCAGGATAATTCGATGCAGCACCAGGAAGATGCTGAACAGGACGTTGGATTACACCACCAGTACGCTGATGAACAGGCCGATTCAGTCGAGCAGGGCCAGAAGCAGTACGCCCCCAACCTCGTCTCCCCTATCCGAATGAATCCCTAGAATGATTGGCCGCCCTCTTCTTCGTGTGGTCCACCATACTCCAGCCCGCATCTGCAGAGGTTGAATCCACAAGTACATCCCTTACCCTTGTCAACGGTAGGCTTGGATTTGAAACCATCTGACGTCGTACCTGCCTTAGAGAAGCACTAGCCATTTGCACCGCCAGGATCGTCGAGGGTTTTGCCTCAACAATTTTCGGAAGTCGTCATATATATATATACTAGTCATAACCCGTGCCCAAAGGGCACGGTTCATTTAAAATTTTGATCCCTTAAAATCTTGGACCCCCAAATTTTTAACAAATAGCAATAATTAAAGCACAATAATCATTATTTGGTTTCACGTAAAAAATATGTTCCTCCCAAAATTTAGTTCCCTCTATTGTTTATTTAGTTCTTCAAAAAAATTTGTTCGTCCCAAAATTTAGTTCCGCCTTGAGAATTTAAATTGCAAAAATTTAGTTCCCCGAGATAATTTAGTTCATTCCAAAAATTTTAGTTTTCCCTAAAATTTTGTTCACTATAGATTTAGTTCCCACCAAAATTTTTAGATTTACACTTAAACTTTTCACAAACTCTATAAAGAGATTTCCACAGAAAGATGTCAAAGAACAGTCAAAATATTTTTCCTGAAAAACCACAACACATTTAAAATCTCGCACCAAAAGAAATTTGTAGCCTCTTCAAAATTGCCCACGAAAAAAAAAATTGTAGACACTTTCAAAATATTCCACAATTAACAAAAAAAATTTACCATCATTCAAACTTAAATTTAATTCCCCAAAGAATTTATTTTCCCACAAAAATTTTAGTTCGCTGCAAAGTTTAGTTTCCTTTGAATTTAACTTTTGCCAAAATTTAAAATTTTTGCTCCATTCGGATTTAGTTTCATCCCAAAATTTTAAATTAATTTAAAGAAATTCTGCATTCCATTCAACTTCATGCTTTGAAAAAGAAACATGCAGTATTTGTTGCTTCATCTGCGGCCTAAACAATGATTGAAAACCAAATTAAATTTCTGAGCAATCGATTGTAGCTTCTAATTCTTTACCACATCCAGTTAAACATCATTAAGCCATATTACAGAAAGTAGAATTTGGGTATAGAATTAGATGTACAAATGCCTTGATTTATTGGGTTGGTCTTAGATAATGGCATAGAAAGCACTAAATATGACCAGATTACAAACCTAGATAGGTTTCCTTTACAGGGATATGTCGAGCTGACACATCAAAGCCATATTAAGTATGACAATCATACCATTGACCTTGGGTATATGTCGATTATTAAGTCTGCATTATGTACATTAAACCTCTCATATAAGAATTGTTGGTAAATAAAGAATAATCTCCACTGTTGACATCTACCTTGTAAACCTACAAAAAATTTATATGCTCTATATTTTGATCACTAACATTGATAATACAAACCAAGGATAGCCATAAGGTTATTCAACTCCGGACTAAAGTTAAAATTACTTGCAGAAGCTGTGTACAGAACATGTTTTCAGCTACAATGTCAAACACTTGGACTTATGAAAGTCACACTTATTGGCACAAATTGTTTCATGATGAGCAGAATCAAAGATATTAATAATCTGATGAGAGCAACTTTTTGGAAAGAGAATATGGATAGCTTATGGAACCACATGCCTTGATTAGTTCGAGAGACGCAACGCCTCAACAAAGGCTGCAACTGCATGAAGCTCTACACTTCCAAATCTACACACTTCATTGGTCAAGTCCTTTGACATCATATAACCATGGCATCCCAAGTCACTTAATATGCCATCATCGTGTTATATGTCTGCATTTATTTTGCTGTTAGGAACCCATAAACCATTAAACTGTATTCTTGTATTCTTGCATGAGTTTATAATATGCAAGTGTACCAGATAGGAATGAAAGATTTCTATCCATACCCATCAAATACTCCATGAAATGTTTTATATTTGGCAGTAAATCGATCAACACAATGCAGAATATAAAATCTAAAATAAAAATGCTAAGCATCTGTGATCATCATTGCAAAGATTATCAAATACCCAGAAATTATCAAGCTTTCAATGTTTGCATTTTTTGTTTAGTTGTTGCTCAAATTTTACATTAAACAAATGTAATAAAGTAAACATTTCAGTAGATAACACAGTATCACAATTATTATTCACTTCGCCTGATAACCTTAGAGTTTCTCAAATGCTATTTGTCATTTGCTAGGTTGGTTTATTTCCGAGTCCTCTTCAGCCGTCATCACCTGTTGAGGTCAATCTCTTTTGAAAAATCAACACCCCCTAAATTACCTCGGGATCTCTCAACTCCATCAGAAAAATCACCTGATGACTTTGGTTCTTCTTGCTGCAACTTAGATTGGTCTCATTTGATTCTCTGGTCCAACTGTGGGAGCAATCACTGGTCTTATGATTATGATTCTTTGGTCTCTCCAACCAAGTTAAGCAACTCTTAGTCGAGCAGTCAGCATTAATGACCATGATTTGTTTAGGAATAAGGGTGGCCTTTGAGAACAGTGTCCACTGCAATGACCAGTTCTGAGAGCTCGCACCTTCCAATATTTCCATAGATTTCAAGCCATAGCTGGTTATCATTTATTGGGTGTTTCTTAGAATTAATTGCAAGTACTTCCATTGTGCTTCTATTCACATCTGCAATAGTCTATGTACCTATGCATGAACAAAAATATGTAAGGAAAAAAAGGAGAACATAGTTAATGCAAACGGTCCAGCAAAGGGACATAACATAAAATATGGCAACGGTGCCTGATGACTATAAATAACCACCCTGGAATAGGAAACCATTTTCCTAATGAACAAAAATGAAGATCCATAACCTAAAATTAGGCTATTATTTATAATGTTTCCAGAAAGAAGGAATCTGAAAGAAGGCAAGCAGACACAGAAAAATTATGGGCGGGAAAAATGACCATGTTACAACTGAATCTAAATTCGGTAATTGAACCTAAAGACTATCATCTTTAGATTAACCCACTATTGGAACTTTGCTATTTCGTTCTTCAGGTTTGATGCTTGTGTTGTTTGGTCTTTCCTGCAAGTTTAACATAGAACTTCATATTCTCTCTTTTAAGCTGAGAGAGAATGAAGGAGAGTTCAGCATTGTGTCCATAAAGATGAGTTTTGTGTTGAGGAGCATATCAGGTTAGGCTAGTGGCTACAGTGTTGCAACATTAATCGTTTTAGCATGTCACTCTGGTGCCAAATATCACTAAGGCATTTCATTGTACAATGTCACTGTCAATGGTTATGATGAAAAGATGATAGTCTATTATGCCGTTGGCTCTGAAACCAACTTTTTCATACATGGTCATGCTTTCCCGCCCATAACTGAACCTAAAATATGGTAACTGAATCTAAAAACTAACCCACTATTGGAACCCCCTTTCTGTTGGGCCATACATGTTTCTAAATTCGTCCAACCTTGACAACATGCAGAAAACCGGCGAGAAAGTTTCCATCTAGATTGTGACAAACCAGACCAACTTTTAGTTTCATGGCAACCAAAAGAGACCCTTTGAATACGTGCATAAATGGTTTCCGTTTTGACCATCTAGAAATTTGAATCAATTGACATGATAAAAACAAATGTTTTTAATGTTTCACCTTGATTTGTTCTTGTAGCCTCCTCTGGACCTCCAGTTGGAGCTGAAACATGGCCCTGAAGTTGCATATTGGACATTAAGTTAGCCGTCGAATCATGTGCATTGATCGATGATGAATAAATAAAATCTTACTTATGAAACTGAGGTTGGGTGTTAGTCATTTCGGCTAAAAAACTATGTTCTCTGTTGGCCAGTAATCTGCTGGTATGATAGCTGCTAGCAAGCATATCAAACACTATCAGAGACACCATGCATATTAGGAAGCTCGTTGAAATGCTCCAGAACAGAGAAATACATCACCCCTTCATGTGTATTGATCGCCTTTTGATCTCTGCTCTTTGCGAGTCTATATTTCTATGAAATGGAAAGTACCTCCAGACCGATCTTCCACTTTGAAATTAAAAGTGTGATCATAAGTTAAACTTAAACGAAAGGATAGAAATATCTTCATACCTGCAAATGGCTCTTCAGATGGTAAAGAGTTATTCCTGGAATCCCCTATTACTCGCATCACCGATTTTGGAGTTGCTTCTGTAATTCGGAGAAAGAAGATGAAAATACCATCAAAAAGAGGTGCACTGGGTGATAACTTGTGTTTTGACGATATTCTTCTATTAGTTGCATGCTGCTCCATATAACTAAAAATGTGAAAAATCTTGTCAATATTCCTATACAAAGGATATTTCTACAATGTCTCTCAGATGAAAGACAAAGGAAGTTTTGTGGGGCGATCCAAATTTTAATGAAGAGCAATCAACCATACATCACCACAATAAGAGTTGGTTTCAAGTCCTAGATGAAGTGAATCATAATAAAAGATAGGTGTGCTTTGGGGTCACCGCTGTAGAGACAAAAAAACAAATGAAACCATTGTAGATACGAAAACAAATGCAAATAAGGCTGGAGGATTGAACCAAATAAACACAAAATATGATTAATATTTCAGGGCTTTG
Source organism: Scilla litardierei (assembly GCA_030789695.1). NCBI lineage: Eukaryota > Viridiplantae > Streptophyta > Magnoliopsida > Asparagales > Asparagaceae > Scilla > Scilla litardierei. The sequence goes on along the minus strand of CM061139.1, from coordinate 93,584,689 downwards.
CCAATTGTGACACAGTTGCACTAATTAGTGCTCCACAACCAACAATGAACTCTAATGTTTAACAAAGAAGATGTAATTAATCTTGAAACAAAGAGAAACACAAATAATTCAACTTTCGATCATAAATTAGACCACAGAAAAGAGTTGTATGGAGTGAACTTACTTGTGACCGAATCCCTTTCGATCATTAGCTCCAATATCTCTTTCTTGTGATCGAAAACATTTATTGTAACTGAATCCATTTCGATCATTAGCTTCAATGGCTCCCTCCCCACCGTTCTGTCGAGAATATCTTGAACCAAATGGAATATATTGGCATGTGTACATCATCATCGGTTTTCTCCTATAAAATCCGAATGGAATACACTAAAGCATCAATTATTTAGATGGAAAAAACACCATGCATCACCAAATTAGGCATGACATAAACATCGATGGCAGCTGCAACCACAAAAACCCAATGCATGGTACCTATAGCATATCCCAACACGACCAAAAATAAGCCATAAAACTTTACCTGAAGAATTTCCACTCTGAAATATACACAACAAAATATATCAAATACACCCCATTAATCGACAAATTTCTCTAATAGTATGAACCACATGGCATCAAACATGATATAACTCAATAGAAGAATGTAGTACTAATGTCTCCTCGATTGATGTTAGGGAGTGGTTATGAATAAATGGGTAATATTCATAATTAATTTTGGAAATATTTGCAAACTTAGCCGTATGATGCCTAAATTGAGAAATACAATTCGGTGTTTCTGATCTGGAACATTTTGAAATGCATAAAATGAAAATTACGATCAATAGATTTGAAAATTTTCTCCAGATTTATTTGAAAGCTTCCTTCTACGAATAGGGTCTTACTTACTGTGGTAAACTGGCTTCTGTGTGTTAAATACATGCAAGAAATCATCCAAATATCCACCACATTTCATCATTGCCTTTAAGCAGAGGAATGATCCTTCACAAAGCATACTTTGTCAAAGACATAAAAAAATGAAAGATAACAATAAAAAATAATCCTCAAATGCACTGCAAGAAACACTTGCACAAAAAAATTTTCTTCACAATAAAGATGACAAAATTTGCATAATACAGGAAAAGATAACACAAAAACATCAACAAAAGATAACACTAAAACATCAACAATAATGCTCAGCTTTAGCATACAACTTCAAGGATACATGAAAAGATAGCATACAGAAAAATAAACATAAAAACATTCACATTAATGCTCAACTTCACATGATATTCAGAAATCGATAGGAATGACATCTAGTATCATCAACTGTTGTTTCTTCCAATGAACTGTTCTTGAGACTGGCCGATATAAGATTGGTCACGCATAAATTTCTGTAAAGGGTAAAGCAGTTAGATACATGTGAAAAAAAATCAATTTCCACATTAGGCAATTTTCAGTATGATTCTTCTTTTTCAGTTATTGTGCAGATCGTTTTTGATAGGATGCAATTGGACAAATTCCTAAAGATCACTGAAAAAAGTTTTGTGTGATACTCCATAAATTTTAAAGGAATAGACTTCTACAGATATTTGCATATTAGTATATTTTTGATTTCGTAGGTATATATCTTGCATAGTACTTGTGAGGCAGTTAAAGGAATACTCTATCCATTATTGGGCCTTCCTTCATAAATGTTTATCTCACTTTGTACAAATAATAATCAGTTGAGGTGGCTAGAAGTTCTTGGATTGCTCTTGTTGTGGTTCTTTGTGTTTAAACCCAAAAAGATGGTGGGCTATGTTGAACAGACACAGACATGTCAACACGGACATGACACACAAATAGTCAGCAAATTCTTAAAAATACATAGGATACAAATTTCTAACACACGGATCCACACATGCCTAACACAACACATTCACAATTGAAGTGTCAACGCTACATGGTTAAGTAGGTATGGTGCTTGGATCTGTGGTGTAGTAGCCATCTATGTACATACATGGGGCAAACAACAATGTTCAAATTAAACAATGAAAGATGCTGCCTCTTTGTTAGGGAAATCAACCTTGTAGGGGAAGTATTTTCAATGAAGGACTGACTATATTAGGGTAACTATTGATTGTTATAACGTGGATACATTTGTGTTCCAAGTTTTTGTTTCATTTAGCTATTATGCCCTATGAATCCATGTATAGATAAATAACATGAACTCGCATTCACAAAATTTCTGCAATTGTCATTTATCCAGAACGTATGGGTATCGTGGAATTTCCAGAATTCACATATTCCACACACATACAGTATTTCTGTATCATGTACCCCAATGGAAATTAGCATTCATCCACACACAGGTGCAGTTTCGATAATATTTTAAGATGCAAATGCATGTTTGCGGTCCATCTTGAGTTTATTTCCTCAACTATCCAAAAAATCATATCCCATTAGTTTATTTCCTCAATAACCCTAGCAAGTCCATGCTATGTTATCAAATACACATCCATGGAATGGAGATTGGCCATCTTGATATTCGATTTCGAAAGATCTTCCTTGTTAGTAACTTACTATACCAAATCAAAAGTTTACATCACATAATCAGGTTTCATGTCACTTGGAGCCTAGGACTGATTTCATAGTGACCAACAAATCAATAAAATGAAACACACATGGATTTAAAATCTGCGAAATTTAACAATGTACCTTTTTATAGTTGCAAGAACAAATCTGCAACTTATTTTGCTCTGGATCCTCTATAAAGAACCAAAAATCTGTGAAGCACCCAATGTAACAATTAAAATTTGTGAAATTTAACCATGTAATAAACTCCAGAAATAGGGGACTATTAACCCAGCTTCAATTTCTTAAAAGCCCTTTGATGGACTGTACAAAATTTGTAATTATGAAGCTAGTTGTATCATGAATGGGCTTCTTTGCATGCATCATGGATATCATGATTCAAGAAACTATTTACAAAAAACAACCAGCTAACAGACTCACCCAAATTGCTCAAATGCTCAATGGGGGTCTCTCCATTCATCAAAATTAGGAATATTTTGTTTTTCTTTTTCATAAAAAAGAGAGAACAAATCTATTAGTCCAAATCTGAAGTCATTAAAAAAATCAAATTCACAGAAGAGAAAAATGAAAGAAAATAATATTACTTAAATAGTTATTTTCATACATGCATGGCCGAGTGATCAAAGATACCAAAATTCATATTCATTCTTTTTACCCTTTACTTCGCTTCACCAGTATGTATTTTTGTTGATAATTAAAATCCAAATTCACTTTCATTATTTTCTATGGGAGAATACAATCACAGAATTTTTGTTAGTTGTGATAAAAGATGTGTGGAACCTGTTGTGTGGAACATGTTGATATCAGTTCACAGCGTTACAATGGGTCAGTTGAGCTCAGATCAAAGAATACCAAAGATAATCAAGCCAGTAAGGTGGAGAAAACTCATTCCTTAACTCGGGATGTGAAACCATTACTAATGGCTTTTCCAGATAATGCAGATGTGAGTGTTGGTGCTTCTAAACTAATACATGTAGCTGTGAGTGTTGGTGCTTCTAAACCAATACCTGTAGATGTGAGTGTTGATGTGCCTACACATAAACCAGCACACGATGTTGTAGCCAAAGGGGTGGAAACCACCGATTCTACTTCTTCAGATAAAGGACACAATGTTGAAATTAAAGAAGGAATTCTCAAAATGATCTGGACAACTTTGTTTGGCCGTAGGAGTGGTCACCTGGCTCCCATTGATAAGAATGATGCTATGTCTGATAAGGCATGTACTTCAAGTGAACAGTCTATAAAAAGTGATGCACATAAGAAATTAGATTCGGAAGAGAAAGCTACACTGTTGAAGGTCAATTCTTCATACATGCCAAGTTCTTCAGAAAGCAACATAAACGTTATCGCATCCGGTTTCAATTAAAATGCACTTACATTCTTGGCCTAAAAGAAAATCTGGGAAAACTATAATTATTAATTGCATGATTATCTCATCCACATGCTGGTTTCAAAAAAGAACCATCATTTGCGCATGTTTCATTCAAAAGTTATCAAGATGCAAAACTTAAGGATATAGTTTTCTTAAGAAACAGGACAGGAGATCCCCTATGCATCAAGAAGCAATTCTAGCAATGTTGAAGTTTAATGATTTACCCCAAAAAATATGTTAGTCGATATCATTTACCAGAAGTTATCATGTAAAGAACTCTACTATAACTAAAACTACTACCATAAATAAAAGGAGAAAATTATAAGAATTATTTAGGATTGTTCAATGCATAATAGAAATTCTCAATTTATTCAGAGTTTGCATGATTCAACAAAAATGCAATTACAGTCTTGAACTAAAAGAAAATATGAGGAAACTAAAATTATTAATTGCAAAGTTATCGCATCCTGTCAATTAAGCCGCACATGCTCGATTAAAAAGGATCTATCATGTGCTTATGTTTCATTCAGAAGTTATCAAGATGCAAAACTTAAGGATCCAGTTTTCTTAAGAAACAGGACAGGAGAGTATAAATGGCTACAAAATATTTTTGCAATATTAGGATCTGATCTTTTTCCTGCTTTTTTTCATCTTCTATTTATCTTTAGTTGATTACAAATTGATGTTGAGTCAAGTACTCTTAAAGTATATCAACACACATCCAGTACCAAGTATGGAAGTATCTATTTTCATTCAATATAAAGTATAGAAGTATCTATTTTCATTCAATATAAGTATGTCTCCTCTGTGCAATATATTTAACTTCTGGAAAGTATCTACATGTCACTACATATCACTACATATCAGTATCAAGGACTGTTTGGGATTAGCAAAAGGAAACGGAAAAAAGGGACTACATAACATTTTAAATCTGTTGATAATTTACATGAACTTAACATTTGAGTTTCATATAGGATAATTATCATGTAAATGTTAATCCACGTGTTGCATGTTAAATCAACAGGGTAATTATTTACATGTTGCATGTTAAATTAACAACATAATAGTGCAAAGTTAATGTTGCATGTTGATAATTATAAACTGAACTCAAATGTTCATAATTTACATGATAATTTACATGTTAAATGCAATATTTTAATCATCCTATACAAAATATTACATTTATATGAACTCAAATTTTTTGAACATGATAATTTACATGAACTGAGAAATATTTAATTTAACAGGCCACATGTAAAGAACAGACCAAAAAACACCCTGACCAAAAAATACATTAACTTTAAACACAAAAACACATTAACTTCAGTTAATAATACCAATCTGTGCCTGAGGGTGTTTTACAGGTTATGAAACACACATTTATGAAACACAAAAGTAGCAAATTAAAACAAAAATATAGAGAATAACACCTGCAGGTTATGAAACACAATGTACACTCAACAAATGATCAACAAACACCTTACACCTTAATTTTAACTGATAGAAAAAATACAACAAACGCCTTACGTGCTCAACTAATAACGAACAGACCAAAAAATGCCATAACCAACAAATAATTGTGTGGTGTGTGCTTGAGAGAGAATTTTTAATGGTGGGTTGTGTACTCACCTACTTTTTAGCTTTTCAGCCTTGCAAAACATTGTGTTTGTGAGAGAATGTTGACTTTTTAGCTTTTTGCCTTGTTTTCCCTATTTGCCCTGCAAAACACTTCTTTTGAGAGAGAATGTTGGTGGGGGTTTAAGAGAGAATCATTGTAAGTTTGAGAGTACACCAGAGAGAATTTGAGATTAACCCACCTGTAAGTTTGATAGAATCCACTTTCTAAATCATCTGCAAGCTTCCAATTCTAAATTTTCTCTTATTTTCTATTCTCTTATTTTTCAATCAACTTTCTAAACCTAATGCAATCATAGCAAAATAGCTTTCACTGGTGATATATGCAGCAAATGGTTTCACACTTCATGGCCTAACATTTCTTTTGTGTTATTGAACAATGACCTCTCTCAAGCTGAGTTAGGATTAAATGCAAAATTTGGTATGCAAATGGAAATACATACTGCAAGCTTACATGGAATCCTAGGATATTAGAGATATTATTTTCTCTGATATCTGAAAGCTTCCAATTCTAAAATTTCTGATATTTTTATATACTGCAATCTTACATGCAATATACTGGGATAATATGTATGGCTGAGAAAATAATGCTAGCTTACATGCAATCTTACACGAATCTGCAATATCAGAGAAGTATGGAATAGCAAGTTTGCATTATATTCCAACCTGCAAGCTTACATGCAATCCTAGAATATAATGCAAGCTCTATACACAATGGATATGCATACAGGAAAAGCTCTATTCGAAACCATTGGATATGCATAGAGGAACACCTCTATACACAATGGCATACAGGAACACATCTATACAAATTTTTAATGAAGAATAAATAACAGGGAACGCTATTTTCCCCAAAACCTGGAGAAATATAAGTTGCAATCGTATGATAAAATCTTATACTTGCAACTTTTAATGAACAATAAATAGGAACTGCTAACTACAGTATGCTCAAAAGAAGCAATATAAAAAATATAGGGGAGGAAATTTAAAAACTCATTTGATTTCTAAGATCAGGAAGCAATATCAAAAAATTTGAGGGAGCCAAAAAATCATGCTTTGATGATCTGAAATGAAACAATGCACTTGGTTTCTGAGCTGTGGGCTGAGGGAGGGTAGAGAGAGATGGCTGATGTCTTGAAGGAGCTTTCCCTCCATATTTTTATTTTCCCATCAGTTGATTAGCTCTCCTCAAGCTCATTCGTGTAAGCCTATTCACATAAACAACAGAAGGGATGGGGAAATCAAATGAATTCTTAGCAGCTCTTAAAACAAAAGGAAAGCATAATTAAAAATTAAATATACCTACTTTCTTCAGGACAATATACCTGATCATTTCCCTTTCATGTGCATCCATGTGAAACTGCAACTGCACCTACTTCCTTTGCAACATCAACCATTGCCTATTATTCACATTAAACATATTAAGACTTTTAGTTCTCACTTTCAGGATGGGAGTTAAGATATTTGACAGAGAAATTAATAATTTATGCAAAGAACTGAATCTGCACATTCAAAATGATGATGGTCTCTATGCACACCTTATGGAAGGTAATGTCCTCATTGTTCCCTAGACAACCAAATGGATTACACACCATATTCAAACTGGAATCCATAAAAATCCATTGATAGCAACCATCAGAATGCAGAATGAACAAAATGTGTTCGAATTTAACAAAATTTGGACGCAACAACGATGCCAACAAAAAAGGAGAAAAAACGCAAATTATTAGTTCCCCTATCAAACTCTATACGAAGGAAGCCCCAATTTACAGTTTACCTGTATAATCATTAAAATGCATGAATGTTTCATCAAAATACTTGTTTACTGGATGCAATCACAATGGTTTTGAAAACCAAGTGAACTTTTTTATATTTGTTTAGATACTTGTTTAAACAAATATATTGGATGTAATCACAATGGATATGCAATGGTCTAGATACTTTTTTAAAAAGGAAGTTTCAGTAATGCGTACACATATTTTATAATCAAATTTTTAAAAATTATGCAAATAGAAATTGCATACTGAACAAATTTGTGGCAGTCGCAGTAATGCATATGCAATCTAATTTTTCAAATATGCAATCTAATTCAAATATGCATTCTAATTTTATTATTGAACAAACTCAATGAAAAAAATACAAATATGCCATATTGAGAAACTGAATGTAATACATACTGAACGAAATTATTCAAATATGCAATCCAATTTTAAAAAGAAAGTTGCAGTATTTGGCAGAATTTGTAATATGCAATGCAATTCAATTATGCAGTTGAGTTTCTCAATATGTCAGAATTTGTGGACTCTTGAGAGTCACACTGAATGAACCATGCCCTTCGCTCTTCTCATCATGAACCACAACCTTGCAAAACATGATTGTCCCAAATTTTTGTTCTATCAATAGAGTCGCTTAAGAGCTGCAATAAGCGTACATAAATCAGAATATTTCAACACACAAAAGAGGCAAAAAAAACAAAACAAAACTTAATTTGAAATTGCATTTAAAGCAACAAATTTGAGAGAAAAGAACATGTAAACACAAATTCTTCACGTTTGTCTTCACAAGAGGTTTCCAATCCCATTGTTCCTTGCATCTAGATCTCGATGCGACCACAAAGAGAACATCAAGGGACTATGATTTAACTTCTCAAGAGCCATTGAGGCTAAACAAAATACATAACAAAAAGACCAACAAACCACATAATAATGAAAACAAATTTAACTCTCCAAACATACATCCCTGCATGCCATGGGGTCAAGCTTAACTCTCTAATCTTTCATTGGTGCTCCAAGGACCACATGAACTCAAACCATAATCAATAAAAGAAAATGAAAACAAAAAAACAAAGCCAAAGGAAAATAGAGAAAACTCATAAACTGATTTGCTTAGTAGCAGCCATGCCTTGTCATGCAGTTTAAGGGCTTTGTTAGGTTAAACATCAAACACGTTCTGTGCATGAAAATGTAAGACCTGGACATTTCTTCAGTTCTTTAAAGGTCTCCTCAAATTGATCTGACTGGTCACTCGGCATCACAGTAGATTCCTCCAAAGGTGCTAACTTTAAAAACATGTAGCCGAGTAAGATAACTTTCTGGTAATATCAGCAAAAAGTAGAACGAATAAGCCCTAGATCGAGCGAAGCAGCCAATTACCTCTTATCGATGCTTCTTGATCCATCGTCCCTCCTGAATTTGTGCAAGATGCTCAAGAATCGAGTCTCAGAATGCTTCTCGCTGCCATCGAGAGCGAGCGAGGGTGGGAGAAGGAGAGAGGGGAAGAGTTGGGAGACTGAGAGTAAATGACAGGTTTCTGAAGTTTGGGCAGGGCGTTCCTCTTCAGGCTCTCCGCCATGATCTTCCCCCTCTCTTTGAATGGTCGTAAGGATGAGGGGCTGAGGCAGAGAGATGAGTTCCCCCCCAAAATTTCGAGCTACCGCCAATTTTATCGATCTATGTGAGGTCTCTGTGCCCAACACACCTAGGAAAGCGTGTGCAGTTCAAATTGTTGATGACTGGGATATTCTTGATGACTGGGACAAACAAACTTATGACTGGACTTATGACTGGGACAAAATTCAAAAAAGGTCATGTTTTATAGAATAGATATATATATATATATATATTTTTGACAGATAATGGTTAGTCTTTATTGATATCAAAATATACATCATTCCTAGGCAAGTGAGCAGCAATCATAATAAAGGAGAGGGGATAGGGCACTAGCGCCGTCACCCTCTACCAAATATTAGTAACTACCTCCACTTGTTAGAAATGAGTATCAAAGTATAGTACAACAAGAGCTACAAACTAAGAAAAAAGTTCAAAATTATAAATTGTGATGTCCGCGTTTCACGGAGGGGGCTTCCCTAGCGATCCTGGCGATCGCGACGGAGGAATCAACAAGACGGCGTTATCATCAGCGGGCGGGGACTTTCGAAGGCAACAAGACGACGAACGTCGAGAAGGAGGAATCATCAAGTCGACGGTCAGATCTGTGGGTGTGGACTCTCGAAACCATCTTGGCGATCGTGGAGGAATCAGCAAGGCGGCTGGATCCACAGCGGGAGGAGATGGGCCAGGCGGCCACAGCACCTTGCGAGAAGTAGAGCAAAAATGGATTCTATCAGGCGGAAATGGGGATTTAGGCGCTGGAGGCTCTGGCGTCATCTCAACGGGAGGTAAAGATCTAGATCATCCCATCCCGAATATCTCAATTCCTGTGGCTGAGGGTAAAGAGGAGTGGATAGAGGTGAAGAGGAGAAAGAAAGTTCAATTTGCAGATCACCAGGGGGGTCTCAATAGCAAAAGTGGGAGAGGGTTTCCTTATAATAGGGATCTAAAATTTCATCGTATTAATGGACGGGTTGACATCAAGCAGAATGGGCCTGGAGTACAAGCAAGACGTGGTAATTCTTTGGCTGGCGGGGTGGCACGTAAGGTGCTTGATAAAACACCTTTAAGACCGAATATCCCAATTCGAATTGATACCGTTGTGGCCAAGCAATCGTGGTTGGACATGTGCACTAATAGGAGAACTTATGAGGCATCTATGTCCATGAGTCTTGTTCCACCAAAAATCAGGGAGGACGGATCTATTTGTGCAAGATTGCCGACAGATGTTGTGGCGAGGGGGGCTGAAAAATGGAAACACACTCTAGTAGGTTATGTGCTTGGGGACGTGCCTTACTACGGTCAAATTGTGGCGTGGATGGAGAGATTATGGAAGCTTAAGAATAGAGTCCAAGTTTATAGCAAGGACAATGGATTTTTCTATTTCAAATTTGAATCTGCGGAAGAATGTGAGCGGATTCTCCAGGGTGGTCCCTGGTTATTTGATGGTAGACTGGTGATACTAAAACAATGGAGCATTCACTTGAGTCATGATCAAGATATTCTAACGTCTGTCCCTGTTTGGGTCCAATTGCATGGAGTACCGCTATACATGTGGAATCTGGAGGCTCTAAATATAATTGCTTCAGTGTTGGGCAGCCCCTTGTGTCTCGATAGGGCAACAGCATACAATGAGAGGATTTCTTATGCTCGATGTTTAATTGAGGTTTCGGCAAGTCATCCCCTACCCAAAACTATAGGAGTTGAATTGGATGATGGGAAAATAATCACAATAGAGACAAAGTATGAGGGGGAGCCACCCCGATGTAACCACTGTGTATGTTTTGGACACTCAGCTTCTCAATGCCCGGCAGTCGCCAAGCTCCCTTCAATCCAAGAAGCACAGAAGGAATCGACAAAGTCTGGACATGCTAATGGCGATAAGGTATGTCTTACTAACATTCAAAATCCGGAAGAAATTGGACCAACTATTGAAGAAGGGGAGATGATAAATTCTGGAGAAAGCCAAGCTCCTAGCCCGAATGGAGAATCAGCTCATGACCCTGGGAAGGATGTTCTGGTTGCAGTGCAAGAGCAGGCTGCGGCCATTCCATGTGCTCCTGTACAGTGCTTGAAGAATGATGGAACACCAAAGGCTGTAGAGTGCCTGAATAATGTGGAGTTGCAAACAACTAAACCTGATGAGTTGCAAGCAACTGAAAATCCTGGGGTTGATTTAGTCTCTGCAGCTGACATTGCTACAAAGGAGACTGCTGAAATTGAATTACCATCGTTACTATCGAACAGCCTGGCCAATGAAGATGAAATTGATATTATCCCCGCTAATATTGCTCTGGATAATCCGGAATGGGATGAGGAAGAGGGAGCCTATTTTTGTCAGACGGGTGAGACTCAACAACAGCAAAAAAGGAATGAAGCCCCAACCTTGGCCACTAGAAGGAGCAGCCGGTTGCAAGGTAGCTCCATAGTGCAGAAACATCCTCCCCAATGACTGTGCTTTTTTGGAACGCCAAGGGTTTGAATAATGAGGTACGTAGACGCGACCTACGAGATAGTATAAATCAAATAAGGCCATCCGCCATTGTTATAGTGGAGACTAAGCTAAAGTCTCATATTAATGACAATAACTCTGTGATTCCCAAAAATTGGCTATCACTAGATAATTTTGATTTTGCTTCTGGGGGACGTATTATTATGGGATTTAATCCTTGCATTTGGATACCGAGTTTGAGTTCCAAGTCTGAGCAACATATTACTGCCTTATGCATCAACAAAGGTGGGTTCTCTTGCACAATTACTGGGGTATATGGCCGGAATTCCATGGTGGAGAGGAAAGATCTATGGAAGAGACTGAAGTTGGATGCGCAGACTGCGAACGGGGGGCCCTGGCTTGTCGGTGGTGATTTTAATAGTGTACTTTACACTAAGGATAAATTAGGCGGACGCAAATTGGATGATTGCATGGTCAGGGATTTCAAAGAATGCATTCGTGTCTGTCTTCTACAAAATCTCAAGAGCACGGGAAATCAACTGAGTTGGTGTAATAATCGCTCTGGGAATGCTAGGATTGCTGCTCAACTGGACCGCGTATTCTGTAATGCTGGTTGGATCAACATGTTGCCGGATTCTTATTTTGTTTATCTTGACCCAAAGACCAGTGATCATGCTCCAATGGTTGTGTATCTTCACTCTCAGGTACCATCCGAACCTAAGCCGTTTAAATTCTTTAATTATTGGACAAAATGCTCAGGATTTAATGATGTTGTTAAGAGTAGTTGGTCCGGAATTGTGTCTGGCACACCAATGTTTATTATATCACAAAAATTGAAGAATTTAAAGCACCAATTGAGATGTTGGGCGGCAGATCATGCGCCTGGGCACCATATTACGAAGATTCGCAATGAGCTGGCGGCTATTAGGAGCCATCCCTCCCTTCATACGGATGTCATTCTGCAAGAAACTGAGATGAAATTATTAAACGATTTGGCCTCGGCGATGAGTCTTGAGGAGGATATGCTACGCCAAAAAAGTCGTCAAAATTGGTTGGCCCTTGGGGATAGAAACACAAAGTTCTTCTACAATGCAATGAAATCTAGGCATTGTCACAACAACTTGGGACATCTTGTTGATTCGTCTGGCAATCAAAATAAATCTTATGATGCACTGAAGTCTGAAGCACTGGAATTTTTTTCAAGTTTATATAGTCAGAATCATTACCGGAAAAATTTCCCAAGGATTGTTCCAAAGCGCGTACTGACTAGAGAAGCAGTGGCATGGCTTGATAGAAGGATTTCTGACGAGGAGATTAAAACTGCAGTTTTCCAAATAGGTCCAGATAAGGCGCCTGGTCCTAATGGTTTTAATGGGTATTTTTTCCAACAAAACTGGCATCTCATCGGTAAAGAGTTAACTACTGCCATTAAATCCTTCTTTAGCTCTGGGCAATTGTTGCACCAAATAAATCATACTTTTTTAACCCTTGTCCCTAAAAATTCCAATGCCTCAAATTTGGGTGACTACAGGCCAATAGCATGCTGTAATGTGCTTTATAAGATCGTCAGCAAAATATTGTGTAACAGGATTAAAGTTGTGATCCATGAACTGATTTCTCCTAACCAGGCGGCGTTTCTGAAAGGAAGATTGCTTTCTGATTGCTGCCTTCTTGCCCATGAACAAATAAGGGACTTCAGCAACCCCATGGGGGGAAAGGCCTGTCTAAAACTTGATCTGCGGAAAGCTTTTGACAGCGTCAACAGGGATCTGATCTATTATATCCTATACCAGATGGGGTTCTCTGATATCTTCATTGGATGGATTCGTGAGTGTATATCTTCTGCAACTTTTTCAGTAATGGTAAATGGTACTCCGGTGGGCCATTTTGGTGGAAACAGAGGCATCCGTCAAGGTGATCCCCTCTCTCCGTATTTGTTCGTTATTATTATGGAGGTTTTTTCCATACTCATTGAAAAATCTATTAATAGGCGCACTATTGAGCCTATGAGGCGATCTGGTAGCATTTCACATCTATTATTTGCTGATGATTTGCTTGTGTTTTGCCGCGCAAACAAGAAAACATTTACGGGCATCCTAAATCTCCTAAATGAATTTTCTGATTATACGGGCCTTCATGTAAATTGGGAAAAAAGTGCCGCTATCTTTAGTAAGGGAGTAAAGGCAAAAAATGAGCTCGCTAATCTTTTGGGCATTAGACTGGCTACTACAATTACAACCTATCTGGGGTTACCTCTCTCTTCAAAATACCCAAAATCACCAATGTTCGGCAGATTAGTTGATAAATGCAAAAAGCGGTTAATGGGGTGGTCTTCCACTGCACTATCTATAGCGGGTCGAATTGAGCTGGTAAGATCCGTTATCTACGGCATTGTGGCATTTTGGATGCAAGCTTTTCATGTTCCTCGCACTATTTTGCGTACTATTACATCGGCTTGTAGGAGATTTATTTGGGGTAATTCAAGAGCTTGGTCTTGGAAAGACATGTGCACTCCAAAATCTGAGGGAGGAATTGGCATCAGATTGTTGGAGGATTTAAATGTGGCGGCTAGTATTAGACTAACCTGGAGATACCTTACATCAGGAGGACTGTGGGCGGCAAATATGAGGAAAAGATATGGGGGATGCGGTGGGTTTTCTGCTGCGAAGGGGCTGGTTACTCAATCTGGTACATGGAAGCATATGTTAAACTGTAGAAGTTACTCTCAAAAGCTTATAAGACTGAAGGTGAGGGATGGCAAATCCACTCTTTTTTGGCAGGATAACTGGCTAGATTGTGGGCCTCTTAAATTCATATATGAAGTGCCTGAGCATGCCTCTATGAAGAAGGTAAGTGATTATTGGGATTCGGATAATTGGATTGATGATCCGGCTATCACTGAAATCCGGCCTATTCTCAACAAGATCAAATTACATTTTGGAGCTGACCGGTGGGAGTGGGCGCCAGGAAAGGAGTTTCTTTTCAGACAAGCTTGGGAAGGGGTTAGACATAGAGGTACTCCATTCCCTTTTCATAAATTAATTTGGTTTCCTAATCACATTCCAAAGATGTCCCTTACTCTGCTTAGAGCCTTTAAGGATAAACTGCTGACCAGATCTAAGATGAGAAGTTGGGGGCTTGATACACCGCCTCAATGCATCCTTTACGAAGGCAATTTCGAAGAAACCGTGGAGCACCTATTTTTTGATTGCTCTTATTCTTGTTACATTCTCCGCCGCGCACTACTTATGCTTAATATTAATGCCCAACTTGCGCCCAGCCTTGTGGAGGTTGGCAAATATTGCCTTGCGCAATATGGAGGAAAATCCGTCCTTAGTGTTTTGTGCAAATCGGTTCTTTCTGCTACTGTATACCATATCTGGCGTGAAAGGAACCGGAGAATTTTTGAGACTGAACATCGCTGTAAGACAACTCTATTTGAGGGGATTGTCGCAGATATCAGGGTGGCTCTAAGGGGCCTAGAGCCCTCTGGGGAAGATGAAGCTAGAGTGTTCGCAAACTGGATTTTCAGAGACAATGGTTAAAATATCAAGTGCGGTTTTGGCAATGTATTGATAGACTCAGGCGTGTATGGGGTTTTGTTTGGCTTTCTGGTGTAGATTTTGATAGGTTGAGGTATCATTTGTAGAGAGTGACGACGCTTGTGTCCTCTCCTCTCTCTCTTGAGACCTATTCCTATTAATCTCTATAATGTAAATTCTGTACATTACATTTCTCAATAAAATTTTCGCTTACCTTTCTATATATATATATATATATATATATGTATGTATATATATATATATATATTGCATTGAATATATTTTACGTAATATATATGAATAGTTGGCTGCTTGTATGTATGTATATTTATGTAGGTATATAGATGTATAAATATAGAACTACGCATGTAAATATTGGATGTGTATACATATGTGTGTATCTTTTCATATAGAGTGAGTGTGTATCGGAATGTTGATATCCTATACATGTTTGGCCTAATATTTGGTATATATATGAAGATGCCTTATAAGCAATGTATAGTTGTATGTATATTTGGGTGCTAACCATTGATTAAGATAAATGTATATGTATATAGTAGTGAATAAGTAGTCTATTAATTGATATGTATTGTCTTGCTCTGTAATGCTTTATGTTATATATTTTTTTTTTTTGAAAAGTAAGCGTTAGTCTTTATTAGAAATCTGTACAACAATACAATATTGGTGGATTTGGGGTTAGGATTTAATAGAGAAAGGAGGGGGCACAAGCGCCGTCACTTCCAACTATCACCCCTAATCACAAATACCACCGCAAAAGTAACAAAACGTACAAAATATCAGCCCAAGTCTTGAAACCCCCAGTTTGACAACAATCTCGCATCTACCCCGTCTTCCGCTTCTATGTCCTTCAGGGCGATCCTGACATCCGCTGAGATATCCTCAAAAAGACTAATTTTTCTTCTGCTAGCATTGTCAAAAATTCTTCTGTTCCTCTCATTCCATATGTGCCACACCATCGCCGATAGAACAGTTTTAGCTAATTGGCTTATAGTACTCCTTCCAGCCCATCGCCTAATGTAATAATCCCCAAGCTCCTTTAGATTATCATAAGCATTATTAGCGGTAACTCCCAGTTTAAGGAGACTGCGGCTCAAGAGGTATTTTGTGTAATCGCAACCAAAATAAAGATGGTCGATACTTTCCTCAATGTCCATCCCACAAAGCACACAGTTGGCGCTGATGTCTAGCCCCCAATTTATGAGGTTATCTTTTGTAAGAAGTTTCCCCTTAAATGCCCTAAGCAAGGTCAACGAAAATTTGGGAATGCAGCGTGTATACCAAACCAGCCGCCAGTACGGGAAGGGCGGACTCTCCTCCCGAACCCCCTGCCATGCTTCCCTGTAGGTGAAGGCGCCCCCATCACGCCATACCCAATTATCCAGTCCAGGTTGAAGTCGCCTCCCATGAAGCACATGCAATATTTGAGCTAAGGCCGGAATGTCCTTCCAATCATTGCCCCTCCAGTAATCGCACACTTTATAATTCTCCTCCCCTGGTGGAATGGTGTATAAATTTTTAAGGGGACCACACGGCAACCAATTGTCATGCCAAAACAGTGTTGATTTGCCATCTTTCACTTCTCGTTTGATGAGCCTTTGAGAATGATTCCTGCAATGGAGAAGGAATTTCCATGTCCCCGATTGGTAAACATCGCTTGACGCCGCAAACTTTATGTTATATATATATATATATATATATATATATATATATATATATATATATATATATATATATATATATATATATATATCAGTTGATATATATTGTAGTAGAGAAGTATGTGTGTGTCGTACGTATGTATGTTAGGTCTATATTCTAGTGTACATCTATATGTTATGTGTATATATAAGTTTGCTGCATGTATGTGATATTAGTGTATGTACGTAGTATAGATGTAGTGGTGTTAGTGTTTCGTGGATGGGAAGACCCTTAGACTTAAACAACCTCAGATTAGACTCTTAGTTTTAGAAAGTCCGTGGACGGACTTTGTTTTTGAGGTGGGTAGAATGTAATATACTATTTCTGTATATACGAGTATAATGTATGTATTTTTGGATGTATTTGTACATATGAAATTTTTGGGTATTTTCATGAATTTTCCATAATTTTCTAATAACTAAATTATTTTAAAATAATTTAGAACATCATTTGAATTATATAAATGAAGTATTTGGATGAAATACTATGTATTAGGATGGTATGGAGTATTAATTCATGTATTCTCATTTATTTAGAAATTAAATTCCTAATTAACCATGCCATGCCACCACCTCCTTACTAGGTGTCATTTAGAGAATGATTTTCACCTAACCCTTTACTAGGTGGCATTAGGAGAATGAACCCCACCTAACTCTAAGCTAGGTGGCTTGTGGAGAGGAAATTAAGGGATGATTCATCCATGGAATCTGATTAGAAGGGGAAAATTTTGAGTAAAGAAAAAAGAAAAAGAGAAATGTTTTGCATGTTTTCATCCTCTTCCCTCTCTCTTTCCTCCTCCCTTGGCTCCACCCTTCCGCCACCCTTTCCCCCACCTCAACCTCCTCTCCTTCCATCTCCAAAATGAAACGAAGAGGAGATCCTCATTACAACCATAAACCACAAAGATCCTCATTTCACCAACAATCTTTGAAGAGGAACTGAAGGATAAGGAGTTGGAGAAGATAGAGCTCAAAGTTCTTCAAGGAGAATAAGGGCCAAAGTATTAAAAGAAGGACCTTGAAGGTAAGGTTCTAACAATCCTAGTTAGATGATAATCTTAGAATGGTGTAGGAAGAGGAATTTCATTCTTAATAGGTTATTCTATGGAAATTTGAATGTTGGTTTTGTTATTATTCTTAGGATTAAATGTTAATGTTAGAATTGTCCAAATAAACTTTGTAGTATGCAAAATTAGATTGTAACATGATTAAATTTGTAGTACCAATGTTCATGCTTAAATTATTAGTGTTAATATTCATGTACAAAAGGGTTCATGCTCAATTTTGTGTTAAAGGGTACCATGTTTAATATATTATGAATGTTGAACCCATGCTTGGATGTTGACATTATACATGTTTAAGCTAGGTGGCTAGTATTAATGTTCATACTAATCAATTATGCTCAAGTATATGTTAAGTTAGTATACTTATACTATCTCTATGTTTAAACTCATGTTCTTAAATTAAGGCAAGTATGCTAACATGCTAATGCCTTGCATTTCTAATGCCATGTTAAATAGTGATAATGTTAGTAAAGTAGAGGTAGTATAGTAATGTTAGTGTAGAAATGTTAGTATAGTAGTGTTTATGTCATGCTATGCTAAATGTCCATGACATGCTAAGTATAGTGATGTTTATGCTATGCTAGTATAGTAATGTTACTATAGCATCACCATGATTTAAATATAACATATTCTTGTCTTGCCATGCCCCCACTTATGTCAATTATACCATGAATCATGTTGTTGTGTAAGGTGGGAATTCATGCTATGCATTTCTTGCTTTATGTCCATATACTAGTTGTTAGTAAGTTCCATGTTAGTAAAAATATGCACATGTCTATATGTCCATGTTCTTTTTGTTTCCACATCAATGAAGGATCTAACTCAAATATTAAAAACCCATATGCCATGTTCAAGTATTGACATACTAATTGTTAGTAATGTCATGCCATTTGTTAGTGTTGACATGCCATATTTTAGGGAGGTCATGTTAATTGCTGGTATTGTTATGTAATCATAAATCCATGCTAATCGTTAATGTTGTCATGATAATTACTAGTGCCATGTTAATTTTCATGCATTAATCATGATCTGAAATTTATATATTCCATATGTAAGTTTCCTCATGCTATATGTTCATGAAAAGATAGTTCCATGTAGTGTGCCATGTGCAATACTAACTAATGGCTGAAACTTGTGTCTCATCATTGGTAGTTCCTTGTATGTTGAATGGATGAAATGTTATAGAAAAATCTGGAAATGAAATGATGAATAAATTATTTATTGGAATGTTGATGTGATGATCGTTGTTTAATCACGATATCGGTGAAAATGATGAGAAATGATAAGGTGTGAATCGGGTAAGCAAGACCGTGTAATGAATGTAATAAATGATGAATTTTTCTATAAATTGAGAGTAAGGAAGAGTGATAAATATCTGGAGCACTCGATACATTCTAAAATGGGTGAGACTCCAGATATGGGTTCAGGGGAAACATGTGTAAAGAGTAGGTCTTAAGGAGCAGACACAGCTGAGGCTTCCACTTGCTCTCCTGAGTGAGGGAGTTGGCTAAGTATGGACATAGCTTGATTCTCACTCGTCCTCCCTTAAGGGGGAGTTGGCTAGAGTTAGAGAGGCCGGTGGTGTACTCGTGATGCACCATTCGGTAATTGTTGGTTTTGTTCGTTTGTCCAGATAAAAACTGAGAATTGTCTCACTCCTGTAAGGGGGAGTTACGAGAGGCCCCTCTAGTGCCAGTGTCGCTGGTTGAGGTATCACTTTTCACCCACCTTGGGTGAAGTCCAGCTCCTTAGGGTCCTACAATTTACTCGGGTTTTCGAATCACACTTATAACTGAAAAGTCCTTGTGAATAATGTTCAAAAGAAAGTTCCTTAATTTATTATCTGTGGATTGTTAATTTATTGTACATCTGTTTCCTTTATGAATATCAGTTGTGTAGTATTTACCTTTACGCTCAATACATGATTGGGATTTCTGCTTATTATTTATGCATTCATTTTGTTGCCATGATTATTACCATTAGCCAGTATCTTGGTTAGATAGTACAGTTTTGAGAATGGTCCTCTACCTAGTATTTTTATAATTCCTACTGGATTACGCATTGACGTGCCCCAGTTACTTTTTCAGGTTTCGGAGCAGTACAGTCAGAGCAGATTTAACTCAGGAATTTACCTAGGGTTCAAGGTAGAATTGGAGCCACAGAGGATGACGTGTACAGTTGGTCTTGCAGAGGTACTCTAAGGAGTGAGTTGTATCAGGCATGAATTTTGTTTGTCTTTTGTGTTATTTTTGGATTTCTCCAGTATTTCCTTTGTACCCCGAAACAGATGATGTATGATGTACGCCTTGTAATAATGTAATAAAATGAATGATTTTTGTTCTTCATACAGTGTGTTTCTATATGTTGTTATTGTGTTGGGCTTGGAGCATCGTCAGTACTTTTCAGCACGTGTGCAGTGGCCTACAGAATTTTCTGTTCTGTGCAGTACTTCTCTTTCCTTTTCTTTCTCTTTCTTCTTCACACCCGTAGCTTCGTGAATACCTGATACGGATTCGTACTTATTGGGTATCCTGGGAGTGGGGCGTGACATATTTCGATCATGGCATACTATTGATTCAAATATATGTTGATGACATTATATTTGGTTCCACTAACTCTTCACTTTGTCAAGAGCTATGCAAGACGAATTTGAGATGAGCCACATGGGAAAGCTCACCTACTTTTTAGGACTCCAAATTCGTCAATTGAAGCAAGGGAACTTCATCCACCAAACAAGTACATGGTGGGATAGATCAAGCGATTTGGGATGTGATCCTCTTCATCCAAGCGTACTCTAATGAGCACTACAACGCATCTTGATAAAGATGAACATGGAACGGATGTTGACATTCGTCAATATCGAGATTTGATAGGTAGCTTACTCTATCTTACCGCAAGTAGGCCCGATATTATGTTTTCAGTATGCTTATGTGTACTATATAAATTTAGACCAAAACAATCACATTTGATTGTGGTTAAACAGATTTTTCATTATTTCAACCAATCACTTGACTATGGATTACTTTATCCTAAGTCGTGCTCTTATAAATTAGTTTCATTTAGTGATGCTGACTTTGCCGGATGTAAATCTGATAGGAAAAGTACTAATGGCACTTATCATTTCTTAGGAAATTGCCTTGTGTCTTGTTATCCAAGAAACAAAATTTGGTATCTTTATCTACAATCGAAGAGGAATAAATTGACGTAGGATTAGGCTATGCACAAGTTCTATGGATGAGACAAACACTCAAATACTATGGTATTGAGTGTGGAACATGTCCAATCATGGTTGATAACCAAATTTCTATTTGTCTATCCAAGAACCTGGTACAACACTCCCGTACCAAACATATTGATGTTAGACATCATTTTATTAATGATCATGTCCTCAAGAAGGATGTTTGTCTAGAGTACATCGACACCCAAAACCAAATTGCCGTTATTTTCACCAAACCTCTCAAAGAAGACTCTTTTATGAGGCTTAGGAGAGAACTGGGTATTATGGGTGAATCTGAACTCTAGAAGATCATTTTCATATTTGAGTAGTATATTTCATTTCACACTATGATATGCTCATGCCATAAGTCAATCTCTTTTGGATATATATATCTCTCATTTTTTATTTTAAGTATTTATCTCATGAGATATATATGTTTCCTATGATACTCTTGAGCATTATGTATTTGATTTGAATGAATATAATATATGATGATTGTATATGTGATTTGCATTAATGAACGCTTATTTAAGACGATTGTTTCTATCGTTTAGCTTGAGAACCACTATAGAAATTCTCTTAGGTTCAACAAAAGCTTTCAGATAGAAGTTAGACGCCTGGTGTAGTCGAACCAGACGTCTAATCGTATCAGATATATCTGTCTCTCAGAATTTTTCCTCTGACCAGACGTCAGATACTGACCTACCAGACATCTGAACCGATTTTCAAATGCCTAGACATTGTTCTACAGACGCCTGATAATAGTTTTGTCAGGCTATCAAAATTTCCAGAGAGTTTGTCAAACATCTGATCTAGACATACCAGACGCCTTGATAGTCTGGCAGACGACCAATTGGTCTGCTACAGACGATGATCATCACATCGTATAATTTTCATCTTATATACTCTTTCGACGAGATGTCTGATGGTCTTGATCTAGACGCTTGGCTCAGTATAATCTTATACATCTGTTACTCACCAAATGACTGGATACTTCTCTCCAGACGTCTGTCGAAGGTTTTTAAGTCAGATCATCTTTTGATCCAACGACTGAGATGTTTCAACCAACCGATATAAAGCATCAATTCGACTTAATTAGGGTATAAGATATATCATTCCTTCGTCAGACCCTTCATCAGACCCTTCGTCAGACCCTATCATCGTCGATCATCTATCATTTCTCTCCATCTCCAATGGCTCCTAAGAATCCCATAGGCAAACGAAAGGCTCGGTCTCCATCTCTTCCACCCGTACATCAACTGATTGTACCCAGGAGAAACTGTACAAAGAGGACCATCCCTCTTGAGGCATCGCATCAAATAGTTCTTACCACGCATCGTTCTCGAGATCAACCCTCATCATCTAAACAACCATAGTCGTCAGATCCGCATCTGCCTCAGACGGCACTTCTTCTTCCGATCTACCGTCACCAAGAATTTCAGACTTGATTTGTCAATCTTCTGTCTGCAAAATTTAACCCAGAGAGATACATCACTTTCTCCCATTTCTGTGGTCTATCAGATATTTTTCGGTGTGCTGGGTTGTTGGAAATTTGGCCAGACACCCAGACCACATTCTACTATCCAAATCACGTTCGATTGTTTTACGCCAATCGTGTGAGGGACGAGATCAGTCGCCTCGACATCATGGTTCAGGGTGTCCTTATTGTGCTCATGGTAGAATTATTGGGAGAAATTCTTCATATCCCATCCACTGGAAAAAAACTTGAAGACATTGTCATTGACATGTTGAACCACAACATTCTGTCACAAATCTACTCAGTGGTTCCTGATCACCTCTTACCTTCCCTCAAGCCCAGTGACCTCCGATATCTTGGGTGGATAACCAATCTCATTCTGAAGTCAAATTTAATTCCTAAGACCGGCTCATTCGATTACATTTCTGAGGAGTATCACAAGCACTTTATGCTCTTTTTGGAGGGATTCGGGTGAACTGGGCTCAAGTCATACTTGACAGGATGTTATCCTCTCCTCAGCTCATCTACCCCACCAGGCTGATTCATGTGTTCACTCACTTTCGGATTTCAATCCTTCCCAGTGAGCATACTCGCCCAGGGGCCCCTATCAATGTCACCCTTGAGAAGAAATCCAAGGCTGCTTTGAAAGTTGCAGCATCTAAAGCTGCTGGCATTTCCAGTTCTGTTGGTCCATCTTCGTTTGCTACCGACTTTCTGAGTCATCTCCTCCTCATCTTGCAGCTACTGATAGTCAATCCTCATCCACTCACCCTCTTCCATCAGAGGAGTTTCTTGATATCCTCAAGGCTCAACTTCATAGCCTTGGAGATGGGTTTTCTACTATGACATCTACGCTGACATCTAGGTTTGATTCATTTAGCAAAGAGTTGAATGAGCTTACCTCTTCATCTCGTCAGGCCAGGAATCGTATGGCCAAGATGCAGAAAAACCATGACAGTCTGACGAATCACATTGAGGTCATGCATCAGGAACAATATGGTTTCAAGGATACGATGTCCAATGTGTCTCCATTATTCATTCTCAATTGAAAAGGATGGAGATTCAGGAAAAGACGATTAAGGTTCTGACTCTCCTTGTTCAAAATATTGTTGCTAATCTTGAGGGCAGGTTCCCACACCTCTTAGCTTGGTACCTGACGTTAAGCAAGCACATGCAGAGTCTTCTGGACCTCCCACATCTTGTCCTTCTCCACCTTAACCTTGATGCATCTTAAGTTATTTATAGTTGATTGAGTACTAGCCTATATGGCATGATGTCTGTATGAGTTTTGATGAAGCTATTGTATCTCTGACATCATTATATATTAATAAAAGTTTGATGCTTATTGAAAATGTACCATTGTATTGCTAATTATTCTATATATGTGAACTTTCAATATGAATGTTGAATACTCATCTCCTTATGTGTTATGATGCTTCAAGCTTAGAGAAATGGTTAAGTGAGAACACCTTCACTTATGGCTTTTGGATCATTTTTTTCCATCACATAGTTGTATTCTATTATAGCACTAAATGTTGTTTTTCTATTCCTCCCATCCTTTTAGATTATAACAAAGGGGAAGAGATATAACCATAGGGAAAGCTTGCTTGGAGTATTTTTGTCGTACTCTTAAGATTTTGAGATTTTGATATTTCTCTCAAATGCATTATAAAGGGGAAGAGAGAGTGTGTATGACCATAGGTGAATTTGAAATTGTCGTACGATTCAGGGAGAGTTTTTGAAATTCAAACTTCACTTTATTCTTAAAGTTGATTTCAATTAAGTTGATTGACTTGATCTCCTTATTCATGCTTAAACTATCTCTATGTGTATCACCATATGCTTCATGCTTTGTGTATTCATACATGTTGATGGCTTTAATGAATAATACACACAACTCATGTGATACACATATCATAACTAGCATTGATGATCCATTATTCATATGATTATTTGGACTAAAATATTTTGCATCAATACAGGGGGAGTAAGTATTTTTATATTCAAGTACAATTATTGATTATGGTTATGATTATTTGTCATCATCAAAAGGAGGGATAATGTTGAATATTGGTTTTCCCAATGTGGTTTTGATGATAAACAAACATAATCAATTGTGACTAATCCCCATGTTTTGTAGTTAATGAAAGCATCGTCAATATAGACAAAGTCACATCAAATAAAGATGATGACTCGGATCATTGATGCAAGGACATCAATCAATGAAGCATGGAAATCAAGGAGTGAACGCAAGGAAATCAAAGTGTTGGACTCAAAAAAAAATCAAATGGAAGTCTTCAAAGAATTCAATAGGAAGTGAAGAGGATAAAATATGTATTTCTTTCTTTCTTTACTTCTTAGTTGAATTAACATGTTAAGCCTTGAATATACTTGATAGAATATCACTCATAACACTCACAACACTCTAGATCATATATCATTGAGTGTCGTAGGGTTAGAACTTGCATAAACTCGAAATTGAGTTTTTAAGCATACCCAGACGTCTGGTAGTCGATCTCCAGACGCCTAATGCTCATGCATATTCAGTTATCCAAAATCCTATCCAATATAGACGCCTGAAGTTCTCATTCCAGACGTCTTAACATTGTGTCAGGAGCCTGGATGAAAAACTCCATATGTCTGATTAATTCTAAACGAACTTCCAGTATCTTGGTCACTGCTAACTGACAGAAATCAGACGCCTGATGTTATGTTCCTGGACATATACCATTTGTATCAGACGCCTTGATGATATACATCAAACGTCTGGTTAACTAAGAACCATATTTCCAGTAACTTAAACTCTGTAGTCAAGTCTTCATTAAGGCATCTGAAGATATATTTCTAGGCGTTTATATAGTCAACAGATGCCTGGATGATAAACATCAGACATCTGGGTATTCGGACCAATATATTCCAAGTGACTATGTATCTCTCTGTCTAAATAATCAGACGTCTGTCGCTTTAGAGCCAAACGAATGTACAGTGGACCAGACGTCTGGGAAGTATTCTTCAGATGTCTACCAAGTGTCTGTTAGCCTGCATTTATGACCAAGTCATAACAATACAGCAGCCGTCTAGTCGTTCTACTTCAGGCGACTGGTGACTATGAGTTCTGCATGTTAATAGCCGTTTCTAGCATTTAATGCTTGGGATTTTTAACATAATTTGGACAGAATTTGGTGCACTATTTAAATGGCTTTGATGTCTTGACTTGAGAAGTTAGCTAAGCTATTAAGGCTGCATTCAATACACTCTCAAGTGAATTCAAGTCATCAATTCTTCACTAGAGCATTAAAGAGCATTCAAATCCATTCAAGCTCAAGCTCTAAGTTTCAACTTGTCTCCAAAACTTTCAAGATCAAGCTTCTAGCATTCATTGCTAATGTTCTTGAGACAGTAGTAAGTGCTCATACTCTCATCATTTAGAGCACATCACAAACTCCTCATTACCTCATTCTAAAGAGTATTATTCAAGGCATAGGTTGTGGAAATTGTTTCATATTTCGGTTCTAATTTTCTCTTGATACTTGAGAAGCTCCTCTCGATTGTGAGAGTAATCCATCTCGGTTTATGGGAAGTGGAAGGAAGTGTATTGGTTTTTCACTTATCAGGTTTTGGCAAGCGAGTATTAATGGATCACTAATCATTAGCGAGTTTGCTAGTGGGTTGCTGGAGTAGGATTCAGAGGAGTCGGGGAGACTCTATAGTGAATCCGAACCGGGGTATATCCTTTGTTTGCACTTGCTTTTCTGTGATTGTTGCTCTCTGTTTCTATTTCCACACTAAGGTTGCATAAGGGATAGTTAATTTGGCATAATTTCCTTGTTATTGTTATACAGCACTATTCACCCCCTCTAATGTTTTATCCATATAGTTTCATATCCTACAAAACATGCCTGCCACCATGGTTTTGGAGGAGTGACTTTGACATTGCCAACTCAGGAGAGACTTAGACCATACCATATGCCCTCGTGATTTTCGCCTTCGCAAGTGGAGGATTGGAGTTGATTTCCACTAACCTACTCCTATCGAAAGGACTTATTCGGGTTTATCTATACAAGGATGTGTATGTTAGACCCGACGTCATGAGGAGAGTAGTGTCTTAGTCTGCTACCACGTTAGGTAGACATTGTGTACGTGCTGGAATTGACCCCTAACCTTGTTGTATGCATGATTCGTGCGCGTGAGTGGTTCAAGAGTGTGATGCTCAAACTTTCCTACCAGATTCCTCTCCATTCTTCATTTCTAGTCTTGCTCAGGGACGAGCAAGAGTTTAGCAAGGGGAAATTTGTTAGGTGTAGTTTATACACCTTTTTCCGCCCTTTTTCCCTGTGTTTTCCCTCTTTATTTCATAGTCACCTTTCTTTTTATCGCTTTTTATTATCTTTTGCCACTTTGATACCTGGGGTATGCTTTTCTCCATGTTGCAAGTGTTCGTGCCTAAACGATGTATTTTAGGTGATATTGAGGCCAAAGGAAAGAAGTCGAGGACAGAAAGGAGCATGGTCAAACTTGGAGGCCAAGAGGAGGAGAAGGAGGTGTGACACGGCCATGCTGATACACGCATGTGCGAGTCAATGCACCAGCTGTAGGGAGAGATTGAAATTTAGTGGCACGGCCATGCTACACTGCAATGCTGGAATTATTTCAGTACGAGGACTGACAACACGGTCGTGCAACACGACCATGTCATTTTAGGGCAGCTGGAGTAGCTGGAGTCGCAAAAGGTTGGATGACACGGCCGTGTCGATTAGGGGCACGTCCATGTGGATCGATGGCGGCACAGAGTTGACCTAGGTTTTTAGGCGGCACAGCTGTGCGCAAGGTATTCTATTTAAGGAAAGTTGGATAACGAACTAAACAAGCTTTTTACTATTGAGAACTTTTTGTGGGCATTTTAAGAGGGTTTTTACTGGAGCTTTTTGCTGGTTAATTTCCTTGGTTGTTTTGTAAGACTTTTTCTTTAATATTTGCTCTAATTAGTGCTTGCCTTTAATCCTATTGCATTTGTGATTGTTGTGATTGCCATTTCTAGCTCATTCTCTACTTTGCTTACTATGTTTATCATTGCATTGATTTCATCTCTTACAACCATGATTAGTGAGTAGTCTCTTAAGCTAGGCTATGTAGAGCCCTATTGTATGGATTGAGCACGATGGATCGCCCCAAATATCGATCCAAATAAGGTTGTAGTCTAGGAATAAGATTGGATGACAAGCCCAGTTCAATCCCATTATGGTGCTACACAATCCTAACCACCACCAACCCATTGGGGTTTTGATTTGATGCTCCTAACGGTGGGTTGACTATCTAGTGCCGGGTGTCGATGACATCGGGCACACTCACTGGAACCACCTATATCGTAGTGACCGATGACCCAACGGGGATACGATAGGGGTCCAATCTATTCTTCGAGTCCTCTCTCATGGTTAGACGTCGAGAGGATGACGATTGAGACTCAGTCGCCATCGATATTTATAACCCTCGGGTCGAGAAGTTAGACCCATCTAGCTCAAGACTTTCAATAGCGGTAAAACGCCAGACCTAGCTCCTTCTCTTATTTGAATTTCCCCTTTGTCAATTGCTCTTTGTCCTTTGTAACACAAATCTCACGGCTATACAAAACTCGTCACTAATCCCTGATTCAAGCCTTCGCCTCCCTGTGTTCGACATCCGCTGCATACAACCTAAACGCCTACGGTTTATACTATAGTTTTGCACGCATCACGTGCAATCTATTGGAGTCTTTTTATCAGTGACTCTGCTACCCCATTTTGGGTGTGAACATGCAGTACAGGATGTTCAACTTCTATCTCAGTTGCTAGGTAGTATTCTTAAAATGACCAGGAGATAAATTCCCCAGCATTCTCTAGACAAATTTTCTTTATTTGTTTGTCTGAAAAATGCACCCATAATTTTATCAATTGTACTAATATCTTTGGAAAAGCTAAATTGCATGTGGATAGTAGACACACATACGACCAGTTTGAGGATACATCAATCAGCACCATGAAGTACCTAAAAGGCCCACTAAGGTTGTGGATTGGTGTATATATGTCTCCTTGTATTTTTTTCAAGGAAGCTTGGAGATTCATTATCCACTTTTGGTGGAGATTGCATTGTAATCAATTTTCCCTTATAACAAGGGAGGCAAGGAAATTCACCCTTTTGAAGAATATTCGAGTTCTTCAAGTCATGCACTTATAATTGGGATATGATGCGATGCATTATTACCGATCCTGGATGGACAAGTCTATCATACCAAAGTAAGAATTTGGATGATATCGGGCACTTAAGGTGCTCCTTTAAATTTGCTTCATCTCTCTAAATCTTTTAGGATAGATGCCTGATCAAAGGATCTCAAATTACTCAAGTATGGATTTGTGTCCATTTTCTTAAGATGTTACATACAAATATTCTTTATTAATTTTTCTAACAGTTTCTAAGTGGAATCCATTTTGGCGGATGTACTTGAAACTCAGTAAATTTCTTTTCGAATTTGGAGAGAATAATGCATCTTTATTGTTATTTGTGAACCATTTGGGAGCAACAAAGTTGCATTCCCTGATCCTTCAATTATATTTGATGGCACTGATATTGTATTCACCAGGCTATCATATGATATTATGCTATTAAAATAGCATTATTTTGAAGGATTGTATGTGTTGAGGCACTGTCTATTAGGAAATTATGAGAGCAATCCATCTAGTCAAAGATGAAGCACATAAGAATATTCCAGAAACATATTAAGTTTCATTTGATGAAGTCATACATAGTTATGTAAACAGAAAAGCTCTCTATGACAATGTTTATTCTACTAATAAAAATGCATCTAATCAAACAAGTCATCTTTATTGAAATCTGCAGCTGTAAAATGAGCTGGAGCTTGGGAGTAGTTAGCCACTATATTTGACTCGACTCTTTTCTTCAAGCTCTCTTGGTACAAAGCTTGTAGGTGTCGTGGAGTTCTGCACACTTTGGAACAGTGTCATGTCATGCCACAATGACGGCAATGGTCTTCCCAATGCTTCTTTGTTGGGGGTGCTTGATTTTTATTGTTATTTTCATTTCTCCGAAATGTGAACTTCCTCTTCCCTGCATTTTTATTCTGGTGGCTTTGTCCTCTGGCCTGCTTTTATTTGGTGCCCCCTTCAGAAATTTTCCTTTTCTTTTTTCTGTTTGGAAGATGTATTGTGAGCTTCTGGGAGAGGGACTCTGCCAGGAGGACACATGTTATGAGTGGCAAGGAGAAGCTCTCTACTCTGTTCAGCCATTAATAAGCATGCAAGCAGCTCAGAATACTTATTAAACTTTCTTTCATGGTATTGCTACATTAAAATTGCATCTTTTTCATGAAAAGACGTGTAAGACTTTTCTAACAAGCGTTCCTTTGAGATTGTTTCACCACACAACTTCAAGCATGAGGTGATGCTGAACAGAGTTGAGTTATACTTAGCGATGGACTTAAAGTCCTGCAGTCTCATGTTCTCCCACTCATAATGGGCCCTTGGGATTATACCGTCTTTTTGATGTTTATGTGTATCCTCAAGGGCAGTTCATAGCTTCAGTGCATCTTTGACCGTAAGGTATTCAGCCTTTAAGGTCTTGTCCACGTAGCGACGAATATATATTATCGCCTTTGCTTTTTCTAGGTTTGTCGCATAGCTATCTTTTGTAATTGTGGCACTTAGGGATTGGGCTTGCAGATGGAATTTGACATCCAACTGCCAACTGAGGTAGTTCTTCCCAGAGGCTTCTAGAATTTCGAAATCAACACTTGCGATTTTTTCCATTTATCTAGAAAAGCACAATTTGCATGAATTAATAATACTAAAAATTGTATCATGCAGAGGCAATTTAAAATGAATAAGCTAATTGTGTGGATCGGCCAGTCACCACAAAAGAATAATGTCTAAAGTCCAAATTATGTAGTCTCTTTTTACATAAATGAAAAAGAAAAAATACAACTTTGGAAACCTCGTGGTTCTCCCATAAAAATTCTTCTTCATCAGGGATGGCCTCCACTTCCACGGAAATGGCCATCGATCTTGGGCATTACATAATATTCCTCACTATATTTTATCTCAAAAAAAAGAAATTTGCGGGAAAATAAAAGTGGGTCTTAAAAAGGCCAATCCAAAATCACAATATAGCCGTTTATGCAAATTTGTGCTCAAGATATTTTCATCACATTTTATCACATATCACAGACATCACAGATTCACAGGATATATAAATTTAAATATTTTATGCTTAATGATTAATTGGGCCATGGTGCGATGTTATACACCATTAAGTTAGTTAACTAACAGCAGAGCGGTCGTAGGATTCTCATAATTATTAAGCGAATCCTTACGAAATTAAGCAGAAAATTATCCCAAAATTCCACCTGATAGTATGTGATATTTAGCATATTAATATGGTCCTAAAACAAGCATAATATGCTGAAAAATAAATTATAAACATGGTTGATAGGGTCTAGTTCAGAAAAATTAAAAAAACTGGGCTATGCCCCTAATTTATTTATTTTAAAATTTTTTATTCCCTCACCTATATTTCTTTTACTTTTTTCCATTTATTCCCTCTTTTTTGTTCTCTGTTTTTTTTTTCATTTTTGGGGGCCGAGGCCCGCAGAAAATGCTACGTGCTTTGACCCACCTGCCAAGGTGTTTAATTTTTTTTCATTTCTTGGGGGCTAAGGCCCGCAGCAAAGGCAGACATGTGGTTTTAATTTATCGTCCCTGCGCGAGCAGTTCTTCATCGTCCTTCAAAGCTTTTGCAATGTCCGATCTCTCTCACTCAGGAAGAGCATGCTGATAACGTACTGTGAAGTGCTTTCTGGGAAAAACCCCAGCTTTTATTTATAGGAGAATAGGGAAGAGTTCATACAATGGTAGGATATAGTATTCATGTAGGATACAAATTCCTAATCTGCTACTAGATAAGATAAGCCCGACTTGGGCCTTTACATGTGCCTACATAATACATTCATAAAAAGGTAACACTAATTGTAATATTAAATAAAATTTTCTAGAGGTTTTTTATTATTTCATATACACTATTCAGCCCCCTCTCCCTCAAGTGTCTACTTGTCATCTCAGGTGATCCAACAGGTTCACGGTTGGTAAGAAGAGTTGATGTCGTAAGAAAAGATGTTATAATGAAGGCAAACTCGTCCTAATTTGGAGGGCCCTTGTTACATCAAAGTAGTCGTTAGACCAAGAATGACAGGGGGAAGAGACATATCATATGTAGAATGTGCTTAACTTGAAGTTTGTGACTTACAACTTGATATCTGTATGCTCCAAATGTAATTTATATGCCTGAAAAACATAAGTAGTTTTTCCCATATTATTCCTCCTTCAATATCTCTATTTCTACATTTTATGATGCATCGCATATATTATAAAATGGATGGAATAGGATTACCTTATCTTTGTAACAAAGGGATATGCAATCACTACTACCCGCCCACCTTACGTAAATGCATCCCGAGAGAATAGAGAGGCTAAACTAAGCTTACTCTCCCTTAACTTGATAATCCCCTAATAAGGAGGGTTAAATGAAGTGTAAATGCGGGTCTATGCTATGTGCTTCCAACACATCATTCGTGCCAAAGTACTAGTGTAGATGTGACATTTGCTAACTCATGCTAGACTCGACCCCTCTTTTTGCAGGGGTGGACCATTACATTAGGGATATGCACTAAGTAATAACTACTAATCCATCATGCAATCCTAAGGTGAAGCACTTCTCACTAACTATACATCAAATTCGATCCCCTTACAAAGGGTTGGATGCATGACTCATAGGATACGTTCCATGTGCTAAAATCCTATCAACTTTAAGGGAAAGTGATTCTCGCTATCGTCAACCGATCCGTGCACGTATGTGATTTAAGAATACCATATATAACATTTATTGGATGGGATAATCTACGGTTCGAATTGATCTATTTAATATGTTTATGACAAAAATGGAACGCGCCTTTGTAGCGTAATAAGTATGGTGTATAAATCCTACTATCAACTAGTATATGACATATTCTTAAAGTTGCCACTAGTAATAATCAGTGCAATATAAAAATAAAAATCAATCTCATAGACACAGATTTACCTAAGTTTGGTTCAACGCTTAATATTGCCCCAAAAATTATTGCCACTAATAATAATGATACCCACAACCAATCATATATTTGGTCAATCAGGTATACATTGTATATCACTAAAATAACTTTGCCCATTGATTGATACACGTAGAGACCCCCCAACCCACACCCACACCCACACCCACACCCACTACACACACAGAACACCCACACACAGACCACATACCCGCACAGACCATACACACAAACCTCATTCCCCCACCCACCACCCCCACCCACCCACCCACCCACAGAGAGAGAGAGAGAGACTCTACACACATAGACCCAAACACGAGTGATTTGTCATTCAATAAAACAGAGGGGTGGTTCTGTATATGATCACAGTGGGCTCTCACCATCTCTTTGTTGTTCATAACATGTGCTGATCATATCAATTTGCACCAGTTGTGAAAAATCCAATTGATCATATCTTCAACAACATCCAACTTATAACGCAAATTTTTTGTCATCCGACCCACATAAAATCGTAAAATCGAAAAAAATGTGCATTGCAAACTTGGGACATCAAGTGGTTATTTTGTATCATTGCATGTTTGGTTTAAATGCTCACACACTGCCGACGAAAAAAGCTAAAATTGTGAGCGCAAACATTTAAAAAATGGACATGTCACGGCATTTAAGCTAAACTTAGTTTGTGATGATGTTATAGAAACTCAAATTTGATGAAAGGATCTAACAGTTGTTTCATACAAATTACGAAAGGATCTAACAATTGTATTATTAACGAACGTGACACCATTAGTCCCACCGATTACCTTAAAAGGAAGAAAGAAAGATGAAAAATTATCTATACGCACATAATTCTTTTCAGGTTCATCAAACCATTTCAAGACATCCTAATAGATTTTAATCTACCCACCAGGACAAAACTTTCTTCGTAATCAACACATTCTTCTTGTGAGTATCCTTGGGCAACTAACCTTGCATTGTTCCTTATCACTTGTTCATTTTCATCAGGCTTGTTTCGGTCCTCCCATTTAGTTCCAATCATCGGATGGTCCTTTGACCTTGGAACTAACTCCCAAACTACGTTTCTTTCAAATTGTAGAAACGCTTCTTGCATGGCTTTACTCCATAAGCTATATGTAAAAGTTTCATCTCCCTTTTTCGACTCAATGTTAGAAACAAATGCAAAATTAATTATATGCTCGATTTAAGATCTAGATCTAATACATTCATCAATTCTACCAATTACTTGTGTTTGAGGATGATATGTAGCTTCATTGAATGCTCTACGTAATGGTGTACTAGTTGCATGATCAATAGTGGATGGTACCATAACATTATCATCATCATCAATAATACAATGAGAACCACTACCAATAAATTCATAAAAAGATACATTCTGAGCCACTTCAATAGTATTAGTTCTTTTGTTATAAATTCTATATGCATTACTACGTAAGGAGTACCCAATAAATATTCCAACTTCCACTTTGGAAGTAAATTTATCTAAGTCATCCATGGTGTTAAAAATATAGCATTTACAACCAAAGACATGAAAGTGAGATACAATAGGAACTTTTTGGTACAAGAGTTCATAAGGTGTTATATGAAAAGAAGTTATACTAAGTACTTTATTTTGAACATAATCTGTAGAAACTGCTTCTGTCTAAAAATATTTTGGAAAGTTTCTTTCACAAAACATTGCATGTGCACACTCTTGGAGTGTTCTTTTCTCTCTCAACAACTCCATTTTGTGGAGTAGCTCTAGGAAAAGAAAAACTATATGATACTATGGGGTTTTCACAAAATTTTCCAAAACCTTCCATTTCAAATTCTCCACCATGGTCTGTCCTAATGAATATAATTTTAAAAAATCTTTGAGTCTATTAGAAAAATATTTTAAACTCACTTAAGGCATCGTTCTTATTCGCTAAAAATAATACCCAAGTGCATCTACAGTAGTCATCAACAATTACAAATGCATATATACTACCATTAAGAGAGAAAACTCTTGAAGGACCAAATAGATCTATATTAAAGAGTTCTAATGGTCTACAAGAGTTAGTGATCCAAAACTCTTAAAAGTACTTCTATGCAATTTGTCATGTTGACAAGACTCGCAAATATTTTCTATTTATAAATTTATTTTAGGTAAACCATATACCAAATCCTTCCTGGATACTTTATTCATGTTCTTAATATTGACATGACCAAATCTTCTATGTCATAGAAGAGTGTCATTGCATAAGACTACTCAGCACACTTTCGAATCATTATCATGCATAGACAATGTATATATATCATCTCTACAGCTACCTCTAATGAATACACTATGCATATCATGTTCATAAACTAAATATGCATCATAGTGAATAAAAATTTGTAACCTTTATCACATAATTGGCTAATACTAATTAAGTTTTGCTTCAAACCTAAAACTAAACTAACACCTTTAATAAGGAGTTTAGATTTGTCACCAATGATACCGAAGCCAATAATCTTTACCTTTTTATTATCTCAAAAGGGCACAGTCGCTCCATTCTTCATTTGAATTGAATTCAAGAGTTTGGAGTTCCCAGACATATGTTCCCATTTCATATGCATGGGGCATCCACTATCCATTATGCAAGTTTCTTTTAAGGGCACTTAATTATCTAGGTGTGCCATCATGCACACTTCATTGATGTCCTCTTGGTTTGTTATCTCCAGGGGATGAGTCTAATAAGGTGTTTGATCGCGCCCGGGCGTACACCCTAAAGAGCGACCGTGTAGTTTTACCGCAAACGCACGGTGTAGCGGCGAGCAGGTATCGAACACAGGGAGGACGTATTATAGTGCCTTCTCCGAACAACCTGGCTATAGGGCCAGAAAAGTGGGAAATTGCCTTTCGGCGATGTTGTCACAATCGTCAAACAAAGTAAAGAGATATAAAACCAAATAAAGACGCCTAGGGAATAGTGAATCCCCTCTACTCACCGTATCTCGTCATTGTGATTCATCGGTTTCACAATTGCTAGGGTAGAATGTCGGGTAAACTAGTTGCAACTGAATGTAAAACCTAGCACACGCTCTCTCGCTGTTGCCGGTCTATAGCAAACCTAGGCTCGGATCCAATCTCTTGCAAACCCTAGCCTAGGCAAGCTAGCATTAGGATCAACGTCATTGTTCAATCGCATCCTGAGCCCACTCTCGTGCAAACTCGGGCTACGACCTAGGTTGGGATAGTTCCTACCCGTCCAATCTCTTGCAAACGGGTATCGGTATAGAATTGCAACTGAGAATCCTAGTATCGGTCCAATCTCTTGCAAACAGATACTTCGAAAACTCAATTTCAACCCAATTCGGATTTCTAAGGTTTCCTATCGAATTGGGATCCAATCTCTTGCAAATCCCAATCGATATGAACACCTAGCTATCCGTATTATATCAATCCCAAACTAACCCTAATAGCAATTCTAGCAATAGTTCTACCAAATCATCACAAATCGGAAATTGGGCTCGTAGGGTTCATCCCCACGCCCTAAGACGTTACGACTACTCACAAATCATATCGCAAATGGAAGAACAATCAATTGAAATAGCAAGATAATTCATGGCAATATTCAAATTAGCAATAAAAATAGGATTTTTAATAGAGAGGGAGACAAACCAATGTAGCTTTCCAAGAATCCAACAAAATAACACTTTCTTCTCCTCTCCAATCACAAGAATTAAACTCTAAAAAGTCTAATCTAAAAAGGCTGCCAAAAGCAATAAAAAAGCTCTCTAAACTAGGTTAGAATCTGGGGTTAAATACCCCCCAAAACTGCCCAAAAATCCGTGACCAAAATGCCCCTGCGCCTCTTCAAAATCGTGTTTTCCGCTACAGGCGCGCGGCTTACTCGGCCGAGTGAAAAAAGTCACTCGGCCGAGTGATAGACCCTGAGAATTTACAGTAAGTTCGGGGTCTTGGGGGGTCTTCACTTCGGGGGTCACTCAGCCGAGTGAGTTGTCGTCACTCGGTCGATGGGCTTTGTTCACTCGGGCGGACGACAAGTGCCACTCGACCGAGTCGGGCTTCTTATGCTCAGACTGATGAAAAACAGTAAGTCGGGACTTTTTGATGGGCGTCGTCTGAGTGCCACTCGGGCGGACGGGGTACTTCACTCGGGCGGACGGCAATTGATGCTCGGCCGAGTGCACGCTGATACATTGCTTGGAGTGTGTCCGATCTGGCCGGCCGAGCGGTGTCTCGATGCTCGGCCGAGCGACTCCTTCACTCGGCCGAGTGAGATGCTAAAAATGCCCAATCTGAATGTTCTTGCCTCCTCGTCGCTCCTACGACGTTCTTTCTTCTTCCGCTCCTCTCCAATCTCAAAATACCCCTCAGGGAAGTCGTCGGTGACACTCTGGAGTAGGTGTATCTCGGAATCACTCCAAATCGCTCCAAATCTCCTGAAATACGACAAAAACAACAAATCGTGAAAAGTATCGCAATATTGTGGATAAATCGTGAAAAACATGATTTGAGCGATCTAAATGGCATGCAAACATGCGGGAAAAAGGTGTAAAATACGGAGTGATCAAAATCCCTCAAGCTTACCTCTTACTCGTCCTCGAGGAAGATAAGTAAAAGGCGAACCCGGTGAATTTAGAAAATGAAAACGATGGAAAAACAGAAAACGAAAAACGAAGAAGAAAGAAGAAAGCGAAGAGGGAAGCTGCTAGATCATTTTTTTTTCAGGACGTGGGTTTTGCTTACTCATATAGCATGCACCGAATGTAAAACACATGTCAAAGACTTTTATTTCGATATCATAGTATAATGGTGCAAATAGAGATAGAAAACCCAAGAATATTGATATAGCATGAAAAATGGAATAATTCTAAGATTAACATCGTCTGAATCATTTAAAGCGGTATACAATATCGCAGATCACACACTTTTCAATTGAATGCTTTCTATGAGGAGTATAAGAATATCACGCAATAGAATAGAAAGAATAGAAAAGCGTGGATTTCATGAAATGAATGCTAGGTGTAGATTTCTGGATTTCGTGAAGCTAAAACAACCTCACCGAGTATAGAATATTACTTAGCCTAGGTTGTCATGCACCGTTAGGTAGTCACTCTCTCACACATCATTGGATTCTCTCCCCCAAGCTTATCTATAAGCGTGGTGGCATATACAAAACTATATTTACATTCCCCATTTCTTTTGAAGCTCCAAATGCAAAAGAAAAATAAAAATAAAAATAAAAACAAAAAGAGGGAAGAAAGAGAGAGTATATGAGATGGGATCGTTTATCGAGATTCTTTTCTCTTTTCTTTTCTTTTTCTCAAATATTTTTCTTTTCTTTTCTTTCTTTTCTCTCTTTTTTTAATAGCATATATACACAAATGATCCCAAATCAAAAGAGAGAGAAGGATATACAAGAATTTTTCTTTTTCTTTTTGGTTTTGGGAAATTTGGAGCTAGGAATTTAATAACGGGGGAAATGCCAAATACTAGAATCGCTAAGGGGAGATTCACTAATGATTTTAAAATAGAGAATTGATGTTCAAGATATCACTACTACAAAAAGGCCCTTTAATAGCATACCTTTAACAGCGCTTGCCAAATATAAGTGCTGTTAATTAGAGGCACATATAATAGACAGCGCTGCTAAAAGTTGGATAATAGACAGCGCTTCTTTCTGCAAGCGCTATTAAATGTCAGATAATAGACAACGCTTTTTTCTGCAAGCGCTGTTTATTAGAGGCACAAATAATAGACAGCGCTTCTTTTTGCAAGCGCTGTTAAAGGTTAGGTAATAGATAGCGCTTATTTTTGCAAGCGCTGTTAAAGATCAGGTAATAGACGGCGCTTCTATTAGGAAGCGCTGTTAAAGGTCTGTTGTGCAAGCGCTGTTATAGTCGCTTCTTTTTACAAAACGCGTCTGAAATAAACCCCCGATCTTTTTTCTCCCTCTCACAAAATAAGCCCCAAATGGATCTCTCTGCCCTTGGCGACTCAGGATCCGCGGCGAGATGGACAAGATCGTCTCCGACCCAGGCAACAAGCTCCTCCACTTCGGCACCGACTATTCCTTCACATCCACCGCCTCTACCGCCTACGGATCAAAAGCAAGGCAACCTCTACACCCTTGAAACCCTAGTTTTCTTCCTACGCAACCACCATTCGAAGCACACCGACTACCCCCACAAGTTTGCAAACCGTTAAGGTTTTCCCTGGATCTTAGTGAACGATAGAGAAGATGGGTTCAGCTCCATTGCCGAGATGGGCATCGGAGCCCTGCATAATGGGCATCGAGGAAGCCGGAAGAGGCCCAGTTCTTGGTCTTCTTCTTCCTCGTCTTCTTCTTCATCAATCTTTTTTCTCATTATTTGCTCTTTTTCACTTATTAATTTGGGAATGAATAAGCATTTGCTTCTATTATATTCCTTTATTTATTCCTCATCTCATTGCAGGTCCGATGGTATACGGATGCTTGTACTGTGCTCGCTCTTATCAGACGACTCTCTCTTCCCTAAATTTTGTAGGTATGTCGCTCTTACTTTCCCTTCAATCTCGCCATTTCATTGTTAAAAATGTCATCTTTTTTTGGGCCGCTCCATGGTCTGTTTAATTTGTGAAAATTGCATGATTAAAAATCAATGTGAACCTAATTCTTGCTTTAACCACATAGTAAGTATATAAGAAGTTGGTTAGTAGTCTGAAATCCCAAATGTGAAATGGAATAAAATTGCTAGGAGAAATAACTGTTTTTAGAATGCCATCAATACATAAAATTGCTACTGAAATATGATGTCCTGGTACCGCCCAATTCATCAAATGGATCTGCTTCTGGAGACCAAGATGGGATTATTTTATTGTTTGATGTGAAAAGCCCAGTTTGTAAGCATAAAGAGCACCACCAGAAAGAGAAGACAGACTGAATAATTTGTGGATGGCAGTGGGCCTGTGACACTCTAGTTCAAAGGAAATAATCCCTTATTGGAAATGTGATAAGTGGATATCTACTATGTGATAATTGTTATGAGCTCGAGGAAATTAATGTAGGCAGCATTTCTTAGAGAGGAACAGCTGTAAAAGCTCTATTTGTAAGTGTGCTCCAGCAAGATCAATTTCAGAATGGGTGACTTCCTGGGAAGCTCCTACTCAGTGGTGTTATAATGCCTGCATTTGGTGGGAGCAACACCGAGAGTTTCTACCATCATCGTCGTCGTCGTCGTCATCATCATAGCCTTCATCCCATAAATTTGGGATTGGCTTCATGGACTCAATAGACGAGAGAAAATAATAAAATAATACTAATAAACTAGTAAAAAGAAATTATTATAGTAGATAGTTTCTACTATAATAGACTAAATTCTAGGCACATACAAATATATTTGATATATAACTGAAAAATTAACACAACATTAAAACTGAAAGGAACATCTTGATTTATAACATTACACATATTAACAATAATATCATCCTAGATTGTTATTTAGTTACTTAATAAAGAAATTCTATTGTTTGACATTCATGTTGGAATTGAGGACTATTTGGTGTGGATTTAATTACACCATGAATTGTTTGATCTAATTCAATTTTTGACCCAATGATTTCATTCTTTTTGATGACATCCAAAATTAAAATTTCAATTCCGGTTAAGAATTGAGAGAGGTGGTGGCAGTTGCATTATAATATTACATATAAATATAAATATGACAAATATACATGGGAGAGCACATCTTCTGGCTTGGGCTCTTCAGAGAAACCTCCGATGAAACACAGATCATTTATTCTTATCTCCTTTGGGAACCCTTGTCCCTTTTTGTCAAAAACATTTCTATAAAGATTAACATCCTATGAAGATCTTCATTACCCTCAAGTAGAACTGACCATAGACCGCAGCTGCAGATACCAAAACACTGAAGCCAATAGCCTAACGGTGACCCAGCAACAATCGTAATACATGGACTTGATTGAGTCATGATACTTGGTCTAAGCATCTAATTCAAACATCGTAATATGAGGAGTTTGCAATCCAACACGGAAAGCTTGTAAAAATGTAAGTACATGATATGTGATGGAGACCCGGGAGTTGTTTGGTGTAAACTCTTTCAGTTGTGCTTTGCAACAACAGATCGAAGTATTCACATTAGATGGCCCTCTTCCAAGTGACATCTTTAATTCTAGCGATGAGTACAGAAGTGGAATTAATTCACAATTCACACTTGGTGTAAGAAATTTGATACCATCAGCGCTTTTTATACAACTGAAATTTAATTTCTGATGTATTACTTTCAGTTCTCTCCTTTTCTGCTGTCTAGCTTCTTGCAGGATTCACTGATATGTTATTGCACAGATGCACATCAAAATTTGTTGTATGTTAGTGGAACGTTTCTCTGCTGTGATATATTTTTTACTATGAGTTGCATTAATTAAAATAAGATGGATTACTGAAGTGCTCATGCATTTGTACCAGGTTGCCAACAAGGGGGCTCAAGCTTACCATAAAAGGTATTATTCAATGGTGATACCAT
Organism: Scilla litardierei; assembly: GCA_030789695.1. Taxonomy (NCBI): domain Eukaryota; kingdom Viridiplantae; phylum Streptophyta; class Magnoliopsida; order Asparagales; family Asparagaceae; genus Scilla; species Scilla litardierei. The sequence goes on along the minus strand of CM061139.1, from coordinate 93,543,639 downwards.
TTATTAAATCATCTACTTCATGGACATATGTTGGGTGCTTATTCTACCGGTACTGGGAATCATGATTTTATCAGGAATTTTAATAACGAAACAAGTGAAAGGGCATATGTTGGACGAAATCCATCATCTGAACAACTCAAACAGGCAGAAAAAAGAGCAGAGGAACTTCGGAGCAAATTGAGAACTTGCAACCCTTCATTTGTCAAACGTATGCTCCGGTCACATGTCTCTACTGGTTTTTGGCTTGTAAGTTACGGACAAGTCTTTATAAGAGTGCATGCTAACCAAGATTTTCTATGACACTACTTTATTAACAATTCCATTTCTTAGGCTTAGGGTCTCCCCTCAAAATTCTGCAACAAGAATCTCCCCGCATGTCAACTGAAAATAACATGGTAACTCACACTGCAACTTGCAGCAGCCTGATTTTTCTGAAATGAAATGCGATACATTAGATAAGGCATATGCTGCAAATTGCAAGTTTGTTGTACCGGACTGATCGCACCACTTACATATATACGTTTAATTAGGCTAAAAACCCGTATCATCTGATGCGGGGATTAAAGTTATAGCGACTGATGCTGCACTCAAAGCAGAGGAGAACAGACTAAGAATATACAGTGACGTGGCCAAAGGGACCCCTAATATCCCTCACAAGGTTCTCTCTCTCACTTGTTTTAAATTCATCTTTCTGATTTTGCCTGAAATTCATGTTATCTGTGTCCTACTTTATTTTCATAAACTTGAACTTTCTTAATCATTAGGGTTAAATATGATTGTTGGTACATGGCCTTGTAAGGTTGGGATCTGAAAGGCAAAACTTCACTTGTTTCCTTATGCTCATCAACATGACATGTGTTTGATGTTCATGTGTTAAAAATCATGTGTTTGATGTGCATGTGTTAATTTTTTACGAAGACTTCGATGATTCCTTTCCATTTTCTTTAAATATTGTTTCAACCGTTGCATAACCTATACTAAGAAAAAAGAACTCATGCTTATTGCCAGGATTTCGAAAAATATGGACGAAAGATGTTTAGAAATTAGGATTGCAAGTCAAATAACTGGGACCCTTGATGCTATCAGGTACGGTATTAATTTTATTTTTGCTGAACAAATATATTTTTTCATCACTATATCACAAAAAAGATAAACTTATCACCTTTTGCATCGAACTTGTCTTGATTTGGTGTACATACATGAGAGTAAATGATGCACCCAAAAACTCTGAAATGAAATGATCAACCACTGGATTTCTTTTGATTCCATGCTTTAAATGGAGTTTTATTTCAGTTGGGGAGGAGTTATGAAGGAGTTGAGAGAATAAGATGGATCTGAGGGGCCTGGTGGGTAGTGTTGATACTTGGATTATGGTCTATAGCCGAATGACAATTGTTTTTGTATTCAATTGACTGCTAATCGTATGGTAATAATATAGTTGGAAAACTCAACCAACAACTGTAGAGTTGGAAAGTTTATCAATTGATCAAGAAACACTGCAGCAAGATGGGGAATAAAAGGCAAATGATTGAAACTTTAAAATTGAGGCAAAAAGAAAGAAGAAGAGTCATCAATCTTGTAGGTAAAGATATTTGATGTCTGATGGTGAGTGTGGAGGAGAACAAAAACTAGATGATGATAAGGTATGATATTTTTCAACTGTGAAAAAATGACGCGTGAGTTGCACATCATCTCTCCTTTAATTTGGACCACAAAAATGTTTAATTTCTTAACAGAAAAAATTGCATACAAATATTAATCTCTTTGATTAAACTTTCATATTTGCAAAACCAACTGGAATTTTGATCTCTATCTTTATTTTTTAACATTTGAGATGCATTATTAATCTCCATTATTAACTCATGATAAAAAAACCAATCTTTTTCCAGGAATCTCTCCAACTACAACGGGGGCTGCTTGCAATCGAAGTGAGTGAATGGTTTTCTTTTCATTAACTCGTTGAAAAAAACAATCTTTCATTATTTCTTTGATTTGAGAAGCATTATTGATCTCCATCATAAACTCGGTGAATATTAATGTTTGTACGCTAATATATTCTATACGGGTTTCCAGAGTATATGAGAAACATTTTTGATATAGTTTTCAAAAATGAATATAGATAAACCGGATGGGGTGATTTGTCAGTCTGACAGATCACCACACCCTTATCTGTTCTTGTTACCATGTACAGTCATTTTTGATATTCATCTTATGTCTGATAACAGGGGTCGAATCCTAGATGAATCCTCAACGAATCATCCTGAATATAGATGGACATGATGGAACATGAATCCTCAGTTATTTCTTCTCTCAAAATTTGTGCTAGACTTTCAGGCGGGGCATCACTTTTTCAGGTCTATTGTTTCCTAGATTTACTATTATCAAAGCACCCCACCCCTTGCTTCCTATAGTTACTCATATCGAAGTACCCCATCTCCTTCTCACCGAAGAGTTAATCATTTTGAATTGCTTGAAACACACAACAAACAGTAGTTGTCCAGGACTGTTCCTAGTTAATGGCTTCTGATCTTAGTAGCTTGTGCGCTTTTGATAGCAGGAAATGGTGGAAGTCGATGTGGACAGTGATGTTATGAAGTCCATGGAGATTAGTGAGAGGATGGTCGAAGATGGGGATGAAATAGATGGCGCAGCTGAAACAAGTGAACCGGCAAAGTCCTTCGGTGGAGGAAGCTCTGCTGCCGAAGATGGCGACGATTTGGATGATGGAGAGAATGTCGAGAGACACGATGCTTCAGTAGGGAAGAAGTTCTTTACGACTTGACATCTCAGGTTTATAGCTTTAGTTTCTTTTTAAAAAAAAACCCCCAAGGCTTCCTGCCCAGCTAATCATGTGTACTCTAATTTGTTGGAAGGGAGATGTAGTTGGGATGTATCATTATTAGTGTTTGCAACTTGTAATTTCCCCCCTTCTTTTCCGTCATTGATCTTTGGATAAGAATAGCTGATGATCCTTTGTAACAATGTCAGGTGGATCTGTGTTTTTATTCACCAAGTCGCTTGTAGTTAGTTATAGAAATTGTGTTGTCAGAAACTTAGCCACGGTGGTTTTCCCATTTGTAAGCTATGCACATGTATCCAAAGATCATTTGTAATGTATTAAGATGCCCGATTGTTTCTCTTTCGCTTCTGATATTTGATTCCTCTTGGTTTGTGTTTTCTAGTGCTCATCAGCTTGTTCGTGGTTCTGTATTTTTATCATGGTTACTGTGGTAGACTTTTTACTCGAAACATTTCAGTTTACTGCTAAACATGCAGCAGTTTGTCGGTTTACTGCTAAACATGCAACAGTTTGTCGGTTTTCAGCTGAACACTTATGAATGGTTTAAACCCTGGTTAAAAGGGTTAAAATGACCAGGTTTAAGATGTTTAGATATTTAAATTGGGCTAAATGTCATAATAGACAACACTTGTTTAATACAAGCGCTGTGAAAGGTCCACCTTTAACAGCGCTTCTTTAGTATAAGCGATGTTAAAGGCCTCTCTTTAACAGCGCTTGCAGTGCAAGCACTGTTAAAGACCCCCTTTTAACAACGCTTCTTTAGTACAAGCGCTGTTAAAGGTCCACCTTTAACAGCGCTTGCACTAACAAGCGCTGTTAAAGGCCCATCTTTAACAGCGCTTGTTTGTGCAAGCGCTGTTAAAGGGGGGGCCTTTAACAGTGCTTGCACAAACAAGCGCTGTTAAAGGCCCACCTTTAACAGCGCTTGCAGTAACAAGCGCTGTTAAATGCCCACCTTTAACAGCGCTTGCACAAACAAGCGCTGTTAAAGCGCCCCTTTAACAATGCTTGTTTGTGCAAGCGCTGTTAAAGGAGGGGCCTTTAACAGCGCTTGCAGTAACAAGCGCTGTTAAAGGCACCCCTTTAACAGCGCTTGCACAAACAAGCGATGTTAAAGGCCTCCTTTAACAGCGCTTGTAAAGTGCTATTAAAACCAGCCCCCCTTTAGCAGCGGCGAGATAGACAGCGCGCAGAAGCGCTGTTAAAGACCTTATTTAAGCGCTGTTAAAGGTCCCTTTTGTAGTAGTGTATGTGGAGAAAGAAATAAGTATATCTCTCAGTTCACTCTATAAGACGTGCACGACAACTTCAGCAGGGTAATCTAATCTACTCGGTTTCGATCATAAAAAAGCAAACTAATTCAGATTTATCATAGCTAACATCATTCAATCATCCTGAAGTGAAGTGTACAAGTCATGCAAATAGAAGTGATATAGGAAAAGAAAACGGTACTCCATATATAAGCATTCAATGCGTGAATCTTGGTGTGTTTTCTACGATAGCATACATATGAATATTCAAACTCAGCTAATAATAGAATTTCATCCATTTTCATACGGAAAAAATGTGGGTTACTATCTCTAAATACAAGGCAGATAATAGCATATGATATCAGAAATAAAAGCTAAGACATGACAAATATAGCATGCATATAGAGAAAGCTAACTCCACGTCATCATCATCACAGAAAAGTCATCTCTAGCATGAGATGAAAAAAATAAAGATAAAAAGGGAAAATAAAACTATTTACAATGCGGCACACAAAGAAAATAAGAAAAACGTGATGCATGGTAAAAAAAAGGAAAAGTGATGAAAATGAGTGCGAATGCGGAAAATGGCGTGAAAAAACTAAAAATAGAGGTGGTGAATCAAAAAGCGTGAGAACTCACTCCCCCAAGCTAAAGTGCACAGTGTCCTCAATGTGCAAAGTGTGGCACACCGAGAGACGTGTAATGGTAGGGGTAGGTGAGGATGCATGCATGATGAAAAAGAAATAAAAATAACAAAATGAAAATATGATGCGGACATGATGCATGCAGATATAAGAGTGAATCAGATATGAGAGTGTCACACCAAAAAGACTCTCCCTCTCTCAAAAAATGATATAGATAGATATGATCAAAATGTGGACCCAAAAAACAGTGATGGGAGGGTGGGTGGGCAAAAATCATCAGGACCAAGCAGAGATGGGCAGCACGACGGTAAAAAAGATCAATGGCATCAAGGGTGCCTAAGAGGATGGTGCTGCGCCGTCTCCGTCCCGAGGCGGAGGAGGAGGAGGAGGTGGTGGTGGCTGGGGAACAGGCTGCTGGGTGGGTGGGGTGTGGGTGTGGGTGTAGGAGAAGGCTGGGTGGGTGTAGGAGTGGTGGTGGGTACCTGCTGGGTGGGTGTGGGTAGGGTCGGTACGCGAGGAAGACGCTCGAGAATCTGAGTGAGGCAATAGTGAATGCCCGGAAGTAGGTCGAAGCGGCTGGCCATAGTGGTGACGGTGGCAGACATGGTCCTGAGGTCACCTCTGAGGCCACTCACCGCCCCCTCAAGAGCACGAATGCTCTGAAGTACAGTGTCGGGAGGAGGTGGTGCAGAGGGACGCACGTGTCTGTGCTGTGCAGGACGGGGCTGGCGGGCTCGGGTGGTGTATTGGATGGGCTCAGCAGGCATGTGGAGGAAGGGTGCTGTGCTCACAAGTGGGGGCCCAGCCTCAGTGCGAGGCTGGGGCGCAGGCTGGTGTGAGGTGGAAGCAGTAGCAGCAGAAGTGGAATATAAAAGTGGCGACGAGGCGGCAAGAGAGGTCAGTGACACAGACGTGGGAACAGACGTCACGACACTCTCAGAAAGTACGGCTGCGGTGGAGACAGAAGTGACAACCGCTGGGGAGGCAGTGTGGGGTCCAAAAGGCGAAATCCCAGCGGAGATCATACTGGCCATGGTCTCTACGATGGCAGCGAAAGAAGACTCTCCGCTCTCAACAAAAGTAGGTGGGCGCTCGGGTAGTGCGGAGCAAAGGGGCTCAACGGACAGAGGGCCAGCTGTGGTGGGAGTGGTGGTGGGCTCAGCAAGTGTACTCCCGACACCGGCAGAAGTGTGGACAGTGGTGTCGGGGGCAGTAGAAATATCAAGCACATGCTGAGGGGCCACGGGGTCAACGGGTGCAGCGTATGCAGCGTGGGCCTGCTCAGCCTGCTCAGCCTCCTCGGCCTCAAGCACGTAGGCGGCGGGGATCAGGAGATCCATCACCAAAAGCCAGTCCACCTGTGCTGGTGCTATCTGTGTCTGAGCTGGGCTCGGAAGGATCATGTAATCAGCACCGTAGGGACCGTGTAACCAAACCCAGTGCCGCTGGCCGTGCGGACGAAGCATCTTCATCCGGGCCATGACGTCTATAGATAGTGAAGTGGGGCCCGGAGAACGACGCAAATCGGCAGGTAGGTCCTCGTCGGTCATCAGGGCGAGCAGGGTGATCAGACCGCCGCAACATATCGGTGAGCGAGCGCCCACCGATACGATGATGCGGTCCAAAAACCAGCTCGCGATATCAATCACGACGGTGGTGACCAACTTGTCACTCCCCCTAGCTAGAACTCTGGGGCGCGTCATCGTATAGAGCATATAAAGCTCCGGCGTGGACATCGTCCCAGGCTCATACCTCGCCAAAAAGGTAGTCGCCATGAGGCGATGAGCTATGCGGAGGCAGGGGTGGACGATGGCTGAGGCCTTGGCCCTACTAGGGTCAAAGGCGGCTGGCAAACCCGTGATCCGGGCCCAGAAAGCGTGGGAATCGAAGGAAGGTGGGGGGATGTGAGTGGGTGCGTAGCCACGGTCGGCCCCAGGGATATCGGGCCACGAAAAAAATGCTCTCATCATACCGAGAGTGACCTGGCACTCTCGGTCCATAAACCTAAACGAGCATCCCTCGTCGGTCCGGGCTATAGAACTCAGCACCTCAAGTGTCGGTCGGATGAAGGTGTCCGCCGACACTTGGAAAAAATCTCGCCAACCCACGTTGTCATAAAACGTGAGCATCCCCTCAAGTACCCCCAGGCGTCCTAGGTCTGCAAGGTATGCGAACCTGGAGGGTACAATCGAGCGCTGGGAAATGCGCTCAAAAACGACGCGGTGTGCGTCGTCTCGAAACGTAATCCCCAACGGCCCGACAAGCGGAGCCGGTGGTGGCAATGGGTCGGCAGGGAGTGGCTGTGCGGGGTGAACGGGGACTGCAGGCTGTGGCTGTGCGGGGTGAACGGGGTCTGCAGGCTGTGGATGTGCGGGGTGAGGTGGTGTAGGTGGAGGAGAGTCCTCCATCTCGTGGGAGGGGCCGGGCTCATCCGGCCACTTCCGCTTGGCGGAAGCTCTCCTAGACTGTGGTCGTGTCCGGGACGGCATAGGTGCCCCGGGTGCTCACCAAAAATAGAAAAAACGCGGCATGCGAAAATAAGTGGAGCGAGTATACCGTAACACGACGCGAGAGCAAAATAGTGGATGCGTGCGAAGACGCCGCCTCCACGAAGCCAAAAACGCTCCCCGGAAGCTCCCCTAGGCTCCCCTAAGCTCCCCAATATAGCCTGCACATCAAACGAAGATATCAGCGAGTAATATTCAAAATGTATGGGGGGGTTAGGGGTATAATAGATAGATTTTGAAGTTAATTTGGTGTAGGGGTTCGATTAGCATATGGATCGTCGAAAAATACAAGAAATAGGAGAAAAATAGAGAAATGGGCGAAATAGGGTGTACCGGAGCTCGGCCGGCGGCGAGGGAGTCGCCGGTGAATCGGGCGGAGGGGCGGCGGTGTCGACCGGCGGTGGTCGGCCGAGCGCAGCTGCGGCGAGGGCGGTCGGGCGAGTGGCAGCGAGTCGGGGCGTAGGGAGCTGATCGGGCGCGGGCTCGGGCGAGAAAACGAAAAGTAACGCTTCGAATTCCGCGCCGAGCCTGCAGCGCCTTATATAGGAAAAGTTACGACTCGGCCGAGTGACTATGTCGCTCAGCCGAGTTAACGTAACGGAAATGTTTTTGAAAATTCCTCCCCGCTTACGACTCGGCCGAGTGGCTTTGCCACCCTCGGCCAAGTGGGAAAAAGTCCATTCGGCCGAGTGGCTCAAGCTACTCAGCAGTTCTCGCCCTAGGAGCGTATCAGTTTCACTCGGCCGAGTGAAGATATATACTCGGCCGAGTGGCAATTATACTGAAATCAAGAAAAGAAACAGAGAGTTGGGTACAGTAGACTTCTCTCGTTGGTGCGCCGCTCGGGCGGACGAACTTATGTGCTCGGCCGAGTGGATATTCTACTCGGCCGAGTGACCCCTGTTTTCTGCTGTTTGGCTCCGTTTGTGCTCTAATCTCTGTTTTTCTTCCTCCAGTTGATTTCTTCCTCCTCCTAAGCATCGAGCGCATTCCTGGAGCGCTCTTTGTCGCCTTGTTCACCCTCCTAATGATAGATATCCCTTTCTCCTCTCCTGTCAAGGAAAATATGACCCGTTATCACGAATTTTTCAGGCAAACGACTCAAAACACTAATAATTTCTAAAACAAAAATAAAGAACAAAGTAAAAATAAAGCTATAACCGTCGGGTTGCCTCCCGACAAGCGCTCGTTTAAGGTCTTGAGCTCGACCCCCTTAGATATTCAATTTAATGCGGGATTGTAACGACTGGTTTTCGTGTAATAGGATTATTTATATTATAATATATGCTTGGTGGATTTTCTCCTTGGATGTGTGGTTTTCGTCGCCAATGCTTTCACTTTCGATCGTTTCGTCGTGATTTTCTATCTCCTTCCTTCGGTCGTCGATTTCGGAGTAAGTCATTCGTGACGAGCTTCAAATCACTCATATCTTAGAGTATAAATCGATCCTAGAAGCCATGGAAATCTTCCCGAAGCTTCGCGCTTCGAATCGACACTTTTGGTGCTCATTAGCCGGTATAAGAAGGGGCACCGACCGACTAGATGTCAATCCAGTCGGTCGGCAATCCTTCTTGGACCGACTAGTTAGCTTTCTAAATTTCTTAGAGGTTACTGTTTGCTCTTAGTTGGTCTAAGAACGTTCATCGACCGACTAGATGTTAAACTAGTCGGTCAGTAATTGTTCATGGACCGACTAACTCTAAATCCTATTTTCGTTCAGGAGTTACTGTTTGCACTTAGTCGGTCTGCGTTGGTCGACCGACCGACTAGTTGCCAAACTAGTCGGTCAGTGGTTGCTCTTTGACCGACTAACCAGTGTTAAAACCCTAATTTCTGGGCAGCCGCCAGCCTAGCCTATTTATACCCAACCCAAACGATTTCATCTTCTTCCACTCGACTCTAAGCACTAAAATCTTCCCCTTTGAGCCCACATCTTCCTCCAAGCTTCAATCCTTCATTCCAAGCCCTAAATCCATCATCTAAACCCTCCATCAACTCATTCCACCTCTCATCTTCCCCAAAAATCTCATCAAAACCCAAATCCCCCAAAACCCTAGTTTCCCCAAACTTCTCCAATCTTTTCCAGATCTGATCCTAGGGTTCCCCGGAGTGTTTCTTCCGCTTCCTCTCGGTAAGAAATCGATTCCTCTATGTTTTCATAGCTTATTGGTATTTTTATGAAACCCTAATAATATTTCATGTTGTTTGATGATTGGTCCCCCATAACAGCGATTTCCCCATGGTTTGGCATCCGTGTGACGAAGTGGTCGTCATCCCCGGTGCTAGGCAAGTGAAACTTGCCACTTAGGATTTAGGCCATGTTTTAGGCCATTACTCTGCTTTAGCGTAAAAGAGACTAGACGGTGAAATGATAGCCGCCTAGACGCCTACTCGATTTAGTTTGACAACGAAACTAGATCCGTCACCTCAAATGATCTAGCTTGACAACGAAGCTAGAATCCAACCCATTTAACTTGTTGTTCACGCATATTAAATTGCCATGTTTAAATTCAATTAACGGTACGCGAATATGTTCATATCATTGCATTTTGCCTGTCACGTTAAATTCAATTAACGGTACGCAATCATTTGTTCATGTCATTGCATAGTGATTAATCATTGTGATTGTGTAGCACACGCTACAATATTATAATCTTGGCTCGTGTTCCAGAAGCGAGCCCTGTAGTTGGAAACCCCAACGCTCGGATACCGGCTAGGCACCCACTTTTCGTGGGCACAACCCTATGCCAAATACACTTCCTGGCCCGTGATCCAGAAGCGAGCAAATGCTCGATACACGTAGGGGTGGGGTAAGAGATATGCGTCACCAGAGCACGAGATGGCCTGATCCGCCACTCCAGCCTGCAGGCGAAATCTCTAGTGTTTAAGTGAGTAAGAGATATGCGTCACCAGAGCACGAGATGGCCTGATCCGCCACTCCAGCCTGCAGGAGAAATCTCTAGTGTTTAAGTGATTAATAGTGCACAAGTGATAACAGTGATAAGTGATTCGTGAATTAGTGATTTGGTAGCTTTTGCTACATTGTGCATGCGTGTCTCCTTTAAACTGTTGCATCATACTTAACTGCCATGTCATTGCTTAATATTATAACTGCTAGGTTGTTAGTTTACTTTCCTTTCAGTTTCCTTGCTCAAGTCTTTCCAGACTTGCTGACATGTGCCCCTTTCTCTTTGGGTGTCGCATGTTAGTTGCCGAGTCAGAGCTTGTTGCAGAGGGCGTCGTGTTTGCTCAGGAGGAGTCTTGTGGACACCGGTGACTTGTTGAGTTTCCCTTTGTGTTTTAAGATTCATGTTAGTCGTTGGTGCGTGGCACCCTTGTATGTATGATATTCTTTGTTGGCCATGTTTGGGCCTTAGATCCTTTTTCTTTAGCCTGGTGGCTTTTCTGCGGTATTGTAATTTGTTTATGGGCATTTGGAGATTCAATAAATGTCGTCTCATTTCCTTATTATCATTGTTGTTTCGTTTCGCTTTGCAAGGACTTGCCGTAATAAGTGTTTTATTTATGCTTATCAGACTTGGAGCTTCACAGCTTCAAGTTTGTGCGGACCTTCTCACGTCTCGACTCCACCTTTTTGGGAAGCGGGGCGTGACAGGTTTTAGTGGTGGCCCATGCAGGTCCATTTGCAAATGCGAATTATCGGAACGACGATAATAATTATAGAATGTCCATTAAATAAATTAGAACATCCAAGTTATAAGCCCGGAGTCTAGGTTTTTAGCGTTCATATGTCTTAGGTGGCTGGTAGGCGTGTTAGAGCATCTGTCTCAGCTTAGTAGGAACCCATTAGATCAGGACCCTAGCTAGACTTATATAGACGTCTGTGCTTGCTAGTTAGGAGTCCTTGATTGTTAGCTAGACTCCATGTTAGTGACCTGTTTGATTGTCTTAAGAGTTACCTTAGTGGTTCCCGCCTAGCTCTGGCCGCGATAGACTCCTAGAACTCTTTGGTCTCCCGCTTGGGTTCATCGATTTCGGACCAAGCTGAACTCATTTCATCGCTGTCTAGCCCTTAGGGAGTTTTAGCGCTTAGTTCCATAATCTTTAATTGGTTGACCGTAGGAGATTTCCGTGGATTTTCCTAAGTCTTAAACCTAGGCGTATTTATGTTTTGATCATCCGACCAATTCCTTGCCTCGATTCACGTGATCACCACATTTCGATAGTCGTTGACTTTCAAATGTCCTTTTCGCAAAACTTGATTTTTCCAAAGTTATTATTTCGATTTCCCCTTATTAAAAGTTTTTCGCTAAGTTTAAATTTTGTTTTAAACCCGCTACGTATATACTTGAATTTCTCACTTTTCGATTGAGTCAAAATTCCTTGTAGATTTCGGAGTCTAATGGTTGTAATTATAATTGCTAACTCGTAACCATTTTCTTGTCTATATTTTCGCATTTCGGTTTAGAGACTCCAATACTATTTGGGAAAAATTCGATATACCATTTTCTAACTATGAGATCCATTTTAATCGCATAGCATACATACTTTAAAATCTTTTCCAAGCTAAATGGAATTTCAATTGTTATATGTATACTTATATCTTGTGCCCTTTCGTTGACTTAAATTAATTTTCGAAATTCGAAAGTTTTGACGAAATTCTGATTACTGTTTTATAATGTTTTACAGCCTATACCTTTCATACCTATTCGAATATCTTGTCCCTTTTCATAAATCGATTTAATTCTGAGCCGCAATTCCATTTTCCAAATTCGATTTATGAATTTTCCTTTTTATTTATGCTATTCGAATGTCTCGTCGCGCTCCCTTAATATACTTTTCAAGTCACAGATGATTTCAGCTTTCAACAAATCAAAGTTATGTTCAAACATTTTCCCGACGACAGATTTTTGGAAAATTACGTTCCGTAACCACTTCCCTTGTCCTCAATTCACATGACCACCTCATTACAATTATCCTTGATCTTTCAAATGTTTTCCGTTGCAAATCTTGATTCTTCCAAAGTTATTTTCGAATGCTTTCCTTATTTGAAGTTTCACTCAATTTAAATTTTGTTCTAAACTTCTTTAAATATGTCTCCCTAAATTTTGATGGAGTTAAAAGTCGTTCTTGAATTTTGAAGACTTTTGGTCGTAATTTTAAAAATTACTATCTTGTACTATTCTTCTAACGATGTACCTTTCACATTTCGAATTTTAAACTTTATTACTATCCTGATGGTTCGATATATCGTCCTTTCCTACCTACAAAAATCTATTTTTAACCACTTATCTTACATACCTTTAGGGGTATCTTTCCGAAACTGAATGGACTTCGACAAATTTTGTATATGTCAATTATAGGTTCGTCGTACTCGTTAAGTTTAAATTTGTTCGAAACGCTTTTGATATATGTAAGGTTTCATGCTCCTTCGCCGACTTAAATTATTTATGTTTTAAAATATCGAAACTTGTGTTGAGATTTTTAGATTAGAAGTTTATAATATTTTCTGCATATACCTTCGTATCGATATAAATGTCTTGTCCCTTTTCATGTACAAATTTCATTCTGAACCGTATTTCTATTTTCCTAACTCGATTCATAATTTCTTTTTACTTGTGCCATTAAAATTTTATTCGAAAACACTTCGTGCTTACTTTTAATAAACTTTTCAAGCCCCTTTGGACTTCGGCTTTTAGCAAGTCGATTTTATGCTCAACATTTTCCATATTTCGGATTTTTGTATTAAAATAATAATAATAATAATTTTTATTACCATTTCGATATCATTCCGGACTTAGACCCTTCATAAAACGGTTTAAAAGTTTTAACACTAACTTGATGAGTTCAAATATCCTTTTCTCTTTCCATGCTACTAAGATATTATCTTTCCATTCACCATACACACTTTTAAGATAATTTCTGAGATATGACTTCAATTATTTTTATATATCGGTACCACGTTCGTTTGCTCCTACATTAAGAACTTGTATAAATCAATTTTGTTGGCAAATCCGGATTTCTCTAAAAGTTTTTGCGATATGGTTTATTTGGGATTTCTCTTCAGTTTTAAGATTCAGAAAACCTTTAACATGCACTTAAACTCTCCACGCTATACTTGATCTGATTTCAATCTTCGAATCTCAAAATTTTTCCAAAATTTTTAGGTTGCTGCCGCATAACATTTCTAACCTATGTTTTAATGTTCGAGTAAATGATTTCCTTTTTCCTCATGATGATTTTATATAAGCCAATAAACCACTGTTCCTCTTATTACGTATATTCGTCTCAAACTCGTTTTCAAACAACTTGTTTATCGACCTCTACATATTTTCATACGAAAAGGGACTCCAACTTTTGAAGTATAACGGTTTTCAAACTTTCGTATTTTAGAATATGTTAATTACACTATTTTCCATGTGTCCTAATGGAGCATCATTACATCATTACACAACAGTTTCCATGCTTCTCGATCCTTCTATTCGTTACGTTTTTGATTTCGATTTCTTTCCTTTGTCTAGTTGATAGAGCTTGCTGTTGCCCGTGTCAACCTTATTTGAGTTTAGTGAGCCCATTAGTGAGATTTGATGTGTCGTCGTAGTGTATTTAATTCCATGGTGCATATGAAGCTGTACGTGTGTGTTGGTATTGGTATATTGTATGTATGTGGTTATGTTGATAGCCGTGTAATGCGTTAGCTAGTTTTGGCATACGTATGGATGCTATGTTATGTATATGGAATTATTCCGCTATGATTTTGGGTCTCACTCAAGCTTGAGTGGGTACACTCTGTGTACATTGGTGTATTGTGTGTGGTTGGTGTTTAGTGATGGATGATATGTGTATGATGTTTGGATTGTTTGTGCCTGGTTGTGTTACGCACGCGATTGTGGGTGGCTATGCCAATATATAGTATGTGAGTTGGTCTTGTGGTATAGTTTTCACTAAGGACTTGGTTGCGTGAATATATGTGCGCTAGCTAAACTAGGTGCGTAGATGTGCTAAGCATATAGTGGTGTGATTGGTGTATATAGGAATGAAATATTAGCGTGTGTGGGTCTGCACCATGCACGGGTAAGTATGTGATAGTTATGGGTATTGGTGACTATGGTATGTATGGTGTGTTGTAATTATAGCTATAGGACTATATATGGAGTGATGGTATGGTGAAATGTGTGCATACATTTGAATGACTATAAATTGTGAAATTATAATGATGGTGAATGTGAATTTGATATAGTAAACTTGTTTTAACAATCGTATGGTGTGATTTCGCATGTTGATTGTCTGGCGCATACTAGGAGATATGGGGACTAGTGTATTCTCAATGTCTTGTCCATAGGTAGTTACTTATACGTGTAGTTTCCGATGGTATTTTCTAGTGTGAAATTATTTTCAAATAAGTAAAAGAGACTTGGTTATTTTCGTATAGTGTGTAATGAGTGTTTTATAGTTATATGGAATATACTTGCCTATATGAATGATTTGAATGCGTGAATGGAGTTGTTTGATTATAATAAGTATAAGTGTACTATGCGCGTGAATATATATTTACTTCCGTGTTGTTAATGATTGACTACCTAGAGTATATGTATATAAGCACTTGAAATGAATGTACTTGGTTGAAATTGTGATGTGATATTGTTTGAGGGTAATTACTAGGGTGGCTAGATATAGCTATAGTTAGGAAGTCCGAGGACGGACTTTATTCTAAGGTGGGTAGGATGTAACGACTGGTTTTCGTGTAATAGGATTATTTATATTATAATATATGCTTGGTGGATTTTCTCCTTGGATGTGTGGTTTTCGTCGCCAATGCTTTCACTTTCGATCGTTTCGTCGTGATTTTCTATCTCCTTCCTTCGGTCGTCGATTTCGGAGTAAGTCATTCGTGACGAGCTTCAAATCGCTCATATCTTAGAGTATAAATCGATCCTAGAAGCCATGGAAATCTTCCCGAAGCTTTGCGCTTCGAATCGACACTTTTGGTGCTCATTAGCCGGTATAAGAAGGGGCACCGACCGACTAGATGTCAATCCAGTCGGTCGGCAATCCTTCTTGGACCGACTAGTTAGCTTTCTAAATTTCTTAGAGGTTACTGTTTGCTCTTAGTCGGTCTAAGAACGTTCATCGACCGACTAGATGTTAAACTAGTCGGTCAGTAATTGTTCATGGACCGACTAACTCTAAATCCTATTTTCGTTCAGGAGTTACTGTTTGCACTTAGTCGGTCTGCGTTGGTCGACCGACCGACTAGTTGCCAAACTAGTCGGTCAGTGGTTGCTCTTTGACCGACTAACCAGTGTTAAAACCCTAATTTCTGGGCAGCCGCCAGCCTAGCCTATTTATACCCAACCCAAACGATTTCATCTTCTTCCACTCGACTCTAAGCACTAAAATCTTCCCCTTTGAGCCCACATCTTCCTCCAAGCTTCAATCCTTCATTCCAAGCCCTAAATCCATCATCTAAACCCTCCATCAACTCATTCCACCTCTCATCTTCCCCAAAAATCTCATCAAAACCCAAATCCCCCAAAACCCTAGTTTCCCCAAACTTCTCCAATCTTTTCCAGATCTGATCCTAGGGTTCCCCGGAGTGTTTCTTCCGCTTCCTCTCGGTAAGAAATCGATTCCTCTATGTTTTCATAGCTTATTGGTATTTTTATGAAACCCTAATAATATTTCATGTTGTTTGATGATTGGTCCCCCATAACAGCGATTTCCCCGTGGTTTGGCATCCGTGTGACGAAGTGGTCGTCATCCCCGGTGCTAGGCAAGTGAAACTTGCCACTTAGGATTTAGGCCATGTTTTAGGCCATTACTCTGCTTTAGCGTAAAAGAGACTAGACGGTGAAATGATAGCCGCCTAGACGCCTACTCGATTTAGTTTGACAACGAAACTAGATCCGTCACCTCAAATGATCTAGCTTGACAACGAAGCTAGAATCCAACCCATTTAACTTGTTGTTCACGCATATTAAACTGCCATGTTTAAATTCAATTAACGGTACGCGAATATGTTCATATCATTGCATTTTTCCTGTCACGTTAAATTCAATTAACGGTACGCAATCATTTGTTCATGTCATTGCATAGTGATTAATCATTGTGATTGTGTAGCACACGCTACAATATTATAATCCTGGCTCGTGTTCCAGAAGCGAGCCCTGTAGTTGGAAACCCCAACGCTCGGATACCGGCTAGGCACCCACTTTTCGTGGGCACAACCCTATGCCAAATACACTTCCTGGCCCGTGATCCAGAAGCGAGCAAATGCTCGATACACGTAGGGGTGGGGTAAGAGATATGCGTCACCAGAGCACGAGATGGCCTGATCCGCCACTCCAGCCTGCAGGCGAAATCTCTAGTGTTTAAGTGAGTAAGAGATATGCGTCACCAGAGCACGAGATGGCCTGATCCGCCACTCCAGCCTGCAGGCAAAATCTCTAGTGTTTAAGTGATTAATAGTGCACAAGTGATAACAGTGATAAGTGATTCGTGAATTAGTGATTTGGTAGCTTTTGCTACATTGTGCATGCGTGTCTCCTTTAAACTGTTGCATCATACTTAACTGCCATGTCATTGCTTAATATTATAACTGCTAGGTTGTTAGTTTACTTTCCTTTCAGTTTCCTTGCTCAAGTCTTTCCAGACTTGCTGACATGTGCCCCTTTCTCTTTGGGTGTCGCATGTTAGTTGCCGAGTCAGAGCTTGTTGCAGAGGGCGTCGTGTTTGCTCAGGAGGAGTCTTGTGGACACCGGTGACTTGTTGAGTTTCCCTTTGTGTTTTAAGATTCATGTTAGTCGTTGGTGCGTGGCACCCTTGTATGTATGATATTCTTTATTGGCCATGTTTGGGCCTTAGATCCTTTTTCTTTAGCCTGGTGGCTTTTCTGCGGTATTGTAATTTGTTTATGGGCATTTGGAGATTCAATAAATGTCGTCTCATTTCCTTATTATCATTGTTGTTTCGTTTCGCTTTGCAAGGACTTGCCGTAATAAGTGTTTTATTTACGCTTATCAGACTTGGAGCTTCACAGCTTCAAGTTTGTGCGGACCTTCTCACATCTCGACTCCACCTTTTTGGGAAGCGGGGCGTGACAGGGATATTGGGTGCATATGAGATGCACCCGTCGAATTTATCGGGAAGAACGCTCGGATTTGGATGTTGTGGCGGTGTGTTCTTCCTCAGTGCTCCTTCGTCTCGGGTAGTGTTGGGGGGTGGCTCCCCCAAGCTAGTGCTTGCTCCGGTCCTCGGCTTCACCGGTGACATCGATTTCCGTATCGGTAGAGCTTTCCTTGGAGACTTCAATTTTGAGAGCTTGCAGAGCTCTCGTATTCTTGCGACATTAGCGTCGCCTTCATCAATTTCCATGGAGAGATCGGGGGAGTCTTTTATCTTTTCTTCTTGGTCTAAGTCCGGCCCTTCCTTAAAATCATCCTTGAATAGTGCGCCGATGGAATGGGGGATCGCTTCCTCAATGACCTCGTCAAGGAGGTCCATATAGTCCAGCTCCTCATGATAAGGCATGTGTTTCATTGCCTTGGGTATATGAAGCTCCACCTCGATGTTGCCGACATTCAATGTTAGAGTCCCTTCACGTACGTCGACAATGACACCGGCGGTGGCGAGGAATGGGCGTCCAAGTATTAGCGACGTATCGCCCTCTTCCTTGACATCCATGATCACAAAGTCGCATGGCAAACAAATGCCTCCCGGGACTTGTAACGGGATGTCCTCTGCGATCCATACCGGCCTTATGATCCGACCATCTGCTAGTTGTATCCGCATGTCGGTAGGCTTCAATTCTGTGCCGGTGTTTAGTCTTCGGAACATAGAGAGAGGCATGCGGCTAACACTAGCCCCTAAGTCTACTAACGCCTTTAGTAGAGGGACGCCGCCTAAGGTGCAAGAAATTCGGAAACTCCCCGGGTCTTTGAATTTGGCGGGCTCCTTCTCTCTCTTGGTGAACCAAGTCCCCTCCTCAGCGAGCATGATTTTCTCCTTCCTCTTTCTTCCCGTAATCAAATCTTTTAAGAACTTGGCATATGTCGGGATTTCCACGATAGCGTCGAGGAAGGGGATATTGAGGCTTACCCCCCTCAAATATTCGAGAAACTTGGCGAGCCGTTTCTCCAACTTTGCTCTAGCAAGCCTCTGAGGGAATGGGATCGGTGGCATAAAACGCCTCTCTTCAATCAGCTTCTCCGCTTTGGACTTTTCTTCCCCTTGCGGCTCTTTCTCTCTCTCTACTTCAATGACCGGCTCACTTGGCTCTACTCTCTCCACCACGGGCTCTTTGGTTGGAATCATGACGGGGGTGGTATCCTTCCCACCTCTCGTAGTAACTGCAACCACGGCGTTGATATGTCCGGTGGTGCCCTGTGGATTTTGCTCGGGTTGAGCCGACAACTGTTGACTATTTCGATTGAGCAACGCAAGTTGCTCCGAGATTTGGCCTACAACGGTTGCAAGGTAATCTTGGCTCGCCTTCAAGGAAGCATTAGTCTTCTTCTGCTCGACCATAAACTCCTCCACTCTAGCTTCAAAGTCGGAACGTTGTTGAGCTTGTGGAGGGTTTGGATTTCTCCACCCTTGATTGTATCCGGGCGGCCTATAGGGTCCCACTTGTTGCTTTGGTGGGAAATTTTGTAGTAGCTATAGGCCGCCTGGTGCTCTTTGCTGGAGCTCTTTGCTGCTTGTTGCTTTGGTGGGAGATACGCTGGGATGAATGAAACTGGAGCTCTTTGCTGCTGAACTCCAACTGGTGCCTTCCACAGTTGCTTAGCACTCGGGCAATCCTTCAAAGTATGCGAAGCATTGCCACAAACCAAGCATTGGCCCAGAAGCCTCCTGCACTGCTCCTTCACATGACCAGTCTTATCGCAATGACTGCACGTCTTCTGACTAGGCCCACCTGGCCTCTTAAACTGCACGGACTGATTAGGCTTGAACCCAGGCCTAACCACAGCTCTAGCCTGCTCCATAGGCCTCTTCGAAGCACCTGGATACTGCCCTCTCTTCTGATTGGCAATCAGCTCCTGCCTCTTGGCAGTTATCAGCAACTTCTGGTAAGAGTCTAAGTCCGAAGAGGAAATCAGACTCTGCAGTTCCAAAGATAAACCCTGTAAGAATCTCTGAGCTCGATCCTCAGCAGTATCCACCATCTTCGGCGCAAAGCGACTCAGTCTCATGAACTCTTGGTGGTACTGATCCACCGTCAGATTTCCCTGCTTCAGATTGATGAATTGCTGCATTAGCTCCCTCCTGGCCGCTCGGGGGAAATACTCATCATTAAATCTCGCCTTGAAAGTGGCCCAGGGGATAGGCTTTGCCAACAGCTGCTCTTCTGACTCCCACCAACTGCGGGCATTGTCCTTCAGTTGTTTCTTCACTAAGTCAACCCATCCAGCCGGGTTAACCTTCGAGAGAAGCAGATTATCCTCCGTGTTCTTCATCCATTCATCCGCAGCTAATGATCCTTCTGACCCAGTAAAATATGACGGGCCCAGCTCCCGAAATTGCTTCGCTCCCGGCTCGAAGCGAGGGGCATTCTGAAGCATGCCCTGCTGAACCTGCATCATCTGATGCATCATCATCATCATCTCAGCCGTGGTGGGTTCTCTATCAGCATCCGCAACACGTCCTGCCCCACCACCAGCTCCAGATCCACTACCAGCTCCTCGGGTAACGCGTCTACCGGCCATCTAAGACAAGGAAATGTTCAGATTAGACTTAATCATGACTCGAATGTTCCGAATATTTAAATGGATGTTGTTATCATTATTGTTGTTCCGATATTTCGCAGATGCAAAGAGGAGGACCTGCGTGGGCCACCACTAAAACCTGTCACGCCCCGCTTCCCTAATATGGAAGGCGAGACGTGAGGAGGTTCGCTCAGACGTGGAGCTATGAAGCTGTAGTCTGATAAGCGTCTGTAAAAATTTCGAAAAGTAGCAGGTCCTTGCATTGCGACGAAACAACAACAATAATAAAGCAGATAAAAGAACATCCACCAACAACATCCAACAAATATTACAACATCACAGAATAGTCACAAAAATACAAGTCTGAACAATAGGCCTAAAGCATGGCCAAACAAAACAAAGAGAAATAGGTGCTACGCACCGAAACCTAACAGCGACTAAGGAAAGATAATAACTAAGGGAAGACTCCAAACGAGTCTAGGACTGGTCACCAGTGTCCTCGAACTCGGTCTCTGCAGGGACCTCAAACTCAGCGTCAACGAACTGGTCGTTCGCTACTACCTGCTCTGTCTCAAAGTCTGACATGTGACACCCAAAGAGAAAAGGGCACATGTCAGCAAAAGTCTCACTAGAAAGGCGGAGAACTTTTGTGCAAGGATACAAATATAGAAAAGCGACTAGCAGTTCTAACATGATGAAATGACATGACAATTAAGAATGCAACATTTAAATGAACAAAATAATAACAATCAAGCACATTGTAGCAGAAAGCTATAATTCACTATTTCACGATTCACGAATCACTGATTTATCACTTTGTGCACAGAGTATCCGTCTTTTGGCTGAAGTGGCTGTACGGGCTCACTTCTACGCTCAAGCGATCGTTTAACCCTACCCCTCCACGTGTATATGGACTGGCGCCCATCTTCTGTATCACGAGCCAGGAAGTGTTATTGGCACAGGGTTGTGCCCGCAAAGCAGGTGCCTAGCCTCAATAGTTACAATTATTGTAGCGTGTGCTACGCAATCACGACAGAACAATTTGATGCATGACATGACATGGTAATGAGCAGTTAAAGTGCGTACAGTTAATTGAAGGTAAACGTGACATGACAGCATGAAATGATAGCATGGTAAATGTGTCGGATCTAGCTTCGTTGTCAAGCTAGATCTAATAGGGGCATCTAGGCGACTATCATTTCACCGCCTAGTCTCTTTTACGCTAATACAAAAATTGGCCTAAGACGTGGCCTAAATAATTACTGGCAAGTATCACTTGCCTGATTTCGGTGATTCTGGAGCTGTTGGGTCCGTCTTGATGGGTACTACGAGTTGGTACTTTTGGTTCTCTGTTTTGGTTAAACAATTCACCAAATTAGATTTATTAGCGAGATAAGCCAAAATATCCAGTTAATCCTTAAAGTGGGTTCGCCTAATTATATCGGATTTTTTGGCTAGGGTGATGTCTATATTGGGTTACACTAGCAGAGTACAACTTATTTTATTCGAATTTATTGCACTAACATTTCTGAACAATTATTATCATGCAAAAATAAACACTTAATAAGTCAATATCAAATTAGCACTAATACCCTATTAATTCCCTTTTACCATAAGTTAATGACATGTTAAACATACATAAATAAGTCTACCAAACAAGTTTGACCATGGGGTAAAGTGTAACATGTTAAAATTTACATTATTTAATACCTAACTTTATCTATCTCTCTCTCTCTATTATTTCTTATCTTATAGCTGACACTTACCCTTCATATATTTAATAAGGCATTCACCCTCATCTTAAACCTATCTTTAATAACCCTTCCATTGTCTCCCTGTCTCCCTGTCACTTTTATTCCTCTTCATTTCGTTGCCCTCTGTTCTTGCTTTCTTTCTTTTTTTTGTTATTTTGTTTCATTCTCAGTTTGCAGCAACTAAGGAAGACTCACGCAAGCAAGGGCACGCGTGGAGGAGAAACAGCGGCACGGCGAGTTCCTGGGCGGCGCGGCCTCCGGCGATCAGCGGCTTCGGCGGCGGCCCTGCAGGCGGCGACGGCGGGCGGAGGTCCAGGCGGCCTGGGCGGCGGCGCGCGCGTGCGTGGGTTGAGGGTGAGAGGGGTGGAGGAGGAAGGAGGAAGAAGAAGGGTGGAGTTTGTTTGGGGTTTTTGAAATATAGATCTGAAATTCTTTTTTTTTTTGAATCTGAAATTATTCCTCAAGATTTCAGATTTTGGGTTTGATTGGGTCAAATTGATCTTGGGGAAGAATCTGAAATTTGTGGGTTGATTTGGGTTTTGGTTGATTTGGTGAATTGGAATTTGTGGGTTGTGATTCTTGTTTGGGAAATTGGTTGCTGGTTTGTATTGATTTGGGGAAGATGAAGAACAGATTTGGGTTGAAATTTGTTACTGGTTTTCTTTTGTTTTTGGGCTTCAAGAATTTGCAATGAGGAATGAGCTTTGCTGGTTGATTTTGGGAAGTGCTTTGCAGGTTGGTTTACGGGCTTAAGAAGATGAGCGGGGAACATCCACTTCCATTCGTCAAACCCATCTTAATTAGATTAAGATGTGTGTTTAATGAGATCTGAAGACTAAAGGAAAAAAAGAGAGACGTATTGCTTTGTCTAAACGAAAGGAGAAAACCATTTCTGACTAAGTGAGGAGAGGGAGTTGATTTCAAAACGTGTATGTTGTCGTTTAGGTAGGGGTTAAGGTAAGTACGTAATTAAGTAAATTTTAAATGTAATTTATTAATTAGTCAAGAAGTAATTAGTAAAATAAAGTAATTAGTGAAATTAATAAAGTAATTTGTAATTAGTAATTTGTAATTAGCAGAATAATTAAGTTAAATTATTTTAGTTAAAAATTTGATGGTAAAAATTGACGACATGGTAAAACAAAAATAGAGACGCGCTCGCGTCGACTCGTATGGGCGAAAAGTTAATTGGATAGCAAAAATAAAATACTGGCACGCGCAAATGAAAACTCGCCTAAAAATACTGGTCGTTACATTCTACCCACCTTAGGAAAAATTCCGTCCTCGGAATTCTCATTAACTAAGGAGCAGAAAAAAAATATGGATAACGCTCTCGTATCTCATCTTCCCGCTCCCAGGTAGATTCTCCTGGCGAGTCACGACGCCACATCACTCTGACTAGATCAACTGTCTTGGCCTGAAGACTTTCTGACGTCAATCTAGGATCTCCACTGGTTGCTGTTCGTACGTCAGATCTGGCCGAACAGTAATCTCAGAGTAGTCCACAGCATGAGAAGGGTCGCTGATGTAACGGCGGAGCTGGGACACATGAAAGACGTCATGAACTCCCTCTAAGGACGGTGGCAAAGCTAAGCGATAAGCTACTTCTCCAACTCGCTCTAGCACATCGAATGGTCCAATATATCTCGGGCTAAGTTTGCCTCTCTTCCCAAATCGAATCACTCCTCGATTTGGTGAGATCTTCATAAACACATGATCTCCCGGCTGAAACTCCAGAGGACGTCGTTTAGCATCTGCCCAATGCTTATAACGGTCCTGGGCGATCCGAATCTTGTCTCTGATATCTCGCACAACATTAACTGCTTCCACTATCATCTCTGGTCCCAAGAGTTCTCTATCACCTACGTCATCCCAACTCAGTGGCGATCGACATTTCCTTCCGTAGAGAGCAGCAAATGGCGCCATGCCAATGCTCGCTTGATAGCTATTGTTGTATGAGAACTCCACTATGTGCAGATGATCCGCCCATGAACCCTTGAGATCCAACAAACAGGCTCTCAACATATCCTCCAAGATCTGTATGGTACGCTCTGAATGGCCATCTGTCTGCGGGTGATATGCAGTACTGAACTTCAGACTGGTACCTAAATTGGTTTGCAGACTCTTCCAGAACTGAGATGTGAATCACGTATCACGAACTGATACAATTCTCACAGGGACTCCATGTAAGCGCACAATCTCCTACACGACATAATTCACATCATGACTAGTACTAGAAGGAAATTATAAAGGTACGAGTTAGGTCATTACCTCCATATACTTCCTTGCTAATATCTCCGTGGATTGCCCAACTCGAAAAGGTATAAAGTGCGTGGACTTGGTCAATCGATCAACGATGACCCAGATCGCGTCGTTCTGCTTGGTGCTCCGAGGTAAGCCAGTCACGAAGTCCATCGTGATGTGCTGCCACTTCCATTCTGGAATTGGCAGAGGTTGCAATAGTCCAGCAGTGTGATGATGTTCAGCTTTCACTTGCTGACACATGAGGCACTTGGCAACGCTCCGTGCCACACTTCTCTTCATTCCATGCCACCAGAAATTTTGACAAAGATCCTTGTACATCTTAGTACCTCCAGGATGAATAGAATAAGGCGAACTGTGAGCCTCATTCATCAACTCTTCTCTGATATCTCCTGCAGGTACGCAGATCCTGCTACCATATCTTAAAGACCCATCCGCATGAATCAGAAAATCTGTCCGAAGTCCTGCTTCGACTTGTTCTCTGATCTTCTTCAACTTAGCATCTCCATCTTGAGCAGTCTTGATTCGATCCACGATCGTCGATTGAATCTGCATGTTCATCAACGACGATGTGACTCCCGGTAGTACAGCTTCAATAACCATCTCTCACAGATCCTGTTGCAATCTCCACTGAGCTGTGATAATCATCACTTCGGGCAGTCGAATCAAAGCATCCGGTACGACATTCACCTTCCCAGGATGATACTAAAGATCGATGCCGTAGTCTACCATCAATTCTAACCACCTGCGCTGTCTCATATTCAGCTCCTTCTGAGTAAATATATATTTCAAACTTTTGTGATCAGTGAAGATTTTCACTTTCTCACTCAGTAAGAAATGCCTCCAAATCTTCAAAGCAAAGATGATGGCAGCTAACTCCAAGTCGTGAGTCGGATAATTCTTCTCGTGGATCTTCAACTGTCGAGAAGCATAAGCGACTACATGACCGTGCTGGTGCAGAACGCATCCAAGTCCCTTGCCCGATGCGTCGCAGAAAATCTCAAAGCCTCCGCTTCTGTCTGGAATAGCTAAGACTGGTGCAGTAGTCAGTCTCTCCTTCAAGGTAGAAAAAACTTGCTCACAAGAGTCTGACCAGCTAAACTTAACAACCTTTCTCGTCAATCTCGTCATCGGCTCAGATATTCTCGAGAAATCCTTGATAAATCTGCGGTAGTATCCAGCCAACCCAAGGAAACTCCTGATGTCTGATGCCGATCGAGGTGTAGGCCATTCACTGACTGCTTTGACCTTCTCCGGATCCACTGAGATTCCAGCTCCCGATACTACATGCCCAAGAAATGCAATTCTATCCAGCCAGAATTCACATTTGCTGTATTTGGCATACAGTCTATGGTGACGGAGCGTCTCCAACACTATCTTCAAATGTTCTGCATGCTCCTCTTCGTTCTTCGAGTACACCAGGATATCGTCTATGAAAATCACCACGAACTTGTCAAGGAAGTCGTAAAAGATAAGGTTCATGAGATTCATGAACACAGCAGGAGCGTTGGTCACACTGAATGGCATGACAACGAACTCGTAATGTCCGTACTTAGTCCGAAAAGCGGTCTTGAGCACGTCTTCCTTCTTGACTCTGACTTGATGGTATCCGCTCCGGAGATCCAACTTCAAAAATACTCTCGATCCACCGAGCTGATCGAAGATATCATCAATACGGGGCAGCGGGTACTTGTTCTTCACTGTGATCTGATTCAACTCTCGATAATCAATGCACATTCTTCTCGATCCATCCTTCTTCTTTACTAGCAAGACGGGTGCACCCCAGGGAGATACGCTGGGATGAATGAAACCCTTCTGTAGTAGCTCATCCAACTGCTTCCTCAACTCTTCTAATTCTGCAGGAGCCATACGGTACGGTGCCTTCGAAATTGGCTGAGCTCCTGGCATAAGATCGATGCCGAACTCCAACGCTCGATCGGGCGGCAGTCCAGAAATGTCTTCAGGGAAAACGCCTTCGAAATCTCTCACTACCGCAGGCTTCTCTGGTTCAACAATCATAGATGCAACGGTCAATCGGTAAGGCTGGGCTCGGAACTTAACAGGTCCAAGCGAACGTCCTCCGTCGACAAACTCGAACACTGGGTGATCAGGAATTTCGAACACCACTTTCTTCCAGTGACAGTCGATCGTGGCATAAAAAGCTCCTAACCAATCAATACCGAGAATGGCATCAAAGTTGGGTAGGTCGTGGACAATGAAATTAGCATATAGTTCGTGTCCACTAATCACCAATGGGCATGGTCTACATCCCAGTGCAACCTTTACTACACCATTCCCAGTCGTAATGTTCCAACACTTGGGAAGTGTATAGGTGGGTATCGAGTGTTCAACTACGAACTTCCGAGATAGGATGCACATGGAAGCTCCAGAATCAAACATGGTCAAGGCCGGGTGAGATGAAACTAAGATGACACCTAAGGGTAACATGTAACTAGATTAACATGGATTTAACTAATCAAATGTAATGCATAAATAAGGAAGACTAGTGTAAAGGTTACCTGCAATAACTCCATCCTCAGTCTCTGCCTCTACTGCAGTCATCGTGAAGGCTTGCCTCTTAGGCTGAACGGCCTGCTGGAAAGCCTGTTTCTGGGGAATGAGAGGCGCTCCACGTCCAGCGACTACCAGAGCTCTTTGCTGCTGAACTCCAACTGGTGCCTTCCACGGTTGCTTAGCACTCGGGCAATCCTTCAAAGTATGCGAAGCATCGCCACAAACCAAGCACTGGCCCAGAAGCCTCCTGCACTGCTCCTTCACATGACCAGTCTTACCGCAATGACTGCACGTCTTCTGACTAGGCCCACCTGGCCTCTTAAACTGCACGGACTGATTAGGCTTGAACCCATGCCTAACCATAGCTCTAGCCTGCTCCATAGGCCTCTTCGAAGCACCTGGATACTGCCCTCTCTTCTGATTGGCAATCAGCTCCTGCCTCTTGGCAGCTATCAGCAACTTCTGGTAAGAGTCTAAGTCCGAAGAGGAAATCAGACTCTGCAGTTCCAAAGATAAACCCTGTAAGAATCTCTGAGCTCGATCCTCAGCAGTCTCCACCATCTTCGGCGCAAAGCGACTCAGTCTCATGAACTCTTGGTGGTACTGATCCACCGTCAGATTTCCCTGCTTCAGATTGATGAATTGCTGCATTAGCTCCCTCCTGGCCGCTCGGGGGAAATACTCATCATTAAATCTCGCCTTGAAAGTGGCCCAGGGGATAGGCTTTGCCAACAGCTGCTCTTCTGACTCCCACCAACTACGGGCATTGTCCTTCAGTTGTTTCTTCACTAAGTCAACCCATCCAGCCGGGTTAACCTTCGAGAGAAGCAGATTATCCTCCGTGTTCTTCATCCATTCATCCGCAGCTAATGATCCTTCTGACCCAGTAACATATGACGGGCCCAGCTCCTGAAATTGCTTCGCTCCCGGCTCGAAGCGAGGGGCATTCTGAAGCATGCCCTGTTGAACCTGCATCATCTGATGCATCATCCTCATCATCTCAGCCGTGGTGGGTTCTCTATCAGCATCCGCAACACGTCCTGCCCCACCACCAGCTCCAGATCTACTACCAGCTCCTCGGGTAACGCGTCTACCGGCCATCTAAGACAAGGAAATGTTCAGATTAGACTTAATCATGACTCGAATGTTCCGAATATTTAAATGGATGTTGTTATCATTATTGTTGTTCCGATATTTCGCAGATGCAAAGAGGAGGACCTGCGTGGGCCACCACTAAAACCTGTCACGCCCCGCTTCCCTAATATGGAAGGCGAGACGTGAGGAGGTCCGCTCAGACGTGGAGCTGTGAAGCTGTAGTCTGATAAGCGTCTGTAAAAATTTCGAAAAGTAGCAGGTCCTTGCATTGCGACGAAACAACAATAATAATAAAGCAGATAAAAGAACATCCACCAACAACATCCAATAAATATTACAACATCACAGAATAGTCACAAAAATACAAGTCTGAACAATAGGCCTAAAGCATGGCCAAACAAAACAAAGAGAAATAGGTGCTACGCACCGAAACCTAACAGCGACTAAGGAAAGATAATAACTAAGGGAAGACTCCAAACGAGTCTAGGACTGGTCACCAGTGTCCTCGAACTCGGTCTCTGCAGGGACCTCAAACTCAGCGTCAACGAACTGGTCGTTCGCTACTACCTGCTCTGTCTCAAAGTCTGACATGTGACACCCAAAGAGAAAAGGGCACATGTCAGCAAAAGTCTCACTAGAAAGGCGGAGAACTTTTGTGCAAGGATACAAATATAGAAAAGCGACTAGCAGTTTTAACATGATGAAATGGCATGACAATTAAGAATGCAACATTTAAATGAACAAAATAATAACAATCAAGCACGTTGTAGCAGAAAGCTACAATTCACTATTTCACGATTCACGAATCACTGATTTATCACTTTATGCACAGAGTATCCGTCTTTTGGCTGAAGTGGCTGTACGGGCTCACTTCTACGCTCAAGCGATCGTTTAACCCTACCCCTCCACGTGTATATGGACTGGCGCCCATCTTCTGGATCACGAGCCAGGAAGTGTTATTGGCATAGGGTTGTGCCCGCAAAGCAGGTGCCTAGCCTCAATAGTTACAATTATTGTAGCGTGTGCTATGCAATCACGACAGAACAATTTGATGCATGACATGACATGGTAATGAGCAGTTAAAGTGCGTACAGTTAATTGAAGGTAAACGTGACATGATAGCATGAAATGATAGCATGGTAAATGTGTCGGATCTAGCTTCGTTGTCAAGCTAGATCTAATAGGGGCATCTAGGCGACTATCATTTCACCGCCTAGTCTCTTTTACGCTAATACAAAAATTGGCCTAAGACGTGGCCTAAATAATTACTGGCAAGTATCACTTGCCTGATTTCGGTGATTCTGGAGCTGTTGGGTCCGTCTTGATGGGTACTACGAGTTGGTAATTTTGGTTCTCTGTTTTGGTTAAACAATTCACCAAATTAGATTTATTAGCGAGATAAGCCAAAATATCCAGTTAATCCTTAAAGTGGGTTCGCCTAATTATATCGGATTTTCTGGCTAGGGTGATGTCTATATTGGGTTACACTAGCAGAGTAAAACTTATTTTATTCGAATTTATTGCACTAACATTTCTGAACAATTATTATCATGCATAAATAAACACTTAATAAGTCAATATCAAATTAGCACTAATACCCTATTAATTCCCTTTTACCATAAGTTAATGACATGTTAAACATACATAAATAAGTCTACCAAACAAGTTTGACCATGGGGTAAAGTGTAACATGTTAAAATTTACATTATTTAATACCTAACTTTATCTATCTCTCTCTCTATTATTTCTTATCTTATAGCTGACACTTACCCTTCATATATTTAATAAGGCATTCACCCTCATCTTAAACCTATCTTTAATAACCCTTCCATTGTCTCCCTGTCTCCCTGTCACTTTTATTCCTCTTCATTTCGTTGCCCTCTGTTCTTGCTTTCTTTCTTTTTTTTTGTTATTTTGTTTCATTCTCAGTTTGCAGCAACTAAGGAAGACTCACGCAAGCAAGGGCATGCGTGGAGGAGAAACAGCGGCACGGCGAGTTCCTGGGCGGCGCGGCCTCCGGCGATCGGCGGCTTCAGCGGCGGCCCTGCAGGCGACGACGGCAGGCGGAGGTCCAGGCGGCCTGGGCGGCGCGCGCGCGTGCGTGGGTTGAGGGTGAGAGGGGTGGAGGAGGATGGAGGAAGAAGAAGGGTGGAGTTTGTTTGGGGTTTTTGAAATATAGATCTGAAATTCTTTTTTTTTGAATCTGAAATTATCCCTCAAGATTTCAGATTTTGGGTTTGATTGGGTCAAATTGATCTTGGGGAAGAATCTGAAATTTGTGGGTTGATTTGGGTTTTGGTTGATTTGGTGAATTGGAATTTGTGGGTTGTGATTCTTGTTTGGGAAATTGGTTGCTGGTTTGTATTGATTTGGGGAAGATGAAGAACAGATTTGGGTTGGAATTTGTTACTGGTTTTCTTTTGTTTTTGGGCTTCAAGAATTTGCAGTGAGGAATGAGCTTTGCTGGTTGATTTTGGGAAGTGCTTTGCAGGTTGGTTTACGGGCTTAAGAAGATGAGCGGGGAACATCCACTACCATTCGTCCAACCCATCTTAATTAGATTAAGATGTGTGTTTAATGAGCTCTGAAGACTAAAGGAAAAAAGCGAGATGTATTGCTTTGTCTAAATGAAAGGAGAAAACCATTTCTGACTAAGTGAGGAGAGGGAGTTGATTTCAAAACGTGTATGTTGTCGTTTAGGTAGGGGTTAAGGTAAGTACGTAATTAAGTAAATTTTAAATGTAATTTATTAATTAGTCAAGAAGTAATTAGTAAAATAAAGTAATTAGTGAAATTAATAAAGTAATTTGTAATTAGTAATTTGTAATTAGCAGAATAATTAAGTTAAATTATTTTAGTTAAAAATTTGATGGTAAAAATTGACGACACGGTAAAACGAAAATAGAGACGCGCTCGCGTCGACTCGTATGGGCGAAAAGTTAACTGGATAGCAGAAATAAAATACTGGCACGCGCAAATGAAAACTCGCCTAAAAATACTGGTCGTTACACACTACAAATATCGTTGCTATTGAGGCTAGGCACCTGCTTTTGCGGGCACAACCCTATGCCAAAACCAAATACACTTCCTGGCCCGTGATCCAGAATCGAGCACAATGTTGTTGGGAATCCAATGCTCGATACACGTGGAGGGGTAGGGTTAAGCGACCACTTAGCGTAGAAGTGTGTCTGTACAGCCACTTCAGCTGTAAGGCGTAAACCCTGTGCACAAAGTGAATTGATAGTGTTTCGTGTTTCTGTTACTTTTATTTGCATGCTTCATGTCATATTAAAATTGCTGCATCCTTAAAATGTCATATCACCTCATTATATTAGAACTGTTAGTTGTTTCAGTTCCTTATATCCTTGCACAAAAGTCCTCCGCCTTCTTGGTAGACTTTTGCTGACATGTGCCCTTTTCTCTTTGGGTGTCACATGTCAGGTTTTGAGACAGAGTAGGTAGCAGAGGACGAGTAGTTCGTGGACGCTGAGTTTGAGGTCCCTGTAGAGACTGAGTTCGAGAACACTGGTGACCAGTCCTAGACTCACTTGGAGTCTCTTTTAGTAGTTGTTTTCCAGTAGTTGCTGATTAGGTTTCGGTGCATAGCACACATCTCTTTGTTTTGTTTGGCCATGCATTAGGCCTATTGTTCAGACTTTGTACTTGGTGACTCTTTCTGTGATGTTTGGGATATTTTGTTGGATGTCTGGTGGATGTTTTCTTATCTGCTCTTTTTATTATCATTGCTGTTGTTTCGTCACGGTGCAAGGACCTGCAAGTTGTATTTATTCAAAGACGCTTATCGGACTGCAGCTTCTCAGCTCCAAGTCCGAGCGGACCTTCTCATGTCTCGCCTTCCATATTTGGGAAGCAGGGCATGACAGGTTTTGTTAGTGGCACATGCAGGTCCTCTCTTCACATCTACGAAATATCGGAACAACAATGGTGATAACGACATCCAATTAAGTATTCGGAACATTCGAGTCATAACCGAGTCTAATCTGACCCCTTTCCTTGTCTTAGATGGCTGGGAGACGTATCACCCGATCTGGTGGTGGATCTGGAGCTAGTTATGAAGCAGGACACGTCGAGGATGTTGATCGAGAACCCACCACGGCTGAGATGATGCGGATGATGCAGCAGATGATGCAGGTTCAGTAGGGCATGCTTTAGAATGCCCCTCGCTTCGAGCCCGGAGTGAAGCAGTTTCGGGAGCTGGGCCCGGCGTATTTCACTGGATCTGAGGGACCATTAGCTGCAGATGAATGGATGAATAACACAGAGGATAATCCGCTTCTCTCGAAGGTTAACTCGGCTAGATGGGTTGACTTGGTGAAGAAGCAACTGAAGGACAATGCTCGTAGCTGGTGGGAGTCTGAGGAGCAGATGCTGGTGAGGCCTATCCCCTGGGCCACTTTCAAGGCGAGGTTCAATGATGAGTACTTCCCTCGAGCTGCCAAGACGAAGCTGATGCAGCAATTCATTAATCTAAAGCAGGGAAATCTAATGGTGGATCAGTACCACCAGGAGTTTATGAGACTGAGCCGCTTTGCGCCAAATCTAGTTCAGACCGCTGACGATCGAGCGCAGAAATTCTTGCAGGGTTTATCTTTGGAGCTGCAGAGTCTGATGTCCTCTTCAGACTTAGATTCTTATCGGAAGTTGCTGGTAGCTGCCAAGAGACAGGTGCTGATTGCCAACAAGAAGAAGGGGCAGTTTTCAGGGACTGGGAAGAGGCCTATGGAGCAAACCAGAGCTGTAGTTAGGCCTGAGATGAAGCTTAATTAGTCTGTGCAGTTTAAGAGGCCAGTCGGTCCTAGTTAGAAGATGTGCCATTTTTGTGGCAAGGCTGGTCATGTGAAGGAGTAGTGCAGGAGATTTCTGGGCTAGTGCCTGATTTGTGGTGATGCTACGCATTCAGTGAAGGATTTTCGACATGTAAATCAACTATGGAGAGCACCAGATGGAGTTCAGTAGCAGAGAGCTCCGGTAGCTGCTGGACGTGGAGTGCCTCTCATTCTCCAGAAGCAGGCTTTTCAGCAGGTCATTCAGCCTAGGAGGTAACTTCTCGATGACTGCAGTAGAGGCGGAGGCTGAGGATGAAGTTATCGCAGGTAACCCCCAGACTAGTTTTTACTTTTCATTAGTAGATCTTGCATGTTAAACTAGTTTTTGTTTGCTAGAATAGGTTTTGATTGCTAGTTTGCTTGTTAAGGGTTGTTCTTGTTTATGCATTTCCCGCTCAAGTTCTCTCGACTCCGGTGCATCCATGTGCATCTTATCTCGGAGTTTTGTGGACAAGCATTCTCTGACGACTTCCCCTCTTTCCAAGAATTGGGATATCTCTACAGGGAATGGTGTGATCTCGGTGTCTCTTGGCTTTCGATCTTGTCCCTTGGTAGTCTGTGGACTCAAGCTTTACGCCGATTTTATCATCCACAACATTACCAACTACGATGCTGTTCATGGGATGGATTGGCTTAGTTGCTTCTTCGCTACGATCGACTGCCTACGGAAGAAGGTGGTATTCGAGATTCCTGGCTACCTGACCTTCGAGTTCAGTAGCGGAAGCAGTTCGCTTGGGCATGTCAGATTTCAGGCCAAGCCAGTGGTGGAGCTTGTGTCTATGTAGATGGAGGAGAGTAGACCAGCTGTGGTGAGAGATTTTGATGATGTCTTTCCAGAGGATATGTCCGGACTACCGCCCGATCGAGCTCTTGAGTTCTCGATAGATCTTATTCCGGTAGCGCAGCCCATTTCGAAGGCACCGTACCGTATAGCTCCGGTATAGTTGGAGGAGCTACATAGACAGCTGGACGAGCTTTTTTAGAAGGGATATATCCACCCGAGTGTGTCTCCATGGGGAGTACCTGTTCTGCTGGTGAAAAAGAAGGATGGTTCGCGTCGGATGTGCGTGGACTACAGAGAGCTGAATGTCGTCACCATCAAGAACAAGTATCTGTTGTCGCGTATAGATGACATTTTTGATCAGCTTGGAGGATCGGGGGTATTCTCTAAGTTGGATCTCAGGAGCGGGTACCACCAGCTGAAGGTGAAGAAGGAAGATGTGCCAAAGACAGCGTTCAGAACAAAGCATGGACACTACGAGTTCGTGGTTATGCCTTTCGGTGTGACCAACGCACCCGTGGTTTTCATGAACCTAATGAATCTGATATTTTATGACTACTTAGATAAGTTTTTCGTTATCTTTATAGACGACATCTTGATCCAATCGAAGTCAGAGGAGGAGCATGCTGAGCACTTGAAGACAATTCTGGAAATTTTGAGGAAGCATCGGTTGTATGCAAAGTATTCCAAGTGCGAGTTCTGGCTGGATAGAGTTGCTTTTCTTGGACATGTAGTGTCAGGTGATGGTATAGCCGTGGACCCGGAGAAGATCAAGGCTATCAGAGAGTGGCTGACTCCGCATACAGCGTCTGATATCAGGAGTTTTCTTGGGCTAGCAGGATATTATCGGTTTTTCATTAAGGAATTCTCCCGTATTGCCGAGCCGATGACTAGACTGACGAGGAAAGACATACCATTCGTTTGGTCTGATGCTTGTGAGGAGGCCTTTTCTGTTCTGAAGGAGAGGTTGACGTCTGCACCTGTTTTAACTGTGCCTGATCGGAGTGGAGGTTTCGAGATCTTTTGTGATCCTTCTGGCAAAGGTCTCGGATGTGTTTTACATCAGCATGGACATGTGGTCACGTACGCTTCTCGGTAGCTTAAGGCTCATGAGAAGAACTACCCGACGCACGATCTGGAGTTGGCTGCAGTCGTATTTGCGCTCAAGATTTGGAGGCATTTCTTGCTGAGTGAGAAGGTGAAGATTTTCACCTATCACAAAAGCTTGAAATATATCTTTACACAGAAGGAGCTCAACATGCGACAGTGTCGATGGCTAGAGCTCATGGCAGATTATGAGATCGACTTGCAGTATCACCCTGGTAAGGTGAATGTAGTTCCTGATGTGCTGAGCAGACTTCCAGCGGTTATGATGTTGACTTCGTAGTGGAGGTTGCAGCAGGATTTCTGTGAGTCTGGTATTGAGACTGTGCTTCCTGGAGAAGCTTCGTCGTTGATGTGTATGCAGATACAGTCAGCGATCGTGGATCGAATCAAGGCAGGACAGGCCGGAGATCCGAAGCTGAGGAGAATCTGTGAGCAGGTAGTAGCCGGTCTACGAACTGACTTTCTGATTCATGAGGATGGCTCGCTGAGGTATGGAGCCAGAGTTTGTGTGCCAGCAGGAGATATCATAGAGGAGTTGCTTGTTGAGGCGCATAGTTCGCCGTATTCTGTGCATCCTGGTGGCACCAAGATGTACAAGGATCTTTGCCTGAATTACTGGTGGCATGGTATGAAGCGGAGTGTGGCACGGAGCGTTGCCAAGTGTTTAGTATGTCAGTAGGTCAAGGCGAAACATCAGCATACGGCAGGGTTGCAACAACCGCTTCCAATTCTGGAGTGGAAGTGGCAACACATCACTATGGACTTCGTGACTGGACTACCTCGGAGTCCAAAGCAGAATGACACGATTTGGGTAATCGTGGACCGGTTGACTAAATCTGCGCACTTTATTCCCTTCCGAGTGGGACAGTCCACTGAGACGCTAGCAAGGAGATACATGGAGGTAAATTCTTTTACTCTTCGTTTTATTTCTTTCCCTAGTTTAGATAGTGACGTAACGTGATTTGTGCAGGAGATTGTACGACTTCACAGAGTCCCCGTGAGCATCGTGTCGGACAGAGACACGAGATTCACATCTCAGTTTTGGCAGAGTCTGCAGAAGAGTCTGGGTACGAGTCTGAGTTTCAGTACTGCATACCACCCACAAACGGATGGCTAGTCTGAGAGGACGATTCAGATCTTGGAGGACATGCTGAGGGCATGCAAGTTGGACTTCAAGGGATCTTGGGAGGATCATCTTCATCATGTGGAATTTGCCTATAATAACAGCTACCGGTCTAGTATTGGCATGGCACCTTTTGCCGCGTTTTATGGAAAGAAATGTCGATCGCCACTGAGCTGGGATGATATTGAAGACAGGGAGCTGTTAGGGCCAGAGATGATTGTGGAAGCTGTGGATGTTGTGATGAACATCAGGGAGAATCTGAGGATCGCCCAGGACCGTTTCAAGCATTGGGTAGATGCTAAACGGCGACCGTTGGAGTTTCAGCCTGGAGACCACGTCTTTCTTAAGATCTCTCCAAATCGAGGAGTCATCCAATTCAGAAGGAGAGGCAAGCTGAGTCCGAGGTATATTGGACCTTTTGACGTCCTGGAGAGAGTTGGAGTCGTGGCATATTACTTGGCGCTGCCGCCATCACTGGAGGGAGCTCACGACGTGTTTCACGTATCTCAGTTACGTGATACGTCAGTGATCCATCTCACGCTGTGGATTTCTCGGAGATCACGGTTCGTCCGGATCTGACCTATGATCAGCAACCAGTGGAGATTCTGGACAGACGGTAGAAGCAGTTGAGGAATAAGACCGTCGACTTGGTCAGAGTGCAGTGGCGTCATGGCTCATCAGGGGAGTCCACCTGGGAGCGCGAGGATGATATGAGAGAGCATCTCCCGCACTTATTTCAGAGCAGTGGTTGATGTTGATTCCAAGGGCGGAATCATTTATAAGGTGGGTAGGATGTCACGGTCGTTTCTCGACTGTACGGTTTTCATGTGCGTACTTCTATTCGTACGCGTATTTGTTTTTGCCTCTTTGTGTATCCAAACCCTATGGTGAGATTTTCCGTTGCGACCCTCTGGGGGAGCACTTATTTGTGGTATTATTTTGGAACGTCATTTCATGGGCCGTTCGCCCACGAAATGGCTTTGTTTGCAGTAGCGTCGTAGTTTCGTGTTTTGTCGTTTAGACCTTTCTATTTTTTAGTTCATTTCTCTCGTCGTCACGGTCGCCCCAGTTTTTTCTCATAATATTAGGACTCCGTTTGACCCCCTTTCACTTTTTCCTATTAAACTATAGTTGACCCTTAGTTTTTATGATTTATTCCCCTAATAATTATTTAATAATAATCCTAATCACTTTTGAACCTAGCCCCACTATTTCCCCTCTTGGCCACACACACCCAGTAATAGAGAGAGATGGATCTATTGGGTTTTTAAAAATAATAATAACATAAAAACAAATTTTAACCTAATTCTTAACCCTAACCCTAGCCACGTGACCAGCCCCTACCCTATTTAATAATTAGCCTAGGTCTTTTTTTCCTCACAGCATCAAACCCCCTCTCAACACAGCCGCCGCCCTTCCCCTTGCAACCCACATGCACGTGACGCTCTGCCCCATGTGCGGCCTCCATGCACAACCCCCTCTCACGCACGTCTTCCCCCGCACAACCCTGCCTGCAGCGCATCCCGACGACCTCTCTCCGCCTGCAGCACATCCCGGCGCCTCCCTCCTCTGCGACACGCCCGGAACCGCCCAGCTGCGCCTTTTCCGCGCGCAGCGACCCGCGACAACCATGCCTCCCTCCACACGCGATGACGCTCGACCATCCCTAGCCGCTGTTCTCGCGCGATGATCCCCTAGCCGCTGTCCTCGCGGCGATCACCCCGATAGCCACATTGGATCTCTTCCCTTCACCACGGTTAGTAACGTTGCTACAACTTTTCATTTCAGATTGCAACGGATTTTGGACAGCGATGTTGATCATGTTTTTGGACCCTAATAATCTGAGAATGGCATGCTAAATGTGTTGTGATATGATTCCCCGGATTTGGTTTTGGATGATGAGCAAACATAAATAATGTATACTAACTTATTTGTCAGTGCAGTTATGGAGATCGTCGCCAAAAGAATACGAACATCAAAAGCGACGCCTCAAGACTTCTCAATACGCGTGATCGTGTGCCTGGAGCTTCGTTGAAGCTCAAGAAGTTTTATTGAAGTCAAGGATGAAGATTGAAGCTTTGAAGACGGCTTGTCAAGACCTGCTTCCCTAAAATGGAGGCGAGACGTGAAAAGGTCCGCACGAGAGTGGAGCTGTGAAGCCCCAAACCCGATAAGCGTCAATAATACATAAGCAGGTCCATGTAACCACAACGGAATAACAATAATAACACAAGGAGAGATTGAAATAAAATCTCACATCTCATAAATTGTCCAACAAGATAATAAGTCCAACATCCAGAAAAGCCACCAGGCTAGAAGAAAGAGTCTAAGGGCCCAGAACAAGGCCAACAAAAGCATCAACATAACAAAGTATAGGTGCTACGCACCGATAACAAAACAACTGTCTAAACAAAAGTAAAACACAACGAAGACACTAGGACTGGTCCCCAGTGTCCACGTACTCCCCGTCAAACACAAGCTCGGGCTCGGCGTCAGCAAACACCTCGTCCTCAACGAGGTACTCGGGCTCAGGATCTAACATGTGTCACCCAAAAGAGTAAAGGGGCACATGTCAGCAAGTCTAAAAAGACTTGGGCAAGGAAACTGAAGGTAAGGCTCTAGCAACCTAGCAGTTTAGTATGCATGACATGGCAGTTATAACATGAGTGCGCAATTAAGACATGGTAAACAGTAAGTACAAGAGAACAAGTATTGGGACAAGACAAGAGTAGCCAAGCTACTAACATTCTCAATCAATTCACATTGTTTTGTAGATGTTTATGCCCTTCAGCTGAATGGTACATCATTCACACCGATCGGCACTAAACACATTTCACGTTTCACTGTTATTTGTAGATGTTTACGCCCTTCAGCTGAATGGTACATCATTCACACCGATCGGCACTAAACACTACCCCACCCCAGAGTTTACGCCTTACAGCTGCAGTTGTTGATCAAACAGACCCCCAGTTGCCTGGCCGCTTAACCCTTACCCCATCCCACACGTAAACAAGCCAGGGTCCCTGCACATGAGCCCAGCTAGTGAGCCAGGGTTGCCCCGCACGGGAGCTTGTTTCTTAGTTCACAATTCAATATCGAGCGTTGGGGTTAGCAACTCATTATGCTCGCTTCTGGTCACGAGCCAGGAAACACAAGTATTGTAGCGATGCTACGCAATCACGGGATCACTTAAAGAATGCAATGACATGACAATTAAATTGCGTACCGTTAATGTAATTTAAACATGACATGCTAATTGTGCAACATGCTAAAAGTCGGAACTAGCTTCGTTGTCAAGCTAGTTCCCCAATTTGCGCCTAGGCGAGTATCATTTCGTCGCCTAGCCTCTTTTACGCCTACAACAAGCAAATGGCCTAAAACATGGCCTAAACCCTAAGTGGCAAGTTTCACTTGCCTAGCAACGGGGATGACGACCACTTCGTCACACGGATGCTAATCTACGGGGAAATCGCTGTTATGGGGAAACAAACATCAAACAACATGAAATTATATTAGGGTTTCATAAAAATATAAATAGGTTATGAAAACAACGGTAGATCGATTTCTTACCGAGAGGAAGCGGAAGAAACACTCCGGAGAACCCTAGGATCAGATCTGGAAAAGATTGGAGAAGTTTGGGGAAACTAGGGTTTTGGGGGATTTGGGGATTTTGATGGATTTGGTGAGATTTTGGGGAAGATGAGAGGTAGATAGAGTGGATGGATGGTTTGGATGATGATTCTAGGGCTTGGAATGAAGGAATGAAGCTTGGAGGAAGATGGGGGCTCAATGGGGAAGATTTTAGGGTTTTGGGTCGTGTTAAGGAAGAAGAAAACGTTTGGGATGGGTTTAAATAGGATGGGCTGGCGGCTGCCCAGAAATTAGGGTTTTAACACAGGTTAGTCTGTCAAAGAGCAACCACTGACCGACTAGTTTGGCAACTAGTCGGTCGGTCGACCAACGCAGACCGACTAAGTGCAAACAGTAACTTCTGAACGAAAATAGGATTTTAGAATTAGTCGGTCCATGAACAAATACTGACCGACTAGTTTAGCATCTAGTCGGTCGATGAACGTTCCTAGACCGACTAAGAGTAAACAGTAACTAGTGTCAAAAATAGTTGATGAGTTAGTCGGTTCAAGAAGCATTGCCGACCGACTAGTTTGCAACCTAGTCGGTCAACCAACGTTCTTAGACCGACTAACGATAAACAGTAACTCCTGAGAAATTTAGAAAGCCAACTAGTCGGTCCAAGAAGGATTACCGACCGACTGGATCGTCATCTAGTCGGTCGGTGCCCCTTCTTATACCGGCTAATGAGCACAAAAAGTTCCGATACGGAGCGCGGGGCCCCGGGATCGATTCCTAAGACTCCTAGGCTTGATCTAATAGTAAGATACGACCGTTATGAAGTCCGTCACGAATGACATACTTTGAAATCGACGATCCTAAGGAAGAAGCGAGAAAATACGACGAATCGATCGAAAATGAAAGCTACGGAGACGAAAACCACACACAGAGGAGAAAATCCACCAAAACATATATTATATTACAATAAATCCAGATACATGAAAAGCAGTCGTTACATCCTCTCCAACTTAAGAAAAATTCCGTCCTCGGAATTTCCAAATACTCACGAGTCCGGAAACAAAAGTGGGAAACGCTCTCGCATCTCATCCTCATTCTCCCAAGTAGACTCTCCAGGTGAGCCGTGTCGCCACATCACCCTCACAAGATTGACAATCTTGTTCCGAAGCGATTTCTGACGCCTGTCCAGAATCTGCACTGGATGCTGGTCATACGTCATATCGGGGCGAACGGTAATCTCCGAAAAATCCACCGCATGAGACGGATCGCTAATGTATCGACGAAGCTGCGACACATGGAAAACATTGTGAACTCCTTCCAAAGATGGCGGCAAGGCCAAGCGATAAGCTACCTCGCCAACCCTCTCCAAAATGTCAAATGGTCCAATGTATCGCGGGCTCAACTTCCCACGCTTCCCGAAACGAATCACACCACGATTCGGGGAAATCTTCAAGAACACATGGTCGCCCGGCTGAAACTCCAAAGGACGACGTTTAGCATCCGCCCAATGCTTAAAACGGTCCTGAGCAATCCTCAACCTCTCCCGAATATTCCTGACGATATCCACGGCCTCCACGATCATCTCAGGTCCCAACAGCTCCCGATCACCAACGTCATCCCAACTCAATGGCGATCGACATTTTCTCCCATAAAGAGCGGCGAAAGGCGCCATGCCAATACTCGCCTGGAAGCTGTTGTTGTAAGAGAACTCTACCAGATGTAGATGGTCCTCCCACGAACCCTTGAAATCCAACATGCACGCCCTCATCATGTCTTCCAAAATCTGAATCGTCCTCTCGGACTGGCCATCCGTCTACGGATGGTACGCCGTGCTGAAACTCAGACGCGTACCCAAGCTCTTCTGCAAACTCTACCAGAACTGAGATGTGAACCTCGTGTCTCTGTCAGACACGATACTCACGGGGACTCCATGAAGTCGCACAACCTCCTGCACGATTCACGTTACATCACTATCCACACTAGGAAAAGGAAATAAAAACGGAGAGTAAAAGAATTTTACCTCCATATATCTCCTTGCTAGCGCCTCAGTGGACTGTCCCACTCGGAACGGAATAAAGTGCGCAGATTTGGTCAATCGATCGACGATCACCCAAATCGCGTCATTCTGCTTCGGACTCCGAGGTAGTCCAGTCACGAAATCCATAGTGATGTGTTGCCATTTCCACTCCGGAATCGGAAGCGGTTGTAGCAACCCGGCCGAACGCTGATGCTCCACCTTCACTTGCTGGCAAACCAAGCACTTGGCTACACTCCGAGCCACGCTCCTCTTCATACCATGCCACCAATAATTCAGACGAAGATCCTGGTACATCTTGGTGCCACCAGGATGCACAGAATACGGCGAACTGTGTGCCTCCACCATCAGCTCCTCTCTGATATCCCCAGCTGGCACACACAACCTGGCTCCAAACCTCAGCGAGCCATCCTCATGAATCAAAAAGTCAGTCCGCAGACCGGCTTTCACCTGCTCCCGAATCTTCATCAGCTTCGGATCCTCAGCCTGGCCAGCCTTAATCCGATCCACTATCGTCGACTGTACCTGCATGTACATCAACGACGAAGCCTCCCTAGGAAGAACAATCTCAACACCAGACTCGCAAAAATCCTGCTGCAATCTCCACTGCGAGGTCAAAATCATCACCGCTGGAAGCCTACTCAAAGCATCTGGAACCACATTCACCTTGCCAGGGTGAAACTGCAAATCAATCTCATAATCTGCCATAAGCTCCAACCATCGACGTTGTCGCATGTTGAGCTCCTTCTGAGTGAAAATATACTTCAAGCTTTTGTGATCGGTGAAAATTTTCACTTTCTCACTCAGCAAGAAGTGCCTCCAAATCTTAAGAGCAAACACAACGGCAGCCAACTCCAAATCATGCGTCGGGTAATTCTTCTCATGAACCTTAAGCTGACGAGACGCATACGCCACAACATGCCCATGCTGATGCAACACACAACCGAGACCCTTGCCAGAAGCATCGCAAAAGATCTCAATTCCACCGCTGCGATCAGGCACAACCAAAATAGGGGCAGTCGTCAACCTCTCCTTCAGAATACCAAAAGCACTCTCACAATCACCCGACCAAACAAAAGCAACTTCCTTCCGCGTCAACCTGGTCATCGGCTTAGCAATACGAGAAAAGTCCTTAATGAATCGCCGATAATAACCAGCAAGTCCAAGGAAACTCCGAATCTCAGACGCAGACGACGGAACAGGCCACTCCCTGATGGCCCGAATCTTCTCGGGATCCACTGAAATACCATCTCCAGTCACCACATGCCCAAGAAAAGCAACTCTATCCAGCCAAAACTCGCACTTCGAAAACTTAGCATACAACCGATGCTTCCTCAAAATTTCCAACACCGTCCTTAAATGCGAGGCATGCTCTTCCTCCGACTTCGAATAGATCAGAATGTCGTCAATAAAGATAACGACAAACTTATCCAAAAAGTCGTAGAAAATCAGGTTCATCAGATTCATGAAAACTGCGGGCGCGTTAGTTACGCCGAAAGGCATAACCACGAACTCATAGTGTCCATACTTCGTCCTGAACGCTGTCTTCGGAACATCATCCTTCTTCACCTTCAACTGATGGTAACCACTCCTCAAATCCAATTTTGAAAACACCCTCGAACCTCCAAGCTGATCAAAAATATCATCGATGCGAGGCAACGGGTATTTATTCTTAATGGTCACCGCATTCAACTCCCGATAGTCCACGCACATGCGACGCGAACCATCCTTCTTCTTCACCAGCAACACCGGTGCTCCCCACGGAGACACGCTAGGATTAATATAACCCTTCTGCAAAAGCTCATCCAACTGCTTCCGCAACTCTTCCAATTCTGCAGGTGCCATACGATACGGCGCCTTCGAAATCGGCTGCGCACCTGGAACAAGATCAATAGAAAATTCCAAAGCTCGATCAGGCGGCAAACCAGACATCTCCTCGGGGAAGACGTCGCCAAAATCTCGCACCACAGCTGGCCACTCCAACTCCATCTGCATAGCCACAGCCTCCACCGGCCTGGCCCGAAATCTGACAGGACCAAGCGAACTGCTACCACGACTGAACTCAAACACTGGATGTCCAGGAATCTCGAACACCACCTTCTTCCTCCTACAGTCAATCGTAGCATAGAATCTCGCAAGCCAGTCCATCCCAAGAACTGCATCATAGTTGATGATGTCGTGGACAATGAAATCAGCAAAAAGCTCATGTCCACAGACCACCAACGAGCAAGAATTGCAACCACGATGCACCGAGACCATGCCATTCCCTGTAACGATATTCCAACTCTTGGAAAGAGGGGACGTCGACAAGGAATGCCTCTCCACGAAGCTCCGAGAAATAATACACATCGATGCACCAGAGTCAAAGAGGACTCGTGCAGGAAATGTGCAAACCAAAACCACACCTAACAATCAATTAACAATCAAACCCTAGTCTAGCAAACAACCATGTTCAAGCAAACAACACAATCTAACAATCAAAACCAGCTAGGAAAGTAACAGCTAGATTGAGGATTACCTGCGATAACCTCATCCACAGCCTCGCTCTCCGCAGCGGTCATCAGAAAAGCCTGCCTCCTCGGCGGA
Source organism: Scilla litardierei (assembly GCA_030789695.1). Lineage (NCBI taxonomy): Eukaryota > Viridiplantae > Streptophyta > Magnoliopsida > Asparagales > Asparagaceae > Scilla > Scilla litardierei. The sequence goes on along the minus strand of CM061139.1, from coordinate 93,500,078 downwards.
ACAGCCTGCTGAAAAGCCTGCCTCTACAGAACAAGAGCTGCTCCACGTCCAGCAGGAACAGACGCTCGCTGCTGCAACGGCTGTGCTACAACAGGTGCCCTCCGCAGCTGACCCGCATGCCGACAATCCTTCGCAACATGAGAAGCATCACCGCAAACCAGACACTGGCCCAGAAACTTCCGACACTGATCCTTGATGTGGCCAGGCTTGCCGCAGAAATGGCAAGTCTTCAGAATAGGCCCTCCCGGCCTCTTAAACTGAGCAGACTGATTAGGCCTGAATCCAGGTCTAACCATAGCTCTCGCCTGTTCCACAGGCCTCTTCCCAGCACCAACAACAGACCCTCTCCTCTGATTCACGAGCAGCTCCTGCCTCTTGGCTGCTACTAGAACCTTCTGATAAGATTCCCGGTCAGAAGAGGTCACAAAACTCTGGAGCTCCGAAGCAAGTCCCTGCAGGAACCTCTGAGCTCTCTCCTCAGCGTCCTGCACCATCTTTGGTGCAAACCGACTCAGCCTCATGAACTCTTGGTGATATAGGTCCACCGACGAGTTCCCTTGCTTCAAATCGATAAAACGCTGCATCATCTCATCCCTGGCAGCTTTCGGAAAGAACTCACCATCAAATCTGGCCTTGAAGGTAGCCCAGACGATCGGCTCCACCAACATCTTCTCTTCTGCATCCCACCAATTCCGGGCATTATCCTTGAGTTGCCTCTTCGCTAAATCAACCCATCCAGCCGGGGTGATCTTGGCCATCTTCAGATTGTCCTCGATGTTCCGAATCCACTCATCGGCAGCCAGAGGACCCTCAGAACCATCAAAATATACGGGACCCAGCTCCCGAAATTGCTTCGCTCCTGGCTCAGAGCGAGGGGCATCCGGAAGAGCCCGGGCAGCTCGAGCAAGTGGAGCATTCTGGACTTGCAGAAGCACGCCCTGCTGCACTTGCATCATCTGGAGCATCATCCGCATCATCTCACCGCTGGTGGGTTCCCGCTCAGGCTCCTCATCATGAGGGAGCGCACCACTACCCCCACCACGGGTGAAACGCCTTCCTGCCATCTAATGACACAGAGAACGAATCAGATTAGACTCATAGCTTATTACATCGGACGTCGAACTTAGTTTATTGGACATTCTAATATTATTATCGCTATTCCAAAAATCGCAGTTACAGAAGAACCTGCATGGGCCACCAACAAAACCTGTCACGACCCGCTTCCCTAAAATGGAGGCGAGACGTGAAAAGGTCCGCACGAGAGTGGATCTGTGAAGCCCCAAACCCGATAAGCGTCAATATAACATAAGCAGGTTCATGTAACCACAACGGAATAACAATAATAACACAAGGAGAGACTGAAATAAAATCTCACATCTCATAAATTGTCCAACAAGATAATAAGTCCAACATCCAGAAAAGCCACCATGCTAGAAGAAAGAGTCTAAGGGCCCAGAACAAGGCCAACAAAAGCATCAACATAACAAAGTATAGGTGCTACGCACCGATAACAAAACAACTGTCTAAACAAAAGTAAAACACAACGAAGACACTAGGACTGGTCCCCAGTGTCCACGTACTCCCCGTCAAACACAAGCTCGGGCTCGACGTCAGCAAACACCTCGTCCTCAACGAGGTACTCGGGCTCAGGATCTAACATGTGTCACCCAAAAGAGTAAAGGGGCACATGTCAGCAAGTCTAAAAAGACTTGGGCAAGGAAACTGAAGGTAAGGCTCTAGCAACCTAGCAGTTTAGTATGCATGACATGGCAGTTATAACATGAGTGCGCAATTAAGACATGGTAAACAGTAAGTACAAGAGAACAAGTATCGGGACAAGACAAGAGTAGCCAAGCTACTAACATTCTCAATCAATTCACATTGTTTTGTAGATGTTTATGCCCTTCAGCTGAATGGTACATCATTCACACCGATCGGCACTAAACACATTTCACGTTTCACTGTTATTTGTAGATGTTTACGCCCTTCAGCTGAATGGTACATCATTCACACCGATCGGCACTAAACACTACCCCACCCCAGAGTTTACGCCTTACAGCTGCAGTTGTTGATCAAACAGACCCCCAGTTGCCTGGCCGCTTAACCCTTACCCCATCCCACACGTAAACAAGCCAGGGTCCCTGCACATGAGCCCAGCTAGTGAGCCAGGGTTGCCCCGCACGGGAGCTTGTTTCTTAGTTCACAATTCAATATCGAGCGTTGGGGTTAGCAACTCATTATGCTCGCTTCTGGTCACGAGCCAGGAAACACAAGTATTGTAGCGATGCTACGCAATCACGGGATCACTTAAAGAATGCAATGACATGACAATTAAATTGCGTACCGTTAATGTAATTTAAACATGACATGCTAATTGTGCAACATGCTAAAAGTCGGAACTAGCTTCGTTGTCAAGCTAGTTCCCCAATTTGCGCCTAGGCGAGTATCATTTCGTCGCCTAGCCTCTTTTACGCCTACAACAAGCAAATGGCCTAAAACATGGCCTAAACCCTAAGTGGCAAGTTTCACTTGCCTAGCAACGGGGATGACGACCACTTCGTCACACGGATGCTAATCTACGGGGAAATCGCTGTTATGGGGAAACAAACATCAAACAACATGAAATTATATTAGGGTTTCATAAAAATATAAATAGGTTATGAAAACAACGGTAGATCGATTTCTTACCGAGAGGAAGCGGAAGAAACACTCCGGAGAACCCTAGGATCAGATCTGGAAAAGATTGGAGAAGTTTGGGGAAACTAGGGTTTTGGGGGATTTGGGGATTTTGATGGATTTGGTGAGATTTTGGGGAAGATGAGAGGTAGATAGAGTGGATGGATGGTTTGGATGATGATTCTAGGGCTTGGAATGAAGGAATGAAGCTTGGAGGAAGATGGGGGCTCAATGGGGAAGATTTTAGGGTTTTTGGTCGTGTTGAGGAAGAAGAAAACGTTTGTGATGGGTTTAAATAGGATGGGCTGGCGGCTGCCCAGAAATTAGGGTTTTAACACAGGTTAGTCGGTCAAAGAGCAACCACTGACCGACTGTTTGGCAACTAGTCGGTCGGTCGACCAACGCAGACCGACTAAGTGCAAACAGTAACTTCTGAACGAAAATAGGATTTTAGAATTAGTCGGTCCATGAACAAATACTGACCGACTAGTTTAGCATCTAGTCGGTCGATGAACGTTCCTAGACCGACTAAGAGTAAACAGTAACTAGTGTCAAAAATAGTTGATGAGTTAGTCGGTTCAAGAAGCATTGCCGACCGACTAGTTTGCAACCTAGTCGGTCAACCAACGTTCTTAGACCGACTAACGATAAACAGTAACTCCTGAGAAATTTAGAAAGCCAACTAGTCGGTCCAAGAAGGATTGCCGACCGACTGGATCGTCATCTAGTCGGTCGGTGCCCCTTCTTATACCGGCTAATGAGCATAAAAAGTTCCGATACGGAGCGCGGGGCCCCGGGATCGATTCCTAAGACTCCTAGGCTTGATCTAATAGTAAGATACGACCGTTATGAAGTCCGTCACGAATGACATACTTCGAAATCGACGATCCTAAGGAAGAAGCGAGAAAATACGACGAATCGATCGAAAATGAAAGCTACGGAGACGAAAACCACACACAGAGGAGAAAATCCACCAAAACATATATTATATTACAATAAATCCAGATACATGAAAAGCAGTCGTTACACGGCTCGTAAGGTTTAATTTATAGTCTTCTAGCTTCATAGATTAGAATGTTAAGCCTTGAGTAGGACTTACATTATATACTTCATTTCGCTCATATCTTAGATCTAGGATATTCATAGAAGCCATTAGAAACTTTCCCGAAGCCTATCGCTTCTTCCCTCGGCTTCGAGTGCATGTTAGTTGGTTCAAGAAGAGTCACCAACCGACTAGATGACGATCTAGTCGGTCAGCAACTCTACATAAACCGACTAGATGCCTTGCTATATTCAGCTCATTCCAGGTTGATCAATTAGTCGGTCAAAGAAGAGTCACCGACCGACTAGATGACGATCTAGTCGGTTAGGAATCCTTCTTGGACCGACTAGTTGAGCTTGCCTCTGTACAGCCTGAGTTACTGTTTCGAGTTAGTCGGTCAAAGAACGTTTGTCGACCGACTAGTTGAGAAACTAGTCGGTCAGCATTTGTTCTTAAACCGACTAATTCATCTTGAAGTCAACCTACTCTATTTCGACTGTTAGTCGGTCAAAGATCATTCACCGACCGACTAGTTGTGGAACTAGTCGGTCGGCAAGTCTTCTTAGACCGACTAGTTGTCATCTCCTGTACTTCGACCTTTTGGCTGTTCAACCATTAGTCGGTCTACGTTGTATAACCGACCGACTAGTTGATGAACTAGTCGGTCAGTGATCCTTCTTTGACCGACTAGTCTGGTTCAGAATAGAGCCGTTGGGAAATTTTCCAACACGATTTTCCTTGCCTCTATAAATACAAACTTGATACGTTTGAGGGAAGGTTGAAGGTCCATTTTACAAGTAATTTCAGACCTAAGAGAAGAGCTCTCCCAAGCTAATTCAAAGCTCTCTCTCCCTCACAAGAATCTCTCCCTTCACTCTTTGAGCCATCTTCCTCAATAGAGATTCTCTCCATTGTGAGCTTTTCAAGCCAAGAGCTTGATCCTAGTCACCATACTCCACCCTAGGCTTCCATTGCTGGTCATCTTCTTGAAGCTAGGGTTTGGTGACATCCTCTTCCTCAAAATCCATCATTGCCCTAATTTGGTAAGTATACTCAAGGCATAGGATTTTGTAAGGTAAGAGTTTATTTCATTTCAATCGTATTTGAATTGTGTCTCTCGGTTGTGAGAGAGGTTGTGATCCCGGTTTGTGGGAGTCACATGTCTTTTGTATGATTTGACTTGTGAAGGTTTTTCACAAGTATTTCATAGTGGAAATCTTGAGTTAGGGTTGCTAACTCAAGTATCCGGAGGGGATCCGGGTGGTTGGGACGTAGGATCACCAGGAACAAGTCGGGGAGACTTGGGTGGATCCGAACCCAGTAATATTGTTTGTTTGCGTATGTTTTAATTCTTGTTGATAGTTGTTTAATTCCGCATTGTCGTTTGTTTCTTGCACAATAATTAGGAATAACTATCTTGATTATTTTAAGTACTATTCACCCCCCCCAGTACGTGTGCAGTAGCTACCACAGGGCACTACAAAATGTAGATCAGCTAGTGGACTTTATAGATGAACATCGATAACTTAATTAAAATGATGTTAGCACACTAGATCTATAGGGTGGATATCTTGTACACAGCTTCTAGCTAATGTTAGCCTAGATATGATGATATGTTGTATGTTTATTCGTATTAACAACTTAACGTAGTTAAAAGTGTTAGTAGTTTAACTTCAATAATAATATGACATCAGAGTAGCTCTCGCATCGTGTTGAGGTAAGATCTGCCGCGTAGGAATCACCACTTGCCTGTTAATCAACTAAAATTGGTAATTTCTGATGGTTGTGATTCACTAATCAAGATTAATAATTTGGAATGTATGCTGGACTGCGATCTGAACACATAGGTAGTTTGGACTCTGATTGATCATGACTTCAGCTTGGTCGTTCAGGCAAGTGATACTTGCCAGTAAATGTTTTAGGCCACGTTTTTAGGCCAATTTGTGTGTTAGCATAAAAGAGGCTAGGCAGTGAAATGATGGCTGCCTAGACGGCCCTTTTGATCTAGTTTGACAGTGAAACTAGATCCAACACCACTCTTGATCTAGCTTGACAACGAAGCTAGATCCGACATTTTTACTTGCTTCCATTCATGCTGCCATGTCATGTTTAATTTTCAATTAATGGTACGCACTTTAACTGATCATCCCATGGCATGTCATGCATCATATGTTTCTTCATGATTGAGTAGCACACGCTACAAATATCGTTGCTATTGAGGCTAGGCACCTGCTTTTGCGGGCACAACCCTATGCCAAAACCAAATACACTTCCTGGCCCGCGATCCAGAATCGAGCACAATGTTGTTGGGAATCTAACGCTTGATACACGTGGAGGGGTAGGGTTAAGCGACCACTCAGCGTAGAAGTGTGCCTGTACAGCCACTTCAGCTGTAAGGCGTAAACCCTGTAAACAAAGTGAATTGATAGTGTTTCGTGTTTTTGTTACTTGTATTTGCATGCTTCATGTCATATTAAAATTGTTGCATCCTTAAAATGTCATATCACCTCATTATATTAGAACTATTAGTTGTTTCAGTTTATTATATCCTTGCACAAAAGTCCTCCGCCTTCTTGGGAGACTTTTGTTGACATGTGCCATTTTCTCTTTGGGTGTCACATGTCAGGTTTTGAGACAGAGCAGGTTGCAAAGGACGAGCAGTTCGTGGATGCTGAGTTTGAGGTCCCTGCAGAGACTGAGTTCGAGGACACTGGTGACCAGTCCTAGACTCACTTGGAGTCTCTTTTAGTAGTTGTTTTCCAGTAGTTGTTGATTAGGTTTCGGTGCGTAGCACTCATCTCTTTGTTTTTTTGGCCATGCTTTAGGCCTATTGTTCAGACTTTGTACTTGGTGACTCTTTCTGTGATGTTTGGGATATTTTGTTGGATGTCCGGTGGATGTTTTCTTATCTGCTCTTTTTATTATCATTGTTGTTGTTGTTTCGTCGCGATTCAAGGACCTGCAATTTGTATTTATTCATAGACGCTTATCGGACTGCAGCTTCACAGCTCCAAGTCCAAGCGGACCTTCTCACGTCTCTCCTTCCATATTTGGGAAGCGGGGCGTGACAAATTAGGGTTTAATTTGAACTCTAATACTTGACACAACCGTGTGCCAAATCGACACAGTCGTGTTGTTTGAATTTTGGCCTCCATGTGATTTCACACTTTGTGACACGTCCATGTTACGTTGCGGTATAGCCATGTTGGCCATGTGTAGAGATTTTAGAAGTTGCTGTTTATTTTGACACGACCAATACGGCCGTGTTGTAGTCAGCTGGAACTATTCAAAGTAACGGTTTATTTTTGACACGGCTGTGTTACTGTCTCGTATGACCATGTTGCAGTCAGCTGGAACTATTCAAAGTTACTGATACACACAGCTGTGTGGCTGATACATACAGCCGTGTTGACCCTGTTTTAGCACGTATCATTGCGGTTTGACCTTGGATTGACCTGAAACTCACTAAATAAACACATTAGACCCGTATGACTTATTTGACCTCATCAAAACAAAGTTAGTCTTCAGTTAGTAGGCTAACTTATGCCAACAATCTCTCCCTTTTGTATAATGGAAAATAATCATAGATAAATTGAGATTAAAATATAAGGAGCAAGTAATATAATGCATATGTTCATGTTCATAAAAGGCTCCCCCTTAAACTATGCATCTCAATGTCTATTTATCCCCTGAATTAAAGCATCGTATTTTTGATGTTCTAAATTTTTTGTACTCTTCCCCTTTTGCCATCCACTGAAAAGGTCACTAATATCATTGAAGTAGTAAATAATAAGACATGAATTATTGCGAGCATATCAAAGAAACACAAAAATTAACAATGAGAATCATATGAATGTGTTCTCCCCATGAGCTCAAGTTATGAACAACGTCATGATCAATGAAAGCATACGTCAATTACATGAAATTAATAAGCAGACATCATTATATAAAGTATGGGAACCATAGGGTGATTCTTAGAAACTTAGATTTCAAAAACATAAAATTGTCCTAAACATATCGTGAACATTCATCTCTTATGGAATAATTTTAAGCAAAGTATAGGAAGACACCCAACATAGGATACCATGGTGTTAAATTTCAGGTCATTTGGAGTTCAAGTGCGCTAAGTGGTTACTTTATCTACCGTATGTCACACGCATTGCTCAACAAACCCTCGAAATCTGGTTACGAGCCACCGGTATTAAGAGAATATGGCATATATTGTGTATTATCTTGTTTTCTTTTCTTTTACCAATTTTATTTTGCCTATTTGTTTACATTACTCGTTTTATTCTTTCTTGCTATGTTGGTGTCTTAGAATAATGTCGCATGAAGGCATCGACATATGTGACCCCTATTACTCAATTTGTCCAAAGAGAGTTATGTGTACAATAAGTATAGAGACAATCAAGATTTTGATTTCATAAGAGTTTAAACACCCTCCATTTATTTCCATAAACTATATAAATCAATCAACTTGATAAAATCAAGCAATATGGCATGCTAACAAATTTCACTAGATTATTCATAATTCAAGCATGGGGAATGTGCATTTGTATGAGACAACATTGTTAGGATCATTTTTTAATGTTTCTATGATGTCTATCTTAGTTCATATTAAATGCTCAATAATATTCAAGAATATTAGTGATGGTGATGCGTGCACATACAATATGTGAACTAGCCTATAATGACATAAAGTATAATCAATGTGTAGAGGCTTACAATGTTTAAGCATGTGTATGTTTAAGGATAATCGTGTTAGTTCTCAATTAGTGACATAATCCCCAACTACCTTCGAATGAAGCAAAATTGATTTTGATTTAATTGTTTGATGAAGATGGCTGTTAGTTGTTTTTCGGCGTCAACATATTCTATAGAGATATCTTTCTTATCAATATGATCACGAAGAACGTGGTGACAAATATCGATATGCTTAGTCCTAGAGTGTAGGACGAGATTCTTAGATAGGTCTATGGCACTCTTGTTATCATACCAAATGGTTGTTGGTTGGAAAGTAAGACTGTAATCTTTGAGGCTTTGTCTCATCCATAGAATTTGAGCACAACACCCAGCTGAAACTAATCGGCTTCGGTTATACTCAATCCTATGGAGTTTTGCTTCTTGGAGAACCAAAAGACTAGAGACATATCTAGTTGTTGGCAAGTGCCCGAAGTACTCTTACGATCGGTCCTACTTCCCGTAAAATCCATATCATAATATCCAACAAGCTTAAAATATGTGGGACAAGGGTACCATATTCCAAAATCTAAAGTTCCTTTAACATACCAAATAATTCATTTTACAAAAGAAAGATGTGACTCTTTTGGACATGATTGAAACCGGGCACATAAACACACACTAAATATTATATCGGGCCTACTAGATGTCAAATATAATAGGCTACCTATCATACCTCAGTACATGTGCTCATCCACCTTCTTTCCCTTTTCATCCTTGTTTACATTCACTGTTGTTGACATGGGAGTAAAGCATTTCCTTGCATTGGCAAGCCAGAATTTCTTGACCAATTCCCTTGCATATTTCTCGTGGTTGATGAAAATCACATCCTCACATTGTTTGATTTGCAATACAAGCATAAATATGAGTTCATCCATCAAGCGCATCTCAAATTTCCTAGACATACACTTGGCAAATTCCTCACAAAGAGAGTTGTTAGTAGCACCAAAAATAATATCATCAACATAAATTTGCACTATTAGTAAATCTTTATTTTGATGTTTAACAAATGACGTTTTATCCGCCTTTCCTATGGAAAAATTATTTTCAAGAAAAAACTTAGTTAAACGCTCATACCAAGCTCTAGGAGCTTGTTTGAGCCTATATAAAGCTCGTTTTAGCTTGAAAACATAATCTGGGTGGTTGGAGGCTTTAAACCTAGGAGGTTGTTTAACATATACTTCCTCAAATAAAACTCCATTCAAGAAGGCACTTTTGACATCCATTTGGAAGAGTTGGATTTCATGAAACTAGCGAATGCTAAAAGCATCCGAATTGCTTCCAATCTTGCGACAGGAGAAAATGTTTCATCAAAATCAATCACTCCATCTTGGTTGTATCCTTAGGCTACTAATCTAGCTTTATTTTGAACAACATTGCCCAATTCGTCAAGTTTATTTCTATATACCCATTTTGAACCTAAGATTGTTTGGTGTTTGGGTTTGGGACAAGTTTCCAAACTTGATTCCTCTGAAATTATGACAATTTCTCATGCATTGCCCTAATCCAACAAGAATCTTCCAATGCACTATCTACATTCTTAGGTTCTAAAATGGATATAAAAGCAAAGTTAACCATCAAATTAAAGCTACTTCTAGTGCGTATACCTTTATCCATGTCTCCAAGGATTTGGTCCTTAGGATGATCCTTCTTGAAGTCCTTAGGGAGATCTTGTGATGATGTAGTATCTTCCTCTTCCTTTCTTGGTGTGTCCTCATTGTTGTCCTCATCAAAATTGCAAGTGTTCATGTCCAATATTTGAAAGTTCACCTAAAATTTCAGGAGATTCTGCAACACTAGAATATTCATTTATAGCACATTTCTCATCAAATTTAACATGCCATGTTTCTTGGATAGTAAGGATCCTTTTGTTGAATACTCTGTAATGTGGAGAGCACCTAACAAAAATACACATCGGATTTAGCATTAAATTTATCCAAGTTATTGCCTACTTTCAAAATATAATATTTGCATCCAAATGGTTTAAATCTGATAAGTTGGGGGTCAACTCTCTATAAAGCTCATAAAGTGTTTTCTTCAAAATGTGCCTAATAGACACATAATTTAAAATGTAGCAAGAAATATGTATGGCTTCAGCCCAGAAATATAATGGCAATTTGTAATCATGAATCATGGTCCTAGCAATTACTTGCAAAGTATGGGTATTCCTCTCAACCACGACATTTTGTTGGGGTGTCCTTAGGACGGAAAAATTGTGAAAATATCCTTTTAAATCACAAAAATTATCAAAGCTAGAATTTATAAATTCACCACCATGATCACTCCTAACTTTGTCAGTGGAAAAACATTTACCATTTTTAACCTTTTACAAACATTTTAAAATATCAAACCTTCCATGTTTGTGTGTTAGAAAATAAATCCAAGTGAAACATGAAAAATGACGAAGCAATTATGCATACTACCTAAACTAGCAACCTTAGTAGGACCAAATAAATCTAAATTTATTAGTTGCAATGGCTTAATAGTATAGCCAACGTTTTAGGGTTGAAACTACTCTTATGTAGCTTGCCTAGTTGACATGCATCGCAAAGTTTGTCTTGATCAAACCTAATTTAAGGTAAACCTCCCGCAAGTTTCTTTTTAGCAAGCTTTGAGATTAGGTCCATGTCGGCATGGCCTAACCTTCGATGCAATATCAAACTAATCTCATTTGATGCAACAAATATCATTCTCTTTTATTTGAATCGCAAAGTTTGATAAAGTAGATGTTATCACAAGAGGTGCCTTTGAAACAAATATCATTCTCTTTTAAAAATATGGACTTCATCATTTTTGAAATGCACCTTAAAGCCTATAGAGCTTAGTTGACCCACACTTAATAAGTTATATACTAAAACATCTACAAGATCAACATTTTCACTAACAATTGAAGGACGCTTACCAATGTTACATTTCCCCAAGATTTTGCATTTCTTTCCATCACCAAGGGTTACTATCCCTCTATATTTTCTTGATAGCATCGTGAAGAGGGATTCGTTGCCCGTCATGTGGTTCAAGCAACCGCTATCAAGGTACCATAAGCTATCATCTGGAGCTTGAAGATACAGCTACAAAAGAAGATGTGCCTTTTGGTAACCAAATCTTAGATCCACAATTGTTAGTACAATACTTTGAAACCCATGTAAAATATTCAGTATTATATTTAGCAAAGCAAGCATACATAACATGACCTTTTTTATTACAATGAAAGCATGTAAGATTGCATGTAACGCATTAGAAAACATGTTTTCATCATGCTTGGTGTATTGAGGGCTTTCGTATCTAGCAAAATTTATTCCAATGTCTATTTAGGTTTCTTCTATGTTTGTTTCTTCTTATTTTGGTATCCTAGACCATGTTTGCTAGTATTTTCTTTAGCCCATCTATTATTTTATTGAAGCGTACTTGGCTACTAGTGAATTTCTTTATGGCAGAGCTAAGATTTTGATTTTCGTTCTCAAGTTCACTAATCATATCTTCAAATCTTTTATCTTTTTCATTATTTTCCAATTCACTAGCTATGATTTCCCCTTTTATTAAACCAGATTTTTCTTTAACAAGTTCTTTTAGTTTTTCTTCATATCTATCTACTTTTTGATTTAAGAATTTTATGTCTGCTTCTTTAGAGCTAAGAGTGCTAATTTTATCTTTCAAGTCCTTAGCTAGATTTGAGTTATCACGCTCTAACCTAGCCATTCTTTTATTAGCTGCTTCTAGTTCTAGAATCTTAGTGTCTAAGTGGTTTTCATCAAAATTGATAATGATTTCTCTTTGTTCCTTCCACTTAGTAAGAAGTTCATCTCTATCATTTATAACACTTCCTAGTTCTTTTTTAAGGTCACGCTCTAACCTAGCCATTCTTTTATTAGCTTCTTCTAGTTCTAGAATCTTAGTGTCTAAGTGGTTTTCATCAAAACTGATAATGATTTCTCTTTGTTCCTTCCACTTAGTAAGAAGTTCATCTCTATCATTTATAACACTTCCTAGTTCTTTTTTAAGGTGTCTCGCAATTTTCTTGGCCTAACATATCTAAGAGCCATTTCCTTAACGATTTCAATTAGGTATTCGTAAGCTTCTTCCATGTCAGAAAACATGTCTTCACTTATTTGAAATTTTTCTTCATTAAAATTCAACTTGCTAGGCTTAGAATTTACCTTTGATGCACCTGCCATAAAGCAAGTTCCATTGTTGTTAGGAACATCGTCATCTGAGAGTTCTTCAGCATCACTCTCGTCCCATGTCACCATCATTTCTCGTTTAGTCACCTTCTCTTTTCATTTGCCCTTTAGAAAAGGACAATCCGCCTTCAAGTGCCCTTGCTTGTTGTGCCTAGAACACCTTGGAGAAGAGCTTTCCTAATCATCTCCATCCTTCTTCTTACTTCTCCACATATTTCCTGTTCTTCTTTCGTTGTTTTGTAAAAAGATAGAGAATCCTTTGACTACAAGAGCAATCCTGTCATCTTCAATTTCATCTATGTCAAGCCACTTGATTGCCTTGAAAGAAAGGTTCTTTTTGCTCTTTTTCACCTTTGAAGTCTTCTCCTCCTTTTTTGGTGCTTCATCGATCAACATCTTCATTTGTACTTTCTATGCCATCAATGTTCACATGAGTTGTTCGAAAGTGATTGATGCTAGATCGTGCGCTTCCTCTATTGTCATTCTCTTTTGTATCCAGTCACCAGAAAGTTACAAGACTTTTCCCACCAAGTCTTCCTCCGGAATTTTCTTTCCAAGCGCTTTGAGAGGATTCAAGATATCTGCAAAGCGAGAGAACATAGAGTTAATATTTTCAGCAGGAAGCATAGAAAAGTTCTCATACTTTTGTAACAACATACGAATACGAGTCTTTTTAACTTAAGATGTCCCTTCATGGGTCAGTTCTAATATAGTCCAAATCTCTTTTACTGTGGCACAAGAACAAATACGATTGTATTCAACTTTATTAACGCCACACTATAAGATGATCATGGCCTTAACATTTAAGTTTTCTAATCGTTCATTTTCCTTGTATTACTCTGGCATAGGTTTGTCGACTAGATTGAAGCCTTCATTCATAATTTTCAACAATACCATATCAATGCCATGGATGTGGATGGATATCCTTTGTTTCCAATAACTGTAATCGGTGCCATCAAATAAAAGCGATCGTAAATACAAATGGCCTTCTTTTTTTGTTATTAGGGTCTATGGAATAGGAATAGGAAATTTGTGCTATGAGGATCGAAATTTCACTAGACTTAGAGTCCAAAGAAATCTCGCTCTGATACCAATTGAAAAACACGCCTTAAAAATATACTCACAAAATAACCAATCCAAATCACAGAGTATGACAATAAATGCTTTTTAATAGAGTGGCACCCTGCCTAGGCACCCTGCCTCTACTCTGACCCCAAACCCTTGAGGCTTTCACCCTCTTTTATAACCAAAAAGAGAAAACCAAACCGATCACAATTCCGGATAGTGATCACATCGTACAAGCTATTGTTTTCACAGTTAAATCACAAAGATAGCTTCTGGATGAAGCTATTCATAAATATAATCTAATACCAAAATAGATACAGAAATAAGTCATCGTGGTATAGATCGTCCCTCAGTGAATTTGTATGCACAAATTGTGCATGATTCTGACATGTGTAAAGAAAGATATTGTATTTTCAAATTAATATCTGCAAATCTCCTTCTTCTTCTTCTTTATGCACTTGAAGCTTTGATGAATGGAGGATTTAGGCTGGCTAGCAAGGATAAAAAATCGTTGGAACTTTTTGCTACATGCTTCTAATATTTTCTCCAAGAGATGGCTCTCTCTTTTATCAGGGATGCTGAGTTTTCTTCAAGTTAGAACTATTGATCTTTAAATCTTCATTCAAATCTTCAGTCCAATCTTTATCAATTTGATAGATCTCTTTTATTTGGAAACTCCTCTTTAAATTGGTCTTCCGAAAAATTAGAAACTCCTTCAAATTGATTTAAGTTAAACCTGGATGTTTGGCTGGTCAAATTAGTGTTTAAGTTGAACTCTGATACTTGGCACGGTCGTGTGCCAAATCGACACGGCCATGTTGTTTGAATTCTGGCCTCCATGTAATTTTGCACTTTGCAACATGGTCATGTTATGTTGTGGCACGGCCATGTTGTCCATGTGCAGAGATTTCAGACGTTACTGTTTATTTTTTGACACGGCCTTGTCATAGTCTGCACTGCTGTGTTGCAGTCAGCTGGAACTCTTCAAAGTTACTATTTATTTTGACACGGCCATTTTACAGTCTCGCACAACTGTGTTGGTTTGGCCTTTCATACATACTTCTGATTCTGATACGCATGGTTGTGCGGCCGATACACAAGGCCTTGCTAACCCTGTTTTAGCGCATATAAATGTCGTTTCACCTCGAATTTACCTGAAACTCACTAGATAGACACATTAGACCCATATGAATTGGTTGACATCATCAAAACAAAGTTTAGTGTTTAGTTAGTAAGCTAACTTAGGACAACAGTTGTCAGTTAAACAGATTTAAAATAGATGTATTACATTTAGATTTATAGCGTATTCCTCCTTTTGTCAAAAGACCTTGATACTTTAGGAGTAGTAGGAACATCATATGGTTCTTGACGGAAAGACCAATATTCAAAATTTTGTGCCTAGATAAATATCTCCATTCTTCTTTTCCAAAGCTGAAAGTTTTTCATCGATGGAAGGATGATTGTTTACACTTTGGCCACTTCTAAACATACTCCTTGATGCCATCTATGAATGACACGCCCCGTTCTCCAAAATACCCAGGAAATACGAAGCTTTATAAGGTATTTGTATAGAATGGAAGGTGACAAGGCCGTGGCAGTATTTAGACCCAAGGATTTGACCCCTTGACTCTAAATACTGCCCACCATAAATGGAATATAATAAGTAAATCTCACATGCCACTACGAATGCTGGGACAATACGAATGACAGAGGAAATAAATAATGTTCTTGTTTTAATACAAAGAAAGATCACAAGTCACAAAAATGTTAACATATAAATTTATAAGTGACCGTTACAAAGGTACATATGACAGTTACATGAAAGATACATGTGAAAACTCAGAAAAACTGAATACCTCATAAATTCAAATAAAAATAATAGTGACCATAACCCAAATGTAAAACTCACTCCCTATAAAAGAGGAAGAAATACTCTAATCTTGTGCAGCTTCCTGAGAAATATATTCTGGAGTCTCTGGCTCTAGACCTGGGGAAAAAGGAGCAGACACGTTAAAGCATGACCAAAACATAGTTCGAGATATGAATAGTAAGGACACATCCACATGCATGTTACTGGCATTAAAATACTAGTTTGAGATATCAGGCTACACATGATATTAATGTCAATGAATTTAATTGTATAATTTAAAAGGACACATCCAGAGGCATGTTACTGGCATTAAAATAAACACTATAGGAATAATAATAATGAATGCATGGTACTGAGCATAACAAGAAATACTGCAAGGAATAATAAGAAAATGCATGACAAACAATAATTACAATATTATAGATGAACAATTAGAGAATTTCAGTTATGATTATAATTGGGAAACTCGAGTAAAACGTATAACATAAAGCATGGGACTTCACCCAAGGCGGGTGAAAAATGGTATCCTGCCAGTGGAACACGAGCACTGATCAGTTTTAACAGGGCCGCTCATAACTCCCCCTGTCGGGAGTGAGAATGTGGTGTTATTTCAATTACCTATGGTGCATCATGAATACACCATGTGGCTCTCCAAATCTGCCCAACTCCCTCTGCCGAGAGTGCGAGTGAGATACATATCTAGTCCAGTCTTTAATCATGCCTTTTACACGTGTTTCCACCAAACCCAATGTCTGGAATCTCACCTACCTCATGGTAGACAGAATCTTCTAGGTTGTTATTACTCTCAACTTCTCACTCGTTAACATGTTACAATGTCCAACATTCTAAACCTTTACAAGTCTCATTTACTGCATTGCATAGATTCAAGAGGTGGCCCCAAGGACTCAAGAGGTGACTCACATGGATTCAAAAGGTGGTCCCAGCATTTCTGTGGCACTTTTGTCCACGTATCACGTAGGTACATGTGGCACTTTGGTCTATGTGGTACTTAGTTCCGTTGATTACCATCCTTACATTAATGTTGTGATTAGGCTACCATTATCATAACCAAACATAACATACTACCATACTACCGTACTAACATAGAATGACATTAGCATATTGCATGAGAATTAACACATTCATACTAGCATATGAACATGAACATTAACACCAGCATATGCAGAATATAGTATTAAATGAAATAAAGCTAGTATGGCCTATGTAACATAACATGGAGTATACCAATAACTAGCCTGTGGACATAAAGTATTATAGGCATAGCATGAATTTCCACCATACATAACAACATGAGATATGGTATGACTTGAATACAATCGAGCAAAAACATATGGATAGCATAAGCATGCTAATTTAGCCTACACTTGAGCATAATTGATTCATGCATGAATATTTGGACTGGGGCATGAGAGCATGCAAATTATTGCAATATGGACATTATGTAATTGTTATACATTTACATGTTAGATAACGAAGCTAACATATGTGACATACTACTAATTTTCACCATGCTACAAATTTAACATAATTTTACATGTTACAAATCTAACCATGTTACGAATTCATTCACCATATGGCATTGGCATGCTAGCATACTAATCTTAATTTAGGAACATGAGCTTAAACATATGAATAGCATGAACATTAGTACTAGAGTTAGCATGAACATTAGTACTACAAATTTAACCATATCACAAATCTAACTTTAACATACTACAAATTTTATTTGGATAATTATAACATGAGAATTTAATATTTGCAAGAAATATAACTAAAAACATACATCCAAATTCCATAGATTGACGTATCAAAATGGAATTCTTCTTCCTACACCAGTCTAAAACTAACACCCTAACTAGAGTTATTAGAACCCTACCTTGTAAAACTCCTCCTTCTTCAAGCTCTGGCTTTTCCTCCTTCCAAGCTCTACTTCTTCTTCTCCAAACTCCTTCTAATTTTTCTTCATTTGCTTGGTGTTACCTTACATGAAAGGGGTATAGAGTATAAAGAGATGAAGAGAGAGTATTAGCTAGCCTTTTTCCTTCTCCTTCCTTCCTTCTCCTTCCTTCTCTTTTATAGTCTCTCTTAAGGATGAGGTTAAAGGAAATGGTGACAAGTGTGCGATGACTTATTCCTAAGAGTGATTAGTCATGGGCTATGTATCATGCTAGAAATG
This sequence comes from Scilla litardierei, assembly GCA_030789695.1. NCBI lineage: Eukaryota > Viridiplantae > Streptophyta > Magnoliopsida > Asparagales > Asparagaceae > Scilla > Scilla litardierei. The sequence goes on along the minus strand of CM061139.1, from coordinate 93,482,310 downwards.
CTTAAGGATGAGGTTAAAGGAGATGGTGTCATGTGTGGAGGTTATGTGTCATCCTTAAAAAATTAGGTTTAAAAATAAGTAAATGATTTAAGAAAAAATTGACACATGGATGATGAGGTGGCATACTAAGAAAAGTTGGAATTTCTTTTTTAGAAAAATATAAATACAAGTATTTAATCATGTAGTCATTATGTAGTATACAAATCATAATAAATAGTATGCTAATTTAGAATGTAGTTAAAACGTGAAAACAAATTTAGTATTATTATAATCTTTTAAAAATTATGGAAAAAAAATCCTCAAATCCATAAAAATATGCGTGTATCAAATACAATCAAAAATACATAGCACAATAACAGTATATATCAAAACATGGAGTTACATACACCCATATTTTCCCTATTTATTTTGTACCATCTTCGCTCTTTTTGTTATTTTTATCACCTTTTTCCACTTTTACGTTTTTGGGTTGTCTCTCTTACGTATCAAGCAATTCGAGCCCAAAACCATGCATTTTGGTGAAGAAGTGATCAAAGGTGTCACGCCCCGTTCCCCAGAATACCCGGCATTTAAATTTTTTTCCAAGTATCCTGAAGAGTGAGGGTGATGAGAGAGAGGAAAAGAGAGAGGAAGAAGAACTGAGTAGGCAGGCCACTGCGCACATGCTGGGATAGTACAGGTGAAGCTCCACTATAATATCATACAATTCATAAATAACAAAGAACAACAACAACATATCACATATTTATAACAACTTCCATTTATATACATCATCCAGGTACACCACTACATATACACCGTCATTCTCCACGTCCCAAGACAACCATACCAACCACAACTACAGCTCACACCGAGTGCTACCTCTGAAACCCAACTCCAAATCACCTCCAACCATGATGCCACTGCTACCTGAAAAATAGGGAGGAGCACGTCAATGCGTGCCCCAGTAGGAATCCACTTGGATTTGGACATCGCTTTAGGGTTTTCAATCCACAAGGCAAGGCAAGGCAAAAGAACAAGACATGCAATACTACATATATATAGCGAAGAGTGAATAGCTAAATAAGAGGATCATACATGCGGTCTAATATCGAGTTTCTGCAAGAAAGAGTTAGCACAAGTAATAATAACAAATAATCATACAACCACAACTAAAGAGAGAAACACAAATATCAGGATATAACACGGTGTCACCAGTGAAGCAAGGGGAAAGGGAAGTGCTGCCAACGGAAGAAGAATATGCAAAGTGCTCATTGAATTGATTAATTGAATTAATTGGAAATTGGGTAAACTGTGTGATACCCGGACCTGGACTTCACCCTAAATGTGGGGTGAATATAGCACACGACGCAGTGGACACGGGCACTGTACGCCGGGCCTCTCACCTCCCCCGTCCCTGGCAGGAGTGAGGCTATCCACATATAACCCAACCTCCGTATGACCCCTCCACTCCCGGTAAAGGCGATTGGGTGTAAGTATCCCCTCCACTCCCGGTAAAGGTGAGTGGGTGTAAACTCCACACATCACATAATCATCTCCCAACTTCACAGTCCAAGCCTCATATCCACAATTTACTCAAATCCCCCAAACCCGGGTTCTGCTAACTCACCCTCATTAGAGAGGACTGAGATATATCTAATTTTATTAGTTAACACCATAAGTGACACGTTAGGGGTCTCAATGGCATGGATGTGCACATGTCACGTCAGCTGTCCATCATTAAACATAGGGTCATGTACTCACGTGACATGCCCTCTATCACCACACATCATCCACTCACAAACACAATGTTCCCATGCCATTCAAGCCTCTAATTTCACCAATCATCACCGTGGCTCAAGGCCAACACTAACATGTGCACGTTACTCAAATTTTCAGATATTGCCTTCGTTGAGGCATTTCATCGAACACCTGGCGGGCGTCATTCATAACAAAACAATACACTATAATTTACATGTGCCAAGGGAATGAACATTCATTCCACCACATGACCATAATAAGCAAGAATAATGATGGCCAATTATCCACAATTAATGAATAAGAACACTACTTAATGAATTCAGCTTGCTGAAATTGTAGAATAGTCATATTGAGGGTGGTTTTTGAGGCAATTGCAGTTGGAATTTGAAAAACTTAAACTACAAATTTGTATATATGGATGTTTTGGACGTACAGACAAAATTTCAGACAAAAATATTAAGTATCTGATTTATGGTGAATTATTTGGTGAAATGTGTCAAGTCTGTTTTTTAGACAGATTTCAGGGTCTGTATTGAAAGCCAATTTTGGGCATGTTGGAGGCCGAAATTCGACATATAAGCACTCTGATGAATATTTAGAAACACTTGTTAAATTTCCAACAAGACCAAGATCATAAAATTCCATGATGTGTGCAGTTATTTAGGACAATTCTACTAAACTGTGTCAACACTGAAAATCAAACAGACATGCTGTAAAGATAGATTTATTTCTCCTAATTTCTGAATTGAACATATATCAAAATTTATATGATTTTGGGGTAGAACTTCAAGATCTACAAGCTCATATTTGTTTCGAACCCTAATTCGAGCTTTAGTGATCAGAATTAAAGAAACAACATACATCAAAATTTCAGAATTTCAAAGAGATAGTTTTGCTTGAAATTTTCAAGGGGTTTTGCATGAAATTGAATTAGGCGCATGAATTTGATTACTCATAATCCAAATTGAGTAAACATGATATACATACAAGATAAAAGAAAACCCTAAATTAATTTCCAAATCCAAATGAATTTCCTACCTCAAAAGCTCTTTCTTACTTCTCTCCTTTTCTTCTTTTCGTCGTCTTCTTCTTCTTCTTCTTTTTTTTGTGTGGAGAATTTCGGCTATGGTGATGGGGAGGCCGGCCAACAAAGAGGGGAGAGGGGAGAAATGAGAAAGGGAAGGAAAGAATGAGGGAAAGAGAGAGAATTCAAGGTTTTTCTCTCTTTTTCCTATCTTTTCTTATTCTGTTCTTATCCTCCAAGAAAGGAATATTCCAAGGGAATATTCCATGTGGAAATGACCAAAAAAACCCCTCCCTATTCTAGGTATTTACAAGGTTGCCATTACTTTATGCACGCACCACTTTAGGATGTACGCACAGCAGTTTTAGTCAAAAGACCGTTTTGCCCCTGACCTTTCTAAAAATTTAAGGGGGTTGCCATTGACTTCTAAACCCTTTCACACTTGCATGGCTCTTCCTACACACATCCATGCACATCCATGCGAGCATACATGCTTCACACACACGTCTAACACACTCCTGTCGTTTTACTTCCACGACGCCATTTGCACTTTTCCCGCATTCACATTCGCATTCTCTTCCCTTAGCCACGTATTACGGCCCAATCTCCTATTTACTACATCACATACATCGATATCTACGCTTATTTCATGCCCACGTATGCATCATGTGTGAATATACCACGCGTATACAGTAAAATACACGTATAGGTCAAAACAAGGCATTACAAAAGGAGGGAAGACGACGGAGAGGAAGGAGATTTGATGAAGCTTGGAGGCTAGAGGAGGAGAAGATAGGACATCACGACCGTGTTGGTGCACACACAGCCGTGCCAATGTATCAACTGGAGGAAGATGAGAAGCAGTTCAGCGACACAGTCGTGCCCAAATTCAAAAAGCTTAGACATTGTGATAGCCTGCAGACATGGCTATGCCACACGGTCATGCGTCTGGAGCTGCTGGAGCTGCTGAAGCCAGTGGTGATCGACTGACATGACCGTGCTGATGGTCAGGCACGACCGTGTGCAATGACGGTGGCCGCTCTTAACCTATGTCATTAGGGGCAGAACGGCCATGCCACTTTTGGCACGATCGTGCGCCCATTAATCTATATAAGGAAATGTGTATGATGAACTAGACTATACTTTTTTGTGCTTTTTATGCTTTATTCTTGCTTTACTCGCTTTAGCTTTTCTGAGGGATGACTTCAGAGCTAGCTGTTTTTCTTCCACCTTTCTGTTTCTAAAAGCTTTGTAAGAATCTTAATCCTTCTTCGAATTGGTTATTCTAGCTTTTGGTATTCTTTTTTTTGTAATCGATACTACTGTTGTTTTTAGCCCATTCCTTCATTAATCCATTATGAATGCCCATATGATATTTTCATTTATTAATCTTGCAATGTGAGTAGTCCCTTTGACTAGGTCTATGTAAAACCCTATTGTAGGATTTGTGTTTGACGGATTGTCCTAAATATCGATTCAAAAAAGATTATAGGCTAGGATTGGGTTTAGATAAGATTTTGATTCAACTCATCCTATTATTGAGCTAAATAATCTTATTCACCGATGAACCATTGGGGTTTTGGTTTGATGCCTTTAATAGCGGGTTGACTATCTAATGCTAGGCGCCGACGAACCATCGAAGCTCTGATAAGGGTCCAACCCATTCTCTGAGTCCTAACTCAGGTTTAGACGTCGAGAGGACGAGGATTGAGACTCTGCAAATCATCTATGCCCATAGCCCATTGGATCAAGAAGTTAGATCTATCTAGCACATAATCTACAGTACCGATGATACGCTAGCCCTAGCATTCCCTCATATTGATATTTCTTTAGTTTGACCACTATCTCGCTCTCGAGACACCGATCACATGCTATATAAAACCCGGCACGGATCCCTGATTGAGCCATCGCCTCTATGAGTTCGACACCCACTTGCTACAATATCGTACGCTTGAGGATCATAATTTTAACTTCCCACACACACGAACACTTGGCATCAACATGACACCATTCAGGGAGATTTCTTAAACCCCACACACTCCTTTTCTGAATCTCAAACTTTACTTCATTATTCTATAGGTTCAGATATTTTTCAGACAATGTATCTCCCGCATGACATAGGTATATATAAACTGGAGGTATGCATGGTAGTGTCAGCACCTGATCATTTTGAAAATGAGAAGAGAAAGGATTTGGTTGTACCTTATTTTGAGAGTAGTAAAACTTCTCCAGGGAGTATTTGTCAACCTATTCAAATATTTCCTATAATTTTTTATGATTATCTTTGGACAAAGTTTATTTTTGGTAATAAATTTTCACATTGGATCGACACAGTTTGTCTCTCACTGGTTATAGGCAGATACCTTCAAGAGATGTTGTGAGATGTGTTGCTGGAATCCAATGATTTTTTTGGAGTGAAGCAGCCGGTTGAGCCATAAAAGCAGCAAATGGAAAAAATTCATGCATCGTTAAAGATATGGGATCCACCTTTTTGACCAGGTGCATGTATCTAATAGTGTAGAATTTCTTATGCTTTCTAGAATAGTGTTTGAGTAAACTCATCCTCCTCTCAGCAGTGAGGGGAGCTTATTAGGATTGAAAAAACATACAAAAAATCAATAAAAAAATCTCTCATCTTTCATTCAGTTCACAAACGACATCATTTTGACTCAAGAACCCTCGACATGCCATTTTGCCCACCCTTGCTTCGGTCTCAACAATATTTTTCTTGTCCCACCCACCAGACATGAGCTCATACTATTAACATATTTATTTCATTTGGGGCAGTGCTTCATTCTAGCTTGAGGGAGGTGCTCTCATGCATCTCATCATCTTTCATGCATTTATTTGCACATTATTTCATCATTCTCCACCCATCACCCCCACATGTTTATCCCCCTATTTTCTATTCTTTTCGCATTGGGGACAATGCTTAATTCAAGCATGATAGAGGTGCATATCCAAGCAGTTGCATCTCATGCATACCATTTTAGTCTTATTTTTCTTATTTTTCACCTCTTTTTAAATTTTTTTACACATGCATTATTCTTTTTCATTTTTGCCAACATCTCATACCTAATTCTTTAGTTACATGAGTAACACATTTAATATGCATTATGCTTGTGTGACCCCTTTGGATTATCAATCGGTTGGTCGGATTCCTGATATAGTCTAGGATACAACTTAGATTGTGTTTTTCCTTTAGAATTCATGTTAATATGCCCCTAATAGATGTGTTTCTAGCTTTCTAAGATATACATTCTCGAAACAGCCTAGGTTATATTTGACTTGTGAATCCTGATGTGTTCCTGGATGTAATCAGAAAACTATGTATTTTACCACAAGCACACTGTTAAGTGGTGAGCGGGTATCGAATCACAGGGAGGCGGTTGATATTATCTCAGTTGTTCAGATGTAACAGAGATTGTGAATAATGGTGTATTATCTCAGTTGTTCAGTTGTACACATGCATTATTCTTTTTCATTTTTTCCAACATCCCATACCTAATTCTTTAGTTCCATGAGAAACACATTTAATATGCATTATGCTTGTGTGACCCCTTTGGATTATCAATCGGTTGGTCGGATTCCTGATATAGTCTAGGATACAACTTAGATTGTGTTTTTCCTTTAGAATTCATGTTAATATGCCCCTAATGGATGTGTTTCTAGTTTTCTAAGATATACATTCTCGAAACAGCCTAGGTTATATTTGACTTGTGAATCCTGATGTGTTCCTGGATGTAATCAGACAACTATGTATTTTACCACAAGCGCACGGTTAAGTGGTGAGCGGGTATCGAATCACAGGGAGGCGGCTGATATTATCTCAGTTGTTCAGATTTAACAGAGATTGTGAATAATGGTGTATTAAGTGTGTCACGAATGTGTAATAGTGTCGGTTGTAATTCAATTAATAAAGAAGTCTAGGACTAGGGAATCCCCACTATAGATTTTCGAGTTTCAATGTGAATAAGAACGCCTAATTACTAACTCTTAGTTTAGGGTGAAATTATCGCAACTATGTTGTGAACCGGTGCACATTCTTATGCTACACAAGTCTAAAATAACTCAAGCTAGAGCATCACACTCGTGAAAGCCTAGTTGAATTGTTAGCATTAAGATCGACAATATAATTGAATTCTCATTCAAGTCTACTATCGTGTGATATGAGTTCGAATTTAGATTATGATGGTTCGTATTCATCTTATCGTCGTACAGATGAATATAATTATAGAAATATAACAAAGATGCTAGCTTTGGTCACTCTCGTGTACCAAATCTAGGCTATCCAAATTATAGATCTAAATCAAATATCTTGGGCCATATAGATCAAGATCCTCTCTCGAGCTCTCAAGACCTAAGTAGAAATCCCTAGCTATTTGTAGTTAATCAACCATAATCTAACCCTAAAACAAGTTCAGCAACAAGGGTTTCAATTAATTTCATATATCAAACCCTAGATCTATAGAGTTCATCCATTTGCCCTAGAGCAAAGAGACTACTCACCAATAAACATTGTCATGGCAATAAGATTCATGGAAATAATAAGATTCATCATTGCAAAGAGATTTAAACAAGAAATATTCAATAAAGCAATTAGAACAAGAGTTTAGACAAACCAATATTCTCAAAGTCTTCAAAATCACAAGAGAAAATTAAGAACTAGGGCTTCTCCAAGCAATAGCCTCCAAAGCAAAAGCAAAAAGAAATAAACTTTGCGTCGCTTGCGATGACTGCCTTATTTCTTATTTATACAAGTCTAAAAACCCAAGAAAAAGTCAACTCAAATACCAAAAACCCGAGTTACAACTAAATTCCAAAATCTGGCCGCAATCTTACTCGGTTGAGTGAGATTGTCTACTTGGTCGAGTCAAATTTCCTGCATCAGCTCCAAATATCATTGTTATGTTCTTCTTTTCACTCTGTCGAGTAGCCAATTCACTCGGTCGAGTGAAAGTGATACTTGATCGAGTCAGTTGCTCTAGCAGAGGGTGGATTTGGCCGACTGTCGCACTTGATCGAGTGAGTTTGCTCACTTGGTCGAGTGACTTTGACATATTTTTGGCTGCTTGGTCTGGGCGGGTATCAGCTTTACTTGATCGAGTGGATTACTCCACTCGGTCGAATGAGCTGATGAATGAACTTTGCCTTGTTTTTCTTCTTCTTCTTCATTTCTTTCTTCTTCTCCTCTTTTCTTCTTGCTTTTTCTTCTTTTCTAGCACCATAAGCTCCTTAGTATCATAGCCACTGATGCCCCGACATGCGTATATATGCTCATAGCTCTAATTTTCTCCCGAGTGCTCCATATTTCCTGAAAATCCAATAAAACATAGAAATGGTGAAATTCATCCAGAAATCATTGTTTAAGCTTCAAACATGCAATATGGGCAATCAATATGACATGGAAATATGCAAAAATTAAGTGTAAAATATGAGCATATCAAAATCCCCTAAGCTTACTTCTTACTCTTCCTCGAGGAAGATAAGTAAAAAAGCGAACCCATTGGATAAAAATAAAGAAAGCTAAAAATAGAAAAGAAAGCAAAGAAATGGAATTGCTAGATCATCCCCTCAGAACTTGAATTCACTCACCAAAGTGCACCAACAAAGAATTTAAACACACTATCATTTTTATTTCGGCATCATTTCATATTTTGCACTCTTGATATTAAAACTGAGAACAATGTGAATTTTGTGCAATACGAAATCATTTTAACATTAGGCATCGTCTAAGGCATAGAAAACGGTATACTTACTCATAGCCAACACACTTTTCAATTGACTGCTTCTACTTGGAGTATAAGAAACATCACACAATTCTTACAATAAGAATAGAAAGATATGGTTTTATGAATTTCATGTCCATTTTTCAACTTATATGTGTCGTCATACTCAAAGCCATCTCCCTAAGTATTAGAGATTACCTAGCTTCGGTAGATTTGCACATATAAGTGATCACTCTCTCAATCATCATTGGATTTTCTCCCCCCCAAAGCTTATCTATAGGTGTAATGGCATCAAATATCACCTCTGGTTAGTTTTTAAGAAAACGGCTTTTCCCCAATATTGTAGCTCCAAAAAAACGAAAGTAAAGAAAAGGTATTTACAAGATAGGAGCTTGTGTATATATGCATATCTTTATTTATATACTTATTTTTTTATTTTTTTATTTTTCTAATTCATATATACACAAGAATCATTGCTTTACTTTTTTGTGTTTTTGGGATTTTTGAAATTTTTGGCATTTTGGAGTTTTTTGGCTTTTTGGTGAATTGGGAAAGATGATGAAATAAGAATCACTCTAGGAGAGAATTTCCAATGATTGTTTGTATAGAAATATTTTCAAGATATGTGGAGAAATAATAAATGATATCACTCGGTTCACTCTTTGTATGTGCATAACTACTTCGGCAGGGTAATGTCTTCTACTCAGTTTAATTTCTAAAAGCAGACTAACCTATTCATATCAAATGACATTTATTTCATTCAACCCGAAGATTTCACACACAATTCATGCAAATAAGAAGTGATATAGATATGAAAGCAGTACTCCAGGTAAAATGCAGTCAATGCGTGAGTCTTGGTGTGTTTTCTATAAATAGCATACTATAAAGTACTTCCAAGACGTGTCAACATTAAAATTCAGTCATAAACACTCTAGATCACATTGGAAGTCCTTTTTCTCACGTGCACACAAATATATTGTAAATGACATTAGAAACAAAGACAACAGTGTGGTGAAAGAATTTGTGCACATGTAAAGTGATTTTCATGCTTAATTTATCATGGCGAATTCACTTCTAGCAAAGAAAGTAAAAGGAATAAGGATAAAGTAAAAACTAACTATATACACATGCAAGCACTCCAAAAGTAAAGAAAATATTATGCATGGTAAAAATAAAATAAAAAGTGAAAAAGATGCGAAACTAAGTGAAAAATAAAGAAAAATTAAAAGTGCGTAAGTACACTCACTCCCCCAAGCTAATCATCACATTGTCCTCAATGTGCAAAGTGTGGCACATGGACATGTAAGATATGGGTGGGTGGATATGGATGCTAAATGATGCAAAATAAATGAAAAAGAATAAAATAAAATCCTAATGCATCTATATGATAACTAATAACTAAATGCAAGTAAAGCATGGAAAATGATGATATGTATGCAAAAACAGTCAAATGATACTCTCTCCCAAGCTGGAATATATGGTGCCCTAAAAAGGTGAAGACAGTAGGGCATACAAAAATAAGGGGAGAGACGGGAGCAAAACGAATCATGCATCAGAATCAGACTCCGACTCAAACTCAGAACCATTACCACCCTATGGTGGTGGTGGTGGTGGTGCGTGCGTGCTGCTGCTGCTGCTGCAAAAGGCCCAAGATCTGGTTCAGAATCTGCTGAATACCAGGAATGATAGTAATATGGGTCTGCATTGCAACAACAGTCTGGGTAAGGGATCGAAAATCTCCTCTCATCCCAGCTACTGCGAACTTGACCGCGCGTAAGCGTGAAGTAGTGTAGTCAGTGGTGGAAGAAGAGGGATGTGCACAGACAGATCTCCCTCGACCTCTAAAAATGTGTGGATCTACGATAGGCAGTGAAGATGGAGCAGGGCTCACAGGAGGATGCTCAGCCTCCAGATGAGGCTGAGACATAGGTATGCTCTCAGACACAGGTGCATCAGATGAAATGACAGGAGTCTCGACAGAAGTAGATGGGGGTACAGAGGTTGTGGCAACAGATATGGTCATAGACACCACGACACTCTCAGAGAATACGGTGGCAGCAGAGATAGGAACATCGACGGGTCGGGTGGATGTGGGTATCACCCCTCCCTCCCCCCTTCCCCGACGTCAGAATCTCAAGAGATACAAGAATCTCATTGGACAAAGAAATATATAACTCATCGCTCAAAGGTATGGAAGGCTCAGTGTTCGACCAGAAATTACACCCAGAAAACAACCTAGTTATGGCGCAAATTACACGGAGATAAATCCCGGTAATGGCGCCAAAAACTTGGTCGTCCCGAATAGTACCTCCGAAAACAATGTAGTTTTATCGCAACGCACGGTTAACTGGTGAGTGGGTATCGAATCACGTGGAGGAACAATTGGTATATATATGGATTACTAAGTTATTGTGAAATGGTGGCGAAGAAATGTTGGTGTCACAATCATTTAAAGTGTTGGTTGTAAATTCAATTTATAAGAATGTCTAAGGCTTGGGAATCTCCACTATAGATCTCAAGCAATCAATATGAAACACGAATCTCTATATTACTACTCTTGATTTCGGGTGAACTTATCGCAATTAAATTGGGAACCAATGCACACTCTCGCACTACGCAAGTCTATAGTAATCAAAACTAGAGCCTCGTTCTCACGCAAGCCTAGTTCAAACTACTAGCATTAAGATCGATAATAATATTCAATTCCAACTCAAGCTCACTCGCGTGCAACTTAAGTTCGAATCTAGATCGTGGTAGTTCGTATCCGTTTTACCGTCGTACAAACAAATATAATTATAGAAATATAATAAAGATGCTAGCTTTGGTCGCTCTCGCACATCAATTCTAGGGAATCTGTATTATAGATCTAAATCGAATATTTAAGGCTTCCCTTAGATCAAGTCCTCTCTCGAGCTCTCAAAATCCAATAGAAATCCCTAGCTATCCATAGTAAATCAATTACAACCTAACCCTAAACAAGATTAGCGAAATAGCAATTTAATAAATCTCACAAATCATACTTTAAATCCATATGGTTCATCAGTAAAGAGACTACTCACAATTCATCATAAAAATCACATTATAAACAAGATGTGCAATAGAATTCATCACAAAACTCAGATCTAGAAAGAACTATAGCAAAAAAATATCAATTTGCAAGAGTTTTAGACAAACCAATTTGAGTATAAGCTTCAAGAATAAGAAAATTTAGATCCTTCTCTCCAATCCTTTCTCCAAAAGAAAATTAGAACTCAAATTAAAACTAAGAAAATTATTCTAAGGAGTCTCTCCTTGGGCTGGCAATAAAATTGGGTATTTATACATGGCAAAAAGCACAAAAATTCCTGACAAAATATGCCCTTGAACAGCTGCAAAACCCTACTTTTCAAAAGCTGGCCGACGGCGCACTCAGTCGAGTGAATTGCTCACTCGGTCGAGTGAGAAATCTGCATGAAATAAGGATTTTCAACGTTCTGGAAGTTTAGACCACTCTACTCACTCGATCGAGTGGGATCGACTGCAGATCCTCTCTCGAAACAGAGACATGTCAACGAATTTCTTCATGTTTTGTATCATGACTCGGTCGAGTGGGATTCTCACTCGGTTGAGTGGAAATTCTCACTCGACCGAGTACATTACGGCTCTTCTTCAGGCTGGATTGGGCGTATCTGCTTCACTCGGTCGAGTGCGCTGTTTCACTCGGTCGAGTGCGCTGCGTCACTCGGCCAAGTAGCTTGTTTCAGTACTCTTTTCTCCTTCTTCTCGCTTCCTCGTCGTTTCTTTCGCCTTTCTTCTTCTACTACTCATCCTCCATCGCCGTTAGCTCTCTAATATCATCGTCAATAACGCTTCGGCACGCGTGCAAGCATTCATGGCTCTAATTTGCTCCCGATTGCTCCATATTTCCTGAAATCAGATGAAACAAAGGAATAATGAAATATATCGTAAAAATGTTGTATAAGCGTTAAAATCGAGATATGAGCAATCGTTATGGGATGAAAAAATGCAGAAATAAAGTGTAAAATATGATCCTATCAAAATCCGCTAAGCTTATCTCTTACTTGTCCTTGAGGAAGATAAGTAAAAAAGTGAACTTGGTAAATAAAATAGAGAAAAATTAAATAGATGAAAAAATAAGATGAAGAAGGAAAGATGCTAGACCACTCTCTCAAAACTCGGGTTTGCTTACTCAAATTGCACCAACAATGAATACAAACATCACTAAAGCTTTTATTTCGATATCATTTCATATGGGTAAACTTGATAGAAAAACTAAGAACAACGTGAATCATATGAAATATGAAAACATTTTAGAATTAAACATCGTCTAAGGCATAAAAACGATATACATAATTATAGACAACACACTTTTCAATTGACTGCTTCTATTTCGAGTATAAGAGATATCACACAATTCAAATCAATAAGAATAGAAAGAGATGGTTTTCAGGAATTTCTTGCCAATTTTTCAATTCATAGATGTCGGTATACTCTAAGTCATCTCCATAAGTATCAGAACTTACCTAGCTTAGGTCGTCATGCACATATAAGTCTCACACACACACACACATCAATGGATCTCCTCCCCCAAGCTTATCTATAAGCGTGGTGGCATCAAATATGAACTTTTCCCCAAATTGTTGTAGCTCCATATATAAAAAGGAAAATAAGAAAGAAGTAAAGAAGGTGATTGTGTATCTACAATAGAACTTCTCTCTCTCTCTCTTTTATATACACAAGAAAAATCCCAAAGAAAGATGCAAAGATATAAATTTTTCTTTTCTTTTGAGTTTTTGGGATCATGGAGCTTATTTCTTTTTAGCATGGGAAAGATGTAATAATAAGATTCACTTAAGGGGAGATTCACCAACGATTATATGTATAGAAATATTTTCCAAGATATGTGGAGAAAGAATATATGATAACGCTCGGTTCACTCTTTTTGTATGTGCACAACTTCAGCAGGGTAATGTCATCTACTCAGTTTGGTTTCTAAAAGTAAACTAATCTATTCATATCAAACGACAATCAATTCATTCAACCTGGAAGTTTAATACACATTTCATGCAATAAGAAGTGATATTAAGATACAAAGTAGTACTCCAAGTAATAGGCAGTCAATGGGTGAATCTTGGTGTGTTTTCTATAAAAAATATACAATAATGCAGACGAGTCAATTCTAAAAATCATTCATAGACAAATAATAACACATTGGAAGTTCTTTTTCTTAAGTGCACGACAAATATATCGCAGATGATGTCAGAAATAAAAACAATAGCATGGCAAGAGATACGTGCATAAGAGTAAAGAGAAATCCAAGCTATATTCATCATAAGGAATTCATCTCTAACAAAGAAAGTAAAAGAAGTAAGGATAAAATAAAATCTAACAATACACATGCAAGCACTCCAGAAAATGAAGAAAACATGATGCATGGTAAAATAAATAAAAAGTGCGTGAAAGTAATCGAAAAATGAAGAAAAGTGAAAAATAAAGATAAAAATAAGGAAAATAAAAAAGTGTGTGAGCACACTCACTCTCCCAAGCTAAACATCACATTGTCCTCAATGTGCAAAGTGTGGCACTTAGACATATAAGATAGGGGTGGGTGGGTGTGGATGCAATATGATGCGAAATAAAGGAAAATAAGGAGAATAAAATATGATATGATGGTATACGCAAAGGATATATGCAAAGCAAGCATGTAAAATGATGTATGGATGCAAGATGGTGGCCAAAAAATACATACTCTCCCCTAATCTGAAATAAACGGTGCCCTGCAAAAAGGTGAAGACAAATGTGCAAACAAAATAATGGGGTGAGATGTGAAGCAAAAATATGACAGGCATCAAGAAGACGTGCCTACTCTGGTGCATCGCCATTACCTCCCTGATGTGGGGACGATGGTGGCTGAGGTGTTGGCTACTGCTGCTGCAGGCGGAGAAGACTCTGGTTCAGTGTAAGCTGAATACCAAGAATCATGGCAATATGGGCCTGTTGAATAGTAACAGTCGCCGTGAGAGCCCTAAAGTCAACTCTAAGTCCAATCACTGCCGACTCGACAGCACAGAGGCGCTGCTCTCTGTCGTCAGGAGTGGATGTAGATGGACGTGGAGGTGTACGAGTAAGGGGTCTCACACGGCCTCCAAATACTAGTGGGGCTACTATCGGGTGTGTGCGGGGAGCAGAGCTCACAACAAGACGCTCAGCCTCCAAGGGAGGCTGAGACATAGGAATGCTCTCAGAAATATGTGCAATGAAGGAGTAGTTCGGGATATCAGCAGAGGACAAGGCATGCTAAGAGGCCGTGGCAACAGCTGTGGTAACAGACACCACGACACTCTCGGTATATATAGCGTCAGCAGAGACTGAAGCGTCGACAAGTAGGGTGGTAGTAAATCAGGAGATAATAACCCCAGGAGTCGAGAAGTCAGGTGTGTCGAGGGTCTTTGCGGTTGTAGAGGAAGAAGGATCGCCTCTCTCAAAAGTGATGGGGCAGCACTCTCAAAACTCATGTGTGAAATCGGATCAACTCTCAGCGGCGCGGTGATGGTGGAATAAGACACAGCGGTAGAAGTGGAGCTCTCGGCACGAGCAGAAGTGAAGACAGGTGTACTGGGCTCATGGATCGGATCAGAGTCTGACTGGGAAATCAGGATCTCAGGGGCGAGGGGTCGGTATGGGGCTCCTGCTGCCCATTGTCGGGCTCTAGTACATATACAGATGGGATAAGGAAGTCCATTTGGAACCTCCACTCTGCACTGGCCGATCCAATGTGGGTCTGAACAGGTTTTAGAAGCACTATATAATCAGCTGAGAATGGACCATGTAACCAGACACAATGACGCTGTCTGTGAGGACGAATCATGTGCATACGGGCCAAAACATCTAAAGAAAAGGAGGTGGGGCCAGTAGCTCGACGCAGGCCAGCGGGAAGCTGGATGTCGAAAATGGTTGCTAGGAGGGTGATCAGACCGTCACAACATATCACCTTAGTGGAGGCGGCCGAAGAAAAGATGCTGTCAAAATACCATCTAGCAATATCAATAGAAATAGCGGGGACTAAGACGTCCTCGTCGCCCTCGAAGGCTCTCTCCCTAGTCATCGCATAGAGCATGAACAGCTCTGGCGTGGACATGGTCCCAACCTCTGGCCTGGCTAGTATGGTGGTCGCCAAAAGGCGTAGTGAAATCTGCAGGCAGGGGTGCACTATAGAAGATGCATTCGCCCTATTAGGGTCGAAGTGGTGCATGCGAGTGATCGTGTCCCAGAAAGCATTAGCTGAAAAGACAGATGGGCTATTGTGTGTGGGAGCATAAGCTCGGTCGGGGTCTGTCACAGGAGGCCAATGAAAGTATGCTTGGGCCATGTCGTGTGAGATCTCGCACTCTTGGTCCATGAGCCTGAAAGAGTAGCCCCTAGGAGTCCTACGAATAGAACTCAAGACCTCTAGTGTCGGGCGAATGAAGGTGTCCACCGACACCAACAAAAATTCGCCCCACCCCACGTTGTCATACAATTGGTGCAGACCCTAAAATACCCCTAGGTGCTCAAGTATATCTATGTGCACGAACCTAGTGGGTATGATCTGGCGTCGCGAGATCCCCTCAAATTTGATGTGATGTGCGTCATCTCTGAAAGAGATACCGTACGTCTCGTTCGGAGGGACCGGCTGTGTTGGTGGTGGTGCTGTTGGTGGTACAGGTGGTGTAGAGGATGCTGGGAGTGCAGCTATGGGGTTGCTACGTGGCGGGGGCTCCGTCCTAGAGGAAGAAGGACATGGGTCACTAGTCTTCTTCTGCTTGGAGGCGGGCTCTCAAGCGCTAGATCTAGTGCAGCATGGGGACATCGATGAATGTCGTGAGACACACACTAATCAAGTGCTAATCAAAATGCTCAAAATAAAATATGGAATGAGTGTACCGAGCACGATGCGAATCCAAGCAAGCGAATGAGCGTGAGGCAGCTCCCCTAAGCTCCAAATCAGCGGTAGATCTTCCCCAAGCTTTCCTGTTGCACAAAAAAGATTAATTAGCGTTAAGAACTCATAAACTTTTGGGTTGATCAAGAGCAATCGGTGAAAAATAGGGTTGAATAGGTTTGGGGGTTGGATATGGGCTTACGAAATGAATAGGAGAAGATATAAGGTGAAATAGGGCTCAATGGGGGATGATCACCAGAGGACCATTGGAGAATCGGTCGGATGTGGCACCGCCGTCGATGGGGCAGTCGTGCTCGGGCGAGTGGGCGGTGGCCTCGGGCGAGTCGGGATGGAGCAGTGGGCGAGTCGGGGGAAGGGGGAATGACGCTGTCGAATTGGGGTTTTTAGTTCGGGCGAGTGATTTGGGGATTTTATAGGGGTGGCCCGACTTAGGTCACTCAACCGAGTGACGGTCGTTACTCAGTCGAGTGGCCCAATGTTAAGATTTTTGAATTTTTGGCGCTTCAGCTAAGTCAAGTGACTCGGCCAAGTGGTTCGAGTCACTCGGGCGAGTGATAAGTTCCACTCCTTCGAGTGAGAAATAAAAGAAGAATGGGTTATTTTGATGATTCTGCTGCAGTGTCCTACTCAGTCGAGTAGAATTAGTCACTCGGTCGAGTGAACTAATGACTCAGCCAAGTAGATAGGCCTTACAAAGCATGATATTAAAGTTTTCTGCTACAGGGTTCACTCGGTCGAGTGACAAGTCACTCGTCACTCGGCCGAGTGGCAAAAAATTTACAGAGTGTGGTTTTTTAAGACTTCCATGTTCAGTGCGCCACTCGGTCCGGTGACTTCTTCACTCGGCCGAGGGAGAATCTCACTCGACCGAGTAGGCTATCTGTTTCAGCTCTCTACTCTCTATTTTTCTCCGTCTTTTGTTTCTCCTTCTCCCGTCAGTTTCTTCCTTCCTTTATCTTTTGAGCATGTCCCTGGGGCTGCTCTCCATTGTTGTGATATGATTCCCCGGATTTGGTTTTGGATGATGAGCAAACATAAATAATGTATACTAACTTATTTGTGAGCGCAGTTATGGAGATCGTCGCCAAAAGAATACGAACATCAACAGCGACGCCTCAAGACTTCTCAATACGCGTGATCGTGTGCCTGGAGCTTCGTTGAAGCTCAAGGAGCAATATGGAAGTCAAGAGGAATGAAGGTTGAAGCTTTGAAGACGGCTCGTAAGGTTTATTTTATAGTCTTCTAGCTTCATAGATTAGAATGTTAAGCCTTGAGTATATCTTACGTTTCTATCTTCATAACGCTCATGTCGTAGCTCTAGGATCTTAGTACAAGTCCATTCTAACTTCCTCGAAGCGTCGCGCTTCGATTCGGACTTGTTTGTACATGTTAGTTGGTACAAGAACAAGTATTGACCGACTAGATGGTGATCTAGTCGGTCGGCAACTCTTCTTGGACCGACTAGTTTGATTCCTTAATTTCTTGGACTTTACTGTTTACAGTTAGTCGGTCTACGTTGACTCACCGACCGACTAGTTTGTGAACTAGTCGGTCAGTGATGCTTCTTTGACCGACTAGTTGTGACTTACTGTTCATGCTAAAATTCTCCTAAGCTACTGTTTATCGTTAGTCGGTCTAAGAACGTTTGGTGACCGACTAGTTGACAATCTAGTCGGTCAACTTTTGTTCTTGGACCGACTAAGTCATATTGCATTCAGACTATTTCATTTTGCCTCTTAGTCGGTCTACGTTCATTGACTGACCGACTAGTTGTGAAACTAGTCGGTCAGCCAGTCTTCTTGGACCGACTAGTTATCTAGGTCTGAAATCTTCATCTGTTCACTGTTCACCTCTTAGTCGGTTCATGTTGTTTCACCGACCGACTAGTTGATGAACTAGTCGGTCAGTGGTTGTTCTTTGACCGACTAGTCTGCTTCAGATTTAGATCCGTTGGAGTTTTGAAAGCGACGTTTCTTCCTCTCTTTTCCCTTGATCCTTTAAATACCTGGAGGGGTTATTTCATAGGATCCAAGGCTGATATTCCAGAGCTCTATTGATTCAAAGAGAAGTTCTTTCAACTCTCATCTTCAAGCTCTCCCATTCTCAAAGAATCTCTCCCTCACTCTTATTCCTCAAGAGAGATTCATTGATTGTGAGCCTTCCAAGCCAAGGGCTTGTTTCTAGGTCACCCATCTCATCCCTAGGCTTCCATTGCTGGTCATCTTCTTGAAGCTAGGGTTTGGTGACTCTTCCTCCATCAAAATCCTCTTTGCCCTAATTTGGTAAGTTTACTCAAGGCATAGGATTTTATACGGTAAGAATTTATTTCATTTCATTTCATTAAATTGTTGTACACTCTCGGTTGTGAGAGTTTGTGTGATCCCGGGTTGTGGGATTCACGGGAATCGATTGTATGTCGATTGCACTTGTGGAGTTTCCGCAAGTGGGTTTAGTGGAAATCTTGAGTTAGGGTTTCTAACTCAAGTATCCGGAGGGGATCCGGGTGGTTGGGACGTAGGATCACCGGGAACAAGTCGGGGAGACTTGGGTGGATCTGAACCCAGTAATATTGTTTGTTTGCGTATGTTTTAATTCTTGTTGATAGTTGTTTAATTCCGCATTGTCGTTTGTTTCTTGCACAATAATTAGGAATAACTATCTTGATTATTTTAAGTACTATTCACCCCCCCCTCTAGTACGTGTGCAGTAGCTACCACAGGGCACTACATCCATCTCCATGGCTACCCTCCATTGAATGCATTCCTTGTATCTTCTTCCTGCGAAAAAAACGTTGTCCATTGTCAGATTTTTCTAGACTCTTGACTTACTAAACTAATAAAAACCTAAGACGAAAATAAAAACTAAAATTCAACTAAAAAGAACTAAGATAGGAACATCGGGTTGCCTCTCGACAAGCGCTAGTTTAAGGTCTTGAGCTCGACCCCTTATGATTTTACGTTGAGCGCGTGATGTTCAGCGTATAGGAGATGCACATGTCAAACTTTGTGAGGAGGCTGGTAGGATTCAGATGTTGTGATTCTTCTTGTTTGGCCTCCTTTATGCGTGCTTCCTCTCTAATGATTGTGAGGGATGACTCCCCTAAGCTTTGGTTCTTGGCTCCTTTGTTCTTTCCTGGCGGTGGTGAAGTATTTTTCGGTGGCACGTTCTTTCCTTACTTCACCGAAGAGAGCTTGCAGAGCTCTCTAATCCTCACGACATCAGCATCGTTCTCCTCTTTCTCAGTGAGAGGATCCGGGTATCTCTGTCACGCCCCGCTTCCCTAAAATGGAGGCGAGACGTGAGAAGGTCCGCACAGACGTGGAGCTGTGAAGCTACACGCCTGATAAGCGTCAATAAAACATATGCAGGTCCCTGTAACCACGAGCAGAACAAGATAATAACACAAGGAGATACGGAAATAAAATCCCAAATCTCAGCAATGTCCAAACATTAAAATTAAGTTCAACATCCAGAAAAGCCACCGGGCTAAAAGAAAGAGTCTAGGCCCAACATGGCCGACAACAGACAACACAAACAAAGTATTGGTGCTATGCACCAACAACTAAAGCAGTCTAATAACAACACAAATAGTCTCTACGACTGATTGCCCGTGTCCTCAAACTCCTCGATGAACGCGGGCTCTGACTCAGCGTTAGCGAACACCACGTCCTCAACAACAACCTCAGGCTCAGGATCTAACATGTGTCACCCAAAAGAGTAAAAGGGGCACATGTCAACAAGTCTAAAAGACTTGGGCAAGGAAACTGAAAGGAAGGTAAACTAGCAACCTAGCAGTTATAGTATGCATGACATGGTAGTTATGGTATGAGTGCACAAGTAAGACATGGTGTAACAATAAGTGCAAGAGAACAATTATCATGGCATGTCAAGAGTAGCCAAGCTACTAACAATCTCAATCTTCTCACTAGTCACGTTTTCAAGTTATTTGTAGATGTTTACGCCTTACAGCTGAACTGTTGGACATTCACACTGAGTGGCCGCTTAACACAACCCCAGAACCCAGAGTTTACGCCTTACAACTGAAGTTGCTGATCGGGCAGACTCCCAGTTGAATGGCCGCTTAACCCTTACCCCTCCCACATGTAAACGAGCCAGGGTCACTGTACACGATGCTCAGTAAATGAGCCAGGGTTGCCCCACACAAGAGCTCGTTTTCTGGTTCACAATCCATAAGTATTTTTGGCGTAGGGGTGTGCCCGCTAAAAGCAGGTGCCTAGCCTCAATCAATCCTCTAGGTGTAGCGTGTGCTACGCAATCATGGGAACATTTGATGCACGCAATGTCATGGCAATAAACAGTTAATTTTGAGTACCGATAATCGAATTTAAACACGACTTGTAGTATGAATGCAACATGATAAAAATGACGGATCTAGCTTCATTGTCAAGCTAGATCAAGGGGCATCTAGGCAACTATCATTTCATTGCCAAGTCTCTTTTACGCCTACAACAAGCAAATGGCCTAAAGCATGGCCTAAAACCCTAAGTGGCAAGTTTCACTTGCCTAGCACCGAGGATGATGATCGCGAAGGTTCGTCTCACAATCGCTAATCTACGGGGAATGTCGCTGTTATGGAGAAACAATCATCAAAACAATAACCATTTTTATTAGGGTTTAACAAAAATCACATATGGGTTAAGAGAATATTAAAGAATCGATTTACTACCGTATCGTAGCGGAAGAACGATGTCGAGCAAGCACGGCAACGAAAGAACGATCCGGGGAACTACGGCTCAGATCTGGAAATGGGGAGAAAATCTGGAGAAATGGGATTTGGGGTTTTGGGGGTTGGCTGATGGCCTAGGGGAGGTGGCTGGTGCAAGGAGGGGGTGAGGGGGCTCCGGGGATGAAGGAGGAGAGCTAGGGAATGTTGGATGAGTATTGGGGAAGAAGGAGGCTCAGAAAGAAATGAAAGAAGAAATAAAACGATCGGGGGGGTTTAAATAGGATTCGTGCGGCGGCTGGGCAAACCCTAGGTTTTCGACAGCGGTTAGTCGGTCAAAGAAGGTTGGCTGACCGAGTAGTTTAAGAACTAGTCGGTCGCTCGTTCTACTGTGACCGACTAAGAGCAAGCAGCGAAAAAGGAATAAAATCTGGGAAATTGAATTAGTCGATCTGTGAAGGCCCGTCGACCGACTAGTTTGCAACCTAGTCGGTCGGTGAGTGTTCATTGACCGACTAACGATAAACAGTAACTTAGGTAAAATTAATCAAAGGAACTAGTCGGTCTGAGAGCAAGTTCTGACCGACTAGTTGCGCATCTAGTCGGTCGGTGGTTGTTCTTAGACCGACTAAGAGTAAACAGTAACTTCTGAATTATTGATTTAATGAACTAGTCGGTTTGAGAAGAGTTCCTGACCGACTAGATTGGAATCTAGTCGGTTGGTTCTCCTTCTTGAACCAACTAAGGTGCACGAAAAGTGCCGAATTGAAGCGCAAAGCTTCGGGAAGATTTCTATAGCTTCTAAGATCACTCTAACTCTAAAATATGAGCGATTTGAAGTTCGTCATGAGTGACTTACTCCAAGATCAACGATTTAAGGAAGATGCTAGAAAATCACGATGAAACGATCGAAAACGAAAGCTACGGAGATGGAAAATCACACATAAGGAGAAGATCCACAAAAACATATATATAATATAGAAAATCCAAATACATGAAAAACCAGTCATTACAATCTCCATTTGGAGCGCCATTTTCAGAAATTGGCACCCTGTCAAGACTATCCACGTGCAAAGCTCCAATGGCATATGGCATGGCTTCATCGATGACCTCATCAAGTAGGTCCACATAGTCACTCTCCTCCAGCGAGGATCTATTCTTCATGGCACATAGGAGAAGGAACTTGACTTCGATATTTCCAACGTTGAGTCACAATGTTCCCTCTCTCACGTCCACGATGACTCCGGCAGTAGCTAAGAAGGGGCGCCCAAGTATAAGAGATGTGTCTCCCTCTTCTTTTATGTCCATGATGACGAAGTCACATGGAACGCAAAGTCCTCCCGGTATTTGAAGCGGCACGTTTTCAGTGATTCCCACCGGCCTAGTGATACGCCCATCGGCGAGTTGAATCTTCATGTCGGTGGCCTTAAGATCGGTCCCCGTATTGAGCTTCTTGAACATGGTGAGAGGCATGAGGCTCACGCTCGCACCCAAATCTACCAACCCCTTTTGTAGGGGACTCCGCCAAGTGTGCACAGAATTCTAAAGCTTTCGGGATCCTTTAATTTCTTTGGCAACTTGTCTTCGTTAACGAACCAAGTACCTTGTTCGGTAAGTATGATCTTCTCCATTCGTTTCCTTCCCATAATCAAATCTTTGAGAAACTTTGCATATGTCAGGATTTCAGTAATTTCATCTAGGAACGGGATGTTCAAGCATATACCTCTCAAGTACTCCAAAAATCGAGCAAACGTTTTCTCCAATTTGGCCTTTACCAACCGTTGTGGAAATGGTACCAGTGGCACGTATATCCTCTCCTTCTAAGGCTCATCAACTTCAGAATTTTCCTCATTGTTTGTCACCGCCGTGGGGCTCTCCTCTTCATTTCCTCCCTCTTTCTCAACCGGAACTTCATCCCTTGTGCTTCTAGTTTGAATCATGACACGAGTGGTATCCTTTCTACCTCTAGCAGTCACCGTCACTACCGCATTGATGTGGACGGTGTTGCTCCTTGGGTTTGGCTCCGGTTAAGCCGGCAATTGATTTTGGGCTTTGTTGAGCAATGTGATTTGCTCCGCCAATTGCGCCACGATGGTGTTGAGGCTATCTTGGCTCACCGATAGTTTAGCATTGATCTTCTTCTGCTCGGCCATAAACTCCTCAACTCTAGTCTCATGCTCGGATCTTTGCAGCGCCGACGGTGGGTTTTGTGGCCTCCATCCTTGATTAAATCCAGGGGGTCTATAAGGCCCCACCTGTTACCTTTGCTGGAATTGTTGTTGTTGTGGCGACCTTTGTTGGTAGGGTTGCTGCTAAGGTGGTGGCCGGGCTTGTTGTTGTGGTGGTTGTTGTTGTTAAGGAGGGGTTAAGGCTCTATTATTAATCGCATATGAAAATCTGGGGTGAGACTTCCAAGTTAGATTCACCCAAGACCCATTATTTGCTCCTCCTAGCTTGTAGCCAGAAACATACTGAACCTGCTCAACATGTTCCTCATGTGTCTCGTCGCCAACGTACAAGACTTGGCCTTGCCAATCATTTGTGTGCCCATTTGATGTCGACGTGTCAGGCACAACTTAAGGCTCACACAACTTCTTCTCAAGTCTCTCCACCACTCTAAATAAAGAGTCAAACTTGGTCGACAATTCTGCCACTGCCTTGGCTTCATATATGCTCGTCGGCTTCACAAATGATGATGTCTGGCCCCTCTCATCAGCCCACTGCTGATTGTTAGAGGTCATCTTCTCTAGTAACGTCGTAGCATCTTCCGTGCCTTTGATAATATCGTCCCATTAGCAGTGGCGTCAATAATCATCTCGTATCTGCTTTCAAGCCATTATAGAAGCTATGCACGAACTCCCAATCATTGATGCTATAGTGGGGGCATTGATGTTGTAGATCTTTGTTGCGCTCCTATGCCTCATATATCGATACATGGGGGCCCTGTAGGAAAGACATCAAAGATTTCTGTATCTTTACGGTTTCTAATGGCGGATAGAACTTGTTAAGAAGGTGCTTGCTAGCTCATCCCAAGTAGTAAATGTGCCATGTGCTTGCATCCTCAACCAATATTAAGTTTTATCTCGAAGAGTGAAGGGAAAAAGCCACAGGCAAATGGCATCCTCTGGTACACTAGGGATCTGAAAGGTGGCGCACTTCGCCAAGAACATCTGGATATGGTAATGCGGATTTTCATGCACATTCCCATGGAAGGGATCTTGTTGCATCAGCCCAACAAGCCCCGTTTTCAGCTCAAATTCTTCTCTGGCCGTAACTCTGGCATAAATATGGATGAAGTAGCCAATTTGTTTGGAGTAAGCCTATCCCAGATGGAATAAGCCTAGCAGTTCATCGTGGAATATTTTCCTCCGCCATTTGTTCTTCCTCTGAAATGTGTCTCTTTTCTGCTCTTAACTTCCTTGCGGTGCACTCGATCTCGGAATAAAATAATATAGCTTCCTCGGTAGCCCTCGATTGTGTGTTCATGCACAGAAAAAGAGAATCTGCAAAGCAGTGTTAGCACAATAAAGGAATAAAAAGAAAAAGGAATAGAAAAGAATAGCTACGTAAGAAAACAGAATAACGTCTCCTCCCCGGCAACGATGCCAAAAACTTGTTCGACCACAAATTACACCCAGAAAACAACCTAGTTATGGCACAAATTACATGGAGATAAATCCCCGGTCACGGTGCCAAAAACTTGGTCGTCCCGGATAGTAACTGCGAAAACAATGTAGTTTTACCGCAAGCACACTGTTAAGTGGTGAGCGGGTATCGAATCACAGGGAGGAACTATTGGTATCTATATGGATTACTAAGCTATTGTGAAATGGTCGCAAAGAAATGTTGGCGTCACAATCATTCAAAGTGTTGGTTGTAAATTCCATTTAAAAGAATGTCTAGGGCTTGGGAATCCCTACTATAGTTCTCAAGCAATCAATATGAAACACGAATCTCTATATTACTACTCTTGATTTAGGATGAACTTGTCGCAACTAAATTGGGAACCAACGCATGCACTCAGGCTACACAAGTCTATAGTAATATATACTAGAGCCTCGCTCTCTCGCGAGCCTAGTTCAAACTACTAGCATTAAGATCGACAATAATATCCAATTCCAACTCAAGCTCGCTCTCGCGTAACTTAAGTTCGAATCTAGATCGTGATAGTTTGTATCCGTTTTACCATCGTACAAATGAATATAATTATAGAAATATAATAAAGATGCTAGCATTGGTCACTCTCTCGCACCAATTCTAGGGAATCTCGATTATAGATCTAAATCGAATATGTATGGATTCCCGTAGATCAAGATCCTCTCTCGAGCCCTCAAGATCCAATAGAAATCCCTAGATATCCGTAGTAAATCAATCACAACCTAACCCTTAATAAGCTTAGCGACATAGCAATTCAATAGATCTCAAAAATCATACTTTAGATCTATAGGGATCATCCCTTTGCCCTAGAGCAAAGATACTACTCACAATTCATGATAAAAATCACAATAGAAACAAGATGTGCAATAGAATTCATCACAAAACTCAGATCTAGAAAGAAATATAGCATAAAAATATCAACTTGTAAGAGTTTTAAGCAAACCAATTTGAGTATAAGCTTCAAGAATAAGAAAATTTAGATTCTTCTTTCCAATCCTTTCTCCAAAAGAAAACTAAAACTCAAATTAAAACTAAGAAAATTATTCTAAGAAGTATCTCCTTGGGCTAGCAATAAAACTGGGTATTTATACATGCCCAAAAAGTAAAAAAAATCCTGACAAATCTGCCCCTAAACAGCTGCAAAACCCTAGTTTTCAAAAGCTGGCCAACGGTACACTCAGTCGAGTACAGGAAATAAGGATTTTCAGCATTCTGGAGGTTCAGACCACTTGGCCGAGTAGTCTGCTCACTCGGTCGAGTGGGACCGATTGCAGATCCTCTCTCGAAACAGAGAAGTGTCAAAAAATTTCTTCACATTTTTTATTTCCACTCGGTCGAGTGGGATTCTCACTCGGTCGAGTGAAAATTCTCACTCGGCCGAGTACATTAGGCTCTTCTTCAGGCTGGATTGGACGTGTCAGCTTCACTCGGTCGAGTGCACTGTTTCACTTGATCGAGTGAGTTGTGTCACTCGACCAAGTAGCCTGTTTCAGTACTCTTTTCTCCTTCTTCTCACTTCCTTGTCGTTTCTTTCGCCTTTCTTCTACTACTACTCATCCTCCAGCACCGTTAGCTCTTTGATATCATCGTCAATGATGCTCCAGCACGCATGTAAGCACTCATGGCTTCAATTTTCTTCTGATTGCTCCATATTTCCTGAAATTAGACGAAACAAATGAATAATGAAATATATCGTAAAACATCGTATAAGCATTAAAATCGTGATATGAGCAATCGTTTGGGATGAAAAAAACGCAGAAATAAAGTATAAAATATAAGCCTATCACTCAGCACTCTCAAGAATATTAGGAATGGCACCAGACATCGAACTCTCAGGAATAACAAAAGATGTGGAACTCTCAGGGCGAACATATATGGAACCCTCAGCACTAACAGATGTGGAGACAGATGTGCTGGGTACAGGCAAAGGCTCAGAAACAGGCTAAACGACAGGAATCTCAGCTGGATGTGGCTCGATGGGAGGCTGCTGACCGTCATCAGGCTCTAGCATGTAAACAGGTGGAATATAGAGTTCCATAGGGAATATCCACTCAGCACCTGCTGGTCCCACGTGAGTCCGATCAGGATTTGCAAGCACGATATAATCTACATGGAGGGAACCATGGAGCTAAGACCAATGGCGCTTCCACCTGATCGGATCATATGCATACGGGAAAAGACTGATCGGTAAGAGATGTAGGTCCCGTAGCAAGGATCAACTCAGCAGGCAACTGGATATCGAACATGGGGGCAAGAAGGGTGATTAGACTGCCATAACATATCGCCTTGGTGTAGGCAATCGAGGTAAGAATGCAGTCAAAAAACCAACTAGCAACATTGATGGACATGGTAAGAACTAGGATGTTCCTGCCAGCCTCGAACGCTCGCTCCCGTGTCATAGCCTACAAGATGAAAAGCTCATGCATGTAGATAGTCCCTACCTCTGGCCCACCAAATAAAGTAGTCGCCAAAAGGCGTTATGCGAGGCGTAGGCAGGGGTGGACTATCAACGAAACCTTCAACTGACTAGGGTCGAAGGATGGGATGCCTGTGACCTGCTCCCAGAATGCATCAGCAGAAAAGGTGGGGGAATGAGATGACTTGGGCCGTATGCCCAGTCACTGTCTAGAATTGGGGGCCAGTGAAAATAAGCACGGACCATATCGTGAGTAATCTCACAGTCACAGTCCATGAGCCTGAACGAATAGCCCTTAGGAGTCCTATGGATAGAACTCAAGACCTCTAGTGTCGGTCGAACATAGGTGTTCGTCGACACCGACAGAAAATCACCCCAACCAACATTATCGTATAGCTGGTGCAAACCCTGGTGTAACCCTAGGCGCTCGAGTGTGGGAATGTGAGTGAATCTAGTAGGTATGATCAGACGTGTAGAGATCCTCTTAAATATGGCACGATGTGTGTTATCTCTAAAAGTGATCACATACGTCTCAATAGGGGGTGGTGGATGTGCTAGTGGTGCAGGGAGTGGTGTTGGAGGGGGTGGTGGTGCTGTCGAAGAAGAAGAAGCGCCGGGTTCATCGGGCTTCTGCTTCTTAGCAGGGGATGTTTGCCTCTACCCCAACCCCGTAGAGGCATAGTGTAATTCCATGACAAACAAACACTCCACACACACACAAAATATAGACGATCGCAAATAATGAAATGGAACGCATGTACCAAATGATCGATGTGACTCCTAAGCGTTGCACCAAGTGTGAAATGATTCCCTAAGCGTTTTCTCTGCAATCGTCGCAACGGATCTCCCCCAAGCTTGCAAGGGTAGAAGAAGAGGATAGGATGAAGATTAGGTCTTGACAGAGGAAAGTGGTGGACGAAGATGGTCGGATGAGGCGACCGACGGCGACGCAAGGGGTGGTGCAGTCATCCGACCAAGCTAGGGCTGAAGGGAGAAGGATTCAGCTGTGATCGATTGAGAGAAAGACTCAAACGAGTCTTAATCCCCCTTTTAATAGGTGGCTGTCGACTTAAGTCACTCGATCGAGTGAGATTCGTCACTCAATTGAGTGACTCGAAACGATAGGGGGCAGAAATTTTAGGGTGGCAGCTGGTCAAGTGACTCGATTGAGTGAGATGAGTCACTTGATCGAGTCAGAAGATGAAACTGAACAGCAGATTTTGGGAAATTTTCTACGGTCTCCCACTCGGTCGAGTGAACTATTCACTCGATGGAGTGAGCTAGTCACTCGATCGAGTGAGAAGACTTCACAGAGCATGGATTTTTGTGGGTTCTGCTACAGGGATCCACTCGATCGAGTGAAATTGTCACTCGGTCGAGTGGGATAATTTGACAATGTTGAGTTTTTTTACTTCCATGTTCAATTTTCTCACTAGGTCGAGTGAGAGTCTCACTCGACCAAGTGAGACCGACTCCTCAGCTCTTCTATTTTGATAATCTTCATCTTCTTCCTCGCTTTTGTTCTCCAAATTTCTCCTTCTTTTCTTGTTCAAACTTCTCCATGGCGTGGATCTCTTAATTACTTGTGCTCTCCATCAATTTCCTCGTTGTTTCTCATCCCTGTGATCTTCATCCTGCAGATAAAATATCGTTCAATATCAGATTTTTTTTCTAACTTTTGATTTTCAATTTTTTGTATTTTCAAACAAAATAAAAAATAAAACAAACTAAAACAAAGATAGAAACATCTGGTTGCCTCCCGATAAGCGCTCGTTTATGGTTTTGCACTCGACTCCTGATAATTTGCGTTCAGCATGAGATATTTGGCGCATATGAGTTGTGCTTGTCAAATTTGGCCAGGAGACCAGTGGGCTTGTATCGCTCGACATTGTCTTGCTTGGTTTCCTCATGTTGCTTCTTCTTCTTCATGTTGGTGGGAGATAACTTCCTACAAGCTTCACTTCTAGCCTTCAAAGGCTCCTTTTTCTCATTCGATGATGTTGGTGTTCAACGTACATCCGGGGACAAATCTTTCATTCACTGAGAAGTGAAAACCTGTGACTATATCGTCCTGAAGACGGATGCGACGGGAAGAAGTGGCATTTAGAAGTGTTGTTGACTTTACATTTAGGTTTTGGCATAACAAAGATTGCACTGTCTTTTGGCATTTAGGTGCACTGCGTGCCGTTGGTAATGATTCTACTACGGTGCCGCAAATTCGCAAGCTGGTCCTAAGTAATCATTGTTGTTCATTGGATTCTGGAGGATCGTTAGGATTGGAGAATTGCTGAAGCCGGTGACATTTGCGTCTTCGGATGCTTCCTGAAAGAGAGTTTGCAGAGGTCTCTTATCCTAACAACATCACCGTCATTCTCCTCGAGAGGGTTAGAGGTGTCTTCAATATGAGTGCTTTCTTCAAAAATCGGCTCCCCATCAGAATTTTCTATAAGCAATGTCTTGATTGTATGTAGCGTAGCTTCTTCTATCACCTCTTCAAGTAGATCGACATGGTCATTCTCTTCATCGTCGACCAGTTATTCATAGCCCACGGGAGATGAAATTAAACTTCAATATGTCCAACGTTGAGTGACAACGTTCCTTCCTGCACGTCAACGATGACTCCAGCTGTGGCCAAGAACGTCCACCCAAGTATAAGCGATGTATCACCAACTTCCTTTACGTCCATAATGACAAAGTCACATGGCACGCAAAGTCCTCCCGGTATTTACAATGGCACGTTCTCAGCTATACTAACTGGTCTAGTAATGCATCCATCAGCAAGTTGTATCTTCATACCGGTTGGCTTCAGATCGATCCCCGTATTCAACTTCTTAAACATGGTAAGGGGCATAAGGCTGACACTCACCCCCAAGTCAACTAAAGCCTTCTGTAGGGAGACGTCGTCTAATGTGCATGGAATTCTGAAGCTACATGGGTCCTTGAGCTTCTTTGGTTGCTTGTCTTCATTGATGAACCATGTCCTTTGCTCGGCTAGCATAATCTTTTCCGTCCTTTTTCGTCCAGTTATTAAGTCTTTTAAAAACTTGGCATATGTCGAGATCTCTATGATGGCATCTAGAAATGGAATATTCAAGCTAATGCCTCTCAGATACTCCAAAAAGCGAGCAAATTTCTTCTCTAATTTAGCTTTCGCCAACCTTTGGGAAAATGGAATAGTTGGCGAATATACTCTCTTTCTGGGGCTCAATCTTTTCAGTATCACCATCTCCATCTACGACCAATGTGGGTCCCTCAGCTTCTTTATCTTCTTCAATCTCAATCGGAATAGCATGTTTAGAAGTTGGAGCTTGAATCATGATGGGCGTTGTATCCTTTCTACCTCTGGTAGTCACTGCCACCACTGCATTAATGTGGCCGGTGTTGCTCCTTGGGTTTGCTTCCGGTTGTGCCAGTAATTGATTTGAGCTCTAGAAAACTGAGTCATTTGTTCTGCCAACTATGCAATAACAGTGTTGAGATTCTTTTGGCGTGCTAACAATTCAGTATTAATCTTCTCCTGCGTAGCCATAAACTCTTCAACCTTAATCTCATGTGTAGACTTTTGTGGCGCCTGTTGTTGATACTACGACTGCCAATTTTGATTATAACCAGGGGGTCTATAAGTCCATGCCTGCTACCTCTGCTGGTATTGTTGTTGCTGTGGCCTCTACTGATATTGTTGCTGTTGAGGCAGTGGGTGAGCTTGTTGTTGCTGGGGTGGTTGGTGTTGAGCTCGTTGTTGATGAAGAAGAGGATTCAAAGCTCCACTACTGTTTACATAAGAAAATCTGGGATAAGTCTTCCAAGCTGAATTCACCCAAGCTAAATTGTTTCCACTCCTATGCGTATAATATGTAACATACTGAACCTGCTCCACATGTTTCTCAACTGCCTCGGCTCCCACATACATGACTTGGCTCTGATCTTTCCAGTCACTCATACTTGCACCCTGTGGTACACTAGATGCTGTATCATGAGCACTGGACGGCTCGCTCGGCTTCTATTCTATTCTCTCTACTAACTTAGATAGAGTATCAAATTTCCCAGTCAATTCTGCCACTTCTTTGGCCTCATAGATACTAGCCGGCTTGGATGATGATGATGATGATGATGATGATTGGGCTCTTTCATCAGCCAAATGTTGATTATTAGAAGCCATTTCTTCAAGTAATATTGTGGTTTCTTCTGGAGTTTTTGCCAAGATCGCCCCATTAGCGGTGGCGTCTATAATCATCTTCGTATCCTGTTTCAATCCATTATAAAAGCTATGTATTAACTCCCAGTCCTTGATGCTATGGTGGGGCATTGGTGTTGAAGATCTTTGACCTTTTCCATACTTCATATAAAGATTCTTGGGCCCCTTGCTTGAATGACTTCACAGAATTCCTCAGTCTGATGGTCTTTGATGGTGGATAAAATTTATTGATTAATGCCTTTGCAAGATCATCCCATATGGTGAAATAACCGTTTGTTGTGACCTTAACCAATAAAAAGCTTTATCCTTGAGTGTGAAAGGAAAGATCTGCAGATGGATGGCATCCTCTAATATGTTGATAACTTGGAAAGTGGCGCACTTCGCCAAGAACATCTCGATATGGTAATGGGGATTCTCATGCGCGTGCCTATAAAATGGATCTTGTTGCATCAGCACCACTAGTCCTGTCTTCGGCTCGAAATTCTTGTCAGTTGGTACTGCAGGCATAAGAATAGATGATGTTGCAGAGTTGTTGGGAGTGAGCCGGTCCCGAAAAGAAATAATTCTGACATTCTTTGCAGCATTATTCTTGGCTACCATCTTGTTATCTCTAGAATTTGCCTCTTCTCTGCTCCTAGTTTCCTTTCAGTCCGCTCAATTTCTGGATCAAAGTGTATCAAGATGTCAATGGCCCTTGAGCGTGTGCTCATGCACAGAGAAAGAGAACCTGCAGAGAATATTAGCATAGTAGATGAAAGAAAAAAGTAACCAAGAAAAATATCGTTGCCTCCCCAACAATGGCGCCAAAAACATTATATGTTCTTGGATATACTCAAAAACTATGTAGTTTTACCTTAAGCGCACGGTTAAGTGGTGATCGAGTATCGAATCACCGGGAGACGGTTGGTATTATCTCAGTTGTCTAGATGTAACAGAGATTGTGAATAATGGTGTAGTAAGTGTGTCACGGATGTGTAATAGTGTCGGTTTGTAATTCAATTAATAAAGAAGTCTAGGACTAAGGAAAACCCACTATAGATTTTCGAATTTCAATGTGAATATGAACTCCTAATTACTAACTCTTGGTTTAGGGTGAAATTGTCGCAACTATGCTGTGAACCAGTGCACACTCTCGCGCTACACAAGTCTAAAATAACTCAAGCTAGAGTATCACTCTTGTGCAAGCCTAGTTGAATTGTTAGCATTAAGATCGACAGTATAATTCAATTATCATTCAAGTCCATTGTCGTGTGACATGAGTTCGAATTTAGATGATGATGGTTCGTATTCATCTTACAGTCATACAGATGAATATAATTATAGAAATATAATAAATGTGCTAGTTTTGGTCACTCTCATGCACCAAATCTAGGATATCCAAATTATAAATCTAAATCAAATATCTAGGGCTTTCAAATAGATCAAGATCCTCTCTCGAGCTCTCAAGACCTAAGTAGAAATTCCTAATTATTTGTAGTTAATCAACCATAACCCTAAAACAAGTTCAGCAACAAGGGTTTCGATTAATTTCACATATCAAACTCTAGATCTATAGGGTTCATCCCTTTGCCCTATAGCAAAGAGACTACTCACTAATAAACATGGTTATGACAATCAGATTCATGGAAATAATAAGATTTATCATTGCAAAGAGATTTAAACAAGAAATATTCAATAAAGCAATTAGATCAAGAGTTTAGACAAACCAATATTATCAAAGTCTTCAAAAGCACAAGAGAAAATTAAGAACTAAGGCTTCTCTAAGTAATAGCCTCCAAAGAAATAGCAAAAAGAAATAAACTTCATACCGCTCGCGATGGCTACCTGACGTGTGCCCCGGCTTGCTAACTGCAAATGGCCAGGGGACCCGCGTGGGGGTTTAGATATTTGTAACCGCAAGCGCACGGTGTTGTAGTGTGGCTTGGGGGTCGAACACAGGGAGGCTAGGATGTGCTTGTGTCAAGGAGGACCAAAATCACCCCGTGGGCGAGCTAGCCCGAATCGGTTGATGGGTTGTCACGGAAAGGAATGCAGGGTATGAACAATAAGAAAATAAACCCGGGACTTTGGTTTCCACTCCAACGAGCGACTCTCGCCGATGCGGCCTACGGGTAGGATGGCGATCGGAATTAGGGTCTAATGGTGAGACGTTGCCTCTGAAAGTGGTACCGGCATCCCATGGGCCCGATATTCCGGTCGGTGCCCAGGATGATACACCGGACTTCCCGGATTCGATCAGTGGGCACTCCCGTGTCCATTAACACTGATCGATTCCGGGAGCACTAAGCTCGCAACGATAACTCCCAACGTCTCATCCTGCCGCTCTCGCACGCTAGGATTCGGCGTCTACGCTAAGGGCGTGAGCTATGGCTAGGGAGTCAACCGCCAAGTTTATTCCCCCTTGGCCCAACGGTCAAAGGCGGTCTTTTTCCCGCCGATGACAATGAAACGCCCCGCGTAACCGTTAGAATCCTAATCCCTATCGATTTCCTAACCCTATGGATGCATCGGGAAGAGCCCCCGAAGGGGTTTCCGCCAAAATCCCAGATTTGGGAACTACTCACAAATATTCATTAAAAAGCGATCTAAACGAAAATAAACCGTTGAAATCATAATCAGACGATTGGAATGCGAAGGTAGTAGAGCAATTAAGATAATACTAAAGTTTGAGAAAGATCCGAAAACTTACAATAGAAAAGTAATTACAGCCGTCACAATAGGAGAAAACAGTAAAAACTAACAGCTCCCCGTTTCTGGAACCCTAGGGGTCCTATTTATAGGATCTCGCATCACCCGATCGGTTGACAAGTCAACCGATCGGGTGATCCGTTACAGATAATAAACAGAAAACGGCGAACTTTCACCCGGTCATATGAACCGGTCGGTTGAGTTCTTGGAGTGACCGGTTGGATCTTGGCGCCATCGGGTAAAGGGATCGGTTGGGTGCCCGTGTCTTCGGCTCCTAAGCATCAGCAACAGATGAATCCGATCGGGTGAGAGTCACCCGATCGTTTGGAATTTGCCTCGAGAAGACAGAGAGTTGGCCCCCGTTGAACCGGCCTGTGAACCGGTCGGGTGACTTCCACTTGAGCTCCGGCTGAGACCGGGTGGTGCACGCGTGCATCACCCGATCGGTTGGAGATGACCAACCGACCGGGTGAGGGGCTGAAAGATGAAATCTTCGTCGTTTGGCCCCCTGGATCACGCGTGACTCCTACCGTTGCTCCGAGGACTTGAGATATCGTCGTTAAACGTCCCCTACGCGGGCAATCTCCTGTAAACATGGAGAAACAAAGAAAAGTGAAAGAAAATGAGAAAATACGAGAAAACGAATAAAAGACGACGGAAAATACGGAGAAACACAAAAGAAAACGTGCGTGAATATATGAAATATAAACGCACGTCAAAATCCCCCAAGCTGAACTCTTCCTCGTCCTCGAGGAAGACGAGTGAGAGTAGGTGGTGGGACCGGAAAGGTGCTCTCTCTCAAGCGCAAGAGTCCGTACAAGTAGTAAAATCTGGGAGTCCAGATGTCGAATCCACGGGAAGAAATCTGTTGCAACCACAATTCAAATCAAATAGAAATCCTACGAAAAGAAACTAACCACTTCAATGATGATGACGGTGATGTGAATGGGGATACGTGAATGATACGAACAAGGAAAATACGTGAGAACAAATATCTATAAAAAGTATGCACATGGTATGGGTTCGTTAGGGTCAATGATTCGTATTAATTTGATTGATGAATATAACGCAGTGAATTCTCTTTTTGAGAGCAGTTCACCGGAAAATACCCAATATAACTCAATGAATTCTCCTTTTGGGAGCAACTCATCGGAAGATGCCCTTTTGGGGGTTCAAACAAAATATTCAAAAAGATCGTCGCTAAAGTTATAATACGATATGAAACTCTCTTTTGGAGAGATCAAAACTACGGTATGAAACTCCCTTTTGGGGAGATCAAAACTCACCCTTTTGGGGCGATCATCAACTAAATTAATTCTTTTGGAATCTAAAAAAGTCGATTTACGAACAAAGATTACAATTCTAGCGACGTTTAACGATTTAGCACATGGAATACAACCAAATAAACACAAATCATAGCCCCTAACTACTCCATACCAAGCACAATTAAGTTTTAGCTACTCATAATATCAGAATAAACAAGTTCCATAGCCAAATACATCAAGATTATAGCAAAATACGATGAAAAACACTAAAATACGAGGTAGAAGTTTAGAAATATACCACCAAATCTCCAAGTTTCGACTTCAAACTCTCTGGAAATAATAATACAAGCCTCTGGAATTTTACAGAATTTTTCAGGGGGAGAATACGGCTTCTAGAGCCTCCAATACGCCCAAAATACGCCCCAATTTGCTTGAATACGCTCAAAAAACCCTAAATACGCTTATATAATAAGATTGCGGGTTTTAAAAGCTTATTGGGTTTGCAAAACCCGCACCCGTTTGATCTGGACCGCAGATCCTGATCGGATCATTTCTCCACCGTTGATCCAAACGGGATCTCTCCACGTGACGACACGCGTCCCGTCCTATCGGATCCACCCGCCCCGAACGTTCTGACTCCGATGCGGATTCTTCCTCAACCGTTAGATTACGATCCCACGGTCATCGCTCGCTTCGCTCGCTGATCAGCTGCGGGGACGAAATCGCCCGTTGGATCGACATTTGACGCTTCAGATCCGGCCACATCGCCCGCTAAGATTTCGAAATCAGTACGCTCCGCAAGTTTAATCCGCACCGTTGATTCGAGCGGGGCTTCTCAGGATCTCGCCACGTAGCCAGATGAAATCGCCGCTGCGTATTCGTTCGCTTCGCTGTGCGGACCGTTGGATTTGGCGGTGATTAACAGGGATGACGCCACGTGGCTTCATCTGAGCCAACCCCGCTCAAATCAAGGGCCATCAAAAAGGGAGCGACGCGGCCCTCTATTGACCGTTGGATGCAAATCCAACGGCACATATCCGCGTCGAACGCAACAAGAACAAACATCATCCGATGCCACGTGGCGTCATCCCTGTTACTCACCGCCAAATCCAACGGTCCGCACAGCGAAGCGAACGAATACGCAGCGGCGATTTCATCTGGCTACGTGGCGAGATCCTGAGAAGCCCCGCTCGAATCAACGGTGCGGATTAAACTTGCGGAGCGTACTGATTTCGAAATCTTAGCGGGCGATGTGGCCGGATCTGAAGCGTCAAATGTCGATCCAACGGGCGATTTCGTCCCCGCAGCTGATCAGCGAGCGAAGCGAGCGATGACCGTGGGATCGTAATCTAACGGTTGAGGAAGAATCCGCATCGGAGTCAGATCGTTCGGGGCGGGTGGATCCGATAGGACGGGACGCGTGTCGTCACGTGGAGAGATCCCGTTTGGATCAACGATGGAGAAATGATCCGATCAGGATCTGCGGTCCAGATCAAACGGGTGCGGGTTTTGCAAACCCAATAAGCTTTTAAAACCCGCAATCTTATTATATAAGCGTATTTAGGGTTTTTTGAGCGTATTCAAGCAAATTGGGGCGTATTTTGGGCGTATTGGAGGCTCTAGCAGCCGTATTCTCCCCCTGAAAAATTCTGTAAAATTCCAGAGGCTTGTATTATTATTTCCAGAGAGTTTGAAGTCGAAACTTGGAGATTTGCTGATATATTTCTAAACTTCTACCTCGTATTTTAGTGTTTTTCATCGTATTTTGCTATAATCTTGATGTATTTGGCTATGGAACTTGTTTATTCTGATATTATGAGTAGCTAAAACTTAATTGTGCTTGGTATGGAGTAGTTAGGGGCTATGATTTGTGTTTATTTGGTTGTATTCCATGTGCTAAATCGTTAAACGTCGCTAGAATTGTAATCTTTGTTCGTAAATCGACTTTTTTAGATTCCAAAAGAATTAATTTAGTTGATGATCGCCCCAAAAGGGTGAGTTTTGATCTCCCCAAAAGGGAGTTTCATACCGTAGTTTTGATCTCTCCAAAAGAGAGTTTCATATCGTATTATAACTTTAGCGACGATCTTTTTGAATATTTTGTTTGAACCCCCAAAAGGGCATCTTCCGATGAGTTGCTCCCAAAAGGAGAATTCATTGAGTTATATTGGATATTTTCCGGTGAACTGCTCTCAAAAAGAGAATTCACTGCGTTATATTCATCAATCAAATTAATACGAATCATTAACCCTAACGAACCCATACCATGTGCATACTTTTTATAGATATTTGTTCTCACGTATTTTCCTTGTTCGTATCATTCACGTATCCCCATTCACATCACCGTCATCATCATTGAAGTGGTTAGTTTCTTTTCGTAGGATTTCTATTTGATTTGAATTGTGGTTGCAACAGATTTCTTCCCGTGGATTCGACATCTGGACTCCTAGATTTTACTACTTGTACGGACTCTTGCGCTTGAGAGAGAGCACTTTTCCGGTCCCACCAAGTTTTTGGCGCCGTTGCCGGGGAGGAATGGTTTGTGACTACGGTTTATTTCATTTAGAGGACCTTCGGTGAGATCTTTCCACTTTACTGTACATAAACTTTTTTCTATTATTTTATTTTAATTTTTAAAAATGGAATATATGAACTTCTATTGCACGAACAATCTGTATGATGCACGGTATGCTAATGCACACAAACATAGGATGGAAAAGCTCAAAATTGTTAATTTTAATCAAACTAACTGTGAAACTTTCTTTCAGGCCTGGAGGAGGTTCACAGACCTATTATCGAGCTATCCGCAGCATGGGTACACAAATGAAGAGCTTATGGCGTTCTTCCTAGATGGACTACATCCACAGCTGCAGGAATTATTGGGAAGCATGACGCCGACAGTGGCGTGGGAATACATGGAGTCTCTGCAAGAAAACGAAGAAACCGTGGAAGAGACTTCAGGGAGCGATTCAACGGAGCCTTCGTGCCTCGATCAAGAAGAGCAAAGCGTAGACGTACCTTTGCAATCCTTGAAAGAGGAAGCTTACCAGACTATTCAGACACAGGAGGCCACATCCCATCAATTCCAAGAATATTTCCTTGCTCAGAGTCGGCAAATTCAGAAATCCATTGAAGATCTTAATTTGATTGCCACTTGCGTAGAAGAAGGTAATGCTTTTGAAACTCAATTTAAAGAATCTAATACGAGTTTATCTTCTATTGCAGGAAAATCGAGCAAGCCATGTCACGTTGATGACACGAATATAAATATCCACATGGCAGAAAGTGTGTGCAAAAGAGAGGACGAGCTAGCAATTTTGGATGAACGAGAGGAGGAGACAGCTAGGGACAAGGGTTTTGAGATTATCGCCATGGAATCAGAACCATGCCCTCCTCCAGTTTTGTCCCAAACTCATTTATCCCTCTCCACAATGAACGAGCATCGTACAGAGAGTAGTGCAAATCTTTCAGGGAGTAGTCGTCAACTTGCTTTAATTTCTTTCACTTATTTTGATGACTATATTTGGAATACTTTCATTGAGAATAATTCTAAATTAATTTGGACTGACATAACTCATCTCTCACAGGACATTGGCAAACATCTTATAGAGATGCTTGGAGTTGTGTTGCTGGGGTCCAAATTAGTTTTTGGAGGAAAAATAATCGCCGAGGAGCGCAAGGAGCAAATTGAACAACTTCCTCCACCATCAAAGATTCGGGATCCGCCATTTGATCACGGTGTGTTCTTTCCAGTAGTGTAGTTTTTATATGCTTTCTAGGTTGCTTGCTTGAATAAACTCGTACCTCTTCCGACATTGAGGACAATGTCCATCTTTAGTTGGGGGGTGTGTATGAGACCTTAGGATTTTTTTTGAGAAGAATAAATCACCAAATCTCATCATTTTAAAACTCTTCATATGCCTCAAATGCGGATGATTATACATTGATTGAGTTCTGAAAATTTTTATGGCTTGAGTTAATTATTTTTCCTTCATGGAATTACTTTTAATATACTATTCAAGAAAACTTTCGATTTCCATGATTAATATCTCGAAATAGTTTGAATATATTTTATGCATGCTAATGTGATGAAAGCGCTTAAGTATACACGATTTTTAAGAATAGTCTTCAAGTTGAAGAGGAATTTGGCTTTTGATTCTAATGTTTATATTCAAAGATGGGTTTTGAGTTGCTTACAAAGAAAAGAAAAGGAAAAATTTTGAATGAAAGAAAAAATGAATGATGAAACATGAACGAAGAAGTATGTCGCTAAAAAAATAACTTGGTTGGCTCGAGTAGTACAGTCCAAGGGGTCCTTTTTGGCCTAATGCCCTATTATCGTCTGATTTGGGAGCCATTGACAGGAAACTCACTCATTTGATGGAGCGATCCAAGTTATACTTTTTTCTGCGAATGTTGCTTGATGCGCGTTACGCGGAACGAATAAAAGAAAAGAAATGGTGAATATACTAAGCAACTTCAATACCCATGTCTTGAATGATTATTTTGATAGGCCAATTCCTTGGAAACAAGAAAACTAGTATATAACGACGTGTTATACTTTCGCTTGCGCAAAACGATGCTTGCATGTTATTTATTCATACTAAATTAGAGAAAATTTCATGTGATTGATTTTGTTCACGGATGTGTATATTGATGGCCAAGACCATGTTGGAATGCGTATTATTGAGCCATGCCATGAGCAATTTGAAAGAACTTATTGTTTTATTACTCATCCGTATTTATCGCTCTTTTTGCTAGAGACTAGCAAATCGCTAGTTGAGGGGTACCACGTGGCGCTCCAAAATTCGTGCGGCGACAGTATATTTGTATTTTCAATGTATTTCTTCCGTATTTCTTCAATTAAATGGTATTCTGCATTCAAAAATACACAGTAATTAGCACAGATCTCAGAAAAATACAAATAAATAGTCGTTGGAATCGTGAGATCGAGATCAAGCTAGGAAAAATATAAAATGTGCAGAATTGCATCGTTAAATGCTGTTTTGTGCTCAAATAGTGTGTTTTCTCTAATAAATAAATGTGTAGAAAATACGTATGAATTAGAGAACAATGTATCATCACATGAGCACAAAATAGGGCTAAATGGGGGGTTAAATATGTAATATTGAACCCGAATCAATAGGAGCTCGGAGGGGAAAAATAGAGAGAAAGAGAGAAAAAGAAAACTCTATATCCTAGATTGTCCGTCAGAGCCAACAAAATCAAAAACGACACACGAAGCAAGCAAACGTCAAATCACATCACTAAACCTAGGAAAACGAGTCCAAATAAGTGTCGTGGGCCCACGCGGTGAAGCGCGAGTGAGTGTGGTCATGCGCTAGCAGTCGGTGTCACTATCTACGATGTGCAATAAAGCTCGATATACACAGACCCAGGAAACGACCCAAATACCGATTCAAATTTGAAATTGCGGTGAATATTAGTTCAAGCATGCATGAGAAGAGTATAAGAATAGAAGCGTATCATGCATCGGGGATTCCACAACTAGGGTTAAGGAAATCACACCACTATAGCCTAGATACTAGCTAAAAAGTTCCTAAGCCAAGTGTTTTCGAAAACGATGGGGGTTGAGATGATGTGGAGTAGAACACTCGGTGCAAATTCTCGCCTTCCCTTTATTCTCGGTAGATTGGAAAAATATTCACACTTGAAATTTTTTTTTGGGTTTTGGGTATTTGTATTTTTTTTGGCTTTTTGGCTATACAAAATTTTTCTTTTCTTTTCTTTTTGGGTTTTTCTTTTCTTTTCTCTTTTTTTTTGGATTTTTGGGTTTTTGGATATACACATGTGTACTCTCCTAAGTGGGAGAACGGTACACGACGAGGGGATTTGCA
The DNA here is from genome assembly GCA_030789695.1 of Scilla litardierei. NCBI lineage: Eukaryota > Viridiplantae > Streptophyta > Magnoliopsida > Asparagales > Asparagaceae > Scilla > Scilla litardierei. The sequence continues at coordinate 93,441,112 of CM061139.1, read as the reverse complement.
CCAAGTAAAACAAAAAAGAAGTCGAAATCTAAACACTTGGGCAAAGGAAACTATTCTCGCTAAATAGAGCATAGGCTAAATGGGTTATCCTAGTCCTTAATTGTGGAATCCCGACGCATGCGAATTGAAATATACGATATAAATATAGCATGCATATAGTAGAAGCAAATACCGCATATTCAAATCGAAGCATGATAATCTAGGGGTCATTCCTGGACAGGTATATAAAGTAAAATCACAAAGTAGAAGCACACCAAACAGCTAGGTACGACGCACGACTCACAAAAAGCTAAGTGGACCCACGATGCGTGAAATGCAAGAGAACTCGAAATTCTAGGGTCAGTGAGTGTGATTATCGATGCCATGCTATGTGTGTGTGATTTCGTGGCGATTCATCATAGGGTTCATCTCTAGGAGAAAGAGATAAAAAGAAGAGAAGAGAAAAAATAAAAAAATAAAAAACACGATGAAAACGACACAAAAACGAAAAAGAAGGACTCAAATGGCGCACATAGTGCGACTCCCCCAAGCTGAAGCTTGCATTGCCCTCAATGCAATATGAGTGAGTACGGGAGGGCAATGAAGATGGGGGGGAATACGCACCGACACAAAAAAGAAATGAAAACGAGGAAAACACAGAGATGAAACTGAAAATAAAGAAAAATCAAAATCAAAATCAAACGACACGAAAATAGAAATAAAACCACACGACACGACACTCAAAAGGGGAAAAACAAGCACACACACACAAAAATGAGAAAAACAACAAAACACGACAACACACCAAAATAGACGTCCCCCAAGCTAGACATGACAGTGCTAGCAAATAAAATGTGATCGTGAAATGCAGAAATATGCAAGGGGGAGTCAAAAAACAAAAAAAGTGCAATCAAAATAAAAAATAAAAAAGGAAGTGATGCGACACGAGAATCGGTCCCCCTTGACAGAGAAAAAACAGGGCCCCGAAAAGACAGATGGGCACAAATACGGGGGTGGGCAAAAGCGGGAAAGAAAAATCAAGCAGGGGCACCACCCTCTGGGGGTGGTGATGGGGGCCTGCGCTGGGGTCCAGGAGTCGTAGGGGGTGGAATGTGGAGCTCGGAGACATCGGGTGGGTCTTCACGGATGTGGCGAATGAAGCTTTGAAGAAAGGGGAGGTCTCGATCGACGGACTCCTCGGTTATCCGACCACCCTGTCCAGCTAGGAGGATCATGGCCGTGAATCGGTCGGCTTGGTCGTCGGCTTGGAATTGAGCGGGGGTAGATGGGTTGGAGGTGGTGGGTTGAGTGGGGGGGCTGTGTGCGACGAGTACGATGGGTGGGCCTAGGGTTCGAAGAGCTGGTGTCGGTGGGCTTAACACGGCGGGGAGGCATTGTGCGAGTGTCGTGTGTGTGCGTGAGTATGTAAAAATACAATGAATAAACACAAACACGACCAACGAGCAAATGGAGTATTTTAGGGCAAAATTAAAATTGAGTAAAGGAGCGAGTTTACCCAAATGGGATAAAGATCGTTGCTCGTAGACACCCCGATGCTACTCGATAGGAGCACACTGTGAAGCCGCGGCGATTTCTTCAGCAAGTTTCGAAATTGGGGAAAACGGGTGAAGGTTAGGGTTTTGTGTGTGGGTGGAATCGAGGAGAATGGAGAGAAATCGATGGTGGGATTGATAGGGAGATGGGGGAGCCGATCGAGGTTGATTTTAGGGAAGAAAGAGGTCAGGCGCAAGATGAGGAGGCGAAACGTCGGTTCTGGATTCGAAAATGGAGAGTGCGGAACGAACGGGTGGTCGGGGGTATTTATAGGGTTTTAAGTCGAACCGATCGGGTGACTTGTCACCCGATCGGTTGACGGTTAGGTCAAAAATTCTTGCCGAAGAAGTGCTACAGGCGAACCGGTCAGTTGACTTGTCAACCGATCGGTTGGCCGCTCCACTCATTTTCCCGAGAATTGAGGGTTGCTCACCCGGTCGCCTCAACCGATCGTGCTCTAACTCAACCGATCGGTTGATATTCCCCAAAAATTTCCTGAGAATTCTCCCCAGATCACCCGGTCTGTCACCCGGTCTCTCTATTCTTCAACCGACCGGTTCCTTTGGGGACAGTTGCGGCTTGTATCTGATACATCTCAACCGATCGGTTGAGTTATCAACCGATCGGTTGGGGCTTTGTTTCCTGCAAAAACCAACAGATTGTCTAAGTCCCTGAACGGATGTTCTCGCGGCTGATTTTATTTATAAAAATAGATAAAATAAAGTAAAAATAACACTAAAAAGCGGGGCAAAAGTTTAGAGCATGGGTTGCCTCCCATGAAGCGCACTTGTTTAACGTCGTTGGCTCGACGCCCGCAAGTGATGTTCACGGTGGTTGATACGGGTGATGCCCGAAGTTCGGCATCTCTTCTTCATTGGAGCTTACGGCCATTGGAGTAGTCAGCGGCTGGAGAAAGATTTGCTCGACTACCATCTCCTTGTTTTTGGGATCCGGGGGCTTCTCTTTCGTATTTGCGCTTACCGCCATCTTCTTAAGGATCCGGACCTCGTCTTTGGTGAGGCCCATGGGTTCTTTCCCCGTTCTCCTCGCAGGAGGAGCCTTGGGGAACCCGGGAGGGGTTGTACGTGCTGCACTCGCTTTCCCAGCAGCATCATTGTTCTTAGGGCCGTCTTGGTCTTCTGAGTCCCCCAAGTCATCGGGGGGGTTTCTTAAGAGAATCTCCCAGGAGCTCTCTTCAGCAGCTTTATCTTCCTCCACCTCTAGCAAATTACACCGAGGGTCATCTGGGGGATCGGGGTACTTCATGGACAACCCCAGATCAAATTCAACCTTTTCCCCGCTGACGTTTAGCGAAAGTTTTCCATTCTTCACATCAATCAAAACGCCAGCAGTGGCCATGAAAGGCCGTCCCAGGATGATGGGAGTGTGTGCGTCTTCAGGCATGTCCATGACAACGAAGTCCACTGGCACATGCACCCCTTTTACATTAACGGGGAGGTCATCCACAATCCCCACCGGATATTTGACCGACCGGTCAGCAAGTTGTAGGGTCATACCGGTGGGCTCCAAATCACCCATTCCTATCCTTTTATACATCGACAAGGGCATCAAACTTACACTCGCTCCGAGATCGACGAGTGCACGATGAATCTTTACTGCCCCGATCGTGCAAGAAATTGAGAAGGTCCCCGGGTCTTTAAGTTTCGGCGGATTTGCCCTCTGGATAAGAGCGCTACACTCCGCCGTCAACACTACTTTCTCCTTTCTAGACCCTCTCGTCACCAAATCCTTCAGGAATTTTGCATAGGAGGGGATTGTTTCGATTGCTTCCAGGAAGGGGATTTGCAAGCTCAGATCCTTGACCATGGCGAAGAACTTGCCATATTTCTCGTCGATTTTGGACTGAGCTAACCGTTGTGGAAAAGACACAACGGGTTTGAACACTTTCGGGCTCCCTTCCTTGTTCTTCTTCTTCTCTTCTTCAGAGACTCCCTCCGGAGTCGTAGGATTTGACGACGAAGCACCGGCGTCGTTTGATTTTTCGATCGGTCGCTCGACGACCAACGGTGCTTCCGGTCTGTTAGGGGGCACTCTAGTAGGAATTTGTGTCCCGCTTCTCAGAATGATAGCGGACACATTTGCGTGCTCGTGCACGAGTGCCGACATTTGGGTTGCTCCCCTCAGGTTCACCTTCGGTTGTGGCGGCAATTGGTTTTGTGACCTTGAAAGGTTCGCCACTTGTAACCCCAGCTGGGTTACTTGGTCCGTGAGGGCCCGTTGACCCATTTCCAGCTTTTGATTGATCTTCTCCTGGTTGGTTATATATTGAGTCAAGAGAGACTCAACCGGAGAGACGGCCCTCTGTTGGCCATACTGCTGCTGCTGCTGGATTGGCTGCTGATTCCTGGGGGCGAAAAATTGTTGCTGAGGTTGCTGCTGATATTGTTGCTACTGAATCTGACTCTGCTGTGGCCTAGTCGGCTGATATGTTTGTTGCTGCGGCTGCTGAGGCAGCGAGGGCTGGAATGGTGCCCGGTAACCGAAGTTAGGGTGGTTCCGGTTGTTTGGAGAGTAGGCCGGGTTGGAATTGGTTCTTGGTAGATACGGCGCATTTCTGGTGGGGTTGTAAAATAGTGCGCTCGCCTGATCCAACGGTGGTGAGACGTCACCACCGTCGAATTCCCAAAAAGAATTCGGATTCTACCGCTGAAATCTGTTGTGTACCGGCCCCACCGGCTCCTACCATTAGTGCGGAGATCTGGGTCGAAAGCAAGTCGAACTTGCTTGAAAGTTTGTCGACGTCCTCGACTCTGTGTATACCCCCAAACCTGGGTGTGGCTCTCTCGTCACACCACCGCTCATTGTTGGATGCCATATTTTCCAGAATATGTCCGGTATCTTCCTCGCTCCTTGACATGAAGGAACCCCCAGCCGCGGCGTCCATAGAAGATTTCAGGTCATCCCTCAGCCCATTGTAGAACAGATTAATAATCTGCCACTTCGGAAGCTCATGGTGAGGGCATCTTCTCTGCATCTCCTTGTATCTCGTCCAAGCTTCATGCAAGGACTCGTGGCTGGCCTGGGAGAAGGAGGAGATCTCACTCCTCAACTTCATGGTCTTCCCCGGAGGAAAGAACTTCGTCAGAAAAGCGTTGGAGAGCTTCTCCCAGGTATTAAAAGTGTTGGGGTCCTTCCCCCTAAGCCATTGCTTGGCTTTGTCTCGCAACGAGAAGGGGAACAGCTTCAGACGGATCGCCTCAGTCGTGACACCATTAATCCGGAAGGTGTCACATTTCTCCAAGAAGGAGTCTAGATGCTCGATAGGGCTCTCCATGGGTGCACCCGAAAACTGGTCCTACTGGATCCATGTCACCAAAGACGGCTTTAGCTCAAAGCTTTGGGCCGTAATAGCTGGAGAACGGATGGCGGAAGTGGACTCGATAGATGGCATCGAGTACTCCAACAGGGACTTGTAAGGCGGGGTGTTCTCCTCCATGGATTCGGGGTCCTCTCTTCTTTGCTTCTCAGCGGCCAAGCGCCTAAGGGTGGCGTTAATCTCTGGATCAACGGGGATCAAGTCGTCGAGACTTCTTGAACTCCTGCGCATGAAAAACAACAAACACCCGTGAAGCGACAAGTGGGAAAGGAACAGATAAGATAAGAAATAAAAAGAAGAAAATAAAAAGGAAAAAGGAGAATGCGAAAATTATCACGAGGTAGGGATAAGAGCTAGACACTAGGGTTCAAGAGATCCTAAAATAACAAGCACGTTGCCTCCCCGGCAACGGCGCCATAAACTTGACGTGTGCCCCGGCTTGCTAACCGCAAATGGCCGGGGGACCCGCGTGGGGGTTTAGGTATTTGTAACCGCAAGCGCACGGTGTTGTAGTGTGGCTTGGGGGTCGAACACAGGGAGGCTAGGATGTGCTTGTGTCAAGGAGGACCAAAATCACCCCGTGGGCGAGCTAGCCCGAATCGGTTGATGGGTTGTCACGGAAAGGAATGCAGGGTATGAACAATAAGAAAATAAACCCGGGACTTTGGTTTCCACTCCAACGAGCGACTCTCACCGATGCGGCCTACGGGTAGGATGGCGATCGGAATTAGGGTCTAATGGTGAGACGTTGCCTCTGAAAGTGGTACCGGCATCCCATGGGCCCGATACTCCGGTCGGTGCCCAGGATGATACACCGGACTTCCCGGATTCGATCAGTGGGCACTCCCGTGTCCATTAACACTGATCGATTCCGGGAGCACTAAGCTCGCAACGATAACTCCCAACGTCTCATCCTGCCGCTCCCGCGCGCTAGGATTCGGCGTCTACGCTAAGGGCGTGAGCTATGGCTAGGGAGTCAACCGCCAAGTTTATTCCCCCTTGGCCCAACGGTCAAAGGCGGTCTTTTTCCCGCCGATGACAATGAAACGCCCCGCGTAACCGTTAGAATCCTAATCCCTATCGATTTCCTAACCCTATGGATGCATCGGGAAGAGCCCCCCGAAGGGGTTTCCGCCAAAATCCCAGATTTGGGAACTACTCACAAATATTCATTAAAAAGCGATCTAAACGAAAATAAACCGTTGAAATCATAATCAGACGATTGGAATGCGAAGGTAGTAGAGCAATTAAGATAATACTAAAGTTTGAGAAAGATCCGAAAACTTACAATAGAAAAGTAATTACAGCCGTCACAATAGGAGAAAACAGTAAAAACTAACAGCTCCCCGTTTCTGGAACCCTAGGGGTCCTATTTATATGATCTCGCATCACCCGATCGGTTGACAAGTCAACCGATCGGGTGATCCGTTACAGATAATAAACAGAAAATGGCAAACTTTCACCCGGTCATATGAACCGGTCGGTTGAGTTCTTGGAGTGACCGGTTGGATCTTGGCCCCATCGGGTGAAGGGATCGGTTGGGTGCCCGTGTCTTCGGCTCCTCAGCATCAGCTACAGATGAACCGATCGGGTGAGAGTCACCCAATCGGTTGGAATTTGGCTCGAGAAGACAGAGAGTTGACCCCCGTTGAACCGATCTGTGAACCGGTCGGGTGACTTCCACTTGAGCTCCGGCTGAGACCGGGTGGTGCACGCGTGCATCACCCGATCGGTTGGAGATGACCAACCGACCGGGTGAGGGGCTGAAAGATGAAATCTTCGTCGTTTGGCCCCCTGGATCACGCGTGACTCCTCCCGTTGCTCCGGGGACTTGAGATATCGTCGTTAAACATCCCCTACGCGGGCAATCTCCTGCAAACATGGAGAAACAAAGAAAAGTGAAAGAAAACGAGAAAATACGAGAAAACGAATAAAAGACGGCGGAAAATACGGAGAAACACAAAAGAAAACGTGCGTGAATATATGAAATATAAACGCACGTCACTACCTTGTTTCTTATTTATACAAGTCTAAAAACTAAAGAAAAATTTAACCCAAATGGAGTAAAATTTCCTGCAGCAGCTCCAAAAATCATTGCTCTGTTCTTCTTTTCACTCGGTCGAGTAGCCAATTCACTCGGTCAAGTGAAAGTGCTACTCGATCGAGTCAGCTGCTCTGGCAGAGGGTGGATTTGGCCGATTGACTCACTCGATCAAGTGAGTTTGCTCATCGGTCGAGTGACTTTGATATATTTTGGCGGCTTGGTCTAGGCTGGTATCAGAGTCACTTAATCGAGTGGATTACTCCACTCGGTCGAGTGAGCTGATGAATGAACTTTGCCTTGTTTCTCTTCTTCTTCTTCATTTCTTTCTTCTCCTCCTCTCTTCTTCTTGCTTCTTCTTCTCTTCTAGCACCATATGCTCCTCAATATCATAGCCACTGATGCGTCGGCATACGTGCATGTGCTCATAGCTCCAATTTGCTCTCGATTGCTCCATATTTCCTGAAAATCTAATAAAACATAGAAATAGTGAAATTCATCTAGAAATCATCGTTTAAGCTTCAAACATGTAATATGGTCAATCGATATGACATGGAAATATGCAGAATTAAAGTGTAAAATATGAACATATCAAATCCACTTTATGCATGTATCATCAAAGCATTAGTTGAGTTGAATGGTTTGTAATCTGATAAGACTAGGATAAAAACACGATTATTACAGTACTGAGGAATGGTACTTTGCTTAGTTTATTCGTATTTGAAAAAAAATGAATTGAAATAGTTTATAAAATTAATAATAATAATAAATATTTGTATAGTGTGCATCATTCTTCCAACTATTATTAAGTAGCAGGTCGTAGTGCCTCAAGAAGCATTGTGGATTCATGCCGAAAGGTGTAGTTTGGGAGAGTGCATAAAATAAAATTCCTAGTTGGTTTGAGCTAGTAAGTCCGAGGGGTCCTTCTTGGCCCAATGCCCTAAGGTCGTCTGATCTGCGAGTCATTGACCCAACGCTTCTTACACAAACCAATCTAAGGTTCAAAAAATGAATATGTGTTTCGCTCATGAATGATGCTAATGATTCCATGAATCAAGGAACGATATGTGTTTTGATGGCCACTTCTTTGATAGATTCATATGGCATGATATAATATTAATTTTTCTTTGATCTTTGTATAACGTCGATTTCCATCTCATTAACTGAATGCGGTATAGAGAATTTACCTTAGAACTTGAATATCATCATAGTTGTGTATTTATATTTTTTTTCTATATCGTTAACATATACTATATGTTGTATCTTAGGTAATTGATGGCATTTGATATGTTTTATTTGGATATCCGAAGTGTCACCCTCTTGTGCATATGTTGTGTGATTTTTTTTGGAATTGTAGAATTTCCCTTTGCATTTTATTTCGCATTCCCTCCCAAATTCACTTTTTCTTTGTAGTCCTCGAGGACAAGGAAGAGTTTAGCTTGGGAAATTTTGATGGGTTCGTATTTTGCGTAATTTTTGCCATGCCCTATTTATCACTATACGTGTATTCCACTGAACACACGTGGTATTTCTGCCTACGATGCATACGTAGGCATGAAATAAACGTGGACATCGATATATGTAACGTAGTGAAAGGGGGATTCGGTCGTGATGCGTGGCTAAGAGACGAGAAATTGAGATTGAGTGTGGGAGAAGTGTGAAAGACGTCATGGGCGCAAAACAACAGGAAGGCGTTGGACGTGTGTACGTGGTGCATGCATGCATGTGTAGGCATGCATGAGTGTGTGTATAGAAGCCACGCAAGTGTGAAAGGAGTTAAAATTCAATGGCAACCCCGTAAAATTTTAGAAAGGCAAGGGGCAAAACGGTCATTTGGACTAAAGCTACTGTGCGTACACACTAAAGTTGTGTGTGCATAAAGTAATGGCAAACTTGTAAATACTTGAAACTTGATGGGTAATTTTGGAAGCTTATTATAGTCATTTTAGCTTGTGCATGCTTATCCTAAGAGAATTCTAGTCCCAGATATTTTTATGGAAAATTTCTAAAAGCTTCTTTAACTTTCTTCTCTTTTCCTTTCATTTCTATTCCCTTCTTCCACTCTCTAGTGTGGCCGAAATTCCTCCCCCTCCTTTTCATTTCTTCAACACTCCAAACCCTAATTTTTGCTTTCAAAAATTTCAAGAAACCCCCTAGCTTTTCAAGAGAAAGAAAGGAGGAAGGAAGAGAAAGAGAAGAGAGAAAGAAGGAAACTTGTTTGAGGTAGGATTCTAACTTGTGTTAAGGGATTTTATTTAGGGATTATGAGGATGTTATGATGTTATTTATATGGCTCATGCTCTTGAATTCATGTGTCATGTGTGTAATAACCAAAAAGATTCAATTGTTCCTTGTTTTTCTTAGCCAAACACCCCCTCCCTGAAATTCTGAAATCAAGCTGCATGTTTTCACATGAATTATGGTTTCTGTAGGTTGAATTACCTTCTGAAAAAATATGTGAGTAGGTCTTGAAGTCCTACCCCAGATTCATATAAAATTTGACATATGTTGAGTTAAATAAGTAGGAGTAAAAATTCAATGTCTGCAACATGTCTGAAATTTTGTCAAGCTGGACACAGTTTAGAAAACTGAGGTTTATTACCTGCACACTCTATGGAATTTGCTGTTCTTGGTCCTGTTGTAAATTTAACAAGTTTATCTATAATTTCATCAGAGTGCTCATATTTCTAATTTCTGGCTGCAACATGCATAAAATTGGCTTTTAATACAGACCCAGAATTCTGTCAGAAAAAACAGTCTGGACATGCTGCACCAAATAAATCACCATAAATTTCCTAGTCTACATTTCTGCATGAAATTTTATAGGTGCATCTAGGACTACTATACCTCCAACTTTCATTTACATAATTTTGCCAAAACCACAAGAAAACTGGGTGAAATGTGCTGGTTTGTGTGGCTATTCCTGGCAACTCCTGCAATCTAATGTGTTTAAATGAAGGTGAAGCATGTAGTGTTGCCAATTTTCTTGCAATATACATGACTGCTATTGCCATCTATATCAGAGTTCATTCATGTTATCCGTTATTAAAATTAATGATGCAACTCTCTATATTTATATGTTGTCTGCTATATATTTGTTGTAATGCCCCATTGGAAGTAAAGTTGAAGAGATTTGGAGATATTAATGAAATGTTGTGCCATGTATTACATTTATAAAATTGCCTAAACCAAATGAAAATTATGATAGATGATATGTCAACTGGGGTGTCTCGATCTGCTCTAAGGCGGGTGAGCATCCTGGTATGGGGATGTGGGAAATTTGGGTATAACTTAACTATAAGGGGCTAGACTGAGAAGTTGGGGAAAGAGATATGTGATATGTGATATTTATTCCCACTCGCCTTTACCGGGAGTGGAGGGGACATACGGAGGTTGTATTACTATGTGGAGAGCCTCACTCCGGCCAGTGACGGGGGTGTTGAGTATTGGACTTCTCCCTACTTGGTGTTAATGATGAGCAAACATAAATACTTGTGACTAATCCCCTATTTTGCAGTTAATCCATTGCCTAAGCTGTTTATAAAGATCTACTAGCAATGGATGACTCACAAACTTCATTGAAGGCAAATGTACATGAATTGGTTGATCGTAGATAATGATCGAAGCTCCGTGAAGACTTCAAGCTCATACGATGGAAAGAAGAGATTATTCGTCAATGTAATTTTTCTTTTATCTCTTCTAGTATGTAGCTTAGAGGTAGAACTTTGATGGAGCACTCACACACATCTACATTCTGTCATAGGACTTCATTAGATCAATTGTCCTTTGATCCCAATTCATTTCTTTATTGATTGTGCTAAGATTGTTTATAATAGTCGACTGCTGAACACTTTACAGTCGCCTGTCTCAAAAACAGTCGACTGTGTTTTGTTCTACAGTCGCCTATTATGCACAGACTATTACAATATAGTTTTGGGCCTTATTTGATTATTTTGCACAGGCTACTGATGAACGATTCACAGGTGCCTGTCCAAGTGACAGTCGACTGTGTTTTGTAAATCAGTCGCCTGTCCAAGTGACAGTCGACTGTGTTTTGTAAATCAGTCGCCTGTCTATCCTTTGCCCAAACTAGTGTGATCTGTCTTTCACGGCCAGTCGACTACTGTTGAATATACAGTCGACTGTCTCTTAGATCAGTCGACTGTCTGTGCTGCAACAGTCGTCTGTCTGTGAGTCATTTCTTTGACTCAGCTCTTTGGAAATTTCTCAGGCTTTTGACAGTCGTCTGTTTATGGATTTACAGTCGCCTGTTCTGATTTACAGTCCACCATGTTCCTTGCATCAGTCGTCTGTCTTGTTACTTATGAGATTTCCAATATTTGTCTAACTTACCCATCTCTCGGCCAGTCGCCTGTCGAAGAAATTACAGTCTCCTGTTGGTTTAACAGTCGAATGTCTTTGCTTCATCAGTCGACTGTCCACGTGGTAAGTTACCGTTATGAATTCTCACCTACCCTTGCTGACTGTGCAACAGTTGACTATGGATTGTTCAATAGTCGACTGTTGCGAGTTCAGATTCTATCCGTTGAGATTTTTCTCACGGATTCCAATTGGGTTTTTGCCTAAACTGTTTTGTGGATTTGAGAAAACTATAAATAGAGCTTTTACTGTTCCATTGGAAGGTTACTCATTCATTTGCAAAATCTCTTAAGCTTTCATTTCCAAAGATCAAAGCTCTCAAATCCAAAGCCGTAAGTATTTCCAAATCTTGTTCTCTTGCTCTCCAACCTAGAACCAAAGAGTGATCTTCTAGGCAATTGGTGCAGTCAAGAGGAAGGGCTTTTTCCTCTCTTCCAAGAGAGTTCTTCAACACACATCACACTCCACCTTCAAGTTCTACTTCAAGGCATAGGTGATTGTAAGTGTTGTTTTCAGTATTTCATAACTTTCGTTATTTGATTTGTGCTCTCGGTTGTGAGAGTGGTTTTGCTTGCTCCCTAGTTGTGGGAGTCAAGGACATCGATTGTATTCGATTGCACTTGTAGGGTTGCTACAAGTGGACTTTAAGGAAATCTCAAGTTAGGGTTCTAACTTGAGTATCCAGTGATTTCCGGGTGGTAGGGACGTAGGATTACCGGGAACAAGTCGGGAGTTGACTTGGGTAATCCGAACCCTTGAAACATCTCTGTGTTTGCGTGTATTTCTTTTTGGGTTGTTTTTCTATTCCGCACTATTTGTTGGATTGCATTTTATTTGGCGTAAATTCCTTTTAAATTTGCATAAACACTATTCAACCCCCTTCTAGTGTTTTCCCTATAGACAGGGTCCTTACAATTGGTATCAGAGCTCAAGGTTATATCTATGGCATCCAACAACAACAACGTTCCTCTGCCGACTTCGTACAATAATCACGATCGTGATGGAGCTTCCACACTTTTCGAAGGTCAATCTACGGTATGTCCTCCACGTTTCAATGGTACTAATTTTGGCTATTGGAAGTGTAGGATGGAGACATTCCTTAGGAGTGCTTCACTTTGGAGAACTCTCTACAAGGAGTACGTCGAGCCCACCGAAGAGGATTTCGAGAAATGGACGATTTTAGAAAAGTCCGTCGAAGTCAACAACGCTAAAGCAATGAATGCTCTTCATTGTGCGTTGGACCCAAATGAGTTCAACAAGATATGCACATGTAAGAGTGCATATCAAATTTGGAACCATCTCATCGTTACCCACGAGGGAACGAACAAGGAAAAGCTTTCAAAGTTATATGTTGCCGTACAAAACTTCGATTTGTTTCATATGCAGGATAATGAGACCATTGCGTCGATGTACTGACGCTTTACCGACATCACGAATGAATTGGAAGCCCTTGGCCAAATCTACACCGAACCTGAAAAGGTAAGGAAGATCATCATGGGGATGAGCTCCAAATGGGAAAGAAGAGCAATCGCCATCGAGGAGGTCAATGACTTGAAGAACTACACCGTGGTGAATCTTATCGGGACTCTCATGTCTTATGAGGTAAGACGAGAGAACCGATTAAAGATTAGAGCAATGATGAATCCTTCGGAGGCCAAGAAGAAAGCCTTGGCATTCAACGCCAATTCATCATCCTCCGATAGTGAGGAATCCAAGAACGAGATGGATTTGGGTGAAATGGCCCAAATGGCGAAGAAGTTCCAACGCTTCTTCCGCAAAGGTAAATTTCCCTCAAACAAATGTTTTGAGTCTACTAATGCTACTTCCTCTCTTTGCTATAAGTGTAATAAGCTAGGGCACATCAAGAGGGATTGCCCAATGCTAAACAACAAAGAGAAGTGGAAGGCACCGAAGTACCACAAGTCCGATAAGAACAAGAGAGACAAGAAGAAAGGACTCGTAGATACCTTCGACGACTCAAGTGATGACTCATCAAGCGATTCCGATGATGAGAAGGGTGAGAGCGCCCACATGTGTTTCATGACCCTAGAAGACCCACTCTCCGATGAGAGTGATTCCGACATGGACGACACCGAGGTAACAATGGATGAACTTCGCATAGCTAATGAATAACTATTTGCTAAATACCAATCTTTAATGCTTAAGTATACTCGCTTAAAGAAATTGAATATTAGAAAGTCATCAATTCCATGCATTATCAACAATGACACCATTGTTGATACTTTAACTCTTGAGAAAGCAAACTTAGCTTCTCAAAATTTCACATTGAGAGATGAGGTGAATTCCCTCAAATCTCAACTAGATCAAACACATCCTAAGGATAATAGTGATCTAGTTACACGTCACACACAATTGAGTTTAGAGAATGATTCTCTTAAAACTCAAGTGCATGAGCTCAAAGCACGGGTGTCCACCTTGGATACCAACATTTCTTCTTTAAAGGAGAAATATGAGCTCATGTCATCCCGTATTGTGAGATTCAGTAAGGGAAAAGGACAATTGGATGATTTGCTTGCAAACCAATTTCCGACCACACATCGTGTTGGTCTTGGATTTGTAAAAGCGAATGCATCAAATGATCGCACCTCCTATAGTGGTGTCACTATAGATTTTGTGAGGCCTTCCTCCGGTGCATCCACAAGTGGTGTCAAAGACACTATAGGTAGCAAACCTACCAAGAAAGTCACCACTTCACCTTCTCTTCCTTTTGGCAAGAAACCCACTAAGGGTGGAAACCAAAAGCAAGGCCATGCTTACATGTACACTAACACTCATCCACGTAGGAAATCTCTTACTTCACAAGTGGATAATCATGACACATTTTATGCTCCGCACCCACGGACACGTACACAACCACACATGAGAAATACTCATGTACGTGCTCCTATACACACGTATGCTCATACGCACCATTCTTTCATGTATGCTCATCCTCCACATGTCATGCATGATTCATATGCTTCATATAATATGCATGTTCCCAAGCATACATATCATCCTAGAAGGTACAATGCATATCCTCCACCACATCTCTATGCTAGAAATCATGTTCCTAAGAAGCATGCACCACATAGAAATCCAACACATATGCATGCAACTAGGAAGAGGACTCCCAAGATTTACACTATTTGGGGTCCTAAGAACACTAGTCTTAATGATAGGAATGCTTATGTTGATTCCTATTTTCATGATGTGATTAGAAATAGTAATTATGTTGGGAAGCGGAAGTCCACTTGGACTTGGCTTCCAATGGGCTAATCCCCTTGGACCCAACAAACATTGGGTACCATAAGCTTATGGTATATTATATAGGTACCCAAGAGAAAGAAGAAGAGCAATAAAGGTCAAACTTGCTCTAAAGGGAAAGGATGGATTCTCGATAGTGGTTGCTCCAAACATATGACGGGAGATCCCTCATTGCTCTCCGAAGTGATTATCATCAAGGATGGTGCAAGGTCACTTTTGGAGGTAATCAAAAGGGAACCATCATAGGAGTAGGTATCGTTGGTAATCTTTCCAAACCCTTAATTACTAACGTTTATCTTGTTAGTGGTTTATGTCACAATCTCATTTCCATTAGTCAACTTTGTGACAAAGGTTACAAGGTTAACTTTGGATAATGATTGTGTACTATTGTTGATTGTGATTCAAATATTTTATTTTCCGGTATTAGGCGTAAAAATATTTATTATTTAAGCTTGCCTAAAACCGTAAAACATTGCTTAGTTGCTAACACAAGTGAACAACTATTATGGCATCGCCGTTTTGGTCATGTTCACTTCAAGCACTTATATAAGTTAGCTAAGCATGATCTAGTCAAAGGTTTTCCTAAGATTGCTTTTAATAAGAAAAACTTTTGTGATTCATGTCAAAGAGGTAAACTAAGTAAATCTTCATTTAAGCTTAAAGAAGGGATTTCTTCTAAGAGGCCCCTAGAACTTCTTCATCTAGATTTATTTGGGCCAACTAGAACCGCTTCTATAGGTAATGCTCATTATGGAGTAGTTGTCGTCGTCGACTTTTCTAGATTTACTTGGGTTTCATTCTTAACTAATAAGAATGAAGTTTATGAAGAGTTTACCAAATTTGCAAAGAAGATTCAGAAATTCTTAGGATCCACCATTATCACTATCTGTAGTGATCATGGAGGAGAATTTGAGAATGAATCTTTTACTAAGTTTTGTGATGACACCGGGATAACTCATAATTTTTCCTTCCCTCGGGCACCACCACAAAATGGTGTTGAAGAGAGAAAGAATAGGACTCTTATTGAGTGTGCACGCTCTATGCTCCATGATAGTCATCTTGGACTACAATTTTGGGCAGAGGCGGTGCACACGGCATGTTATGTGCTCAATAGGATCCTAGTGAGACACCGAACGAACAAAACTTGTTTTGAGTTGTTTTATGATAAAAAGCCTCAAGTAAAATATTTTCGTATTTTTGGTTCAAAATTTTTATAAAGAACACAGTTGGTAATTTAGACAAATTTGAGCCAAGATCCGATGAAGGAATTTTTTTTGGATATTCCACACGTAGCAAAGCCTACCAGATATACAACAAAACTTCTTCAACGATTGAGGAATCTCTTCACGTATCTTTTTATGAAGATTTTGATTTTCCTCGTGTTGATGATGATAATGTAGATACTCTTTGTGATTCTCTTAATAATGTTAAGATTAATGATTCTATTGTTGAGACTAACACTTCTAACGAAATTGTTGAAGTTGTTCTTAGTGATAAGGTTTACCCAAAGCTTACCCGACCGTTCGCAATCATCCCCATAACCAAATTATTCGAGATATTGGTGTGGGTGTTCGAACGAGATCGAGAATTGAAGAATTCTCTCATTGCGCATTTGTCTCTACCATTGAGCCAAAGAACATCCAAGAAGCTTGTGAGGATAGCTCTTGGATAGTGGCAATGGAAGAAGAACTAATGCAATTCGAGGGAAACGAAGTTTGGGAACTCATACCTCTTCCATGTGGTCACCAAGTTATTGGGACCAAATGGATCTTCAAGAACAAGACGGATGAAAACGAGGTAATCACACGGAACAAAACAAGGTTAATAGCTCAAGGCTACCGGCAAGAGGAAGGTATTGATTTCGAAGAATCTTTTGCCCCCGTAGCTAGATTAGAAGCTATTAGGTTGCTTTTATCTTTTGCATCCCATAAGAATTTTAAAATATTTCAAATGGATGTTAAAAGTGCATTTTTAAATGGGTTTGTCAATGAAGAAGTTTATGTTTCTCAACCTCCCGGTTTTATTCATGAAAAATTTCCAAACCATGTTTTCAAACTTAAGAAAGCATTGTATGGGTTGAGACAAGCTCCTAGGCTTGGTATGATCGACTTAAGACCTTTCTTTTGAATTTAGGTTTTAAAATGGGAGAAGTTGATTCTACACTCTTCATTAAAGATTATGAAAATGACATTCTTTTAATTCAAGTTTATGTAGACGATATTATTTTCGGTTCTACTAACTTTAATCTTTGTCAAGAATTTTCCAAGTCTATGAAGGATGAGTTTGAGATGAGCCACATGGGAGAGCTCACCTACTTCCTTGGATAGCAAATTTGACAAATGGAGAATGACACATCCATACATCAAACAAAGTACACAGTGGAGCTTATTAAGCGATTCGGGATGAAATCGTCTTCGAGCAAAAGGTCTCCCATGAGTACTACTACTCATCTACACAGGATGGATGAAAGCGGAAAAGATGTAGACGTTCATCTATATCGAGGTATGATCGGTAGCTTACTTTACTTAACCGCTAGTAGGCCCGATATCATGTTTTCTGTTTGCATTTGTGCTAGATATCAGGCTAGACATAAGGAGTCACACTTGATTGCGGTTAAACGAATATTTCATTATCTCAATCAATCTCTAGACTATGGGTTACTTTACCCTAAATCTAGCACATATGAGTTAATCTCATATAGTGATGCCGACTTTGCCGGATGCAAGTCCGACAGGAAAAGTACTAGTGGCACTTGCCATTTCTTAGGAAATTCCTTAGTTTCTTGGTTTTCTAAGAAACAGAATTCGGTGTCATTGTCCACGACTGAAGCGGAATATATTGCCACTGGTCTTGCATGTGCACAAGTTCTTTGGATGAGACACACTCTTATGGACTATGGTGTCAATTGTGATACTTGCTCGATCATGGTTGATAACCAAAGTGCCATATGTCTTTCCAAGAATCCGGTACACCCTCCCGTACCAAACACATAGACGTGAGACACCATTTTATAAATGATCATGTAGCTAAGAAGGACATCATCTTAGAGTACATTGAAACCCAAAAACAAATTGCCGACATCTTCACAAAACCTCTTAAAGAAGATTCATTTGTGAGGTTGCGTGGAGAATTAGGAATTATGGGTGAATCTGAAATCTAGAAGCTCAAGATTCATGTTATAACTCTTTTTGAGCTCATATCATTTTGTTTCCTATCTTCATGTGCTTTATTATATATATGTTTTTAAGAAAGGCAATTGTGATTTAATTGATTTCATGAGTTTTTGAGATTGATAGTAGTGATTTGTGTTTCAATCGATTTATTGTTTTTACATTGTTTTTACTATGTTTTTGTGATTAGAGTATAGGTCCTAGGGTGAGTGTTCTTATTCTCTGGAATTCTATCTCACTGTGCATTTTTGGACCAGGACAGACGACTGTCTTTCCCTTGACAGTCGACTGCCCTACTCTATCTCCTCTGTCTAAGAATTGGTATCTTTCGCACAGCCGACTGATGACTATTTTACAGTCGACTGTTATATTAACAGGCGACTGCATTTTAGTCATCAGGCGACTGTTCTCTCTGTCAACTTTTCTTCAGAGCTCTCTGTCTTATTGATGAACTGTATGGTTTCTCGGCCAGTCGACTGATGTGTAACTTACAGTCGACTGTCCAACGAACAGGCGACTGCATTTACTTGCCAGTCGAATGCCCATCTTTCTGAGCTTTATTGTTATCACTTCATCCAGTCGACTGACTTTTGTTCATCAGTCGACTGTCTACTGTTCGTGACGGTTCACTGCTTTGGTCTGAGCCGTCGATTCATTGATCCAACGGCCCAGATTATTTTCCCAACTTTTATATTCGACGAATCTGTTCCTCCAGCCGACCTGCCTTCCACCTCTGCTCCACCATCTCGTGACATTCTTTTGGAGTTGGTCTCTGGACTTTACAGATTGATGTCTCTTTCTTTCCTCCATCAGGGAATACCCTTCCCTGAGGATCTGAGACAATTTGTTCCCCAGCTTCATGTGCCTCCTCAGCCCACTGATGTCGTTGAGCATCCTGGTGTAGCTTCTACTCAGAATGCTGATCCTGCTGATGTTGCTCCTTCTGACCCTCCTCCAGAGGATAAACCTGCTGTCACAGAGCCTGCTTCTTCTTCTTCTTCAGCCCCTGGAGACGCTCACTCTTAGATAGGTGTTTGAGTGGTGTTAGTTTGGTGATGGTTGTATTTTGATGTATGATGGATTTGTTGATTCTATCTTCATTTTTGTATGGTGATGTACTTCGATGTTGTTATGATGATGTATTTTTGTCTTGATCATGATATATGTATCTTTTTGTTATGGACATGTAGATGTCCATCCGTTGATGTACTCATCTTTTATATATATCTATTTATGATGTTGCTGTTTATCTTATGTCACACTATGCTATACTGCTTATCTTATCTGTGTGATGTATGTTATGTTGTCTCCATGTATGCTATACTCTCTCTGATGTGCTTTTGAGACAATATATGAATTTGATATTCAATTTTCCATGCTATCTCTGGTATGATGCATTTGTGAAATCACTTTTGAAACTATTTTTGTGTGTACATCTAAAATGTTGATATTGGACTTCAATTCCATTACTCACATGTGTTTATGATGTGATTTTATGATTTTTTTATTCTATATATCTTTATACTCCTTGATTGTTGTTAATTCGCATTTAGCACTGTTATTGTTGTTGTTATTTGCTCCCACCTTTTTGGATAATGCCATAGTGGAGAGAAATAAACATACAAGATTCATAATGAATGTGCTAAGTATGTTCTAACACTTGAATCTAAGATTGAAGTTGCCTTAGATTCAGGGGGAGTAAGATTACAATGAATATGGATTGTAATTCCTAGATTTTTTGAATCTATATTCATGCATTTCTTACTCATTTGCTTCAATTGATATGTAGATGCCCAAATATTTGTTGACTAACTTGATTGGCATCTATGTGGGGGAGTAAGTTTTCATTGCGCACAATTATTTATCTTTTTGTTTATGTTTGTTTGTCATCATCAAAAAGGGGGAGAATGTTGAGTATTGGACTTCTCCCTACTTGGTGTTAATGATGAGCAAACATAAATACTTGTGACTAATCCCCTATTTTGCAGTTAATCCATTGCCTAAGCTGTTTATGAAGATCTACTAGCAATGGATGACTCACAAACTTCATTGAAGGCAAATGACGTGAATTGGTTGATCGTAGATAATGATTGAAGCTCCGTGAAGACTTCAAGCTCATACGATGGAAAGAAGAGATTATTCGTCAATGTAATTTTTCTTTTATCTCTTCTAGTATGTAGCTTAGAGGTAGAACTTTGATGGAGCACTCACACACATCTACATTCTGTCATAGGACTTCATTAGATCAATTGTCCTTTGATCCCAATTCATTTCTTTATTGATTGTGCTAGGATTGTTTATAATAGTCGACTGCTGAACACTTTACAGTCGCCTGTCTCAAAAACAGTCGACTGTGTTTTGTTCTACAGTCGCCTATTATGCACAGACTATTACAATATAGTTTTGGGCCTTCTTTGATTATTTCGCACAGGCTACTGATGAACGATTCACAGGCGCCTGTCCAAGTGACAGTCGACTGTGTTTTGTAAATCAGTCGCATGTCTATCCTTTGCCCAAACTAGTTTGATCTGTCTTTCACGGCCAGTCGACTACTGTTGAATATACAGTCGACTGTCTCTTAGATCAGTCGACTGTCTATGCTGCAACAGTCGTCTGTCTGTGAGTCATTTCTTTGACTCAGCTCTCTGGAAATTTCTCAGGCTTTTGACAGTCGTCTGTTTAAGGATTTATAGTCGCCTGTTCTGATTTACAGTCCACTGTGTTCCTTGCATCAGTCGTCTGTCTTGTTACTTGTGAGATTTCCAATATTTTTCTAACTTACCCATCTCTCGGCCAGTCGCCTGTCGAAGAAATTACAGTCGCCTGTTGGTTTAACAGTCAACTGTCTTTGCTTCATCAGTCGACTGTCCACGTGGTAAGTTACCGTTATGAATTCTCACCTACCCTTGCTGACTGTGCAACAGTCGACTGTGGATTGTTCAATAGTCGACTGTTGCGAGTTCAGATTCTATCCGTTGAGATTTTTCTCACGGATTCCAATTGGGTTTTTGCCTAAACTGTTTTGTGGATTTGAGAAAACTATAAATAGAGCTTTTACTGTTCCATTGGAAGGTTACTCATTCATTTGCAAAATCTCTCAAGCTTTCATTTCCAAAGATCAAAGCTCTCAAATCCAAAGCCCTAAGTATTTCCAAATCTTGTTCTCTTGCTCTACAACCTAGAACTAAAGAGTGATCTTCTAGGCAATTGGTGCAGTCAAGAGAAAGGGCTTCTTCCTCTCTTCCAAGAGAGTTCTTCAATGCACATCACACTCCACCTTCAAGTTCTACTTCAAGGCATAGTTGATTGTAAGTGTTGTTTTCGGTATTTCATAACTTTTGTTATTTGATTTGTGCTCTCGGTTGTGAGAGTGGTTTTGCTTGCTCCCTGGTTGTGGAAGTCAAGGACATCGATTGTATTCGATTGCACTTGTAGGGTTGCTACAAGTGGGTTTTAAGGAAACCTCAAGTTAGGGTTCTAACTTGAGTATCCGGTGGTATCCGGGTGGTAGGGACGTAGGATTACCGGGAACAAGTCGGGAGTTGACTTGGATAATCCGAACCCTTAAAACATCTCTGCGTTTGCGTGTGTTTCTTTTTGGGTTGTTTTTATATTCCGCACTATTTGTGGGATTGCATTTTATTTGGTGTAAATTCCTTTTAAATTTGCATAAACACTATTCAACCCCCTTTCTAGTGTTTTCCCCATAGACAGGGTCCTTACAGGGGGAGCTGAGAGGCCCGTCGTACAGTGCCCGTGTTCACTGCGTCGTGTGCTGTTTCACCCCAAATTTGGGGTGAGGTCCAGGCCCTTATCTTTAGGTGATTCCCATGCTTCCAAAGAGTCACTAACATCTACTAACTAATAAACTTTATATATGTTGTTGTTGGATGATTGTGTGTTGTACCTTTCACTTTGGTTACTTGTGCTCCTACTGCCTGTACAGTCATAACTCGTAAATAAGTTCCCCTACCCTGGTTAGTTTCACTTTGTACTTGATGCTGGTGTGTAGTACTATCTTTGATTGTGTAGTTCAATGGTTATGTACTCTCTACGATGGATGTATGTGTTGTTTTCTTTGTGTGTGTGTGTGTGTGTGTGTGTGTGTGTGTGTGTGTGATCCCAGCATTCGCAGTGGCCTACTTATTGTGTGTTTTCTCTTCATGCTTGGTGAATACCGCGGCTTATCAAACTCCATCCTCCCTTTCTCCCTTGGTATGGAATGCCATATAATGTATTTTGTGAGAATGGGGCGTGACAATTTTAGTATAGGTTGTTCGTGCATTCCATCATATAAAATCACATTTTCTATAACTTTTCATCTACTTTTTGTTCCTTTTAACTCTTTGTATATTTCTGTGCGTTTCATGTTGATATCCAACTATTTAGAGCTATTTTAAGTTAAGAAATGAGCATGCAAAGTGAGGGAGAAAAACACTGAAGCATGGATGAACAAGCATAAAGAATAGGGAAGAACACAAGACAACACGGCCATGCGGGCGTATCTGAGTTTCAACCAAGTTTGTGCCAAAGCGACACGACTGTGCACTGACGTGCAAATCAAACATAACTTGGAGAATTCTTCTGCATGAACCGACACAGCCATGCACTACTGAGTACGGCCCTGCAACGTAGACAGAAGACATGTCCAATTCATCCACAGTGCCTAACATGGTCGTGCACCTTTGCGACACGGCCGTGCTCCCGAAAATTCTGTATTTTTGACCCGATTTAGGGTTTAGGGGGGTATCTATACTCGTTTTGTGAGTAATTGGTGAGGAGTTTTTTAGAGGGATTAGCCTCGTTTGGCCGCCCTCTTTTAGGGCTTTTATTCATTAAAAATTGTAAGGATTATGGGATTTTGTTTATGAAATTTCATTGTTCTTCGACATTGAGTTAAGTATCCTTTCTTCTTTCTTTATTATCTAAATTCCATAATATTCGTATCTATCTGGATGATTCTATCTCTAATGTGTAGTGAGTAGTGTTTTATCTAGGGTGAGCTAAACCCTATTGTAGATTTGTTGTATGGATTGATCGTCTCCAATATTGATTTATTGAATTACTTGCAAGTGTTTAGTCTTGAATGCATTTATCATTAGTTTATCTATTGAATAGCTATATAACCCTAATCATCGACAAGAAATCGGAGTTTTGGTTCGATGCACTTTAATGATAGATTAATTTTCTATTAATTAGGGTTACAACGAGACATGGGACCCGAATTAATTAGAGCAACTTAATTAGGATTATCGACGAGAAATCGTAGCCCTAGTTTAGAGACCCTTGGCTCTAACTCGAGTTCTTCGATGAGAAATGATGAGAATGAGGGTTGGAAATTAATTCTCCACCAATGCATTAATTCGATTAATTGAGAAGTTAGATCAAATCTTGTAATTAATTCATAATGATGGGGATACTCGGCCCTAGAGCCCTTTTCTTTCTTCTTATTTCCCTCTTTTTTAAGACCTACGTAGCTAAGTATAATTTAGGATTGACTGGTACTTGGTCTGACACCTCCCTGAGATCGACCCGTTAGTGCTTCAATTACCAGTGCACTTGCGATATTATTATAAACTCCCAACACTATTCAATGAAAACAAACAAGAAAAGTATATATTAATCGATTTGAATAAATTGTTAATCAACTAATGACTGACAGTTTGAAAGCAACAATTCTATATTAGTCAACTAGAAAAACTGGTGGTTTACTAATAGTTTAAAAAATAGAAACATCTAGATCTGCATCAGTCGATTGATAAAACCGTCGATTTACTAATGATTCAAAACATAGAAAAACATGATCTATATTAGTTAATTAGAGCAAGAGGTTAGTCGAATAATCAACATGAATTTGAACATAATAATTATCTGTTCTGTGTTAGTCTACTATCAGGGAATACTAACACCATAATAATTATAGGATTGGATTATGAATCAAGTATTATTGGTTCTAAATGATTTGAGAGATATTTCTCAGTTAAATCACCTATGATTTATGTTGTGTGTGCGTGATCAATGCCACATACAAAGATCTATACACTAAAAATACATCAACGATAGAAATATAAACAAAACTAAGTAGCCTATTGATAAGGATGAAGTGCATGTCCTGTGTATAAGTTTTTAAATACAAGTACTTAAGCTTTGTCAAATTATCCTATGATTTATTTAATGATGCATAAACATGTTAGCACATATTATATAATTTGATCATCAGTAAAATTAATATTCGAGATGACCAATATCCAACACCATATACATTGTTTTTTAAATTTTTTTTGAAAGTGATATACACATCATGGCTTATCAGGCTATTATATATAAATTCAATAGTTTTAGAACAAGAGAATTTTTTATCACGAGTTGATCACGGGTCAATTCCCTCTAAGGTTTTTACATATTTAGTAATCTGAAGTTATAGAAACTGCACAAAAACATTTGAAAAAATTTTAAATACTATGAATTCTAAGCTCATAGTGCACGAAATTTTCTATGGTAATTGTACATATCCATTAACATCATGGTCAAAATATACTATTATTGTTATTATTGTTACTTTATTAAGAGAATAATGTTTATTATAATGAAACTAGAAATATCCCATGCAAACAGTGCACGTGCACCCAAAAAGCCTCCTCACCCCATCAGAATGCGGACCCCCACATGGGTGTTTTCCCATGTGCAAAACCGGGTGCAATGGGAATGTGGGTGTGTGAGTGGGTTTTGTCCAGGATGCATGTAGTTTTTTTTGGAAGAGAGTAGGGGGCCCATTTGCTGAGCTGACCAAATCCTTGTATGATCTACTTGTAATGCTAAGCAACACACTAGAGAGTGGGTGAATAGTATAATGGCAATTTAAAGTTAATTAAAGCAATACCTCTCCCACACTCTTTACAGAGTCTTGTGGATTTCCACTATAAAACCTCTTCTGAGGCACCACAATACATCCCTAAAATGGGATACAACAATCTTTTCTGTGATCTCACACTCTATTCCAAGAGCATCACAATCTATTTCAAGATTATACACACTATTCCAAGGGCCACACCTCTCTTCCGAGAGAGACAGTCCCACAACTTGGGAGCAAGGTTTCACAATGAAACGAAATAAGAAATTACACTCTTATCTATTGTCTTGATTAGATAGACTTATAAGTATGAAGTGTAAGACAATGGAGAGTGGGTATCCAAGTATTGGAATCAAACTTTATGTACTTGGAGACTGCTCTTGAGCTTTGCATTCAAACGCAACAATCAAAGAAAGCTCAAGGATGACAAATGAGATAGATGAAAGAGTGAAGCTTTTCTCTTGAGATTTTTGGGCTCACAAAACTGATCTATATGTATTTGTATGTCAGTGCACAAATATCCATCACAAACAAGCTTAAATAGCCTCTCGAATCGGCACCGAAACCAAGAAAATAGACTCTGAAAAATAGCGGTTTAACAGTTATAAACGGGTAGATTTATGAGTCATCAAACGGTTGAAGTTAAGAGGTCAAATGGTTGAGAAACTGTTCAGTCGTCTGAGAACACAACATCAGTAGACTAAAGTAAAAGGTTGGACAGAAAGTATAGGTTGACCAACACACAACACCTAGATGGCTGGAGTACAACACTAAGGCGTCTGAGACACTGTTCAGGTGCTTGAGAACCCTACATCAGACGGTTGAGGCAGATGCTGGACAGAAAGAACATATTGTCCACTCTCATCAACTAGACATCTATAGTTCAACACTAAGTCGTCTAGGAAACTATTCAGGCGTCCGGTAAATGACCTTCAGACGTCTGACGTAGGCTGTGTATATTCAAATGAGAAATAGACACATCAGACATTTGGAAGAGCTTCTTGCCGTCTGGTCTTGGTCCAAAAACACCAATGGGATGTGTTCAAGAGATATCCTATGATTCTCTAAGCTGGTAAATGACATCAATGTGTGTGTGTGTGTGTCCATCTAATCAAGGCATACATGTATTCTACAAAATAAAGAGCAAAATTCATAAAGAATCAAAAGAAAATACATTCCAAGCTTCTTAATTATTCATGCCATCTTTGTCCCATGCACCAAGCCTTGATTGTAACGACCCACTTACGGGGCACGTTACCGCTTGGAACATGCACAAGTCCTGCTAGGCACCAATGAAGTCAATACAGGCTCTGTTGCAGAAATACGCCAAAATACTGATAATGAAAGTGGTTTTACAACCTTATTACAACCCAGCAGCTAACAAGAAAGGAAGATACAACAGAATACAAAAGATACATCAATCCACACTGAAAGCAACATAGTAAAACTCCCACACTCACACTCAATACTCAGGGTCCTGCTGGTCAAACTCAACTACGAACTCAGCGCCTACAGCCTCTGGTGCAAACTCCTCGTCCTGGGGAATATCTGGTGAGTCCACCACAAAGAGAAGGGTCACCAGGATCAGACGTAACTCAAAGTATCTCTATACATGGATATTAAAACAATTGTACAAGCATGGAAATTTAATAGAGGTAAAGTGCGAACAATAATGGTAAGGGAAAAAGAGAGCAGAAAGGTAACTTTGCAGTTTTACATCCGTCATCAATTTCCAGCAGTTAAAAGTGCAATATTAAAAGTAACTATGGTACGAGAGTCTAATTGTGCCTTTACCTAGACCGTGACTTATAATGCGGGGTACAGTAAGCAACCAAGAGGCCAACTCTTGCCGCGGGTGCTACCCGGGCGAACCTATTCTCTGAGTACTGTGCAATAATCTGTGATCTGTGATCTGTGATGGTTGTCACCGGCACTGTTATGGGTTGCTAGAACCCGCACGGTGACAACAAAGTCTGGACTAGTCTCTCCCGTACCCTCGCTATTATAAGTTACCCCAAAACCCAGTGTCGGTGCAATTTACTAGAATGTCACATTTCAAGTCACAATTTTCTGTCAATCAAGTCAAGTAGCCCAGTTCTGCTTCCTTTACGATACTGTGCAATTTTAGCTAACAGTTCAAAAATGGAAACACTGTGACAATGAAATAAAACTAGGTTGGCATGCATTTGTTATTGTTTTAAGACCGATGTCAAGGGTACGATGAGTTACCAAATCGCCTTGTCGTGAAAGGCGCGTTTTGAAAGGCGGTCGGTGTACCTGGTCCACATGTTACAAATGAGTTAGCTACACAAATCGTTAACATGCTAAGAGGGAACGTTACACTAACTAAATTATAATTAATTACTTAAATCATGTTATTAGAACTTAACTTGTTGTTATAAGTGATTAATTACATTAACTACCAACATATTTACTTATATAGGGTTATGAAAATAATAGCTTTATATTAGAAACTTAAACTTAAACTTACTTAATATCCATAACTTAATCTTAATAAAAATTAACTTTTATTTAACCTGTTATAATTAACTTATATAACTTTATAATAGTATCTTATATAAAATCCTATTATAATAAATTAACTTATCTTTATAAACTTATCTTAATTTAACTTAATAAAACTCTTCACTTCTCACCCTCTCTCTTTGTCTTCTGTTCTTCTCGTTTCCCTTTCTTTTTCCGTTTTTTTGCTGTTGATGCTTGCAGAGGGCGCACGGGGGAGGATCGGCGGCACGGGGAAGCTAGGGCGGCGCGGCCAAGGGATCCGAGGCACGGGGGCGGTGCAGGCGGGCACGGGGCGGCGGCTTCGGCGTACGGGGGTTCCGGGCGATGGCCTAGGGCTCGGGGGCTGTTTCTTTCAGGCGGGGATGGCTGCGATCCGAGGCGGGTGGCGACGGGGTTGCGGGCTGGGCGGCGGTCGGCAGCGAGCAGGCGTGATCCGAGGTGGCTGACGTGCGTTTATATTTCATATATTCACGCACGCTTTCTTTTGTGTTTCTCCGTGTTTTCCGCCGTCTTTTATTCGTTTTCTCGTATTTTCTCGTTTTCTTTCACTTTTCTTTGTTTCTCCATGTTTGCAGGAGATTGACCGCGTAGGGGACGTTTAACGACGATATCTTAAGTCCCCGGAGCAACGGGAGGAGTCACGCGTGATCCAGCGGGTCAAACGTCAAAGAATACATCTTTCAGCCCCTCACCCGGTCGGTTGGTCATTTCCAACCGATCGGGTGATGCACGCGTGCACCACCCGGTCTCAGCCGGAGCTCATGTGGAAGTCACCCGACCGGTTCACAGACCGGTTCAGCGGGGGCCTGTTCTCTGTCTTTTCGAGCAAAATTCCAACCGATCGGGTGACTCTCACCCGATCGGTTCATCTGTAGCTGATGCTGAGGAGCTGAAGACACGGGCACCCAACCGATCACTTCACCCGATGGCGCCAAGATCCAACCGGTCACTCCAAGAACTCACCCGACCGGTTCACATGACCGGGTGAAAGCTCGCCGTTTTCTGTTCATTATCTGTAACGGATCACCCGATCGGTTGACTTGTCAACCGATCGGGTGATGCGAGAGTCTATAAATAGAACCCCTAGGGTTCCAGAAACGGGGAGCTGCTAGTTTTTACTGTTTTTCTCCCATTGTGACGGCTGTAATTACTGTTCTTTTGTAAGTTTTCGGATCTTTCTCAAATTTTAGTATTGTCTTAACTACTCTATTACTTCGCATTCCAATCGTCTGATTATGATTCCAACGGTTAATTTTCATTTAGATCGCTTTTTAATGAATTTTTGTGAGTAGTTCCCTAATCTGGGATTTTGGTGGAAACCCCTTCGGGGGCTCTTCCCGATGCGTCCATAGGGTTAGGAAATCGATAGGGATTAGGAATCTAACGGTTACGCGGTGTGTTTCATTGTCATCGGCGGGAAAAAGACCGCCTTTGACCGTCGGGCCAATGGGGAATAAACTTGGCGGTTAACTCCCTAGCCATAGCTCACGCCCTTAGCGTAGAAGCCGAATCCTAGCACGCGGGAGCGGCAGGATGAGACGTTGGGAGTTATCGTTGCGAGCTTAGTGCTCCCGGAATCGATCAGTGTTAATGGACACGGGAGTGCCCACTGATCGAATCCGGGAAGTCCGGTGTATCATCATGGGCACCGACCGGAATATCGGGCCCATGGGATGCCGGGTACCACTTTCAGAGGCAACGTCTCACCATTAGACCCTAATTCCGATCGCTATCCATACCCGTAGGCCGTATCGGCGAGGGTCGCTCGTCGGAGTGGAAACCAAAGTCCCGGGTTTATTTTCTTATTGTTCATACCCTTCATTCCTTTCCGTGACAACCATTTACCGATTTGGGCTAGCTCGCCTTCGGGGTGATTTTGGTCCTCCTTGACTCAAGCACATCCTAGCCTCCCTGTGTTCGACCCCCAAGCCACACTACAACACCGTGTGCTTGCTGTTACAAATTTCTAAACCCCCACGCGGGTCCCCCGGCCATTTGCGGATAGCAAGCCGGGGCGGTCACGTCAAGTTTATGGCGCCGTTGCCGGGGAGGCAACGTGCTTGTTATTCTAGGATCTTTTGAACCCTCGTGTCTAGCTCTCATCCTTACCTTGCGATAATTTTCGCATTCTCCTCTTTCCTTTTTATTTTTCTTATTTTTATTTTTATTTCTTATTTTATCTGTTTCTTTCCCACTTGTCGCTTCACAGGTGTTTGTTGTTTTTCATGCGCAGGAGTTCAAGAAGTCTTGACGACTTGATTCCCCTCGATCCAGAGATTAACGCCACCCTTAGGCGTTTGGCCGCCGAGAAGCGAAGAAGAGAGGATCCCGAGTCCATGGAGGAGAACACCCCGCCTCACAAGTCCCTGTTGGAGTACTCGATGCCATCTATCGAGTCCACTTCCGCCATCCGTTCTCCAGCTATTGCGGCCCAAAGCTTCGAGCTAAAGCCGTCTTTGGTGACATGGATCCAGCAGGATCAGTTTGCGGGTGCACCCATGGAGAGCCCGATCGAGCATCTAGACTCCTTCTTGGAGAAATGTGACACCTTCAGGATTAATGGTGTCATGACTGAGGCGATCCGTCTGAAGCTGTTCCCCTTCTCTTTGCGAGACAAAGCCAAGCAATGGCTAAGGGGGAAGGATCCCAACACTTTCAATACCTGGGAGAAGCTCTCCAACGCTTTTCTGACGAAGTTCTTTCCTCCGGGGAAGACCATGAAGTTAAGGAGTGAGATCTCCTCCTTCTCCCAGGCCAGCCACGAGTCCTTGCATGAAGCTTGGACGAGGTACAAGGAGATGCAAAGAAGATGCCCTCACCATGAGCTTCCGAAGTGGCAGATTATTAATCTGTTCTACAATGGGTTGAGGGATGACCTGAAATCTTCTATGGACGCCGCGGCTGGGGGTTCCTTCATGTCAAGGAGCGAGGAAGATGCCGGACATATTCTGGAAAATATGGCATCCAACAATGAGCGGTGGTGTGACGAGAGAGCCACACCCAGGTCTGGGGGTATACACAGAGTCGAGGACGTCGACAAACTTTCAAGCAAGTTTGACTTGCTTTCGACCCAGATCTCCGCACTAATGGTAGGAGCCGGTGGGGCCGGGTAAACAGCAAATTTCAGCGGTAGAATCCGAATTCTTTGGGGAATTCGACGGTGGTGACATCTCACCACCGTTGGATCAGGCGAGCGCACTATTTTACAACCCCACGGGAAATGCGCCGTATCCGCCAAGGACCAATTCCAACCCGGCCTACTCTCCAAACAACCGGAACCACCCAAACTTCAGTTACCGGCCACCATTCCAGCCCTCGCCGCCTCAGCAGCCGCAGCAACGAACATATCAGCCGGCTAGGCCGCAGCAGAGTCAGATTCAGCAGCAACCATATCAGCAGCAACCTCAGCAACAATTTTATGCCCCCAGGAATCAGCAGCCAATCCAGCAGCAGCAGCAGTATGGCCAACAGAGGGTCGTCTCTCCGGTTGAGTCTCTCTTGACTCAATATATAACCAACCAGGAGAAGATCAATCAGAAGCTGGAAATGGGTCAGCGGGCCCTCACGGACCAAGTAACCCAGCTGGGGTTACAAGTGGCGAACCTCTCAAGGTCACAAAACCAATTGCCGCCACAACCGGAGGTGAACTCAAGGGGAGCAACCCAAACGTCGACACTCGTGCACGAGCACGCAAATGTGTCCGCTATCGTTCTGAGAAGCGGGACACAAATCCCTACTAGAGTGCCCCCTAACAGACCGGAAGCACCGTTGGTCGTTGAGCGACCAATTGAAAAATCAAACGACGCCGGTGCTTCGTCATCAAATCCTACGACTCCGGAGGGAGTCTCTGAAGAAGAGAAGAAGAAGAACGAGGAAGGGAGCCCGAAAGTGTTCAAACCCGTTGTGCCATTTCCACAACGGTTAGCTCAGGCCAAAATCGACGAGAAATATGGCAAGTTCTTCGCCATGGTGAAGGACCTGAGCTTGCAAATCCCCTTCCTAGAAGCAATCGAAACAATCCCCTCCTATGCAAAATTCCTGAAAGATTTGGTGACGAGAGGGTCTAGAAAGGAGAAAGTAGTGTTGACGGCGGAATGTAGCGCTCTTATCCAGAGGGCAAATCCGCCGAAACTTAAAGACCCGGGGAGCTTCTCAATTCCTTGCACGATCGGGGCAGTAAAGATTCATCGTGCACTCGTCGATCTCGGAGCGAGTGTAAGTTTGATGCCCTTGTCAATGTATAAAAGGATAGGAATGGGTGATTTGGAACCCACCGGTATGACCCTACAACTAGCCGACCGGTCGGTCAAATATCCGATGGGGATTGTGGATGACCTCCCCGTTAATGTAAAAGGGGTGCATGTGCCAGTGGACTTTGTAGTCATGGACATGCCTGAAGATGCACACACCCCCATCATCCTGGGACGGCCTTTCATGGCCACTGCTGGCGTTATGATTGATGTGAAGAACGGAAAACTTTCTCTAAACGTCAGCGGAGAAAAAGTTGAATTTGATCTGGGGTTGTCCATGAAGTATCCCGATCCCCCAGATGACCCTCGATGTAATTTGCTTGAGGTAGAAGAAGAAAAAGCTGCTGAAGAGAGCTCCTGGGAGATTCTCTTAAGAAACCCCCCCCCCCCCGATGACTTGGGGGATTCAGAGGATGGAGACGGCCCCAAGAACAAAGATGCTGCTGGGAAAGCGAGTGCAGCAAGAACGACCCCTCCCGGGTTCCCCAAGGCTCTTCCTGCGAGGAGAACGGGGAAAGAGCCCATGGACCTCACCAAGGATGAGGTCCGGATCCTTAAGAAGATGGCGGTAAGCGCCAATACGAAAGAGAAGCCCCCGGATCCCAAAGACAAGAAGAGGGTGGTCGAGCAAATCTTTCTCCAGCCACTGACTACTCCAAAGGCCTCAAGCTCCGATGAAGTAGAGATACCGAACTTCGGGCATCACCCGTATCAACCACCATGAACATCTCTTACGGGCATCGAGCCAACGACGTTAAACAAGTGCGCTTCATGGGAGGCAACCCATGTTCTAAACTTTTTCCCCACTTTTTAGTGTTACTTTTTACTTTATTTTATCTATTTTTATAAATAAAATCAGCCGCGAGAACATCCGTTCAGGGACTTAGACAAATCTGTTGGTTTTTACAGGGAACAAAGCCCCAACCGATCGGTTGATGACTCAACCGATCGGTTGGGATGTATCAGATACATGCCGAGATCTGTCCCCAAATGAACCGATCGGTTGAGGAATGAAGAGACCGGGTGACAGACCGGGTGAGCTGGGAAGAACTCTCGGGAAATTTTTGGGGAATATCAACCGATCGGTTGAGTTCAAGCGCGATCGGTTGAAGCGACCGGGTGAGCAGCCCTCAACTCTCGGGAAAATGAGTGGAGCGACCAACCGATCGGTTGACAAGTCAACCGACCGGTTTGCCTGTAGCACTTCTTCGGCAAGAATTTTCGACCTAACAGTCAACCGATCGGGTGACAAGTCACCCGATCGGTTCGACTTAAAACCCTATATAAACCCCCAACCACCCGTTCGTTTTCATCCTCGCCCGATCGCCATTGTCACCGTCGTTTCGCCTGCCTCTCCTCCCCAACGGCCGATTCTCACTCCCCCACGTCCTCTACCCCTCCAATACACCCTCTCCCCACCTCCTCCATTAATCTCTCCATCATTTTCACTCTCTCTCCCCTCCTTCTCGAGTTTCTGACCTAATTTCCCCCCAAACCACACCCATTCGAAAATTCTTGCTGAAAGAGGTCGCCGCGGCTCCACGCTACTCTCATTGTGCAGTGTGGGGACATCTACGGGCAAGCTTCGCCACTACGCTTGGGTACACTCGCTCCTACGCTCGTATCTCTACTTTTGCCCTATAAATTGTGCTTGCTCATTTTGCTTGTGTTAGTGTGCATTCATCACTTTTGCACTCATTCATACACGCACACTCACGCATGGCTAAGGATAAGGACAAGGGGAAGGGAATTATGCGGGAGGAGGAACCGTCTCGAAAGAGATGAAAACAAACACGTCCCCCTTCTCGTGCACGAGCACTTACACTTGGCCCTCCCCCGCCTGTTATCCCCCCTGTGGACCCAATGTTGGGCCCGCATGGGTATATCTTTAGGAACCATGAGCACAAGGATTTTTACCGTAGGCTCGATGCTCGGGGGCATCTATCTACTAAGTTCCCGC
The DNA here is from genome assembly GCA_030789695.1 of Scilla litardierei. Lineage (NCBI taxonomy): Eukaryota > Viridiplantae > Streptophyta > Magnoliopsida > Asparagales > Asparagaceae > Scilla > Scilla litardierei. The sequence continues at coordinate 93,407,798 of CM061139.1, read as the reverse complement.
ACACACAAACACTTGTCGATCTCGGTGTCTACACCGAGGTCGAATCTCTTTTCGCTAACTTAGGATGGTTGGCCTTTCTTAATGCTTCTGCCATATCCTACCCGGCACTCACCCTCGAATTTCTCTCTACACTTGTTTGGGAGTCCGGGTCGATCATTAAATTCCGGGTGCGTAACCGGAGTGTCACCACAAATCTGAACACAATTAACGATATATTTGGTTTCCCCAATCTTGGGGATGATTCCATCCGACACTACGGGTACACGCCCGAGTTTAACGTCGATCAATTCTGGTACCGCCTCACACTGTTCCACGACTATCCCCGAGGAAGGGCCAAGGCCTCCTCCATCATTCATCTCGTGTTTCGTTTGGCCCACATGATCATATCATCTGCATTTTTTCCCAGGGACGAGTCCGGCACCGTGACTATCCCTGACCTTTTTATCCTCTGGGCCATAACTTTCCCCTTTGTCCGAGACGACGATGAAATTAGCTTCAGGGCCCCTACCGTCCCCATCCATGGCGGCGATTGGCTTGTTTACAAGCTACTCGAGATCAGCCGGGCCGGTAAGGGGAAGTTTTGTTGTGGGGGCATCATAACTATCATCTGC